>CM039677.1:50206261-51407193 GCA_022496015.1 Hordeum marinum
ACTTTTGTCGGTTGGTTGCAAACAAAGCTCATCAATGACAACGATGTTCCAGATGAACTGTACTGGTTGGCCAAGACACCAAGTTCGACTATAATGACTTTCAAAGGGTACGAGATAAATGGGAATACATTTTACACGATCGCCCAAGATAAAAAGAGCACCAACCAAAATAGTGGTGTCCGCTATGATGCAACCAACTTTCAAGACACATATTATGGTTACATAGAGGAGATATGGGAACTTGACTATGGACCTGATCTTAAGGTCCCTTTGTTTCGGTGCAAATGGGTCAAATATATTGGAGGCGGGGTAAAGGTAGACCTGAAGTACGGAATGACAATAGTGGATCTCAACAATCTTGGGTACACAAACGACTCATTCGTCCTAGCCAATGATGTGGCTCAGGTTTTCTATGTGAAGGACATGTCTAGCAAACCGAGGAGAAAAAAAGATAAGGAAGCGAATACATCATATGATGAGCCAAAGCGCCACATAGTTCTTTCAGGGAAAAGAAACATTGTGGGAGTGGAGGACAAGACAGACATGTCAGAAGATTATAAAAAGTTTCATGAAATCCCTCCCTTCAGAGTGAAGACTAACCCAAGCATCCTGTTAAATGGTGAAGATTCTCCATGGTTACAGCGCAATCATAAGCAAGGGACAAACACGTAGAAAAAGTCTTACACCGCGAGATCCCACTCTGGGATGTGACCGACTTCACCGTCATCACTTTCTATGTGAAGGACATGCATGCATTTTCTAGCATGGTATCTTTGTAACAGTTTGTACACGAAGTGCATCCAGTTTTTGCCATAACCCTATCAACTCTTTAGAAGTTGCTATGTGGGTGAAATTATGATGTCATGCCAAGTTACAACCTTTTCAGAGTTCATTTGTACAGATTTTCAAATTTAGGGTCATTTAGCTCAAAATAAATCATTAAATGCATGACAAATATCAAATGAAGTCAGAAAGGGTTGGAAATTGATGATGTGCCTTTGAATGGTGCATATTGAACACACAAAAAGTATGGAGTTAAAAAAGTTATTAAAAATGAAATCCCTTTGTAATAGATGACTTTTCGTCCAAAACCCTCATACTTCGAAAGAGATTGTCCAATTTGTACACGAAGTGCATCCAGTTTTTGTCGTAACCCTCTCAACTCTTTAGAAGTTGTTATGTGGGTAAAATTATGATGTCATGCCAAGTTACAACCTTTTCAGAGTTCATTTGTACTGATTTTCAAATTCAGGGTCATTTAGCTCAAAATAAATCATTAAATGCATGAAAAAATATCAAATGAAGTCAGAAAGGGTTGAAAATTGAGCCAATCTTTCTTCTTTTAATTATCAGCGCTCCAGATCGAGCCAACCTAGTAGAAAGGTATGCGGCGGTGCCAAAATATTGGACGGCAACGTAAAGCTCAATCTTGATGCTTTCAAACATGATGGCGCACCGACTCACCCTGAAGCCAATGCCAAGACATTTGTGCGTCAATGCGAAGTGGTTGTTAGGGATAGAGTCCCGATCACAATGCAAGAATGGATTCAGCCAAACAAACCAAAACCAGGAGTGAATTATGTCGATAAAAGAATTAAAGATGCCCTTTGGCGAGATCTCATGTAGCATTTCATCCTACCAGATTCTCTCTCGGAGTGCCAAAGGGACAAAGTCAAGGAGTTTGCTCTCCATAAGATGGCCGGCGCGTTCTAGACTTGGAAGAAAAGATTATGGACCGAGTACAACGCTAAAGGCAAGAAGGCGCCTGAATTTAAAGGAATATACGAGAAGGTAAGGAATCATTGGGACGCATTTATTGAGTACAAGACATCGGAAGCTGCTATGAAGAAGTCGGCAAAGAATAAGATAAATGTGGAGAAATAAAGTATCACTATAAACTAGGGACAGGTGAATACAAGTCAGCCATTCGTAAGTGGGATGCATTAGAGAATAAGATGCATGTTGAAGGGGTCACTCCAGTAACCTTCCACTGGCCCCGGAGGTGCAGGAATTAGTTTTTTGCGCATGGGGGAAAGTTGGACCCAGCAACAGGGAAGATTATTGCACTGGCCAGTCTAAAGCATGCATCAGATGAGTTGATTAAAGCAATAAAAGCGGCCCAAGAAGGACAATTTCACCCCGATAGAGAGAACTGTTGGAAACATGCCCTAGAGGCAATAATAAATTAGTTATTATCATACTTCCTTGTTCATGATAATCGTTTATTATCCATGCTATAATTGTATTGATCGGAGACTTAGATGCATGTGTGGATACATAGACAAAACCATGTCCCTAGTATGCCTCTAATAGACTAGCTCGTTGATCAAAGATGGTTAAGGTTTCTTAGCCATGGACATGAGATGTCATTTGATAAACGGGATCACATCATTAGGAGAATGGTATGATGGACAAGACCCAAACTACAAACGTAGCATATGATCGTGTCAGTTTAGTGCTACTATTTTCTGCATGTCAAGTATGTGTTTCTATGACCATGAGATCATGCAACTCACGAACATCGAAGGAGTGCCTTGTGTGTATCAAACATTGCAACGTAACTGGATGACTATCAAGTTGCTCTACAGGTATCTCCGAGGGTGTCTGTTGAGTTGGCATGGATCAAGACGGGGATTTGTTGCTCCGTGTGACGGAGAGGTATCTCAGGGCCCACTCGATAATACAACATCACAATAAGCCTTGAAAGCAATGTGACTAAGTGTTAGTCACGGGATCTTGTATTATGGAACGAGTAAAGAGACTTGCCGGTAACGAGGTTGAACTAGGTATGGAGATACCGACGATCGAATCTCGGGCAAGTAACATACCGAAGAACAAAGGGAACATCATACGGGATTAACTGAATCCTTGACATAGAGGTTCGACCGATAAAGATCTTTATAGAATATGTAGGAACCAATATGGACATCCAGGTCCCGCTATTGGTTATTGACCATGGAGGTGTCTCGGTCATGTCTACATAGTTCTCGAACCCGCAGGGTCTGCACACTTAAGGTTTGGTGACGTTTCGGTAGTATAGAGTTATGTATGGTGGTGACCGAAGGTTGTTCGGAGTCTCGGATGAGATCCCGAACATCACGAGGATCTCCGTAATGGTCCAGAGGTAAAGATTCATATATAGGAAGTCCTGTTTTGGTCGCCGGGAAAGTTTCGGGCTCATCGGTAGTGTACCGGGAGTGTCGGTAGTGTATCGGGAGGCCTCCGGGAGGGGTATTTCGACCCAAGAGGCTTCATGGGCTACGGGAGAGTGAATATCATCCCTTAGTGGGCTGGTGGAAACTCCCACACAAGGCCCATGCGGCTGGAGTTGAAAGAGAAAGAAAAAACGCAAGGTGGAAAGAGATTCCAAGTAGGAAAGGAGGAATCCTAGTCCTACTAGGATTGGAGGAGGATTCCTCCTCTCCTCCTTGCGCAAGGGCAGCCTTGGTGCGCCAGCCCTCCTCCTCCCTCCCTCTTATATATACTAGTGGTATTGGGTGTTTTGCACTAGATTTTACGGCCACGTGCTATCCGTTCCACCGGTGCTCCTCTACATCGGATTTCCGCAGTGCTTAGGCGAAGCCCTGCCGGAATTGCTCCACCACCATCGCCGGAGCGCCATCATGCTGCCGGTGAACTCTTCCTCCTCTCCACTTCCTCTTGCTGGATCAAGACGGCGGGGATCGTCATCAAGCTGCACGTGTGCTGAACGCGGAGGTGCCGTCCGTTCGGCGCTAGATCGGAAGGACCGTGATCAAGATCACGAGACGGGTCGTGATGAGTTCGCGGGACAGATCGTGATGAGTTCGCGGGCCGGATCGTGATCAAGATCGCGAGACGGATCGTGATGAGTTCGCGAGACGGATCATGATGAGTTCGCGGGACGGATCGTGATTGGATCGCGGGACGGATCGTGATGAGATCGCGGGACGCTCGGTGATTTGGATCGTGAAGACGTTCGACTACACCAACCGCGTTTCTTAACGCTTCCCGCTTAGCGATCTAAAAGGGTATGTAGATCCACTCTCCCTCTCGTAGATGCTCACCACCATGGATAGATCTTGCGTGTGCGTAGGAAATTTTTTGTTTCCCATGCAACGTTCCCCAACAAGAACGACGAGCTTACACGCGCCCTCGGGAATCTCGAACACGGAGGACGAACACGAGGCGTGGGCGTTGTTCCGTGGTATGAGGGGTTTGCGGGATGGAAGGAAAGTTATAAAAACCGTTCGAGAAAAAATAAGGTGGAAGCAGACCGACTTTCAAAGTTGGAACAGAAGTACGAGCAGCAACAGCTGCAGATACAGGTACTGACCCAGCAAAGGGCAACTCCGCGGCAGGAGGCATTGGAACCCGTCCCATCTACACTGTCGAAAAGCAGCATGGGTTCCACGGGGGCACCGCTGGGTCACACCCCCATGGATGATATCACCAACAAGACATCTTGTGAGCTAATCCAAAAAATGAAGAACATACCCGTGCGGGTCGCGACGGGCTATGCTTTACCAAATACACCTGATGTTCTTTGGCATTTCAATCCGGTTCCAGCTGGGTATGCTCATGTCGCAATGGACACAATAGAGCCAGGATATGATGAACTACATCTTGACATCCCTAGAGGTGAGGGGGAGTCCACACTGACAGAAGCCGGCCGTGGTCTCATTCTATGGAGTAAGGACTGCATCGTCTTTCCACACTCGGCGCTAAGGCCACCGGCTCCTCTGAGTATCGATGTCGAGTGCGAGGGATCCTAGCCAGATGCATCGCAGCGCCAGCAGTCCTCCCCACCTTGCCAGTAGTCCTCCCGAGCTCGAGAGGCGTCCCACTTTGATATGGATCCCAGCGGGAGTCCACCCAACCTCAGGACGGAGCACGGCGCGAATCCATATCGTCGATGTTGATCTCCGCCGCGTGAGCTAACTCCACCCCGGCAGCGGTCCCACCACAAGGCTCCCAAAAGAGGAAGGCCATCAACAGTCCTCTTCGGAAGAAAGCAAAGGAGAAACCCGAGCCTCCGGCCAAAAGCAAGTTGCCTTACGACATGACACCAGAGGAAACCAAAATTGAAAGTGATCACCAAGTGAAAGCCTTTTTTGCGAGGAAGACCCTGCCGCCAAAGGAGGTAATACCCAAGGAAGTCCAAGAGCACTTTATGGAACACTTTATTGATTGACCCCCGGCATATGTGGAGCGTATGCCGACAGACTATGAGCGACAAATTCAGAAGGCAAGTGAGCAAAGAAGTCAGTGCAGCCCAACGAAGAAGTCGGGAAGTACGACATCAATGACAGGTGGTACTACTAGCGGGAAAACAGTTTCCCAGCTCGGAGAACAATCCAACCAATCGATCTCTCCGCTCAAGGTGAGTACCAATCCAAGCAGTCGACGTGCAAGGCAACCAAATCGACCTCGAAGAAGTAGAGGCTGTGGGTCTCACTCTTGGCCAAATCCTTGGCACCGAGGAAATCCACGGGTACAGTGCAGATGAGTACGCAATGCAATATGCCGTCGGAAAACCACTTGTCATGCCCGAGCAGTACAAGGAACTACCAACTGCAATGCGACGGTTGCATGATTGGTACCTGCGTGAAGCAAAGCGAGGGGAGATGGTGGTCATGGTCAAAGTAAGGAAAGAGCATTACGTCAATGGATGTGACATATGTCTTGAATTCTCAGAACTTTTCCAGTTATACCACATGGACTCTATCGACAAAACTCTCATCAGTTGCTATTGTCTATAAGTGATTTATATCTTTAATAATTTAAGTCTCTAGCTAAGATATAATTCATTGGCTTATCCTCACTATATATGTTATTTTCTATGCAATTATGCAGATTGAAGATGTGGGAACTGAAACAAGAGGGAATCGATGACATTGGGTTCATTGACCCAAATACCGTTCATGGTCATGTGGTAAAACATTATGCCAAGGACACAAAAGATATCTTGGAAAATTTTCTAGAGGCACTAATGAATACCAAATCTACTATAATATGTCCTTACAACATGGAGTGAGTGTTTACTCTCTTGTATACTACAAATTCTATTTTTGCTTACTAGCTCGCTGTCAAGTGTAGTTGATGAGTTATATGCATGCCTGCTTAATTATATAAACTTCTACGCAGAAACCATTATATCCTCCTAAATAATATCCTCGCGGATGGACTTCTTCAAGTGTACGACTCACTAGATACACTAGAACAATCATACGTGAACTTGTATTTTATGATAGAACGGTAATTTAAATCTTCATCGACCTTACTTTCTTTCATTATTTCCTGATATCAAAAGTAATTATAATAACTCTTTTGTTCTTTTTCTTTGCCGTGTAGTGTTTGTAAAAATATGATAGAAAAAAACCATCTCGGTCGTCAATGGAAATCGAAGCTGAAGTGGAAAAAGATGCAGATAATTAAGTTGTACTACTAGGTCCGCGCATCTCTTTAATTCTAGTTTCAATACTATTATCATGCTTGATTATTAATTATATTATTGAATTCTATTCTTTTGCAAAGTGCGTGAAGCAGCCACAGGGGACAAATTTATGTGGATACTTCCTCTGCCAGAACATTCGCATTCAGACCGAAGGCCGTATACATCGCTGAAGAGCACGTGAAAGACAACTCCAGCTTTGGCACATGATGTCGAAGCTCTTACCCGAGAAACGCTTTGTAGCACTTCAAGAGGAATTTGCGGCATTTCTT
Organism: Hordeum marinum; assembly: GCA_022496015.1. Taxonomy (NCBI): domain Eukaryota; kingdom Viridiplantae; phylum Streptophyta; class Magnoliopsida; order Poales; family Poaceae; genus Hordeum; species Hordeum marinum. The sequence goes on from CM039677.1 coordinate 50,212,967, forward strand.
CTTCGACATGTCATAGATGTAAATGGAGAGCACTATTTCTTACCGCCACCTCAATAATGTCAGGAAATCAGTAGTAAAAAACTGAGATTTCATCCGAAGCACTAGCTAGCTAGTCCCGGCAGGGTTTTGGGCCTTAATTTATAAGTCCAGAATATATATGGATGTGTAATTTCATTTGTATATATACTATGTATGAGATATTGTATATTATATTACATATATATATATGCATCAACTTGTGTAATGTTTACAGTATGTAGCACCGTAAAATAAATTTGAAATGAATGGTAAACACAAAAAATAGAGAGGAAAAATAAAACCTAATTAAAATCTAAAACAAAAAAAACAGAACACTTAGTACCGGTTGCTATCACCAACCGGTACTAAATGTCCTCCACCACCAGCCCACGTAGGCAGCCACGTGGTGGGCCTTTAGTACCGGTCTGTGGCCAACCGGTACTAAAGGTCTGGACCTTTAGTCCCGACCCTTTAGTACCGGTTGTGGAACCGGTACTAAAGGCCCATCCCGACCGGGGCTACAAATCGACATTCTACTAGTGTACCTGGGTGACGGTATCTATCCTCAATGGACCACTATTGTGAAGACAATCCCCAATCCTGTCGGAGAGAAGAGGAAATGATTTTTCCAAGAGCAAGAGAGTGCTAGGAAAGACGTCGAGTGTGCCTTTGGTGTTTTGCAATCTCGATGGGCATCGTTCGGTATCCTGCTAAGACTTGGAGCACGAAGAAACTGTGGGAGGTGACGACTGCTTGTGTGATCATGCACAATATGATCATAGAAGATGAGCGCCTAGAACGTCTTTACGATCAAGGGTTTCAGTTTCACGTGAGAATGTTGTGCCTAAGCATGGAGGAGCGACAACATTTGAACAGTTCATTCAATTTCATCACGACATGCGTGATTGGGAAACTCACATGAAATTGCAAAATGATTTGGTTGAGCATATGTGGGCTCATGTTGGCAACCAATAGATGTATCTCTTTAATTCGGCTTGCAAAACTATGTGAGATTGTTTCATTTTTATTCGGCTTGTAAAACTATGCTATTTATTTGGTTGAAACTATGCTATTTATTTCGTTGTGGACTATATGTTTGCTTGTGAAATAATGCAAAATTTGTGTGTGAAACAATGCAAAATTTGTGCTATGTGTTGACAAAGGGCGGCCAGCCGGCCACACCGACATATATGGGTCGGCGCGTTGGCCGCACTGCCGACCCAAATCTCAAACAAGACGGACGCCGAGCAGGAGGCCGACCCAAACAAACAAAAGTGTTGTCCGTTTGGTTCGGCCCGTTGGATATGCTCTTACAAGCACATACACCCCAGCAAGGGGGGGAGGCAACTAGGGGGAGAGAGCACTAAGCCATGAAGCAACATGATGGTGTCGGGAAGCCGAAAGCCGCCTATTCCACAAGACCGTGTGCTCACGGCAGCAGCTACGCACACGACCAAGGGATGGCAACCGGCACTGGAAGACGACCACATTTTGGTGCTTCCACAGGTGCCAGCAACACATCAAAACAAATTCCAATCCTGAGTCGACAATCGGCACAACGGCGCTGGCGAGGGTAGCCATGTCTCCGATAGAAACGCCAGCCACGTCAATGTTCACACTTCACCAAAAACTCATAGCGAATGGGTAGCAAAAGAGCATATGGTCCACGGTCTCTAGGGGCACCGGACACAGCGGACAACCCACGTCCTCTCCGACCACAATGCATTTTCTGGCCAGCACGTCCCGGTTGTGGATGCGCCGTTGCACCAGGAGCCAGCAGAAGAACTTCACGCGAGGCGGGATGCGTGACCCCCAGGCCACATCGGCATAGGTCACACCTCCAAAACATAGCAGCTTGTACACCAAGCTCAAGGACAGAGCACCCCGAGGGGCAGAGATGTGGTGAAGATGACGTTTGTCGATGCCACTCCCGACAGGTAGAGCATCGCAGAGGGCCAAGACAACGTCCAACTCAAGCGGACCCACCCGAGTGAGCCCTCGGACCAGAGATCCAACGATCCCCCTACAACGAACCTGACCGTGGCCTCCGCATCGGTGGCATGAGAGAAGAGTGAGGGAAACGTTGTGGCCAAAGCCCCACACGGGAGGCATCGATCCCGCAGAAGGAGCAGGTCCGCCCATCCCCAAGTCCATCGAGCTGAGCTCACAGTAGAGGGCAGCAGCTCCCTGAGGGCGTGTTGGTGCTCCCCGGCCGATAGTGCATCATGGGCAAGGAGCGAGCATCCATTGGTGCCCCTGACCTAGGCGTCCCATCACGAGGGAGGCGTAGCATGGAGACGGTGCACCATCTTCAGAAGGAGACAATTGTTTTGGGTGGCAAGGTCGCGGACGTCGAGCCCACTTTCCGCCTTGGATTGGCAGACCCTATCCCATGCCACAAGGCATTGTGCCCTGAAGGCATGCTCAACCATGTTCAATAGAAAGGAGCGTCGAAGGTCGGCTAGCTCGCGGACGACCGCATGCGATAGGAGCAGAACGGTCATGGCATAGGTGGGAAGGGCGTCGAGGATGGCGTTGATGAGGACAAGGAGCCCTGCCAGAGAAAGGAGACGCGCAACCCACCCTGCGAGGTATTTGTCCACCTTTGCAATCATGGGCAGGAAATCCGTGAAACACAGCTTCTCTCACGATAGGGGGAGCCCGAGTTACGTCTGAGGGAATGCGCCCGTTGCGCACCCCAGTGCCCCCACCATCAGATCCGGGACTGCGGCACAACGTGCTCGAGGACCAGGGTGCTTTTGGTGAAGTCAATCACCAGCCACATGGTCTCCGCAAACTGGTCCACGATCTAACGTAGTTGGGCCGCTCCGTCGTAGCACGCCCGCATGACGATCCAGGTATCGTCCGCGTACTAAAGCACAACCACCAGAGCATCATCGAATAGGGGTTGGCACAACACACAGTCCTGGCAGATGAGTTGTTGGAGGACGCGGTGACAATCAGGAACAGGTAGGAGGAGATCGGATCCCCCTACCTTAGCCCGCATTTGATGCTGAACCACCGCCCTGACACCCCATTGAATAGGACGACCGAGAGGGAGGAGCGGAATATGAGGTCCACTCAGTCCCACCACAGAGGGGAAACCCGCGCACCTCCACAATCGTGCACAGGCTCTCCGAGTTGATCGATTCGAAAGCCTTCGTGAAGTTGAGCTTCAACACGACCATGGGAGCACCACAACGATGGCAACACTGGATCAACTCTGTGGCATAGACGAAGTTCTCCGATATATTCCTCCTGCGCACAAAGCAATACTGATCCTCGTCGATCGGGTAGGGGATCTGCTGTTGCACCCAGGTCATCAGCCCTCTGCATAAGATCTTGACGTCGTCCTATAGCAGGGAGACATGCCAAAAGGCAGTAGGGGATGATGCATCGGTCCCTTTCGGAAGCAGGGCGATGTATGCACGATTGATCTCCTCAAGCTGGACAAATCCAACATGGAACTCGTCAAAGAGGCGTTGAACATCGATAGCCACCGCCCCCAGGTAGCCTAGTAGAAAGCCGGCCCAATCCCATAGGGCCCCGGAGCGCTTGTGCGGTCGAGGGCATCGAGAGTTGCCTTTATCTCATTTAGCTCAAAACGCGCCACCAGCGACAACCCTTCCACAGGCTTGGCCGAGGCGTAGAGCGCAGCCATGTCGAAGCACCATACGAACCGGTGGCAGCGGCCCAATAGCTCGGAGTAGTAGGCCAGTAGTGCCCCTTCAACTTCCAAGGCACTAATGTTGTTACGTCGATGGTGATGCGATGCAGAGGCATGGAAGAAGTGTGTGTTTTCATCTCCCTCGCGAACCGCCCGACACATGCCATGTTGCCACCAGTGCACGCACTGCCTCCGGATGAGGGCAGCCAAGTCGAGCCGAGCTTTGCGACGGAGAGTCGCCTCATTTGCGGAACAAGAATGTGATTCCTCTCGAACATCAAACAAATCAATCAAAAATCTACACTCATTATCAAAAGTAGGGATGAACCGGTGTTGCTTTCCAAACCTTGGAAGCAAACCTCAAAGCTTTTTCCCAAGCAGCGAGGACCCCGGTCGCACCAATGCCATGAACCGGATCAGACCAGGCCAGAAGGGTAGTGGGGAGGAATGAAGGATCGAGGAGCCATGTGATGACCCACAAGTATAGGGGATATATCGTAGTCCTTTCGATAAGTAAGAGTGTCAAACCCAACGAGGAGCGGAAGGAAATGACAAGTGGTTTCCAGTAAGGTATTCTCTACAAGCACTGAAATTATCGGTGACAGATAGTTTTGTGATAAGATAATTCGTAACGAGTAACAAGTAACAAGTGTAGCAAAGGTTCAGCAAGGTAGCCCAATCCTTTTTATAGCAATGGACAGGCCTGGACAAACTCTTATATGAAGCAAAGCGCTCCCGAGGACACATAGGAATTTGTGTCAAGCTAGTTTTCATCATGGTCATTTAATCCGCGTTCGTTACTTTGATAATTTGATATGTGGGTGGACCACTGGATGGGTAATGCCCTTACTTGGAAAAACCTCCCACTTATGATTAACCCCTATCGCAAGCATCCGCAACTACTAAAGAAGAATTAAGGTAAACCTGACCATAGCATGAAACATATGGATCCAAATCAGCCCCTTACGAAGCAACGCATAAACTAGGGTTTAAGCTTCTATCACTCTAGCAACCCATCATCTACCTTTTACTTCACAATGCCTTCCCCTAGGCCCAAATAATGGTGAAGTGTTATGTAGTTGACTTTCACATAACACCACTAGAGGAGAAACACCATGCATCTCATCAAAATATCGAACGAATACCAAATTCACATGATTACTTATAACAAGACTTATCCCATGTCCTCGGGAACAAATGTAACTACTCAAAAAACATGTTCATGTTCAAGATCAGAGGGGTATTAATTATCATAAAGGATCTGAACATATGATCTTCCACCAAGTAAACCAACTAGCATCAACTACAAGGAGTAATCAACACTACTAACAACCCACATGTACCAATTTGAGGTGTTGAGACAAAGATCGGATACAAGAGATGAACTAGGGTTTGGAGAGGAGATGGTGATAATGAAGATGTTGATGAAGATTGACCCCCTCTCGATGAGAGGATCGTTGGTGATGACGATGGCTTCGATTTCCCCTCCGGGAGGGAAGTTTCCCCGACAGGATCACCCTACCGGAGCTCTAGATTGGTTCTGCCCAAGTTCCGCCTCAAGACGGCGATGCTTCATCCCGAAAGCTATCTCCTGATTTTTCCAGGTCAAAAATCTTCATATAGGAGAAGATGGGCATCGAAGGAGCCACATGGGCCACACAAGCCTGCTAGGCACGGCCAGGGGATGGCCACGCCTAGCAGGCTTGTGGCCTGCTGGTGGCCCCCCTCTGGTTGATTCTTGTGCCAATATTTTTTATTAATTCCAAAAATATTCTCCGTAAATTTTCAGGACTTTTGTAGTTGTGTAGAATAGGTATCTCAGATTTGCTCCTTTTCTAGTCCAGAATTCCAGTTGCGGGCATTCTCCCTCTTCATGTAAACCTTGTAATATAAGAGAGAAACAACATAAGTATTGTACCATAAAATGTAGTAACAGACCATAATGCAATAAATATCAATATAAAAGCATGATGCAAAATGGACGTATCAACTGCCCCAAGCTCAGACCTCGCTTGCCCTCAAGCGAAAACCGAGATCGATGAATATGTCCACATGTTTAGAGATAGAGGTGACAATAAAAATAAAATATGGACATGATGGCATCATGATCAACTTTAGAACATCAATACTACTTTTATGAGATTCTTTATACTGGAGTAACAATTCATTCACAAGATAAAGTATGAATCAAGAACTCTATTGACAACCAACAAACTATGATGTCAGTCATTGAAGCAATTGACAATTTATTATAACATCGGAAAGAGCCAATATAAGAGATTGTAAATAAAATCCACATACTCAATCATCTTTTAGTTTTTCACAATTGCTAGCACTCACGCGGTACCCACGAGGTCAAAACTTCAATCGAACACACAGAAAGATAGGGGCTTATAATTTGGCTCCCAACTATTCACCTCAAGGGTGATGTCAACAATAATAGCTCATGATCACCCACATCCAAGTGGCTATAGAAGTCTAAATCATTCCCCAACACAATATGCTTGCCAAGAGAGACGGAATATAGGAAGTGGTGAAGAACACCATGACTCTTGCATAAAGGTAAGTACTAGAAAGTAAAAGTAACAGATAGGCCCTTCGCAGAGGGAAGCAAAGGTTGTCATGCGCGTTTTGTTTTTAGATACACAAGCTCTTAGTGCAGAGGAACAACGCGTTGTATTGCCCTTTGTGATAGCAACCTTTATTATGCAGTCTGTCGCTTTTATTTCTTCACTATCACAAGTTCGTACAACGCTTATTTCCCTTACAATAAAAGATCACGTATATTTAGGAGAATTTTATTGCTTTTTTGCACCGATGACAACTTACTTGAAGGATCTTATTCAATCCATAGGTATGTATGGTGCACTCCCATGGCAAAAACTGGGTTGAGGTCTTTGGATGCACAAATAGTATCTCTACTTGGTGCGGAAGTTTTGCTAATGTGAGGTGGAAGCAAGCACGACATGTTGGAGGATCTAAAACCATATAACTTCTATACGGATGCAAGCAAACATAACCTATTATGTTGTCTTCCTTGTCCAACATCAACTTCTTGGCATGTAATATTTTAATGAGTGGTCACAATGATAAAAGATGTCCAAGATAATATATTTATGTGTGAATCTCTCTTTCTTTATCACTTCCTTTCAATTGCACCAATGACCAATTACTATGTATGTAAACTCCCAACAAATTTCAATCACCATACTTTTTATATGTGAAGTCATTACTCCCCATAAGATCATTATGTATTCTATTTGCTTTATTTCTATTATATTTTATTGCTTTCAAGAGCATAGTGATCTAGCAAAGCCCTCTCATCAAAACTACTTTTTATTATATAACTCTCGGACTTGCTTACATAAGGGGAGCAAAAGCAAAAAAAACTAAAAGGTAGATCATACTAAAACTTTTATTCTACTAGATCAAAGCAAAAACAAAAAGGATCGAACTAGGAAAGATAAAAAAACAAAAAGGGAAAAGGAAAAAGGTGTGGTGTGATACGATACCGGGGAACCTCCCCCAATCTTGGCACAAGCCAAGGGGAGTGCCCATACCCATGTATTCAGGTGTCCTTCTTCGGGGTTGATGGTGGTGGTGGTGTTGAGGAGGTTGGAGTCTTGTCCTCCGTCTTCCAAGGCATAGGCTCACCATCGTAAAATGATGAACGAGTCTCCGAAATCCTCAAATCTATAGCCAAACTCATTCTCTTAAATATGTATTCATACTCACAGTTTTGGTTTTGCAGATCATAGCTCTGGGCTTGGAGATGCTCAATTTTCTCGTAAAGCTTGAAGATGTGCTCTCCGATGTCCTTGGTGTCTAGCTTGTGTTTATGGGTAAACTCCGAGATCATCATATGATTGGAATTGAGTCCACGCTCCACCATCGCTTGGCACTTGAAGACTTGCTGATCCATTGCCTCGAGCCTTGTTTCCACGCTTCTAGTCTTCTTCGGCCCCTCAATGTCATGGATGTGTAGAACCCCCTCACGCATCTCAATGGTTTGAGGGTGTTGCGGCACCTCCGCAAGATAAGGGTTGATGACCTTCTTGAAAAACTTGTGCTTTGGAGCACCGGGGGACGCCATGACAATCTAAATATGCTGCAGAAACAACTCAAAACGAAAACATGAGGTATTGTCGTGATACGAAAATCGAAACCTTTGGGAGATTATATAACGAATTTTTGCAGACCCGAAGGGGTGTTCTACAAGAAAACGGAGTCCGGGAGGCGCACGGGGTGGTGACAAGCCCCCTAGGTGCGGCCAGGGGGTGGTCGTGCCTAGCAGGCTTGTTGCCTCCCCGTGCGTCCTTTGGACTGCTTTTTATTTTCCTAATTTTTTAAATATTCCAAAACTGAATAAAATTGCTACTGGAAAACTTTTGGAGTCGGTTAACGTAACGTACCACATACCTATTCCTTTTCAACGTCTAAAACATTCTGGTAAGTCTCCCTAATATGCTCTTCAGGATTTATGGTATTGATAACATTGGTCTCAACATTAATGGGAGTACCTAAAATATAGTGTTTGATTCTTTGCCCGTTTACCACGTTAGGATTTGTGCCTTCGGCGTTGTTGATCTTGATGGCATCGAAACGATATACCTCCTCGACGATGTATGGTCCTTCCCATTTGGAGAGGAGTTTACCTGCAAAAAATCTTAACCGAGAATTGTTTAGCAAGACATGATCACCTACATTAAATTCATGCTTTTGTATCCTTTTATCATGCCATCTCTTAACCTTTTCTTTACACAACCTGGCATTCTCATAGGACTGGGTTCTCCATTCATCAAGTGAGCTAATGTCAAATAATCTCTTCTCACCAACAAGTTTGAAATCATAGTTGAGATCTTTTATTGCCCAAAAAGCTTTATGATCTAGCTCTAGAGGTAAGTGACATGCTTTTTCATAAACCATTTTATACGGAGACATGCCCATAGGATTCTTGTAAGAAGATCTATAAGCCCATAATGCATCGTCAAGTTTCTTAGACCAATTCTTCCTAGATCTATTAACCGTCTTTTGCAAGATCAATTTAATTTCTCTATTGCTTAATTCTACTTGACCACTAGACTGAGGATGATAAGGAGATGCAATTCTATGATTAACATCATACTTAGCAAGAAATTTACGGAAAGCACCATGAATAAAATGTGAACCACCATCAGTCAATTAAATATCTGGGGACTCCAAATCTAGGGAAAATAATTTCTTTAAGCATCTTAATAAAGGTGTTATGATCAACACTACTAGTTGGAATAGCTTCTACCCACTTAGTAACATAATCAACAGCAACTAATATATGAGTATATCCGTTGGACGTTGGAAAAGGTCCCATATAATCAAAACCCCAAAATGGTTCAATAACAAGAGAGTAATTCATAGGAATTTCCTGATGTCTACTAATATTTCCAATTCTTTGACATTCATCACATGACAAGACAAACTTACGAGCATCCTTGAAGAGAGTAGGCCAATAAAAACCGGATTGTAATATGTGCAGTTCTATCTCCAGCATGGTGTCCTCCGTAGGCCTCAGAACGACACTTCCTAGGATCTGTTCATGTTCATGCTCGGGTACACAACATCTAATAACACCATCTACTCCTTTATAAAGGTGTGGGTCATCCCAGAAGTAATGTCTTAAATCATAGAAAAACTTTTTCTTTTGTTGGTATGTGAAACTAGGCGGTATAAATTTAGCGACAATGTAATTAGCATAATCAGCATACCAAGGAGCATTATGAGAAGCATTTATGACAGCTAATTGTTCATCAGGAAAGCTATCATCAATAGGTAGTGGGTCATCAAGAACATTCTCTAACCTAGACAAGTTATCTGCTACACGGTTATCAGCATCCTTTATATCAATAATATGCAAATCAAATTCTTGTAGCAGAAGAACCCACCTGATAAGTCTAGGTTTAGCATCTTTCTTTTCCATGAGATATTTGATAGCAGCATGATCAATGTGAACAATTACTTTAGAATCAACAATATAGGGTCTAAACTTATCACAAGCGAACGCAACTGCTAAAAATTCCTTTTCAGTGGTAGCATAGTTTCTTTGAGCACTGTCTAAGGTTTTGCTAGCATAATGAATAACATTTAATTTCTTATCAACTCTTTGTCCTAGAACAGTACCAACAGCATAGTCACTAGCATCACACATAATTTCAAAAGGTAGGTTCCACTCAGGTGGTTGAACAACAGGTGCACAAATCAAAGCATTCTTGAGAATTTCAAAAGCTTCTACACAATCATCATCAAAAACGAAGGGAACATCTTTTTGCAAAATATTAGTGAGAGGCCTAGAAATCTTAGAGAAATCTTTAATAAATCTCCTATAGAAACCAGCATGACCAAGGAAACTTATTATACCTCTGATATCCGTAGGACACGACATTTTTTCAGTAGCATCAACTTTAGCATTGTCAACTTCAATACCTCTTTTAGAAATTTGATGTCCCAAGACAATGCCTTCATTCACCATAAAGTGGCACTTCTCCCAATTCAAGACAAGATTAGTTTCTTCACATCTCTGCAAAACTCGATCAAGGTTGCTCAAACAATCATCAAAAGAAATTTCGTAAATGGAAAAATCATCCATGAAAACCTCAACAATCCTTTCACAAAATCAGAGAATATAGCAGTCATGCATCTTTGAAAGGTAACAGGTTCATTGCATAAACCAAAAGGCATATGTCTAAAAGCAAAAGTACCAAAAGGACAGGTAAAGGTGATCTTTTCTTGGTCCTCTTTTGACACAGGTATTTGAGAGAAACCAGAATAACCATCTAGAAAGCAGAAATGTGTGTGTTTAGATAATCTTTCTAGCATTTGATCAATAAAAGGTAGAGGGTAATGATCTTTCCTAGTAGCTTTATTAAATTTCCTAAAATCAATCACCATTCTATATCATGTAACAATTCTCTGCGGGTCAATTCATTTTTATCATTAGGGACTACGGTAATACCTCCTTTCTTAGGGACACAATGAACTGGACTAACCCATCTACTATCAGCAATAGGGTAAGTGATACCTGCCTCCAGAAGATTTAATATTTCATTTCTTACCACTTCCTTCATTTTAGAATTCAACCTTCGTTGGTGATCAACAACTGGTTTAGCATCAGACTCCATTTTAATTTTCTACTGACATAGAGTGGGACTAATGTCCTTAAGATCATCAAGAGTATATCCAATAGCAGCACGATGCTTCTTCAGAGTTTTCAATAATCTTTGTTCTTCATGCTCTGAAAGGTTAGCACTAATAATAACAGGATATATCTTCTTTTCATCAAGATAAGCATATTTCAAAGTATCTGGTAATTGTTTAAGCTCAAACACGGGATCACCCTTGGGTGGAGGAGGATCCCCAAGTATTTAAATAGGTAAATTGTGTTTCCAGATAGGATGTTGATCAAAGAAAATTCTATCTATTTCATTCCTTTCATTCATATGCATATCATTTTCATGGTCTAGCAAATATTGCTCTAAAGGATCAGTAGGAGGCACCGCAATAGAAGCAAGACCAATAATTTCATCCTTACTAGGCAATTCTTTATCATGGGGTTGTCTACGAAATTTAGAAAAATTAAACTCATGAGACGTATCCCCAAAACTTACGGTAACCGTTTCCTTCTCACAATCTATCATGGCATTAACGGTGTTCAAGAAGGGTCTACCAAATATAACGGGACAAAAATTATCTTGTGGGGAACCAAGAACAAGAAAATCAGTAGGATACTTTATTTTCCCACACAAGACCTCAATATCTCTAATAATCCCAACAAGTGATATTGTGTCTCTATTAGCAAGCTTAATTGTAACATCAATTTCCTTTAACTCGGCTGGTGCAATATCATTCATAATCTCTTTATATAAGGAAAAGGGAGTTGCACTCACACTAGAACCCATATCACATAAGCCATGATAACAATGATCTCCTATTTTAACAGAAACGACAGGCGTGCCAACAAGGGGTCTATGTTTATCTTTAGCATCAGGTTTAGCAATTCTAGCAGCTTCATCACAAAATTGAATAACATGCCCATCAATATTATCAACCAAGAGATCCTTAACCATAGCAATACTAGGCTCAACTTTAATTTGCTCAGGGGGTGTAGGTGTTCTAGCACAGCTCTTACGAACCACAGTTGAAGCTTTAGCATGATCCTTTATTCTAACAGGGAAAGGTGGTTTCTCAATATAAGCAGTGGGAATAACAGGATCAACACTATAAGTAATTGTTTTCTCTTCAACTTTAATAGGTTTAACTACTTTCACTTCAATGGGAGGATGATATTTAAACCACTTCTCCTTAGGGAGATCAACATGAGAAGCAAAAGATTCACAAAAAGAAGCTACTATCTCATAGTCAAGTCCATATTTAGTGCTAAATCCACGAAAAGCATCGGTGTCTATGAACGATTTAACACAATCAAACTTAAGGTTCATACCTGACTCCTTACCTTCGTCGAGTTCCCAATCTTCAGAGTTGCGGTTAATTCTTTCCAATAAATCCCATTTGAAATCAATATCTTTCTTCATATAGGAACCAACACAAGACGTATCGAGCATGGATTGATCATTACGAGAAAGCCAAGCATAAAAATTCTGAATAATAATTTCTCTCGAGAGCTCATGATTGGGGCATGAATATGACATTGAATTAAGCCTCCCCCAAGCTTGAGCGATTCTTTCTCCTTCACGAGGCCAAAAATTATTAATATAGTTTCGATCAAGATGAACTAGATGCATAGGGTAGAACTTCTGATGAAATTCCATCTTCAATCGGTTTGTAGCTCCATGATCCAGTATCATCACATAGCCTATACCATGTCAATGCCTTTTCCTTCAAAGATAAAGGAAAAACCTTCTTATTAACGTGATCCTCGGGCAGACCTACAAGCTTAAATAATCCACAAACTTCATCCACATAGATTAGATGTAAATCAGGATGTAGTGTTCCATGTCCTGCGTAAGGATTAGCTAGCAGTTTCTCTATCGTACCCAAAGGGATTTCATAATAAATATTTTTAGTAGGTTCACTAGGTTGAGGGACAACTCTTTGTGTTTCAGGTTGAGGTGAAGATACCCCGAACAAGCCCCTCAGAGGATTACTTTCCATAGTGACAAGTGACAATAAATTTCAGCACACTATATAAATTTTTCCTTACCAAATTCCACTTACCAAAGGCGCTTCACTCCCCGGCAATGGCGCCAGAAAAGAGTCCTGATGACCCACAAGTATAGGGGATCTATCATAGTCCTTTCGACAAGTAAGAATGTCGAACCCAACGAGGAGCAGAAGGAAATGACAAGCGGTTTCCAGTAAGGTATTCTCTGCAAGCACTGAAATTATCGGTGACAGATAGTTTTGTGATAAGATAATTCATAACGAGTAACAAGTAACAAGTGTAGCAAAGGTTCAGCAAGGTAGCCCAATCCTTTTTATAGCAATGGACAGGCCTGGACAAACTCTTATATGAAGCAAAGCGCTCCCGAGGACACATGGGAATTTCTGTCAAGCTAGTTTTCATCATGGTCATTTAATTCGCGTTCGTTACTTTGATAATTTGATATGTGGGTGCACCACTAGATGGGTGATGCCCTTACTTGGACAAACCTCCCACTTATGGTTAACCCCTATCGCAAGCATCCGCAACTACTAAAGAAGAATTAAGGTAAACCTAACCATAGCATGAAACATATGGATCCAAATCATCCCCTTACGAAGCAATGCATAAACTAGAGTTTAAGCTTCTGTCACTCTAGCAACCCATCATCTACTTTTTACTTCCCAATGCCTTCCCCTAGGCCCAAATAATGGTGAAGTGTTATGTAGTCGACGCTCACATAACACCACTAGAGGAGAGACGACATACATCTCATCAAAATATCAAACGAATAGCAAATTCACATGATTACTTATAACAATACTTATCCCATGTCCTCGGGAAAAAATGTAACTACTCACAAAACATGTTCATGTTCAAGATCATAGGGGTATTAATTATCATAAAGGATCTGAACATATGATCTTCCACCAAGTAAACCAACTAGCATCAACTACAAAGAGTAATCAACACTACTAACAACCCACGGGTACCAATCTGAGGTGTTGAGACAAAGATCGGATACAAGAGATGAACTAGGGTTTGGAGAGGAGATGGTGATAATGAAGATGTTGATGAAGATTGACCCCCTCTCGATGAGAGGATCGTTGGTGATGATGATGGCTTCGATTTCCTCCTCCGGGAGGGAAGTTTCCCTGGCAGGATCGCCCTGTCGGAGCTTTAGATTGGTTCTGCCCAAGTTCCGCCTCGAGACGGCAATGCTTCGTACCGAAAGCTCTCTCCTGATTTTTCCAGGTAAACTCTTCATATAGGAGAAGATGGGCGTCGGAGGAGCCATAGGGGCCACACAAGCCTGCTAGGCGCGGCCAGGGGGGTGGCCACGCCTAGCAGGCTTGTGGCCTGCTGGTGGCCCCCCTCTGGTTGATTCCTGCGCCAATACTTTTTATTAATTCCAAAAATATTCTCCATAAATTTTCAGGACTTTTGGAGTTGTGTAGAATAGGTATCTCAGATTTTCTCCTTTTCCCGTCCAGAGTTCCAGCTGCTGGCATTCTCCCTCTTCATGTAAACCTTGTAAAATAAGAGAGAAAAGGCATAAATATTGTACCATAACATGTAATAACATCACATAATGCAATAAATATCAATATAAAAGCATGATGCAAAATGGACGTATCACCAGACATTTTCAAAGAAAAAACACAAGGGGTTTGATACGTCTCCATCGTATCCACTTTTCCAAACTCTTTTGCCCTTGTTTTGGACTCTTATTTGCATGGTTTGAATGGAACTAACCCTGACTAATGCTATTTTCAGCGGAATTGCCTTGATGTTATTTTTGTGTAGAAATAAAAGTTCTCGGATTGACCTAAAAATTTACGGAGATTATTTTTGGAATTAATAAAAAATACTGGCAAAAGAATCAACCGGAGGGGGACTCCCATTGGCCACAAGCTAGGGGGCGTGGCCACCCCCTTGGCCGCGCCTAGCAGGCTTGTGGGCCCCCTGGAGCTCCACCGACCTGAATTCCAACTCCATATATTCACATCCGCGGAGAAAAAAATCAGAGAGAAGAGTTCATCGTGTTTCACGATACGGAGCCACCGCCACCTCTTGTTCTTCCTTGGAAGGCCAGATCTAGAGTCCGTTCTGGGCTCCGAAGAGGGGAAGTCGACGCCATCGCCATCACCAACCATCCTTCATCACCAATTCCATTATGCTCTCCAACGTTCGTGAGTAATTCCATCATAGGCTTGCTGGATGGTTATGGGTTGGATGAGATTTACCATGTAATCGAGTTAGTTTTGTTAGGGTTTGATCCCTAGAATCTACTATGTTATGAGATTGATGTTGCTATGACTTTGCTATGCTTAATGCTTGTCACTAGGGCCCGAATGACATGATTTCAGATCTGAATCTATTATGTTTTCATGAATATATATGTGTTCTTGATCCTATCTTGCAAGTTGTAGACACCTATTACGAGTTATGATTCGCATCCCCCAGGGTGACAATAACTGGGATTCTTTCCGGTGATTATCGTAGTTTGAGGAGTCCATGTATTCACTAAGTGCTAATGCTTTTTTCTGGTTCTCTATTAAAAGGAGGCCTTAATATCCCTTAGTTTCCATTAGAACCCCGCTGCCACGGGGGATAGGACAAAAGATGTCATGCAAGTTCTTTTCCATAAGCATGTATGACTATATATGGAATACATGCCTACATTACGTTGATGAATTGGAGCTAGTTCTGTATCACCCTATGTTATAACTGCTGCATGATGAATGCCATCTGACATAATTATCTATCACTAATCCATTGCCTACGATCTTTTCACATATTGATCCTTGCTAAATTACTTTCCTGTTGCTACTATTATAATCACCACAAAACTGCTACTGTCACTTTTGCCATCATTACCGTTACTTCCATACTACTTTGCTACTAAATACTTTGCTGCAGATATTAAGTCTTTCAGGTGTTGTTGAATTGACAACTCAGCTGCTAATACTCGAGAATATTCTTTGGCTCCCCTTGTGTCGAATCAGGGGTCAAAAATTTGGTGGACAAAGCGACGGGGAGAAGGACGTGATCATGGGTGGTGCGAGGGAGCGAGGAGAGGCCCATGTCCGGGAACGCAGCGTTCCAAACATTATCGAAGAACACCCGGTCAAGACGAGAGAGGATGGGGGGTCATGACGGTTTGTCAAGTGAAAATACGGACGAACATGTGTTGCTGGAGTTCTTCTCAAGCGGGGCCCGAATGAGATTGAAATCACCCACGGCGAGCCAAGCACCATTAGTGTTAGCCGGGACCTCAAGCATATCAACCACAAAGTCACTCGTGAGGGAGTGGTCCGAGGGGGCATAGACATTCATAACAGACAACCGGACCCTGGACGAGGCGCACATGGGGATGACCATAAGAGAGTAGCAAGAGGCGTAGGAAGAAACAAGAGAATTGGAGTAGAGATCCCATGTCGTAATAATGTCGCCATGGCTGCCCTCCACATCATTAACCTCAAACGTCGAGAGACAGGACTGAGGAACGACACACCCTTGAGGCTGCTAAGCTCAGAGAGCTTGGATTCCTGAAAAAACACCAGGTCGGGAGTCGAGGAACAAAGAGATTTTTTCACAACATCACACTTATCCTTACAATCCGAACCTTGGACGTTCCAGGAGAGAACGCACAGGGTTCTAACGGCCAAACTACCCATTACAACCGGAAACACCCGAGCATCTAAGAAAGAAAGGCAAGCACTAGCCACACTCGATACAAGCTACCCAACAAGGTAGCCGAAAGCAGCATGACCTCTAGAGAGATAGGAACAACGACGGCGACGAAGCATGACAGATACAAGTTGTCTAGCCCGGGAGCCTGATACTTGTGATATGTGTTGGGTTTTCCATGAAGAGGAATGGGTTATCTCAGCATAATGTGGGTAAGTATTTCCCTCGGTTATGAAACTAAGGTTTATCGAACCAATACGAATATCAATCTTCAACCATCTTCAGCGGCTGCACACAAAAGAACAAACAAGTTGCACCCAACGTCGGCAAGTGGGTTGTCAATCCCCTTGATCTCGTTATTTGCAAGCAAGTGAGTTGTGTTGATAATTGTGGATAATTGTAAATTACAAAATAAAATAAAAGCAAATAAATAACAACAAGGTAGTGATAGCGTTTGTGAATATATAAGTGAATAGACCCCGGTGCTGTAGAGTTCTCTAGTGGCATCTCTCATAGAAGTAGCATACGGTGGGTAAACAAATTATTGTTGGGCTTGATAGGAAAGCGAATAGTTATGCGATTTTTACGGCAATGATCATGTGTATATAGGCATCACGTCCAGGTCTCATGTTTATTCTTCTGACTTCCAAATTTGAATTTAATATATCTTTTAGACTGAAAGTCCAATTTATGTTTCGCTTGCATATTCACAGCGATGGATCAATGAGATGCTCGGCTCATTAAGCTCTAAGCTTAACGAGCAGAAAACTCTACTCGGCTTTGCTTGTTTGAAACTCATTAAGCTCGTGAGAACTTGCGAGCGCTCATTAACAACTGCGATGCCGATGTGTTATGGTCCACGCGATGAGAATGTATGTGTGGTTTTCATGAAGGAACATGGTGACAGCAAGAGGAGGTGCACTAGTTTTGATGCCACCTATGGGCTAGGTTGGTTTCAGTTGGTTTGAATAGATGGGCCGAGGTGCTAAAAAATATGTTGTCATGATAGGATAAAAATACATGTTGTGATGTACTAACGAGTTTAACAAGCTACTCGTGAAACTTGTTAGCTCGTTCATTAAGTTTTGTTAAGCTTGACAAGCTGAAATTATTTATTGGCTCTGTGCATTAAGAACCAAGCTACGACCTTAACAAGCTGAGCTGTTGAGCGCTCATTAAGCTCGTGAGATACGAGCTTTTGGTCCAGCCCTACATATTCATGTTCCTTGCGACGAGGAATTTCTAACAAAACTGCTCTTGAATATGTTTTGACAACTTTTGATTTTTTTACTAAGTTTAAAATACTAATACTTTACATTCGTGATATTATGTTCTACCAAATTTTTACCAAGATTCATTTGTTTTTAGGGATTAGGGTTTATGTTCTACTATTTGAAACATGTTAAATTTATCCTTATTGTGCATCATAATAAAGCAGCATGTTTAATTGATGTTAATTTGAAAATAAGGATAATTAAACCCTTGATTTTTTTCTGAAGAGGATAAAACTAACTAAAAGTGCAATTTAGTTAAAAGGATAGATCTTTAACCTATTTAACTTGAGGGATTTCACATGGTGACTTCTCTACAAAACTTGCACAAAGACTTCCATGTTAGGTTAAAACGATTATTAGGACTCTACAAAATGATGTTTTCTTTGAATACTTACTGTTTTCAAATAATATAAGTGTATTTTTTCACATGAATATATTTTAAATACACGATGGACGCTTGACAATACGTGATGACTTTTTAACAAACACGTGCTAAACTTTTATAAAATACACAATGAATATTTGTAAAATACCCAATGATAAGAGGACGGGGTAGTAGCCCAATGGCTGGTGTTACAGTGGTGCACCTGGCCACCGGAGTTCGAATCCTGTGTGGACTGAATTTCTGGGATCCTCACCAATTGAGGCGGATGTCATGCTCTTAGACAAACAAGGATTTTTTTTTAAAATACCCAATGATAAATCTATTTTTTATCAAATCATTTTTTATCTACAGTACAAACCATGCTTTAATATCTATGTTTTAAACATATGAATATGTTTCTAGTGTGTGGCAACGTAGCGGGTGAAAACACATGTTCAGTGAAAATCTGGAAACTTTCCTGGTGAAAACACGTGCACATCAGCCTTTTTTGCATCAGCTGCATGTGGGTGCACGTATATAAAATTGCAATTGTGCTAGCAACTTGGATTATGCCATTCGGTGTAATTACAGGTTCAAGAAAAACGCATATTCATCGTTTGTCTATTTCACATGGCACGCGGAAAACCATATGGAATGGGGCTGAACAGAAAGGTTATATTTTCGTAAATATCCCTTGCTGAACCTCACTACTTCATATGTTTTTCTCGATAATCTTAGAAGCAAGCATTTCAGTCATATTGTTGTTGGTGGTGGGCATTGGATCCTCACCGATGCGTTTTCTTTTCCTGGTTTCTGGTTTTATTCATGTCTTGCTTCCCATTGATTTAAGTATACACGCGGAAGTACAACGAAAGAAAATATCTGTTGATCTCAGGAGGGTTGGTTAAATAAAGAGAACCTGAATACATTGGTTGTTAGAGATGAAGTCATGAACTTCCTTGTTTGTTCTTTCCATATGGTCGATGTCTGCTTAATTGGTCCTATTATCGTTGTGCAGATAAAAAGGATAAAATAGCATTGCTACTAGTTGAACCATCATCATGGTGTATTGTGGACTGCAAAAAAAATCTCTAGCTGCTCACCCTACTATGCTTGTGTGAATGCCTTTTTTATTTATAATGTCACTTTCATCTCCCTTTAAAAAGAGGGCACACACATGGCTGTACAGGTGGCGCACCAGTGCTCATCTTGAAACAGCACTGGCTAAGGTTCAAGCCATTGGCCTCCATGGAAATATACAGAATTCGAAGAATGAAGAAAAGAAGGATCATCAGAACATGTACATGTGGAAGTCACGTGGTATCCTGGGCACCGCCCAGCGAGTCCCTTCCAACAGGAACCCATGGGAGCTGATCAAACTGGTCGGTGCCTTGCGCAAACATGTAGAGGGAGAAGATGCATAGGGCTGGTAAAGACAACACATGGAAATGCAGAAGGTATTACGCCAGCAGATCCGAAGCATACACACAAGTAATATCGAGCAGAGGCAGTGTGGTCGAATTACCAGCATAAGCAACAGCAGCGCCTGAGACGACCCTTCCCAAAGCGGCTAGGAAATACAGAGTAAAAACCACCTGCAATGCAAGGATGCAGATCTTACCGTAAGCTAAACAACACGTATGAAAGCCCTATACACATAGCTGATGGGTCAAACATCAGAGGCTGCATTAGAATGGGAGGAGAAATTTGATCTCGTTTCTCCGTGCCCTTTGTACCGCACGAACACATTTGGAAACTTGCAAAACTGTATTTTTCACAGAGAATCTCGACAAGGTATTAATAAGCAAGAGCTGTTAACATGAAAAGGTGACCATAGATGATTATTTCTCTGCCTCAATAGTTCCTCCAGAGAGAACATATGAAGTCGAGTTCTGAGAATACCTTGAACAAGAGTTTCTTGTCATGTCCAGTTGCAGCCACCCTCAATACAGACTCCGCAGCTCCAATTGTGTTAGCCAAGGACGCAACTATACTATTTGCCATCTCTTGAGAAATCTGCCACTCGAGAGGATCCACAGGCACCCTACATGCAGAACCATTTGCAGCAAAATGAGTTACTTTGAAACAACTGGGATAACAATAATGATATGCACATCAGCAGTCATCACTAACTGAGAATATGATTGCCATCATCCGCGACATATCCGTTATAAAAAAAAACAGATACTGAAGATGTACAAGAAAAGAACAAAAACGAAACATGATCTTTACCATCCAAAATAAACGTGTATTTTACCCTAATAAAACCATTTCCTTATCTGTATTGTTAGTGTCAACAAATTGGCAACTACAACAGTGCTACAATTCGTTAGTTAAGAAGACATTAGTGAATTAAAAAAAAGGTAGGACTTCCAAAAAAAACGCATAATTAACCCAACTTGCTACAAGAAGCATCGGAAATGTGGACAAGCTTACTGAATAGGGACTATTGTTGCTTGGACCTTGCAGACTAGTATCTATCAAAGTGAAGTAGTATGAAATTAAATTCATCCTTCCAGGGAGGAGCACCCTCAGACATTTCAGGGCATGCTCGCTAAATCTCCAGCTGCCACCTTCTCCAACTCTGGGTCCGGAGCTAGGCTGAACCGCCTAAGTCCTGGTGTTGATAATGAGAAGTTGGCGATCGTTTTAGTGCACAATTTGAGGAGTTGGGGAAGATGGGAAAACCGAACTCCTCCAAAACAGCAAAGCAAGAGTTGGCAGAAATTACAGCACCATGCCACCGGCAAGTGAAAACTCGTACCGATTCCCTCCATCCCACGCCCCTTTCTCTCCCGGTCAGGTAAAAAAAGATTCTCACCCATCCCCTCTTCTCCTCCTCCTCCCCCACCGCACGATTCCCAGCCACGACGAGCCTTTGCTTGAGCTCTACCACCCCCGCCCCCCGCCCACCGCCCTGCCGTCCTTGCACGGTCACGTCAGCCCGCTCGCCTTTGTCCTCGCCCTCGATCTACCTGGCGCGGCCCAGCCTGCTCCTCCCGCACGTGCGGGTCACGGGCATGACATGCTCCACGTGCACGGGCGACGTCGAGGCCGACCTCTCCACTCGTGCGTCACTGGATCCATTGAGGTGAGCTCCTCCAGCCGATTCTACACTGCACACGCTGTCCAACCTCATCGTCCTCTCTCTGCTCCGTCGTTGTCTACATGATAGCTGGGATCAGCCGCCCGTTTCCTTGATTGTTGGGCGGAAAGCACAGGTTGATATCCTTCTGAGACGGGCCACATCCAAGGCAAATGGGCTGCCAACCCAGGCAGTGCTAACGATGGAGAAGCTTTGCTTCCAAATGTGTCCTTAACTCTGGTTTTTGGACGGGAAGCTGAGCTGGAGAGTTGGGCAGAAGAGTTGAGGAGTTGGAGGGTTACCGAACACACCCTTAAGCTGCATTGGTTTGACATGATGATATAAATGGTTTGATAGGACAGTTTTATTTCCCCAAATTATAATATCAGGAAACAGAATCCCATGAAGCAGGGACGGATCATAGGCGCATTCTTCTTACTGCCCCTTGGATAATTGCCAAAAGCATAGGCTTAAGGGTCTACGCATGTTTCTACCATTTGGAAAATTTGGACAACTTGGTATTCCATTCCATAAGTCAAAAGAGAACTTAGCATTCTATTCAATAAGTAATAGTTCACGAAAGCAATTTACCTACAGACAAGTAGAAGTGGTGATATAAGTGTTAGGAAATATGCAACTTGTATTTCTAGGGGGGCAAAGCCCAATATATATAGAATGTACATGTAAACATTATACAACAGGGAAACCCCTTATACAGGAAACCCCTTATACAACAGGGAAAATGTACGGGCTATACATGTAAACATAATAGAGCAGACACCCCATCCCCCCAAAAAAAACTCAGGGTGGATCGACAACATTGAGTTTGGAGAGATAAAATCCATGTTGCACTCTAGTCTGGGCCTTCATAAAGAAATCCACCAACTGTAGCGCCCTACACGTATCCACAAGAGGAGGCCATCCCCATCCCCTCGGAAGGGCACATACTTAAGAGCAATAACATAAACATCATATGTCCTTTATGAGCATCTATATTCTTTACTGTTTGTACACACATTTTATTGTCATATTGAAACTAGCAGAATACCGAGCTAAAGGAGAGCAAATTGACATCCAAAATGAGAGACAAAAGAACATGGACAGCGGAGGAGAAGTTACTTATTGACATAATGACATTCTATACTAAATTAATGATTCTTCTTCGCAAATAGATACCAGTCACAAGTCCGGATATCTTACCTACAATGAGAAGGAAATGGCTAAAGTACTACCACACGCTGATCTTAAAGCAGATCCGCATATCAAGTCTATAGTTAAGATTTTGAAGAAGCAACTTTCATATGTTCTAGAAAATATGCAAAATGGTAGTGGGTTTGGATGCAATGACAAGAGGAAGATGGTAACTAGAGATAGAGCGATGTATATAGGCTGGCAAAGGTAAAATATGTCCATTCAATATGTAAAGCAAGCTGTTCTGTTTCATGTTTTTTCATTACAATTTAGTTTCTAATATAAATTTATACTCTGTTTCATGTTTTTTCATAGTCCCATGAGGGAGCAGGTCCTCTGTACATGAAACCTATGGTTAATTTTGACAAGCTGTGTGAGGTCTATGCTAGTGATTTGGATAAAGGAGGGAGTGCTAAAGGTCATTTTTTTGCGTGGAGCTGAAGTTCATGAGCAAACGTCGGCCAACAGAACCAAATTACTTGATATCCTCCAAAATATTAAAGATCTCAGTACTGAAGAAGTTGTTATTGCTGTTCGTGTCATCGGGGTGATGCTGGAAAGACAGAACTTTTCATCAAATTGCGTGATGATTACAAAGTGGTGTTTGTTCGCCAGGAGCTCGAGGCAGCCAGCAAATAGTGGCTTTTCTCCAGATTTAGAAGTCTACACTCGAGTGTTTGATTTTTTGTAGTCCAGGACAAGATAATACAGCCGAGTCATTTTGTATAGCTAATCAAAGCGTATCATGGACAACTCCAATTCCCTGTCAAATTCCCACCCCAAACCAAACGTGGGATTGGGACTAATAAACCACTTCCCAAGTCTAATCCCTCGACCAACTCCCTCTCAAAAAATCACATTCCCTTTTCCCCTTAGACTACCAGACACGCAGTAGAAAAAGAAAAAAAATGGCGGAGCTGAGGCATGGAAAAGACGGGCCGTGGGAGGAGAGAGGGAGGCGCTCACGAGATGTGCAGGTGGCGGAAGAGGAGGCCGAGGATGGAGAGGGAGCAGAGGAGGACGAGGAGCACGTCGGCGGCGAGGGACACCGCGCTCGCCCGCCGCACCGCGCAGTGGTAGTAGACCAGCCCCCCACAGACCGCGCCCACGGCCCAGCGCCCGGATCCTCCCGCCCCCATCGCCGACGAAGCTGCCCCCGCCGCCGGCTGTGGTGGTGGCGTCCGTCTGTCGCTCTCTCTCTCTCTCTCTCTCTCTCTCTCACACACACACACACACACAAGCACAGGACAAAAGTATCTTGGACTTGGTCGTCATGGGCCGTGGGCTTAATTCGGATGGAGGCCATAAAGCTGTTCGGCGGGCGCACGGGCGGCAGATCCTATTAGGCTTCACGCTGCATAGTTTGAACCGGCCCAGCTAGCCGTTTCCGGTTTTCCAAATCGGTTTTTCCATATATGAACATTTTGTCGAGAGGTTTTTAGCGGAGCTGGAAATCATGCGGGAGATCAAGCCAAGGGGCAACACAGTAGCTGCAGAAAATACCAACGTGGGTGCTAATCCTAGACCCAAGGCACCACCAGCAGGTTTCGCTAAGATCCACATCTATGCTAGAGTGGCGAGGCATAACAAGGGAGGTTCGGCGGTTGCTGTATGTCGAGAAGCAAGTGGGAACTATTTGGGCAGCTTATCCTTAGTTATTGCGGCAGTCCATGGTGCAGCAACACTGGAAGCAATTGCTTGTCGGGAGGCGTTATCGTTGGCGGAAGATCTGGCTATCCGTGACTTCGCCGTAGCTTCAGAATCAAGTTCAGGTGATTAACTTTTTCTACACCAGGAACATCGCTAATATTTGGTTATCCGTGATTTCATAGTTTTGAAATCTACCTTTTCTGTACACACTGAACGTTCTTCTTATACATCAGGAACATTTTCTATATACCTGTTTAACTTTTTGCAAAACATATTACTTTTTCATGTCTAGTTTTTCCATACACATTCTATATTTTTTATGAGTCAGAATTTTTACATACATTTTTAACATTGTCCAAATACATGATTAACATTTTTTAAAACTTATATATTTTTAATGTCTACTTTTTTCCATACACATTGTATCTTTTTTAATACATTTTTGGGATCCATTGAAAAAAATTCTATACCGATTTAATATTTTTTATATGCATGATTAAAAATCAAGTTTGGTATATAAAGTGATTTTTATAATATATATTCAGAAGTGTAAAAAAACAAGCAATAGTAAAACATAACGAATGCAGAAATGTAAAATGAAATGTAAGAAATAAAAACGATGAAGGCATGTGTTCGCGCTGTGTCGACCCAATTGGGCGACTGCCTCAGCGAGACGTCCTATTGTCCCGACGGGAAGGGGGCAATGTACTAATGAGCTGAGGCCCATGTGTGTACTGTGCAAACATTGTAGATCCTACCGGCGCCTAAAGTGCACAGGAGGGGCTCCCAATCGGGATGGATATTTTGGTCACGAGTTTTTCGAACAGACTAATTAAGGAAAACCCATTGTAAAAGTCACTCCCACCTTACAAGGCGCTTATAAGTCATGCACTATATGTGCATCATTTATTGCAATCTGAGAATCTACATTTTTTCCCTAGATTCATTTACTAAAAACGTTTTATTTCTTTAAATATGAGGCAAATTATGAACCATTTTCAATGTTGAATTTATTGTGTCGAGATACTTGAAACTTGATACCATGTTAATAGGTTTCGGCAAACTATTTTTGTTCACGAAAAAAAAACTGGAAGAAAAAAGCAGATCCGGAAGCACGTTCTCTTTTTCACCTTTTCCCCTTTTTGAGCGGCACATATTTGTGCCTCCATGAAATGCAAATCTCGGCTTCTGGTGTAAGCACAAGAAAAGTGCAACGGTGTCGGGATTTCGCCCTTTTCCAAAAAAGCACAATTGTACATCTTGCAAAAGCAAAATACGTGTCTCGCTCAAAACAAATTCATGCAAAAAAATGATTTTCTTTCTTTTCTGAAAAGCACGGTTGGGCTTCTCGTGGAAACAAATATGTGCTTCGTGACAAACAAATTTGTTCAAAAATATCTCATTTTTTTCTTTTTGAGATTGTGCTTCTTGCGGAAGCAGGTCTGAGCCTACACAAGAAACAAATTTGTGTTTCTCGTCAAAGCAAAAAAAATCATGAGTTTTTACCTTTTCGAGAATCACAGTTGTACTTCTCATGGAAGCTAATATGTGCCTCCACGAAAAGAAGATTTGTTCTTCTTGTGGAAGCACAATTTTTTTCATGCAAAAGTATTATTTTCGTGATTTGTTTCTTCAAAACCTAAGAAAAAGCCTGCATAAACCGAAAAGTCAAAAAACTCCACCTAAAACCTGAAACGTGTACAGAAATAAAAAAACGAAATTAGCATCCAGCATGCTACAGGTCGCAGCGGCTGGACACACAACTTGGCACGCTCTCAGCCCACGAAAGTGTCCCTTGCGGGGCTCTAGCAAGGGGTATCTTTTAGTAAATTGCTCTCCGATTTTCACCGGTTGGTCGCAAATCGAATGTCCTTTGATGGGTAATTCTTTGGTATGTTTAACTACGTTTCGATAGGTTTCTCAATTTTATTTTTGGGCCCTTTCTTCTTTTTTGTTGCTTCCTTTTTCTTTTCCATTTTTTTAGTTTTTTAGAATACAAAAAAACTTGCAAATATGTGAACACTTGTAGTGCAAAGGTATACACATTTTTATGCTTACATGAACGTTTATGAAAAATAGTTGAACGGTTTCTAACTGCATTAGAACTTTTCACAAATATACTTAAAACTCGATAAAGTTACATTAAATTTTCCAAGAATCATTCCACTTATTAAACATCATTGTAAATCTTTTTAAAGCATGCTAAAATTATTTCTAAAAGTTTACTGTACATTTTAAAATTATTTAACATGTATTAAAAAACTATTTTTTAAGGAAAACCATGTATTTATCAAAAAATCCAAAAATTACGAAAAGAAAGGTAAATAGGAAAAATATTATTTCATGTAATTAATCCATACTATAATTTCTGAAAATGTTCATTTCCATAAAAATAAAATTTTCAATGTTATTAAATAAATGTTAATTGTCTATTTGGTAAATGTTCAACATTGTTAGAAAATGCTGATAATTATTTAGAAAATTTCCAACGTGTATGACAATGGTGGCCATCGGTGGTTCTTTTGTGTATTAGAAAATATTCAACCTGTATTTAAAAAATTCCACGTATAAAAGTTTATGAAAAAATTCCGGATATTTTTGAAAAAAGTCATACATTTCTTCTAAAATGGAACACAAAATAAAATGTAAACTAAAAACAAAAATCGGGGACGAATGAAGTAATGAAAAAGAAAAGGAAACACCAAAATGAAGAAGAAAAATAAAAAAGATTTAAAAAATAGGAAATTCCTAATCCAATCGAAACACCGGACTAAGGTTCAAGTTCCGAAGTAACTACACATATAGAAATTCAAAAGGAAATTGATACGATCCACGTCATAATCCATATTGGATTCCAAAACTTTTTAAAGAAAAAAGGAGCAATCGAAGAATTAGAGAAAGATCCACAAAAGGAAATGAACTCCGTAAACCAGAGATTAATATTTCTATCAATAATGTTAAAGAACCTTATAGACAGCCTAACACTCTTGCAGAATATATAGGAAAAAATGGGAAAAAAATTGCATGCTATCCTCAACGGCCTAGTTCCTACGTACTACCTCCATCACAGTTTAGAAGGCATGCACGTATACCTAGGTTATCAATTTGACTTATATAAAATATATTTTTAACATAAAAAATTATATCATTAGAAATAAAACATCTAAAGTTTCTAATGATATATTTTTTTAATATATGTCTCTTATTAAGTTGGTCAAATTGAAAACCTAGGTACACGTGCTGGACTTGTAAACTGTGAAATAGAGGGAGTATTTTATAGGAAGATGAGTTATTACGTCCATGCGTTCACTTGCATGCAAATCCAAGCGTGGTGTCCAAACAAGATTTCCTATAGGCGCGTCCTTAAGAGGAAAAATTTTTCGAGGATATGGATCATAGCTTTATAGAAGGCAGAATATATGTGCAAACATACAGAACTTTGCTAGTTAGGCATCACCCGTCGATCCTAACCCAACGTCCTTAAGAGAATTACTACTGCCACAATTGGTTTTCCTAGAAATCTTCTTGAAACAAGCTTTGCCAAAACCAACCGCTATGCGTATCCAAACAACCTCCTGAATCCTGATACGCCAAAGCACCAGTCCAGGGTTTCACGCCGGCCGAGGCCCGTCCTAAGAAACGGAACTAGTCAAGGCCTGGGCCTCGAGCGTGGCGAGCATTTTGTTCCCATCCTCGCGCGATCTTCGCTCCAGGCGGCGTAGGGACCAGCGACACCACGTTCGGGACGACGGATCCGAGAGATCACCGGCATCGCCGGGATCGGCCTCGGAACGGGGCGATTGGCGCCGGTGTAGCCTCGTATCCCGGGGGGAAATGACAGGCGTCTTCGATCAGGCAACGCCGTCGTTCGGACGGAGACGACAGCCGTCATTCGGGCTCTGGCCGAACTGGAGTATGGTTATCTAACCAAGTCGCAATCGGAATTAATCTAGTAGAAACAGAGGTTGCTCCGGGAAGAACGGCCGGGCCATTGGTGGAGCCTTTTGCAAGTGGTACCATGTTGCTCGTAGATCCATAGTACAATCAATCAGAAACTATGCCTTTCCCAACTTTTATACTCACTCCTGCATATTACTACCTTCGATTCAAAATAAATGTCGCGGTTTTGAACTGAGGTAGTTCAATCGTTCAAAACTACGACACTGTTAAGCACCGGAGTGAGTACTTATTAAGTTGTGCTAAGCTTTATTCGCAAAGAAAAAAAAAGTTGGGCTAAGCTTGACAAGGCAATTGGAGTAATCTCCAGGGATATATTATAGAGATATAGCATGGGTTTATCACTGACGTGCAAAATTGCAATAGAACAATAGTCGAAGCAACGCGTCAGAACTACCTCCTCTAGATTTTCACGAGTAGCTCCTCACGGATCCCTCAACCAGTTCATCTAGCATTGTAAGTGCAGCACACTAGTATATAAATGGACATTAGAAGCGTCCCTTGGAGGCAGGTTTTTGACCCAAAACTAAGACCACGCTTCAACATGTCTTATGAAACGTTAGCATTTCCTCACACCTGCCGACCATGCTGATGAAGACTACCCCTGTTTGATATTGAAATCTTCTATCACTTGTTGGTTAGTGACTGTGTGCATTTGATTTCTCCAGGATCTTTCTTATCATTTTGACTTTTTGCCCGAGCACGGCTAAACCATGTCTTACCGCTTGGAGATGAGACTGAAGAAGTCGAATGGATTCAGGCGGTGACTTCAAAGAGCTTGTGTCACCGGTAGTGCGAGTATCTCAAACACTACATCAAGAAATTATTTTGGGATTGTCTTGCTATCTTTAATATGTTTTGCCTTCTTATCCGCATTAGCTTTCTGGGAGAGATACAATGGGGTTGTCCTTCTATCTTTAGAAGATTTTCCACCATATATGGGTTAGCTTTCTGGGAGAGAAACAATGGGGTTGTCATGCTGTCTTTAGAAGATTTTCCACCATATATGGGTTAGCTTTCTGTGAGAGAAACAATGGGGTTGTCATGCTGTCTTTAGAAGATTTTCCACCATATATGGGTTAGCTTTCTGTGAGAGAAACAATGGGGTTGTCTCACTATCTTCAGGAGACTTAACCATCATATATGCATTACCAGTCTAAAAGAGAAACACTTAGACAGGAAATGTTTGCATGTATATGAAACTCACTTTGGTAAACGGGTGCAGCACGAAGATGGACGACATCATACTAACATCCTTTTATTGCTAAGTACATAATAACATCATGATACGAAAATAGTTGTATGTACCATGGTCAATGTATTGTCTAGATCCCATTTTATATTGGCAAATCAAGAGAGAGACACAATTATAATATGATTAACATAATATGACATTGTTGATATCATCGGCCAAACAATAAAGACCACGTAGAAATGACACAATATAGGCGTGAGCAACTCCACACCACTGGATCAAATTTTGACCACAAGCATGCATGGCTAAAGAACATCAATAGTTCTCTTTTGATCTTAGCAATATGCACGATACGAATAGACAATTGTTTGCAAAGCTGAAAATTGATATTGATATTTATTGCAAAGCATGCAATTTGATGCAAACCCCAACTAGCTAGCATTTCAGACAATGAAGCATGTCCAAATCTATACTAAAATCACTACAATTCATTCTCACAAAAGTTTGAAGGCATGAGAAGGATGGACTTACATTAGCGGTTTTTGCCAGCTCTGTAAAGCCCTTCTCCATGTTAATGGGGGAGGGCAGATAATTAGGACTAACACAACACAAATTTCTTCACAAGCACTGACTTGATTCTGCATTTTGATACAACTGAATATGGATATGATAACTTGGATCAAATGAAGGATAAGAAAATTAAGATGCATTATATTGCTACATAATCAACTACTTATCAATGTAAGTACAATGATATAGGACCACATGTACTAACAAGAACAATGCAGTGTGCAACATAGCTTCAAGATCTTGTGGTCCCTTTGAGAATGGTTATTTTTCTTCAAGTTGTTTTGCTAGAACCGAGATCAACAAGGCACTTGCAGAAATGTAAAGGAGTTTAAATTATGATATGATCTCGTAGTCAATGTAGTAGGTCATGGCAGTGGACACAATGTAGTCAAAAGAAGAGAATGTTGATCCTAAGTGTAAATTGAGAGAATGTTTTTACCCAACACCGACAATGGCATAGTCTTAGGATTTTTCTAACGTCATCTTAGTCATAGCCTTTTGCAGTTTCTTCAGTGTTAGATGTCGGATTACAAACTGTGTATGTGTCTAACTGTGTGCATCCAAATCAAATTATATGGAAGTCCGTCAAATGTTGGCATTTCATTGATCGTTAGGGAGCAACAGAAACTTAAAGGTGGAGTTTGATCCGAGGATCAAAGGAAAAAAACAAAAATAGGAATTACACGCGATATCTCACGATGGATCCCCGAATGGGCTCTCTAGGCATCTAGCTCCCGCCACCCACCATGGTTCTATGTTTCTGGCCACCTCGTTGATGATTCTTTTTGAGGCCGAGATCTTTCCTTTGAATGTGTAATTAATGGTTGCGTTCTTGCCAAATCTCCCAGCAAGCAACAAGGATGATTGACTTGGTGTCCTTTCTTTGACCTATTGCAGTGCCGTTGATGATGCTCTAGATGATCATCGTCGGCGCATTTGTCGGAGCCATTCATAACATGGTGCCACCGCATGATAACCTTTTCATTGCGACAAGTGCATCCTTTTTTTGAAGGGAAAGCCTCATAACACTTTATTCATCTCGTGACAAGGTTACATCAAAGAGTATATGCGATAACAAGAAGTTTGAGGCTTTCTCTATCCATTCATACGTTTTACCCTGCTCATAGCTATACCTAGCTAAAAAATATGCCAGCTTATTAGCTTCCCGTGGGCAATGCTGAAAAGAAACGGATGGGATTCCATGCGCTAAATCAAAACAGTCCGAGGATTTTTTTTAGAAAATAAAAGGCGATGGACCACGGCAAAAAAAAGAAGGGGGGGGGGGGGGGGGGGATGGCGCTGCTGTGTAAGCCCAGGCTTCTCCGGAGCGGACGAGAGGAAACAATGTCGCTATAGTCATGTGACAGTGTGGCATGGACGTACATATGGGCGCACGAACGGCAGCGGGATGAGCTACGTCGTCGTCTCTTGTTGACGATGCCGACCGGTATGGCGCATCCGGCACCAACGGGCGCACACGATTTCCCCATGAAAACGAAGGACGCTACACCGAGATCGCTCCTAGGCTCGTCCTTCTCTCCTCTCTTACCAGCCAGGTGCACCGCGCGCGCGCGCTTTGGGCCGCATCACTCATTCTTCAGTCAGAAAACCGGCAGCATCAATCACCGGCACTGCCGCTGAGAGCTACGTAGGTGAATATGTGTGCTCCTGTTTCCGGGCGATGTGAGTCGCCCGTCAGTCGCTGGAAGCAGATGACCGGCCGGCGGTGGCTGCCGACAGCAAAAGAGACGCTTGTGGAGCGTCGCCCGTGCCCAAACAGCGCCAAATTAAGACACTCCTGCACAGGAGGAGAGAAACGGCACGTACGTGCACCCCATTAATCAGTTAATTACTGCTAGTAATACGTACTACCATGGTTACAGCGAGCTTGATAAGCTTTTGGAGGGAGACGATGATGGTGGAGGGACGACGATGTCCGCGGAAGGGAGAGGCCGGCTGGGCGACACATGCGCAGCTAGGAAGTAGCCAGGTCCCTGCCGCATGCAGAGCAAACAAACACGCCATGTGGTCTCTCGATCTCACCCCATAAACCCCATCCATCGGGACCAATCTTCGATGTTCTTCTCCTTCTCCTCCCATCACACCCTTGCTGCCTGCCTTCACCCCACGCCCACAGCCTCACGCATCACCCCGCTCACGCTCATCAGCTATCTTCTTCTTCTCCGTCTGAAATCCGTCCGCGGCTGCAAACCAGATCAAACGGGAGAATTTCCAGCTAGCTAGGTAGCTGTGCGTATGTCCAGTAACTTTCGTTACATATTTGCAGAGATGCATGCATATTTAAACGTTCTGTACTTTCTTTTTGTGTGGGATTTTAAACGTGCGCGCGTGTGTATGTGAATTTCATTTCTATATCTTTGGTCTTGCATGCTCCGCAGAAGAGAAGCCTTCCCCACGTAGAGGACAGGAGAGGAGGAGAAGCATGTGGGAGTCGGAGAGCGACGCCGGCGAGCGGGGGCTCGTCCCCGTCCTCGGCGGCTCCGGCCGGCACGACGACGGGCTCAAGACTGACGGCTTCCTTCGCAGAGATCAGTCTTGGTATATGTGCTTGGAAGCAGAACCAGACACGGGGCTTAATTTCCTTGCGTGCACTTGACCTGATCGTCGTCTTGTTCTTTCTCCTGTGGTTTGATTTGAGCAGGTATGTCAACAGCGATATCCCCAGCGATTTGCTCGTCAAAGTGGGCGATGTGAGCTTCCATCTTCACAAGGTACACTTGTTTTTTCTCACCTTTAATTTCCAACAAAGAGAAAAATTGTCCACAATTCCGTAGTAGTGGTGCCTAGCAGCAGCTAGCTCAATCATTAGACATTCTACACGCCTGCTCACGCGCAGTGCCGCTTATAGAAGCTTCTTAGTTTCTTTAATCTGCACTTGCGCTGCAACAGGACAACAATTTTGGCGCGCGTCCTTGTAATTTACGCACAAGTTGATTCTGCTCAACAGTACGATCGATCGATCGACGCTTGTTTAATTTCATCCAACCAATTTTTCAAACTGCTCGTTAATTTACACGTACGGCCGGCTACCGACGACGAGCAGTACCCCATGATCTCCCGGAGCGGCAAGATGGGCCGCGTCATCTACGAGGCGGCCACGAGCTCGGCCTCGGCGGCGGCGGCGGCGCTGGACCCGGACACGGCCGTGGCGGAGCTGGACGACCTGCCCGGCGGCGCGGACTCGTTCGAGCTGGCGGCGAGGTTCTGCTACGGCATGGCGGTGGACCTGACGGCGTCCAACATCTCCGGGCTGCGCTGCGCGGCCGAGTACCTGGAGATGACGGAGGACCTGGAGGAGGGCAACCTCATCTTCAAGACGGAGGCGTTCCTCAGCTACGTGGTGCTCTCATCGTGGCGCGACTCCATCGTCGTGCTCAAGAGCTGCGAGGGCCTCTCGCCCTGGGCAGAGAACCTCCAGATCGTGCGCCGCTGCAGCGAGTCCATCGCCTGGAAGGCCTGCGCCAACCCCAGGGGCGTCCGCTGGGCCTACACCGGCGCTAGCAGCGGCCGGCCGCCCAGGAGCGGGGCTGCAGGCACGGCGAGCCCCCGCTGGAACAACGTCGGCGGCGGCGGCTCCAAGGAGTCCAGCCCCGGCCGGCAGCCCGTGCCGCCCGCCGACTGGTGGTTCGAGGACGTGTCCGTCCTCCGGATCGACCACTTCGTGCGCGTCGTCACCGCCATCAAGGTCAAAGGTAACAACGTGCGTCGTTAGATTTGATTCAGATTTTTTTTTACTTGGGAACAAATTTATCTTTTCTAAAGTCTAAACTATGTTGTGCCGGCGGTCAGGCATGCGGTTCGACCTCATCGGCGCGGCGATCACCCACTACGCGTCGAAGTGGCTGCCGGGGCTCACCAAGGACGCCCCCCACGCCGTCGTCGGCGGCGTCGACGAGCAGTGGGCGCAGGTCTCCGCGGCCGGCGGTCTCCACATGATCATCGCTGGCCCGGGTGGCAAGGACGACGTCGCCACCAGCGCGCCGGCGCGCGAGCAGCGCATGGTGGTGGAGAGCCTCATCAGCATCATCCCGCCGCAGCGGGACAGCGTCTCCTGCGGCTTCCTTCTCCGCCTGCTCCGCCTCGCCATCATGCTCAAGGCCGCCCCGGCCCTCGTCACGGAGCTCGAGAAGCGGGTCGGCATGCAGCTCGAGCAGGCGGCGCTGCCCGACCTCCTCATCCCCTCCGTCGGCCGCGCCGACACCGCCTACGATGTCGACCTCGTGCAGCGGCTCGTCGAGCACTTCCTGGTGCAGGAGCAGACGGAGCAGGTGCCGTACAGCCCGGGGCGCGGGGAGGCGCACACGCAGCCGGAGAGGGAGTACTACAGCTCCGCCGCCGGCGCAAGGATGCCCCCGGCCAACGCGGCGGCGGCGTCGGCTTCGTCGTCGTCGTCGTCGTTGGGGCTGAATGCCAAGGCGCGCGTGGCCAGGCTGCTGGACAGCTACCTCTCCGAGGTGTCCCGCGACCGCAACCTCTCCCTGACCAAGTTCCAGGTGCTGGCCGAGTCGCTCCCGGAGTCGGCGCGCACCTGCGACGACGGGCTGTACCGCGCCGTGGACTCGTACCTGAAGGCGCACCCGGCGCTGACGGAGCACGAGCGGAAGCGGCTGTGCCGGGTGATGGACTGCCAGAAGCTGTCATTCGACGCGTGCATGCACGCGGCGCAGAACGAGCGGCTGCCGCTGCGGGTGGTGGTGCAGGTGCTCTTCTCGGAGCAGGTGAAGATCAGCAACGCGCTGGCGGGGTCGTCGGCGGCGCTGAAGGCGGCGCCGGACGGGGGCGCGACCTCGGCGGCGCCGACGCGGCGGCAGCTGCTGGACGCGACGCCGCAGTCGTTCCAGGAGGGCTGGGCGGCGGCCAAGAAGGACATCAACACGCTCAAGTTCGAGCTGGAGAGCATGAAGGCCAAGTACCTGGAGCTGCAGCACGACATGGACGCGCTCCAGAAGCAGGTGATGCAGTCGCCGGCGGGCGAGCCCGGCGGCAAGGTCGGCGGCGGCGGCAAGGCGCAGCAGCAGCAGGGGCCCTCGGCGTGGAGCAACGGGTGGAAGAAGCTGGGGAGGCTGGCCAAGATGACGGGCGCCGAGGCGGCGGGGCCCGGCGGGCACGGGCACGCGGCGGCGCAGGGGGAGGCGGCCAGGAAGGCGCAGAGGAGGTGGAGGAACTCCATCTCGTGATGGATCAATCGACCGAACTCCCTTCATGGTGAGCAGAGCTAGCAGACGAGCCAGGAATAGATGCCGTTCATGGAGTTTTGCTTGCGATTTCCATTTGTGCAGAGTGCTACTCGATCTAGGAGAAGCGTGTTGTCTTACATTGGGATCTCGACTGTGCGTTGGCTTGACTCTTGATTTGCTTGTGTGCAGTTGCAGCAAATTGGTTTGTTTGAATGTTTTGAATCTGGCGGGAATCCGGTTCCCACCTCTGTTGTACCATAATCCTGGACATCGCTGCTAGTCTTCCAATAGCTTCAAGGAGTAATCCGCTATAACATTATTCGTCTTAATTTTTAAGCCCCCATAATTAATTGATGTCTCTAATCTAAAATTGTGCCATCCATTTTTTGACCGGTAAATAATTTCTCAATGAGCTCTCTCGTTGATTTTAGAGATTTTTCGTTCAATTGAGGTATTTAAATTTGAATTTGGTTTATGATTTTTGCCAAGTCAATGATTTTTTAAACCAGTTGACAGCAACCGGTCAATAAAAACATAGTAACCCCGTGCAGTATCTCACCACCTAGAACAAGACGCCAACATGTGATATGTAGCATCAATAGAGCATATGCAGCTAACGATGCAGAAAACATCCTCACACCAGAAGGGAAATACACTTTTGGTCCCTGAGTGTATATACACCTGATATGGGGATTTTTTGTTAATAAATTTTAAAAAATAGTCAAAAAGAGTTTAGAAGTTTTTTTTAGAATAAACTTGACTTTCTTTTGCACCAGTATATGAGTTTTCATGATAAAAAAACTGTTTTTGGCTTCAGGACAAAAAGAAAATTTTATTTGCTATTATAGGTCATTATTCACACTATTTTAATTAAAAAATTGTTTTCCCAAAAAGAAGTCAACAATGGTTTTGCCTTTCGTGAAATTTCTTTTACAAATACAATGGAAGGTCAAGTTTATTTCAAAAAAAAAAATTCAGCATTTTTAATTTTTTTACTTAATTACTAAAAAACACCACATAAGGTGTATGTACATTCATATACCAAAGGTTCCAGTCCCACATCAGTATGAGTTCATTAGCAGATAGCACAAAATCACACCGTGAGAGGACTACCTAAATAGTGTATTATAAGAAATAAAAGTTCATTAGCAGATAGCACAAAATCACACCGTGAGAGGACCACCTAAATAGTGTATTATAAGAAATAAAAACACTTCATCATCTCCCCCACTCGCAAAATCAAAAAATTCCTCAGTTCGAAAACACATATATGATTTTTTGAAAATCATTTTTTTTAACTTTGACCAAGTTCGGTGCCAAAATATAAGAATCCACAATACTAAAATAATAAGATATGAATATTCATTTCATGATGAATCGATGGTACCAATTTGATATTATGGATGTTGACACATTTCTCAACAAATTGGGTTAAAGTTATTAAGGTTTTACTTTCTGAAAACTAATACACCTTATATTTTAACTTAGATGGGGGTATTTTTGTAACAAAAATCTAATAACACCAACGACGCATCAAAGCCCGCCAACTCTACTAGTAAGGTTGATATTTAACGGTGGGGATGAATCTCGAAG
Organism: Hordeum marinum; assembly: GCA_022496015.1. NCBI lineage: Eukaryota > Viridiplantae > Streptophyta > Magnoliopsida > Poales > Poaceae > Hordeum > Hordeum marinum. The sequence goes on from CM039677.1 coordinate 50,249,552, forward strand.
AAGAAAAGTACTCCTATGAATCGAAAGTCCTCTTCTTAGCTTGAGTTCCCGTGATATCTTATGAACATCAAAATCTAAATACTAGTAGAGTATATAAAAAAAGAAAACAATTGTAAAATTTCTGAATTTTCGTCAATAAACACAGATGTGTGTTTCACGTGCGTGCAAATTTATGCAATGAAATCTTATCCGTGGATATGTGAGAATATAAAACAAAATCAACACACTAAAATGCTTTTAAAAGCAGTTTCTTTGGAGGATCGTTTTTATTTCTGCTCAGACCTCCACAAACATGGTTTCATCATGAAAATTTGCACTTATGTGAAACACACGTCAATATTATTTTTTATGAATAGATTACAATTAGTTGCATATTTTTCCTGTTTTTCGAATTATTAGGGGATGTTTGGTTCCCAGTCACATCTTATCACACTTTGTCACAATTCACCTTAGGCAAGTTTGACCATAGGTGGGTGTTTGGTTCTAGCCATACCTAAAGCAATCATTTTTTTAATGAGTAGTAAACTCCACATGTCATAGACACAAAAAGTGTGACAAGATTCTTTTAGGCAAGTCAAAGTGTGGCTAACAATTTAAACAAATTAAGTAAAGCAAGTGTGATAAATATGACAAAAATAATGTGACAAGATATAATAAAGATAGTCAAAATCCAAACAAACTCTTGATGTTCTCCGCGTTCAGTATGAGTTGTGCATCTTTGTTTCTCTGTCTTCCCACGGAGGGATGGAGATCCATGCGTGCTCACATGCGCCTGGATGGCATGGGCACATCGAGGAAATTATGGGGCCTCAGTTACATGGCCCTGTCATCTCCCTTATCTGGCCACGACGTGACACCACCGGAAGCACTGTGCCTGCCTTGCCTAGCACAGTACACATTTTCTGAGTCTAACCCTACAGCTACAGGGCAAGCAAGTGACAGCGATTTCAAACTCATTGCTCCTGCCCTCCGACTACTAGTCCCGTCTCCAGATCTCCTGCTTGCTGGTACCATTTTGTCTGTTTCGGAAACACGACACTGTTGACTGTGCTTCAATAATTCAAAACTTGATTGTTTTTAATCGGATTCAATATTAGGCTTGTTTTGAAGATATCGTTGAGAAGAAGACACTTGTTCAAACAGATTATTTGTCCAATATTTATTTCAACGTACCGTACATGGTTATTCCAAGTGTGACGTGAGAGAAGGATGCCAGAGCATGCACGGGAGGTGACCTTGGTGGCAAAATGTTTGCCGGGCAAAATGGGCAAACAAAGGAAGGTGTGAGCACAGTCGATGTAATAGAGGGATACAATCAATGCCTACATCTTCAGCTGAACTAAGGGCTGATGCATAGTACACGGGACCTCCCACGAAAATTACAGCCGTGCAACCACTTGTCTCATTTCCCTATCTCCTGCTTGTTGGTACCATTTGCCTGTTTTGGAAACACAACACTGTTGATTGGACATGTTTGTTGTACTTTCTCTTCTATCTAATACTCCCTACATTTGTAAATACACGGATGAACATGGTTTCACGCGCACCCCTATGAATAATAATTCAAAACAAATGTTAGAAAATAATCTAAAAATTCTGGTTTTTTGGGATATCAAACTCCGTGGAGCATTCTATTCACGTATTAAATTTTGTAAGGAATGACACCGGAGTGATCCATAATGAAGAAAATACAATCCAACCTTACTATTCCACCAAACTGTGTTTTTAACTGTAGCTTTGATTTCGTCATTTTTGCCCCGAATATTATGCGTGTCATTTCTTTGTGAAACTTCACACGCGAGTAGAATGGGCTATATGTATGCTAAGAGCATCCACAACCGGATTAGGTAAATCCAACCCATCAAATGCGCACGGACACGTCCGGATGCGTCCGTCTACGACTGCTCAAGCCTCAAATAATGCATTCTACAAACGGATACCTTAAATTAGAAACTTCAAATCCATACTATTACATGCAATGTAAAACGATATTAAACCGGAGCTCGTCATCCTCCGTCGTGCCCATGTTCGTCGGCCGGCTGCACTCTCCAAAGTGTTGGTTCGCTCACCAGCGAGATAGAGTAAGACATGCTACACTATCCGGCTCACGGGAGTCGAACCCCCGTCCTCTCCCATCCCTACTCTTCCTCGTCGGAGCCCGCAATCCGGACGGTGTCGGTGGATGTGAGATCGATGATGGATCCCTCCTGGGAGGAGCCAATGTCCACCACGACGCGGTTACGGTGCCCGCACTGGTTCACCATACGTGGCACCGGAGAATGTGACTCTGCCTCGCCAATGTCCGTGTCGCGAGGGCTTCCGCTGCCTCTCGTGCCTGCTGCCTTGTACGACGGGCACGTCACGCCATGTTTGCGTACGAGGACGTCCATGGTGCATCCTTCAAATCGGTAAGCCATCGAAGAAGTTGCGCGTCCACAACCGAGTTCGGACGCCAGACGGACCGCACCGCCTCCGGTGAGGCAGCGACGGTAGATCCATGCACCGGTTGGGCGGACGCAAGGGATTCCCAACGGAAGGATTCTGAGTGCTGTCTTCGGGCGGCCACCTCCCGAGTCTCCCTATATTCGCCTCATATTGTGGCTACATATGAGGGGTGTTGGTCAGGCTGGGCGTTTGAGGTCGGTTTGAGAAGCCTTTTTGTGACCGGTCACTGACCGGGCCGTCCGTCTAGGCGTTTGGATGGGGTGTCCGATTGTAGATGTTCTAAGAAAAAACGTTCTAGTATCATTTTTCTAGTATTATTTTTAATTTACCATTCATTGTAGGTACATGTGAAACCATGTTCCAAAAAAAGAAAATGCTGAAAGCTCCAACACAAGATGTGACGTGGTGAATGAAATTTCTAGGCAGTTTTACCCTAACACATGTTCACTTGTCCAGTGGTGCAGATTCTCCCTGTCATTCATTTTACTAGGAGTTGGGACACGCCTCAACCCCCACTATCAACAATTATGGGTCTCTTGCTATGTTCTTGTCGGCCTTCGACTTTTGTGAATCAAATAAAAGAACCCATAACTATTTCAAATGAGCAACAAATACTATCCACCAAAAATTCCATGGGGGGTACTACTTTGTGGTATAAAGATGGTAGCTCACCAGCTCAAGCTTAAGGACTCACATTTTCACATTGTGTATCCATGGCTTTCTGAATGATAAAAGAACCTATCACGCCTAAAAAACTGCATTGGTGCAATAGATGTGAGTGGAAGTAGGTTTTCTTTTCCATAGACATCACAAGTAAGGTACACAGGAAGAACATGTGTTGATACTCAAAATGCATTTCACTTATGCTTCAATTGGACAACTTGGTTATGTGCATAGCAGAAGTGTGCTATATCATGCAATGCATGTTGAAATGTGAGAATGGGCCTTAGGCCCATAAGACAATTTCAGAAAAATCTCTAAGGGCCCATGTAGGTGGCATGACAAGTGGAGTGGGAAGTTTAGTCCCACCTTGCTAGTGGAGAAGGAGTTGCACCTCTTTATAAGGGTCTTTCTTCCACATGCTATTGGAGCATGAGAAGAGAAGAGGCCCTCGCGCACTCCTCCTCCGCCGCCCGCCTCGCCACGCCTCGTCACGACGGGTTGCGGGAATGAGCCGAGCCGAGCTCACACCTATGCGCTTATTTTTGCCGGTCGGGAACGGAGAATACGTAACGCCACGATCTGAGACGTTGGATCGTGGGCTACCGACTCGGACATGGGTCCAGCCCACGTCTCTCCACCCGGACGCCGCCTATATAAGCAGGGCCTCGGCCAACCCTAGCCGCTACAGAAACAGATCGCATCTGCCACCACGCGCTCCGCCCACGTCGTTCCTTTTGCTGCTGCTGCCATCGGCGACTCCGTCCCGTTCACCGCGTACACGGTTGACGGGAGAGCAGGCCTCCGAAACCACGCCTCTCCAGGTCCTGTACGGGGAGAGGGGCAATTAGGTTTTTGGGGAGCGACTACGCGACTGCTCGCTTCCGTTCGTCTACGTCCGCGTCTACACCATGTCGTCCACAACCGCCGTCGATCGCGCTGCTGCCGAGAAGGCCGAAGCTGACAGGAAGGCGGCCGAGGACGCTGCCGCCGCCAACTCTGCTGCTACGGCCAACTGGCCTATTGGAGGGTATAACACGTTTAACCCGCTCCTGTTTATGTTAATTGTAGCACTGCTAGCGTTATGCGTAGATACATCTACTGTTAGCATAGTACGTGCTTGCATGATTGAGTATCAGTATGTTTGCGCTTATGCCAATGCCATGATAGTTATTATTTCGTGGATTAATCTGATCGGAAAATTGCCTATATTCTCAACAATCCAAAAACCTAATTTGTGTAGGAATTTTTCGAGTAGTGGTTTTGTTGCTGCACTGAAACCGGACAAGTTTACCGGTACATACTTTAAGCGTTGGCAGACCAAAACCACCTTATGGCTCATGGCTATGAACGTGTTCTGGGTAGCCGGTGTCACTCCCGCAGGAACGATCACTCCTGAAAAGGAGAAGGCGTTCAGGGAGGCCACTGTCTACTTTATTGGAGCAGTCCTTAGCGTGATCGGAGCTAAGCTGGTTGATGCATATTTGCATGTAGGGGTCGCCAAGGACTTGTGGGAGGCGCTCGAATCTAAATTCGGGGCCACCGATGCTGGGAGCGAGATGTATGTTATGGAGCAGTTCCATGATTACAAAATGGTTGACAACCGTTCTGTGTTGGAACAAGCTCATGAGATAATATGCATTGCTAAGGAACTAGAGGTTCTTAAGTGCAATTTACCGAGCAAGTTTGTCGCGGGATGTATAATTGCTAAGCTCCCTAATTCCTGGAGGAACTTTGCTACCACTCTGAAACATCAGAGGCATGAATTCTCAGTAGAGGATATCATCGGCCATCTGAGTGTTGAGCAGAACTCGAGAGCAAAGGACTTGCATGGAAAACCGGTTGAAGGTTCTTCAGTTGCCAATATGGTACAACGGAAGAACTTCAATTCCCACAAGCCCAAGGGAAAGAATTCTGTCCAACAGAATACCGACTTCAAGAAGAAGGGAAAGAAGACCTTCAAGAGAAATAAGAAGGATGATGGCTGCTTCAATTGTGGTTCAGAGGAACATTGGGCCAACAAGTGCCCAAACAGATACAAGAAGCCAGTGCAGGACAATAAGTCTGCCAATATGATTGTGAGCAACAATGAAAGTGGTGCATCTGGGTACGGTAATTTGTTTACTGTGTTTTCAGTTTGTCAGTCCACCGAATGGTGGGTAGACACAGGTGCAAATATTCATGTGTGTGCTGACATCTCATTGTTCTCTTCTTATCAGGCCACAGACCGAGGGTCCGTATTGATGGGGAATGGCGCGAGTGCTTCTGTTCTTGGTGTTGGCACGGTCGATCTGAAGTTTACTTCGGGAAGGATCATGCAGTTGAAGAACGTGCAACATGTCCCCGCCATCAAGAAGAATCTCGTTAGTGGCTCCCTTCTGTGTAGAGAAGGGTTTAAGTTGGTTTTCGAGTCTAATAAAGTAGTTGTTACGAAATATGGACTTTTCGTTGGAAAAGGTTATGAATGCGGAGGTCTGTTCCGCCTTTCCCTTGCAGATTTTTGTAATAAAGTCGTGAACAATATTCATTCGAATGTTAATGAATCTGAAGTTTGGCATTCACGTCTTTGTCACATTAGTTTCGGTGTTATGACACAACTAGCAAAACTGAATTTAATCCCGAGTTTCACTTTAGCCAAAGGTTCTAAGTGCCATTCGTGTGTGCAAGCAAAGCAACCTCGCAAGCCTCACAAGGTTGCTGAGGAGAGACACCTGGCGCCCCTACAACTCATACATACAGATCTCTGTGAGATGAATGGTGTGTTGACTAAAGGTGGAAAGAAGTACTTCATGACATTGATAGATGATTCTACTAGATATTGCTATGTGTATCTGTTAAATACTAAAGATGAGGCTCTACACTACTTTAAAATCTATAAGGCAGAAGTTGAGAACCAACTTGAAAAGAAAATTAAACGAGTCCGGTCTGATCGTGGTGGAGAGTACTTCTCAAATGAGTTTGATTCTTTCTGTGCGGAACATGGCATTATTCATGAGAGGACGCCTCCCTATTCGCCCCAGTCAAACGGGGTTGCCGAGTGGAAAAATCGTACTCTAACTGATTTGGTTAACGCCATGTTAGATACATCGGGTTTATCCAAGGCATGGGGGGGGGAGGCTATCTTGACTTCGTGTCATGTCCTGAATAAAGTTCCGACAAAAGATAATGAGGTTACTCCCTATGAGCAATGGTCGAAGAGAAGGACGACGCTCTCCTACTTACGTACTTGGGGCTGTTTGGCGAAAGTTAACGTGCCGATACCCAAAAAGCGTAAGCTTGGACCAAAGACCGTGGACTGCGTTAACTTGGGCTACGCTAAGAATAGCGTTGGCTATAGATTTCTAGTAGTGAAATCTGAGGTACCTGACGTGAGGGTCGGTACAATTATGGAGTCTAAGGATGCTACATTCTTTGAGGATATATTCCCCATGAAAGATGTGCAAAGCACTTCTAGACAGGAATCAGAGGAGACTCCTGAGCCAGCCATTCCTATGGAGTATTATGAACAAACACATGATGAAAATCCTGAGGAGGGTGACGAGGAAACCCTTGGTAGGGGCAAGAGACAAAGGACTGTAAAGACCTTTGGTGATGACTTCCTTATATACCTCGTGGATGATAACACCACTTCTATTTCAGAAGCCTATGCATCTCTTGATGCGGACTACTGGAAAGAAGCGGTCCGTAGTGAGATGGATTCCATCATGGCTAACGGAACATGGGAGATAACTGAACGTCCCTATGGGTGCAAACCATTGGGATGTAAGTGGGTGTTCAAAAGAAAGCTTAGGCCCGATGGTACAATTGAAAATTATAAGGCTAGGCTTGTGGCCAAGGGGTATGCCCAGAAAGAAGAAGAAGATTTCTTCGATACTTACTCACCTGTGGCCAGACTGACCACCATTCGAGTACTACTCTCGTTGGCGGCCTCGCATGGTCTTCTCGTCCATCAAATGGACGTCAAGACGGCTTTCCTTAATGGAGAGCTAGAGGAGGAAATTTATATGCAACAGCCAGATGGCTTTGTGATAGATGGTCAGGAAGGAAAGGTGTGTAAGTTGCTGAAATCTTTATATGGCCTGAGACAAGCACCTAAGCAATGGCATGAGAAGTTTAATACAACTCTGACATCTGTTGGCTTTGTTGTTAATGAAGCTGACAAATGTGTATACTATCGCCATGGTGGGGGCGAAGGAGTTATATTGTGCTTGTATGTTGATGACATACTGATATTCGGAATTAATCTCAAAGTGATTGAGGAGGTTAAGTCTTTTCTGTCTCGGAACTTTGAGATGAAGGACCTTGGAGTGGCTGATGTTATCTTGAACATCAAGCTATTGAGAGATGATAAGGGCGGGATTACACTTCTGCAATCCCATTATGTTGAGAAGATTTTGAGTCGTTTTGGATATTCGGACTGCAAAGTTTCTCAAACACCATATGATCCTAGTGTGCTGGTTCGAAAATTCAAAGGCACAGCTAAAGATCAATTGAGATACTCTCAAATCATTGGTTCACTGATGTATCTAGCTAGCGCAACGAGGCCTGATATCGCGTTTGCTGTGAGCAAACTGAGCCGGTTTGTTGCCAATCCGGGTGATGTTCATTGGCGTGCTGTTGAGAGAGTTATGCGCTATTTGAAAGGTACCATGAATCACGGACTTCACTATAACGGATACCCGTCGGTACTTGAAGGGTATAGTGATGCAAATTGGATCTCTGATGCTAATGAGATGAAGGCTACTACTGGGTATATGTTTACCCTTGGAGGTGGCGCTGTTTCCTGGAAGTCTTGCAAGCAAACGATCTTAACAAGATCGACAATGGAAGCAGAATTAACAGCATTAGACACCTCTGGTGTCGAAGCAGAATTTCTTCGGGATCTTTTGATGGACTTGCCAGTGGTTGAAAAGCCGGTTCCGGCTATCCTTATGAACTGCGATAACCAGACAGTCATTGTCAAAGTGAAGAGTTCAAAGGACAACATGAAGTCCAACAAACCTATAAGAATGAGATTGAAATCTATCAGACGTTTAAGAAACTCCGGAGTGATAGCGTTGGATTACATCCAAACGGCTAAGAATCTGGCAGACCCCTTTACTAAAGGGCTATCACGTGTTGTGATAGATAATGCGTCGTGGGAGATGGGTATGAGACCCACATGAGTTGCCATGGACCTATGTGATCGGAGATCCCGTGAAGTAGGACCTGGGAAAACAAGCCAGTGGTGAACTGAGGAGAGTAACTTTACTAACCCACTCCGTTGAAGATGCAATATTCTCGGTTACTGTATGGTAGGATGACTACCGTCTTAATGTGTTCTTAAGCTTATGTGTAAGCAAGATGCTGTCCTACAGAGCGATCTTTGGAGGAACACACCTATATGAGCCCGACTGCTGGTCACGGTCTATGAGATTGGGGTGATCTCTAGTAAGCTCACGAATAGGCCAGGAGTGTGACTAATATGCTCCACCCGAGGGGTCAGCCTTCGGCAGTCTAGTACTAGTAGGACTTGTGGTGAAACTTCTTGACGCCAAACTGACAATTCAAGGCATAGTCCATTGTTCAGTTGTGAAGGGGTGTAACTACTTGTTCTAGGTGAAGCTCAACCTTAACAGGTCTTCACTGAAATACTGGTATATCAAAACAGTAATTGGAACAGAGGACGAAATGGGCCCTTGAGATCTGGTGGGGGATTGTTGAAATGTGAGAATGGGCCTTAGGCCCATAAGACAATTTCAGAAAAATCTCTAAGGGCCCATGTAGGTGGCATGACAAGTGGAGTGGGAAGTTTAGTCCCACCTTGCTAGTGGAGAAGGAGTTGCACCTCTTTATAAGGGTCTTTCTTCCACATGCTATTGGAGCATGAGAAGAGAAGAGGCCCTCGCGCACTCCTCCTCCGCCGCCCGCCTCGCCACGCCTCGTCACGACGCGCCGCGGGTTGCGGGTTGCGGGTCCTCGCGCACTCCTCCTCCTCCGCCCACGTCGTTCCTTTTGCTGCTGCTGCCATCGGCGACTCCGTCCCGTTCACCGCGTACACGGTTGACGGGAGAGCAGGCCTCCGAAACCACGCCTCTCCAGGTCCTGTACGGGGAGAGGGGCAATTAGGTTTTTGGGGAGCGACTACGCGACTGCTCGCTTCCGTTCGTCTACGTCCGCGTCTACACCATGTCGTCCACAACCGCCGCCGATCGCGCTGCTGCCGAGAAGGCCGAAGCTGACAGGAAGGCGGCCGAGGACGCTGCCGCCGCCAACTCTGCTGCTACGGCCAACTGGCCTATTGGAGGGTATAACACGTTTAACCCGCTCCTGTTTATGTTAATTGTAGCACTGCTAGCGTTATGCGTAGATACATCTACTGTTAGCATCGTACGTGCTTGCATGATTGAGTATCAGTATGTTTGCGCTTATGCCAATGCCATGATAGTTATTATTTCGTGGATTAATCTGATCGAAAAATTGCCTATATTCTCAACAATGCATATGGACAAGAACATGTTCCCCCATCCCAGAGAGGGCGAGCTTTTCTAGTTAGTACAACTATCTCTTCTATCCTACAATTTACATGCACCTTGTAGATGTTGGTTGTGGTGCAAGAATTGGACGTTACATGCCGTATGAAGGAGAAAGGTGGCATGCCCCTTATTTTTACCGAGGTGTGATGCCAAATACTCCTAGGGTGAAATTAAACACGATCCCCTTGTCCAAGCATGATTGCACTGAGAAAGCATTCAGAGTTCCAAAGATGAAATGGAAAATTCTGCTCGAGATGCCAAGCTACTCAATTGAAACCCAAATGACAATTGTTACTGTTACTATGGCATTTTACAATTATGTCCGCTTCCATGAAAAAAATTAATCTCCACTTTGTTCGTTGGTACTAGGATTTGGATTATGTGCCAATAATTCAAGAATGATATAAGAAGTATGTTGTCCATGCAGATGCATGGATTCATCTACTTCAGAGGCAAGTGGTCTTGACATGGATATGATTAGGAATTAACTTGATACCGCCACTGCTCTGGGTTAGTGAGGTTTAGTTTTATGTGTGCCGTGTGGATTTACAAACCCCTATGCAAATGCGATGCTTTTATAGTATGAAATATGAAGCTTTGTTATTCTTTATGATCCAATAGATAATTTATGTGTACAAATTCATCATTTATATACTGCAAAGAATTTGAAAAATTGCTCTCTGATAGTCCAAGATGGAGAGGAAAAATAATCCTCTCCTCCCGTTGAATGGGCTAAATACTCGGCCTTCAGTTCCATGTAGATTATTAGTAGGACCTCACCCTAGCTCGACTCGTATTTGGTGCTTCACCCGTCAATTAGTCCGTTACCGGTAAGGCGGTAACTGTCACGCGTCAGTTACTTCGTTACCGTGACCTGGCACACGCCACTTAGTCCATTACCAGTACCTGGTGTATACCTTGATTTCTTCTGCCAGCAAACTTAGCGGCCCAAATCACATACTCCCAACACCGGTTTCGGGTTCCCTCCGGGTTTTTTTGGCCTCGGTTCTTGTGATTTTCCTGTTTCGTCAGTTTTGTTCAATTACTAATGATTTTTTTTCCTTTTTTCTAAAGTTCAGGATTTTTAAAAAATCTTCACAAGTTTTTAAAAAGTTCCTGAATTAAAATAAGTTTGATTAAATTCGAGAAAATTCACGAATTTGAGAAAAAAATTGCGAATTTGAAAAAAGCTCACAACTTTAAAACAGTAGTTCGGAAAAAAAGTTTTCGAATTGAAAAATATTCATGAATTTTAACAAATATTTTTACAAAAATATGATTTAAGAAGGACAAAAGAAACAGGAAAGGAAAGGGAAAACTGGTGTTGGGAGCACATGATTTAGGCCGGCCATTTCGCGGAGTAACTCGTGCCTGAACCGCTAAATACGAACCGAGGCTGGTTAGCAGACCTCTTAGCTTGGGAGCGACTATGTCTCGCGTCGTGCGAGATAAGCTTCCGACTTGCTGAAGCTCACCACAGTTGCGCCAGCGTATGGGCCAACCCAGTGCATTGGTAGCCACTGCCTCATTATTTCTGTTTTTTTTTCACGTTTTTTGTTTCAGTTTTTCGTTTTCCATTTTTTTATTTTGTTTAAAGTTATAAAAATAATGAACATATATATTAAAAATATATGTTATGCATAATATTTTGAAAAAACCTTAAATACGTATCAAAAAATGTTTTTCGTGTATAGGAAAAATGTTTACAAAAAATTATAATATGTGTGAAAAAAATTGATAGTGCATTTAAAAAAATTAATCAAACATTTGATTTTTTTCCTAATGTTAATCCAGTTTCTAAAAATGTTAAATTTGTATAGAAACAAAATTGAACTTCTATTAAAAATGTTATTCCTGTATTTGGAAATTGTGAATAAAACATTTAAATATGTAAAAACGTTGAACATGTATTCAAAAAATATTAATCTTCTATTGTAAAAAAATTGTGAAACTTGTATTCGAAAAATGATAATCAAACATCTGTAAATATGTTAAATGACTATATGAAAATGTTGACTACTGTCACTGTCCCATAATTTTAGAGCGTTTTATATTATGTGACGAAAGAAGTATTTATTTAAAAAGTGTTTGTCTTGTATTTAAAATATATTAGTCAAGCATTTGTAAAATATGAGTAAATATGTATAGAAATAATATTGACCAGGCTATTTTACCTCAAGTAGGTTGCGCCCTACTGCTTTAGCACGAACACGACGCTAGCTCAGTGGCTAGCATCGCACAAACGTAGACGCAAGAAGCGTCCGCATTTGAATTAATAAAGCCCATGCAGCATCCAAATAACAGTAAGAGAAAGTAAACCAACGACGACATGATGGCCAAAGACCAAGTCAGAAACATGCAACCGGCCGAAGCCTGCAACAGATGACAAAAACGAAGAAACTAGGCTAGCGACCGCCAGAAGGAGCAGACCGCCATCATCTAGTGTCGGGGGCGATCTGAATCAGGCGAATCCGCTCCATGGCCTCCTGCATCCGCTCAAAGTCCCGCTGTTTCCCCAACGGCATCCATGGCTGGAGGAACATATGGCATTTGAAGATAATGTCAGCAGGGTGAGAAGGAAATTTGTGTTCGATAGTAATTTTGTTTCTGATAGTCCACAAAGACCATAAAAGCGCCCCAACGCAACGCCATAAAACTCGGGTGAAACCACCCTTATGGGCCCTAAGAATAGCGAGAAGCTCACTGCCCGAGTGAGGATTCCAGTTCTGACCGAAGGCTTCACGTACCGCACTCCAGGCAAACCTAGCTAACTGGCAGTTAAAAAGGATATGATTTGCATCCTCATGGGTGCGCATATCACGCAGTTGCCATGAGACGGCCCATTACGCTTGGCAATATTATTAGAGGATGGGAGACAGTCACGGAGCATTTGCCACAGGAAGATTTTGATTTTTAGGGGATAGACGCTTTCCATAGCCCCCTAGCTATGCCGAGTGCCGGACCCTCTGTTAGCTTAGAATAAAGCGACTTCACCGAAAACTTCTCGGAACTCATGAGGGACAAGGAGACCTTGTCAGGTTCCGGTCGCAACACCATGCCGTTGAGCACAGTACGCAGACCATCCCAGCAAGCCCGCTCAGGTTCTAGAAGAGGCCGCTTGAAGGAGACATCGAGGGGGGGAGGATCTAAGTGCATCAGCCACCAGGATATCAGTATAGGTGGCAAGAAGGTATACGGAGGGATGACTACGCCATAACGGCTCTGAGCTGAATTTGGCTCCTAACGCGAAGGCCGGTTTGATCGCCTGGATCCCATTCCAGAAAGCCGAACCCTTGGTCTTAGAGGTCAGAAAGTTCCCATCGGGGAAATATTTCGCCTGGAGAATATCCGCCCAGAGCCCCTGCTCATTTTGGAAAAGTCTCCAAAGCCACTTAGCAAGCAGGGCAACATTCATTAGTTTGGAGTTTATGATTCCTAGGCCGCCAAATTTCTTTGGCCGGCATAGCGCTGCCCACTTGACTAGATGGTATTTCTTTTTAGCTCCAGTTCGTTCCCCAAAAAACTTGGAGCAAGGAGTGTCGAGCTTGGCGTGAACACCGTCCGCAAGCAGAAACATGCCCATGGTGAACATGGGCAAGGAGGAGAGACTAGTGTTTGTCAGGATAAGCCTAGCAGCCGATGACATGAACCTACCGCGCCAAGGGCTAACACGGTTCGCCACTTTGCCATTTAAGGGTTCCCACTCATGGATGGAGATGTGTTTGTCCGAGACAGGTAACCCCAAATACTTAATCGGGAAGCTCCCAAGCTTACAGTTAAGTAAATTGGCCACACGGGAGGCAGCGAGATCGTCCATCCCCATGGCGATCACCTCGCTCTTGAGGAAGTTGATCTTTAAGCCAGATAGCATCTCGAAGGCGAGGATGATAAGTTTGATCGAGGCAATACCATGGTCATCTGGCTCAAAGAGCAGCATGGTATCGTCAGCATATTGGAGGTGTGTGTGACCCCTCCGGGGAAAAGGTGAGGGGCGACACCGCGAATATGACTGGCACCCTTAGCCTTATTGATCATGGCAGAGAGGGTGTCCACAACAAGGTTCAAAATCAGAGGGAAGATGGGTCTCCTTGTCTGAGTCCTCTCTTGTTGCGGAAGAAATTCCCAACTTCTCCGTTAATGGACACTCCAGTCTGCCCCCCCCCCCCGAGACGAGATGCATGATATGGTGCACAAAACCGGATTCGAAACCCTTTCTATCCAGTACCTCCCGAATGAACTCCCAGTTCATGCAGTCGGATGCTTTCTCGAAGTCTAGCTTGAGGAGCACGGCCGGCTGTCGGGTACGTTTTAGTTCATGAACTATCTCCTGAAGCACTACCGGACCCTCTAGGATATCGCGGCACTTGAGAAAAGCCGACTGGCTGCGGTTGATCACACGCTGAGCAACGGGAGCGAGACACGTTGTGTAGGCCTTTGCACAGATTTTGAAAGGAACATTAATAAGAGTAATAGGAAGATATTTCTTAATCGAGTCGCCCCCCTTGAACTTGGGGATTAAGCTAATAATGCCAAAATTCAGGCGAGAGATGTCTACAGTGCCTACGCAAAGCCGTTGATGAAATCATAGAACGTCTCTTTTAACAAGGGCCAAAACCGGCGGAAGAAAGCCACCGGCTAGCCGTCGGTACCGGGGCAGTGTTAATCTTCATCGAACCCACAGCCAAGTCAATTTCCTCGGTGGAAAAGGATAGGGCCAGGAGGTCATTTTCCGCTTGCGAAACGCACTCGTCCTCTCCCCACAGATCAGCACGCAAACGCAACAGTTTCTCCTCCTTTGTTCCCAATAGTTTGAGAAAGAAATCGTATATGTGGGTAGAGATATTAGCTTGGCTAACTAACACACCATGTTCGGCTTGGAGCCGCAAGATCGAGCATTTCCGCTTACGGCCATTGGCATAAGCGTGGAAATAACCGGTGTTAGCGTCGCCCTTGGTGATCCACTTGACACCGCCCCTACGGCGCCAATACTCCTCTTCTTCCCTGAGGATGGAGAGCACCTGGTTCTCGAGGGCATAGCGATTAGCCCATTCAGACTCCAAGAAAGGTCTAGAATCGGCTTAAGCATCAAGATATTTGATCTCGTTGATAATCCGTTCTCTTGTTCGTTTGGTCTCGCTACCGTGATTAGCCCCCCAGCCCCGGAGGAATCCCCGCATAGCCCCAGCCGCAGAGATCCAGATATCCATAGCCCCCTAGACCGCCCAGTCGCTGAGATTGCTTGCTCCCAGCGAGCTATAACCATCGGAATAAAACCATCTACCTCAAACCAGCCCGTTTCAAAGTAGAAACGGGAGCTGCATTTGATCCTATCCTCCCCTGAGGCTAAGATAAGCGGCACGTGGTCCGAACCGATACGTGTCTCGACAACGAGGGTATAGATAGGGAAAAAGATTTTCCATTTAGGAGATACGAAGACACGATCGAGGACACTCCGGACTGGGATTAACTGTTTGTTAGTCCAGGTGAATCTAGCACCAGTCCGAGCAATTTCCCACAATGCAGAGGCCGCAATGGCATTGTTGAACAGCGCCACCCTAGGCCAATCGATATTGTTGGAAATATGCCCTAGAGGCAATAATAAATTAGTTATTATCATATTTCCTTGTTCATGATAATCGTTTATTATCCATGCTATAATTGTATTGATCGGAGACTTAGATGCATGTGTGGATACATAGACAAAACCATGTCCCTAGTATGCCTCCAATAGACTAGCTCGTTGATCAAAGATGGTTAAGGTTTCCTAGCCATGGACATGATATGTCATTTGATAATGGGATCACATCGTTAGGAGAATGGTGTGATGGACAAGACCCAAACTACAAACGTAGCATATGATCGTGTCAGTTAATTGCTACTGTTTTCTGCATGTCAAGTATATGTTAATATGACCATGAGATCATGTAACTCACTGACACCGGAGGAGTGCCTTGTGTGTATCAAACATCGCAATGTAACTAGGTGACTATAAAGGTACTCTACACGTATCTCTAAGGGTGTCTGTTGGGTTGGCATGGTTCAAGATTGGGATTTGTTACTCCGTGTGATGGAGAGGTATCTGAGGGCCCACTCGGTAATACAACATCACAACAAGCCTTGCAAGAAATGTGACTAAGTGTTAGTCACAGGATCTTGTATTACGGAACGAGTAAAGAGACTTGCCAGTAACGAGGTTGAACTAGGTATGGAGATACCGATGATCGAATCTCAGGCAAGTAACATACCGAAGAACAAAGGGAACATCATACGGGATTAACTGAATCCTTGACATAGAGGTTCGACTGATAAAGATCTTCATAGAATATGTAGGAACCAATATGGGCATCCAGGTCCTGCTATTGGTTATTGACCGTAGAGGTGTCTCGGTCATGTCCACATAGTTCTAGAACCTGTAGGGTCTGCACACTTAAGGTTCGGTGACATTTCGATAGTATAGAGTTATGTATGGTGGTGACCGAAGGTTGCTCGGAGTCCCGGATGAGATCCCAGACGTCACGAGGAGCTCCGGAATGGTCTGGAGGTAAATATTCATAGATAGGAAGTCATGTTTTGGTTGTCGGAAATGTTTCGGGCTCATCGGTAGTGTACCGGGAGTGGCGGGAGGGTAGCGGGGGACCATTGGGAGGGGTGTCTCGACCCAAGAGGCTACATGGGCTATGGGAGGAGGTAAACCAGCCCTTGGTGGGCTAGCCGAAGCCTCCTCTAAGGGCCCATGCGGCTGGAGTGGTTTGAGAAGGAAAAAATCCAAAGGTGGAGAGGTGGAAAGAGTTTCCAAGTAGAAAGGAGGAATCCTATTCCTAATAGGATTGGAGTAGGAGTCCTCCACCTCCAATTTCTACCAGCCCTTGAGGGTTCGAGGCTGCCTCCTCCCCTCCCTCCCTCCTATATATAATAGAGGATTTAGAGGAAAAAGCTAACCCTAATAGCCACGTGCTACCTCTCCTCTAGATCGTAGTTTCTCCTCTAGATCGGTTTTCAGCGGTGCTTAGGCGAAGCCCTGCTGGAATAGCTCCACCACCATCGCGGCAATGCAGTCACGCTGCCGGAGAACTCATATACCTCTCCGCTCCCTCTTGCTGGATCAAGAAGGCGGAGATCGTCATTGAGCTGTACGTGTGTTGAACGCGGAGGTGCCGTCTGTTTGGCGCTAGATCGGAAGGACCGTGATCAAGATCACGAGACGGATCGTGATGAGATCGCGAGATGGATCATGATGAGTTTGTGGGACGGATCATGATTGGATCGCGGGACGGATCATGATGAGATCGCGGGATGCTCGTCGATTTGGATCGCGAAGACGTTCGACTACACCAACCGTGTTTCTTAACGCTTCCCGCTTAGCGATGTACAAGGGTATGTAGATCCACTCTCCCTCTCGTAGATGCTCATCACCATGGATAGATCTTGCGTGTTTCCCATGCAATGTTCCCCAACAATGGCATCATGAGCTAGGTCTATGTGTAGATGAGATCTCGAGTAGAACACAAAGAGTTTGTGGGCGTTGATGCTTAGATTGCTTCCTCCATTGGTCGTATTTTGGTTCAGCGATATTGTGGGATGAAGCGGCTCGGACCAACCTTACTCGTACGCTTACGAGAGACCGGTTCCATCGACTGACGTGTAACTTCCTTGCGTAAAGATGGCTGGCGGGTGTCTGTTTCTCCTACTTTAGTTGGATCGGATTCGACAAAGGCGGTCCTTGAGAAGGTTGAAAAGCAATTTATGTATCACCGTTGTGGTTTTGCGTAGGTGAGAATTGTTCTTGCTAGATACCCATAGCAGCCACGTAAAACTTGCAACAACATTTAGAGGACGTCTAACTTGTTTTTGCAGGGTATGTTGTGATGTGATATGGCCAATTACATGATGAGATATATGTGATGTATGAGATGATCATGTGTTGTATAGAATATCACGACTTGCATGCCAATGAGTACGGCAACTGGCAAGAGCCATAGGGTTGTCTTTAATTATTGTATGACCTACGTGTCAATCATTAAGCGCTATGTAATGCTTTACTTTATCGCTAAACGGTAGCAATAGTAGTAGAAGCATGGTGGGCGCGACAACCTCGATGGTGACACATTGATGGAGATCAAGATGATGGAGATCATGGTGTCGTGCTGGTGACGATGGAGATCATGCCGATGCTTTCAAGATGGAGATCAAAAGCACAAGTTCATGGCCATATCATGTCACCTATGATTTGCATGTGATGTTAATCCTTTTATGCACCTTGTTTTGCTTAGGACGACGATAGCATTATAAGGTGACCCCTCACTTAAATTTCAAGATAAATTGTGTTCTCCCCGAGTGTGCACCGTTGCGAAAGTTTGTCATGTCGAGACACCACGTGATGATCGGGTGTGATAGACTCTACGTTCACATACAACGGGTGCAAGCCAGTGTTGCACATGCAGAACACTCGGGTTAAACTTGACAAGCCTAGCATGTACAAACATGGCCTCGGAACACAAGAGACCGAAAGGTCGAACATGAGTCATATAGTAGATATGATCAACATGATGATGTTCACCATTGAAACCACCTCAACTCACGTGATGATCGGTATTGAGTTGGTGAATTTGGATCTTGTATCACTCGAATGACCAGAGGGATTTTAATTTGAGTGGGAGTTCTTAAGTAATATGATTAATTGAACTCATTATCATGAACATAGTTAGTAGTGCCTTTGCAAATTATGTTATAGATTACTAGCTCACGCTGTAGCTCCCTTGAATTTTTATATGTTCCTAGAGAAATAGAGTTGAAAGATGATGGTAGCAATATTGCGGACTGGGTCCATGATCTGAGGATTGTCCTCATTGCTGCACAGAAGGCTTATGTCCTTAATGCACCGCTCGGTGCGCCACCCCCTCTAGCGTCGTTTGTATAGTTGTGAACATCTGAAAGGAAGGTTCTGATGACTACTTGATAGTTTAGTGCCTCATGCATTACGGCTTAGAATTGAGGCTCCAAAAACATTTTGAACGTCACGGAACATATGAGATGTTCTAAGAGCTGAAATTGGGATCTCAGGTTCGTGCCCGTGTTGTGAGATATGAGATCTCCAACAAGGTTCTTTGCCTGCAAGATGAAGGAGAATAGATCAATCTTTGAGCATGTGCTCAGATTGCCTGGGTGCTACAGTCGCTTGAATCGAGTGGGAGTTGATCTTCTAGATAAGAAAGTGATTGATATAGTTCTCTCAGTCACTATCACTAAGCTACTAGAACTTCGTGATGAACTATAACTATACCAGGGATGGAAATGATGATCCCTGAGTGTTGGGAAACGTTGCATGGGAAACAAAAAATTTCCTACATTCACGCAAGACCTATCCATGGTGATGAGCATCTACGAGAGGGAGAGTGGATCTACATACCCTTGTAGATCGCTAAGTGGGAAGCGTTAAGAAACGCGGTTGGTGTAGTCGAACGTCTTCGCGATCCAAATCGTCGAGCGTCCCGTGATCCAATCACGATCCGTCCCACGATCCAATCATGATCCATCCCGCGAACTCGATCACGATCCGTCCTGCGAACTCGATCACGGTCCTTCCGATCTAGCGCCGAATGGACGGCACCTCCGCGTTCAGCACACGCATGGCTTGATGATGATCTCCGCCGTCTTGATCTAGCAATAGGGAGCGGAGAGGAAGAAGAGTTCTCCGGCAGCGTGAAGGCGCTCCGGCGATGGTGGTGGAGCTATTCCGGCAGGGCTTCGCCTAAGCACTGCAGAAATCCGATCTAGAGGAGAAACTATGCGCTGGAGGAACGGGCAACACGTGGCTAAAAATTCTGTGCAAAACCCCTAAACCTCTAGTATATATAAGAGGGAGGGAGGAGAGGACTTGGCGCAAGGGCCAAGCCTCCTTGGTTCGGCCGAAGTGGGGAGGAGAGGAAAACTCCTCCTCCAATCCTAGTAGGACTAGGATTCCTCCTTTTTGGCCTTTTTCCACCTTTTTCCCTTTGGGCTTTTCTTCCCTAGCCGCATGGCCCTTGTGTGGGACTTCCACCAGCCCAAAAAAGGCTGGTATTTATTCTCCCACAGCCCATGAAGCCTCTTGGGTCGAAATACCCCTCCCGATGGTCTCCCGGTACACTCCCGGCACTCCCGGTACACTACCGATTAGCCTGAAACTTTTCCGGCGACCAAAACAGGACTTCCTATGTATGAATCTTTACCTCCGTACCATTCCGGAGCTCCTCGTGACATCCGGGATCTCATCCGGGACTCTGAACAACCTTCGGTCACCACCATACATAGCTCTATACTTTAGAAACGTCACCAAACCTTAAGTGTGCAGACCCCGCGGGTTCGAGAACTATGTAGACATGACCGAGGCACCTCTACGGTCAATAACCAATAGCGGGACCTAGATGCCCATATTGGTTCCTACATATTATACGAAGATCTTTATCGGTCGAACCTCTATGTCAAGGATTCAGTTAATCCCGTATGATGTTCCCTTTGTTCTTCGGTATGTTACTTGCCCGAGATTCGATCGTCGGTATCTCCATACCTAGTTCAACCTCGTTACCGGTAAGTCTCTTTACTCGTTCCGTAATACAAAACCCCGTGAATAAAACTTAGTCACATTGCTTGCAAGGCTTATTGTGATGTTGTATTACCGAGTGGGCCCTGAGATACCTCTCCGTCACACAGAGTAACAAATCCCAGTCTTGATCCATGCTAACTCAACAGACACCCTCGAAGATACCTGTAGAGCACCTTTATAGTCACCCAGTTACGTTGCGACGTTTGATACACACAAGGCACTCCTCCGATGTTCATGAGTTGCATGATCTCATGGTCATAGGAACATATACTTGACATACAGAAAAAAGTAGCAATAAACTTACATGATCATATGCTACGTTTGTAGTTTGGGTCTTTTCCATCACATCATTCTACTAATGATGTGATCTCGTTATCAAATGACATCACATATCAATGGCTAGGAAACCTTGACCATCTTTGATCAACGAGCTAGTTCACTAGAGGCATACTAGGGACATAGTGTTGTCTATTTACCCACACATGTAATGTGTTTCCAATCAATACAATTATAGCATGAATAATAAACGATTATCATGAACAAGGAAATATAATAATAAACACTTTATTTATTGCCTCTAGGGCATATTTCCAACAGTCTCCCACTTGCACTAGAGTCAATAATCTAGTTCACATAACTATGTGATTTACATTGTAATGAATCAAACATCCATGCAGTTATGGTGCTGATCATGTTTAGCCCTTGGAAGAGGTTTAGTCAATGGGTATGCAACATTCAGATCCGTGTGCACTTTGCAAATATTTATGTCCTTCTCCTCGATGTAATCGCTTTATGTGTCTGGTCCTCTTGTGAAACCTTGGTTCCTTGGCCAGAGCAATGTCACCAGTGTTGTCACAAAACAGGTTCATTGGATTCGGTGAACTGGGCACTACTCCAAGATCTGTCATGAACTACTTCATCCAGACACCTTCCTTTGCTGCCTCCGAGGCTGCGATGTACTCCGCTTCGCACGTAGAATAAATATGTATCGCGATACTTTGCTTCCTCGGCGATTTGGATCGCGAAGACGTTCGACTACACCAACCGTGTTTCTTAACGCTTCCCGCTTAGCGATCTACAAGGGTATGTAGATCCACTCTCCCTCTCGTAGATGCTCATCACCATGGATAGATCTTGCGTGTGCGTAGGAAATTTTTTGTTTCCCATGCAACGTTCCCCAACAGATATTACGGTTGTTCTTATGCGCCCCCGAGCGGATAAGATTGAAGTCACCCCCAAGAACTATGGGGGTGTCAGCGGCTTGCTTGGCCCCAAACAAAGCTTGGATTTTGCCCAGGAAATCAGCCGCACGCGAGTGGTCAGCAGGGCCATAAACGTATACTATCGCCCAGACAGCTAATGAAACGCGATTTTGATCATAGCAGAAATAAAAAACACACCTGATTCCCAAGATACAACATCACAAACATCACGATTACAGCCCAAAAGGAGCCCGCCCGAGTGGCCACTGGAAGGCTCCCAACCCCATGCAAAACGCTGGATCGGATCGAAGGTTGCGAGATTCCGAAAGGTAAATCTGATCTGATCGTCTCTTGCAGCGCAAAGACATCGATCTGTTCATGGGCAATGTACTCTCTAAGTTGGGTACGATGACCCGCATGGCCGCAGCCCCTAATATTCCAGAAGAGGTAGCGCATTTAGATGATACGATTATGTAGACGCAGCCCTCTGGTGATCACCGGTTTTGCCACTCTTTTCTTGGTTGGGGCACGGCTGGTGGAGGGGGTCACATCAGCCTCCCTGGCTTTGACCTCTCCACCCAACAGAACAGGCATCTGGCCCCCGGATACAGCCCCTGCTGTATCAGCAGCCGAGGCAGCCGCGGTGTTGGCCTCCCTGGCCTTAGCCACATCTGCGGCCTCCGCAAGGGCCGCCTGGGCCTCTTCACACGCATGAATCATAGAGATGATTGGGCCACCCTCGGAGCCTAACGCAAAACCACTATCGTCTAGGATCATAACTAGTTGCTGATCAGTAAAAGCATTCAGAATCTTATAGGAGGGGGGATTACCTGAGGTCTCTAGGTTCTTGTCGGTGAGACGAAGTTGGGCGCTCTCCAGAGAAGAAAGGTCGCCTAGCGCCACCTTGGATCTGGCGCTTGGAGCCCGCTGGGACACCGGAGTCGCTTTGGAATGCTTGTCCATCGCATTTGCACCCACCGAGCCCAGTGCAGCCTGGAGGCCACCACCAGATGGGGCGGCCAGCGACGGGAGGAACAACACAGCAGGGTTCGCTGCCACCTTCCGGCCCGCCGTCATCTTTGGGCGTGCCCAGAGCCGCCCGAACTGCGGCGGTTCGACGAGGGGGTACTGATGGGAGGATCATTCAGCACGCATTCTGCGTCGGAACCCCGAAGCCAAGGCAAGGATGGCACGGTGGTCACAGCAGCCCCAGCCACTACAACACCGCCCCCCAGCAGACTTAGCGACACCAGCCACCACCAGGTTAGAGCCGTACTGATCAAAGGAACGATCCAGGGAACGAGCCGTGGGGAGGCTGCTCCCTGCCGTGTCCAGCATCGCAAGCGCACCGGCCTCCAACGCTTCCTTGTCACCAGGGAGGTCATGGACGTTGATGCCCATCCTGTCCCAAGTATCAGTGTCAGTGGAAGTGTCAGGCATACTGTCCTCGAGCTTGTCATCACGGCACGCCATCACCACATCCTTGTTCTGACCAGCAGAAGTGCCTCCTTGGCCCTGGCCATCCTTCTTCTGATCCAGCGAACCGCCGGCCCCCGAGCCAGTCTTGCCCCTAGAGGGGCCCCCACTCTTGTTAGATGGCCGTGGGGGAGCGTCACTGGGGCTAGGCACCGTCGGCCCATCCCCTGGGCGCTTTGGCAGTCGTTCCACCTTGATGTTGATGTTGTATCCTTCATGGTTGAACCAGACCTAGACGAACCCATTCGTCTTGTTAGGAACTTTGCAACCAAACTTCATCCTCACCGGCCCCAACCGGATAAGGGAGAGCTCGTCCACCACAATAGGCCTCCCAAGCATCTTTAGACCCTCCATCAGCCGATCGATGCGGCGATGCTTCTTAGGGATGCCGTACAAACGGAGCCATACCTCTGGCATAAAGAGACGAGAAATCTCTTCATGAATAGTGTCGCGCACCTTGACCGTGATATCATTGATTGAGAGAAAAAGCTTGCTGCTCGATTTGGCCATGTGCAGCAGATCCGCAGAGGGGAAGACCACCAAGAAATTGTCGTCCCGAACCTGAGAGATCTGCCAATCCCACTCCCCGGCCACCATATGTTAGAGCTCTTGTTTGAGCATGCGGAGAGAGAGTTTACCCGGCTCAACAGATAGAATCACACCGTTGTAGGCCTTCAGGTCAGATCCCTTGTCCTCATCATCATCTTCGAAATCCATGCAGAAGAACCCTTCCCCAGGGATAGCACTGCCCATGATCTGGAGGTGGAGATGCTTGCCCCTGGTCGGACAGTAGGCAGAAGCATGTCCCTCCTACTTGAAGATCACGCAGAGGGGGGGAGGTGTATTTTGCTTGGAAATGACCCGTCCGCCCACACTTGAAGCACTCCGAGCCAATCTCCTCTTCGACTGGGATCAGAGCTGTCACTGTGCCACGAGCAGCGCCCGATAGAGCCACTGCTAGGGGCTCATTCGACGCCCGCGGATTCTTGGCCAAGGGATCCTTGTGCCCCCCACCACACAAAGGATGCTCCTGCGGCTTGCGCTCTAGCTCGCGCCGGCACTGCCCGTGCTTGCGCTTCTTCTTCCGCTCCTGCTGTTGCAGCCACCATGGCGGAGGGGGACCCCAATCCCCATCACGCCCAAAGGCACCCTGCCCTTGATCTGGACCGTAGCCGCCACCTTGACTAGGCTCGTAGCCGCCGCCTTGACCCTGCCCAGAATCGCTGCCTTAACCTTGCCCATATCCAGCACCGACGCCCCGGCCAGCAGCCCATGCCCGATGGTCGCGCTTGGCCTGCTCGCGCAGCTCCTTCTCGCGCCGCCACTCCGCCTCCGGGATCGGGGGGGGGGGGTTCATGGGACGCTTCTCCGCACGGCGGTCGCCCATGGCCTTCACCTCAGGGAACGAGAGAGTGAGAGGTGAGGGAGGAGGAGAGGGTCGGATAGATCTGGCGAATGGAGCAAATCGCCGCACCTCACTGAATGTAGCAGGAAACCCTAGCGAGGGGTCGCGCTCGCCCCTGCGCAGCCATATATAGCGCGTGGCCACGGGCCGTTGAGCCAAAGGCGATGCAGGCCAAGAAACCTGGGCCGGCGCAAAGCCCAGCCCCAGCATTAACACCCGAGCACCCACTAGCCACCACAGCTACCAAGTCAGACGCGGGCCTTGGAGACACCTGGCCCACCAAGGCAGGTCCATGCCCAACCGACGTCACCGGGCCCATCGGGCATGCCAGCGGGGGAGCGATGCACGGTAGGGCAAACCCTAGCCCGTCCGCCGTCTCTGCCACAAGAGCCACCGCCCTCCTCGCCAGAGAGGGCACGGAAGGGAGCGCCAACCACTCCTCCAGGGGCAGACCAATAGAGCGCGGAGTTGCCCCGCCGCCGGGGAAGGGGACGACGAACCAGCGCCCCGCGGGCCTCGAGCAGAAGACACCGGCGGCCGCCACTAACGCGCAACCATCGCTCGTGACCCCCCGCCGGCCGGAGCAAACCGCCTCCACCGCCCCCCTGACCAGCGGCACCGTCCGTCGCCCGCAGGAGAAAGTCACCCAAGGTCAGACCTGTCGACGGGCCACCGGACCGCGGCAAGGGGATCCCATCCTCCTCGTCTGAGACATCGCCGGCTAGGGCCCAAAACGCAGTGAAAGAATGATGCTATAAAACTCTACCGACACAGTATTATAGCACCATTCTTTCACCGCGTTCACTGTTTTGCAACGTTTTTTCGGGGATTTTCAATTTTTCTTTTTCTTACATTTTTTCCTTTGGGTTTCTTTTGTTTATCTCGATTTTCACATTGTTTAAATATTATGCATTGGTTTCCTTGGGTTTTCTTCTTCTTTATCGTTTTGCATTGCTTTTATTTGCTTGATTCTTGTTCTTTTTTCACTATGTTCCACTGTTTTGGATCGATTTTTCTAGATTTCATTTTCATTTTCATTTTCTCTTTGGTCTTGTTTGTTTTTTTGGTTTTCCAGGGCTTTCTTTAACCTTTTTTCTTGCACATTGTATATTTTATGTTTACAACGTGAAAATATTTTTATAGATGTTTATCATTTGTAAAATACACTATTTACATTTGTAGAAATATATATGTCTTGAGGCCTACCTTTTTATATGGAATGTACTTTTCCGTATACATTAGAAAAATCCTACTTATTTATCATTTTTGGAATACATAATTAACATATTTTTTGATATAGGTTTTGATGTCTAACTTTGTCCTACATATTTTACATTATTTGTATGCATAAGAAACAATTTTGTATACACCTTTAACATTTTGCAGTTATAGGATTAATATTTTTCTCAAATATAGGTTTTGATGTCTAAAATATTTAAACATACTTTCTACATTTTTTATATATTATAGTAACATTTTCCTATAATAGTTTAACATTTCTAAATATATACTTTATATAAGGTGTATTGTTTTTTTCCAAAAGTCAAACGAGGCCATGTTTGACCGAGTTTTTAGAAAAATGTATCAATATCCACAATAAAAAAATTATATCATTTGATCCATCATGAAAAGTAGTATCATATTTTATCTATTTGATATTGCAGATATTGTTAACTCCGCATATGTTGTCTCAACATAGCTGGTCCCAAGCCCGGGTAAAGGAGAAGGGTCGTGATAGGCTTTGCGAGCCAACGTCAAAATTCGGCCACTCTTATGGAGATGAAACCCAAAAGATTTTCGTTAGGGCATAACCCTCTCAACGAAGTGCCATATTGGAACCCGGGTTTGGTGGCAAATGGGCAAGGGTCAGGCCGTCACCCCCAGGTGGCATGCTACATCGGCGATCGGGTGTAGTGGAAAATGAGCGAGGGTCTTCACATTTGACTTGATGAGTGCAGAGGGTAAGGAAGCTAGCCGAGCCTATGATGATTCACTTAGGTAGTTGGAACGTAGGGGTTCTGACAGGTAAGCTTTGGGAGGTAGTTGATAAGAAGTGAGGAGAGGTGTTGATATCCTTCGCGAACAAATGACCAAATGGAGGGGACAAAAGGCGAAGGAGGTGGAGGGTACCGGCTTCAAGCTATGGTGCACGGGGACGGTTACAAACAGAAATGGAGTAGGCATCTTAATCAACAAGAGCCTCAAGTATGGAGTGATAGACGTCAAGAAACGTGAGGACCGGATTATTCTGGTCAAGCTGATAGTTGGGGACATAGTTCTCAGTGTTATCAATGTGTATGCCCTGCAAGTAGGCCATAATGAGAACACCAAGAGGGAGTTCTGGGAAAGCCTCGAGTATATGGTTAGGAGTGTATCGATTGGCGAGAGGCTTTTCATAGGAGGAGACCTAAATGGCCACGTGGGCACATCTAACACATGTTTTCAAGGGGGGCATGTGGGATTTAGCTATGGCATCAAGAATCAAGAAGGAGAAGATGTCTTAAGATTTTTGCTAGCCTACGACATGATCATAGCTAACACCCTCTTTAAGAAGAGATAATCACATCTAGTGACTTATAGTAGTGGTCAACACTCTAGTCGGATTGATTTATTCCTCTCGAGAAGAGAGGACAGACATGCATGCCTAGACAGTAAGGTGATACCGGGAGAGAGTGTTGTCCCTCAACATAAGCTTGTGGTTGCTGACTTTGGCATTCGCATTTGTGTCTGGCAGGACAAGTGTGCTAAATTCACTAGAATGAAGTGGTGGAATCTCAAGGGGGGGGGTAGCTCAAACGTTAAGGAGAGGGTCATTAAGGAGGGGCCCTAGGAGGAAGGAGGTGATGAAGACAACATGTGGATGAAGATAGCGACTTGCATTCGTAAGGTGGCCTAAAAGGAGTTTGGAGTGTCCAGGGGAAGTATAAGAGAAGCTAAAGATACCTAGTGGTGGAACGATGATGTTCAGAAGGCAATTAAGGATAAGAAAGATTGTTTCAGACACCTATATCTGGATAGGAGTGTAGACAACAAAGATAAGTACAAGATGGCAAAGAAAGCCGCAAAGCAATCTGTGAGTGAATCAAGGGGTCGGGCATATTAGGACCTCTACCAGCGGTTAGACACGAAGGAAGGCGAAAGGGACATCTATAAGATGGCCAAGATCCTAGAGAGGAAGATGAGGTATGTTGACCAAATTAAGTGCATCAAGGATGGAGCAGATCAACTCCTGGTGAAGAATGAGGAGATTAAGAATAGATGGTGGGAGTACTTTGACAAGTTGTTCAACATGGAGAGTGAGAGGTCTACCATTGAACTGGATGACTCCTTTGATGATACTAGCAGGCGTTTTGTGCAGCGAATCTAGGAGTTGGAGGTCAATGAGGCTTTAAAGAGGATGAAAGGAGGCAACATGATGGCCCCTGATTGTATCCCCATTGAGGAGCGGAGAGGCCCCGGTGACATAGCGATTGTATGGCTAACCAAACTTTTCAACCTCATTTTTCAAGAAAACAAGATGCCAGAAGAATGGAGACAGAGTATATTAGTACCGATCTTCAAGAACACAGGGGTTGTTCAAAGTTGTACTAATTACCCTGGAATTAAACTGATGAGCCATACAATGAAGCTATGGGATAGAGTCATTGAGCACCACTTAAGAAGAAAGACAAGCGTGACCAAAAATCAGTTTGGTTTCATGCCTAGGAGGTCGACCATGGAAGCCATTTTCTTGGTACGACAACTTATGGAGAGATATAGGGAACAAAAGAATGACATGCATATGGTTTTCATTGACTTGGAGAAGGCCTATTATAAGATACGGTGGAACGTAATGTGGTGGACCTCGGAGAAACACAAAGTCCTAGCAAAGTACATTACCCTCATCAAGGACATGTAAGATAATGTTGTGACAAGTGTTCAAACAAGTGATGGAGACACTGATGACTTCTTGGTTAAGATACTGTTGGAAATATGCCACAGAGGCAATAATAAATTAGTTATTATCATATTTCCTTGTTCATGATAATCATTTATTATCCATGCTATAATTGTATTGATTGGAAACTCAGATACATGTGTGGATACATAGACAACAAAGTGTCCCTAGTAAGCCTCTACTAGGCTAGCTCGTTGATCAGAGATGGTCAAGGTTCCCTAACCATAGACATGAGTTGTCATCTGATAACGAGATCACATCATTAGGAGAAGGATGTGATGGACAAGACCCAAACTATGAACGTAGCATATGATCATGTCAGTTTATTGCTATTGTTTTCTGCATGTCAAATATATGTTCCTATGACCATGACAACATGCAACTCACTGACACCGTAGGACTACCTTGTGTGTATCAAACGTCACAACGCAATTGGGTGACTATAAAGATGCTCCACAGGTATCTCCGAGGATTTTTGTTGATTTGGCATGGATCAAGACTGGGATCTGTCACTCCGTATGACGGAGAGGTATCTCTGGGCCCACTCGATAACACAGCATCACAAGAATCTTGCAAGCAATGCGACTAAGGATCTAGTCACGGGATCTTGTGTTACAGAACGAGTAAATAGACTTGCCGGTAACGAGATTGAACTAGGTATGTATACCGACAATCGAATCTTGGGCAAGTAACATGCCGATGGACAAAGGGAACTGCATACGGGATTGTCTGAATCCTTGACCTAGTGGTTCGACTGATAAAGATCTTCATTGAATATGTAGAAAAAAATATGGGCATCCAGGTCCCGCTATTGGTTATTGACCGGAGAGGTGTCTCAGTCATGTCTACATGGTTCTCGAACCCGTAGGGTCTGCACACTTGATGTTTGGTGATGATTTGGTATTGTTGGGTTATATATGTTGGTGACCAAAAGTTGTTCGGAGTCCCGGATGAGATCCAGGACATCATGAGGAGCTCCGTAATGGTCCGGAGGTAAATATTCATATATGGAAAGTCATATTTTGGCTACCGGAAAAGTTTCAGGTTTTACCAGTATTGTATTGGAAAGGTTCTGGAAGGTTCCAAAGGGTTTTGGAGGAGTCTGTAAGGGTCCCTACATCCCGTAGAACGTGCATGGGCTGTAAGGGGGTGTCCGAGACTTTTTGGGACAGCCCCCAAGGACCCATGCAGCTAGGGGTAGGAAACCCTAAAGGGGAAGGCACCTGGGACGTGCCTTGGGGTGGGAGGACTCTCCCCTCCTGGCCGCCGCCCACTTCCTTGGAAGAAGGGCTAGTGCTGCGCCCCATCTACACCCTCCTCCTATATAGAGAGAGGGAGAGGGAGGGTAGCAACACCCTAAGGCATAGGTGCAGCCCTCCCTCTCTCCCTAGATCTGTTTCTCCACCGAAAATGCATCTGCGACATCGCTTGGCAAAGCTCTGCTGATATTGCTCCACCACCACGCCATCATGCTGCCGGAGAACTCATCTACCTCTCCACCCTTGCTTGATGGATCAAGAAGGCGGAGACGCCATTGAGCTATACATGTGCTGAACGCGGAGGTGCCGTCCGTTCGACGCTAGATTAGGACGGATCATGATTGGATCGCGGGACAGATTGTGATTTGGATCGTGAAGATGCTCAACTACATCAACCGCGTTTCTCAACGCTTCCCGCTTAGCGATCTACAAGGGTATGTAGATCCACTCCCTCTCTCATAGCTGTTGATCTCCATATATAGATCTTGGGTGTTCGTAGGAAAATAATTCGTTTCCCATGCAACGTTCCCCAACAGTGGCATCATGAGCTAGGTCTATGCGTAGATAACATGCATGAGTAGAACACAAAAGAGTTTGTGGGCATTGATGTTCGGATTGCTTACCTCCTTAGTCTTATCTTGATTCGGCGGTATTGTGGTATGAAGCGGCTCGAACCAACCTTACTCGTCCACGTACGAGAGACCGGTTATATCGACTCACATGCAACTTGTTGCATAAAGATGGTTGGCAGGTGTCTGTCTCTCCCATTTTAGTTGAAACGGATTCGACAGAGGTGGTCCTTGTAGAAGGTTAAAAGGAAACTTGAATATCACCATTGTGGCTTTGCGGCGGTATGAATCGTTCTTGCTAGATACCCATAGCAACCATGTAAAACATGCAACAACAAATTAGAGGATGTTAACTTGTTTTCGTAGGGTATGTTGTGATATGATATGGCCAAAGACAAGATGAAATATATTTTATGTATGAGTTGATCATGTTTTGTAATAGTGTAT
The DNA here is from genome assembly GCA_022496015.1 of Hordeum marinum. NCBI lineage: Eukaryota > Viridiplantae > Streptophyta > Magnoliopsida > Poales > Poaceae > Hordeum > Hordeum marinum. Next base: position 50,280,049 of record CM039677.1, read on the forward strand.
ATAGACTTGCATGTAGATGCATACGGCAACCGGCAAGATCCAGAGGGTTGCCTTTAATTATTGTATGACCTGCATGTCAATCATTAAGTGCCATGTAATGCTTTAATTTATGGCTAAACGGTAGCAATAGTAGTAGAAGCATGGTTGGCGCAACAACCCCAATGGAAACACAATGATGGAGATCATGATGTCATGCAGGTGACGATGGAGATCATGTCGGTGCTTTGGAGGTGGAGATCAAAAGCACAAGTTCATGGCCATATCATGTCACTAATGATTTGCATGTGATGTTAATCCTTTTATGCATCTTATTTTGCTTAGGACGATGGTAGAATTATAAGGTGATCCCTCACTAAAATTTCAAGATAAAACTGTGTTCTCCCCGAGTGTGCACCGTTGCGAAAGTTCATCGTTTTGAAGCACCACGTGATGATCGGGTGTGATAGACTCTACGTTCACATACAACGGGTGCAAGCCAGTTTTGCACATGCAGAACACTCGGGTTAAACTTGACGAGCCTAGCATGTACAGACATGGCCTCAGAACACAAGAGACCGAAAGGTCAAACATGAATCATATAGTAGATATGATCAACATGGAGATGTCACCATTGAAACCACCTCATCTCACGTGATGATCGGAGTTGGGTTGGTGAATTTGGATCATGTAGCACTCGGATGACCGGAGGGATGTCAATTTGAGTGGGAGTACTTAAGTAATATGATTAATTGAACTCATTATCATGAGCATAGTCTAAGTTGTCTTTGCAAATTATGTTGTAGATCAATAGCTCGCGCTATAGCACCCCTATATTTTGATATGTTCCTAGAGAAAAATAGAGTTGAAAGATGATGGTAGTAATAATGCGGAATGGGTCTGTGGTCTGAGGATTGTCCTCTTTGTTGCACAGAAGTCTTATATCCTTGATGCACCAATCAGTGCACCACCCCCTCAAGCGTCGTCTGTGGATATTGTGAACAGGTAACATGCACGATCTGATGACTACTTGATAGTTCAGTGTGTCATGCATTACGGCTTAGAATTGAGGCTCAAAAACGTTTTGAATGTCACGGAACATATGAGATGTTCTAAGAGCTGAAATTGGGATTTCAGGCTCGTGCCCGTGTTGAGAGGTATGAGACCCCCAACAAGATTCTTTGTCTGCGAGATGAAGGAGAATATCTCAAATGGTGAGCATGTGCTCATATTGTCTCGGTGCCACAATCGCTTGAATCAAGTGGGAGTTGATCTTCCAGATAAGATAGTGATTGATATAGTTCTCCAAGTCACTGCCACAAAGCTGCTAGAGCTTCGTGATGAACTATAAACATGCCAGGGATGGAAAACATGATCCCTGGGCTATTTGCGATGTTCGACACCTCAAAGGTAGAAATCAAGAAGGAGCATCAAATGTTGATGGTTAGTAAAACCACTACTTTTGAGAAGGGCAAGGGAAAGAAGGGAAACTTCATGAATGGCAAGCCAATTGTTGTTCTAGTGAAGAAACCCAAGGTAGAACCCAAACCCGAGACTAAGTGCTTCTATTATGAGGAAAACGGTCACTGAGGCGGAACTTCCCTAGATACTTGGTAAAGAACGCTAGCAACGTCAACCGAAGTATATTTGATATATGTGTTATTGATGTGTACTTACTAGCTAGTACTCCTAGTAGCACCTGGGTATTAGATACCGGTTCAGTTGCTAATATTGGTAACTCGAAATAAAGGGTACGGAATAAACGGAAACTAGCTAAGGGCGAGGTGACGATGTGTGTTGTAAGTGTTTCCAAGGTTGATGTGATCACCATCGCACGCTCCCTCCACCTTCGGGATTAATGTTGAACCTAAATAAATGTTATTTGGTGTTTGCATTGAGCATGAACATGATTATGTCATGTTTATTGCAATACGGTTATTCATTTAAGTCAGAGAATAATGGTCATTCTGTTTACATGAATAATACCTTCAATCGTCATGCACCCAATGCGAATGGTTTATTGAATCTCGATCATAGTGATACACATGTTCATAATATTGATGCCAGAAGATGCAAAGTTAATAATGATACTACCACATACTTCTGGCACTGCCACTAAGGTCATATTGGTGTGAAGCGCATGAAGAAACTCCATGCTGATGGATTTTTGGACTCACTCGATTTCGAATCGATTGAGACATGTGGACCATGCCTCATGGGCAAGATGACTGAGACCCCGTTTTTCGGTATGATGGAGCGGGCATGTGACTAATGTGAAATGATACGTGTTGATGTATGCGGCCCAATGAGCATTGAAGTGTGCGGTGGATATCGTTATTTTCTTGCATTCACTGATGATTTGAGTAGGTATGGGTATATTTACTTAATGAAACACAAGTCTGAAACGTTTGAAAAGTTCAAGAAATTCATAGTGAAGTTGAAAGATCATCATGACAAGAATATAAAATGTCTATGATATGATCGTGGAGGTGAATATCTGAGTTACAAGTTTGGTATGCAACTTAAGATAATGTGGAAATTGTTTCACAACTCACGCCATGTTGAACACCATAGTGTAATGGTGTGTCCGAATGTCGTAGTCATGCTATATTGGATATGGTGCGTACTATGATGTCGCTTATCATTTTGCCACTATCGTTTTGGGGTTATGCATTAGAGACAACTACATTCACTTTAAATGGGGTACCATCTAAATTCGTTGAGATGACATCGTATCAATTATGGTTTGGAAGAAACCTAAGCTGTCATTTCTTAGAGTTTGGAAATGCGACACTTATGTCTGATAAGCTCAAACCCAAAGTGGAATAGTGCATCTTCATAGGATACCCTAAGGAAACAAATGGATATGCCTTCTATCTCAGATCCGAGGGCAAAGTGTTTGTAGCGAAAACGGGTCCTTTCTCGAGAAAGAGTTTCTCTCGAAAGAATTGAGTGGGAGGAAAGTAGAACTTGGTGAGGTTGTTGAACCGACACTTCAGTTGGAGAGTAGCACAACGCAGAAAGATGTTTCTGCGTCGCCTACACCAAGTGAAGAGGAAGCAAATGATGATGATTATGAAGCTTTGGATCAAGTTACTAACGAACCTTGTAGGTCGACAAGGACACATATTTCCCCGAGCGATACTGTGATCCTATCTTGGAGGTCATGTTGTTAGACAACAGTGAACCTACGAGCTATGAAGAAGCAATGGAGGGCTCGAATTCCAACAAATGGCTAGGATCCATGAAATCTGAGCTAAGATCCATGTATGAAAACCAAGTATGGACTTTGGTAGACTTGCCTTATGAATGACAGGCCATTAAGTACAAATGGATCTTTAAGAAGAAGACAAACGTGATGGTAAATGTCACCATTCCTAAAGCTTGACTTGTCACAAAGAAGTTTCTGACAAGTTCAAGGAGTTGACTATGATGAGAATTTGTCACCCATAGCGATGCTAAAGTCTGTTGGAATTGTGATAGCAGTTGCTGCATTTTTCGATTATGAAATCTGGCACATGGATGTTAAAACATCAGTTCCTTAATGGTTTCCTTGAGGAAAGGTTGTATGTGATATAATCGGAAGATTTTGTTGATCCTAAGGATGCCAAAAGGTATGCAAGCTCCAGCAATCCTTTTATGGACTGGAGAAAGCATCTTGGAGTTGGAATATACGCTTTGATGAGGTGATCAAAGTTTTTGAGTTTATGCAAAGTTTATAAGAAACTTGTATATACAAAAAAGTGAGTGGGACCATAGAATTTCTAATAAGTATATGTGGTTGACATACTGTTGATCGAAAATAATGTGGAATTTCTGGAAAGCATAAAGTGTTGTTTGAAAGGAGTTTTTCAAAGAAAGACCTGGATAAAGCTACTTAAATATTGGGCATCAAGATCTATAGAGATAGATCAAGACGCCTGATAATACTTTCAATGAGTACATACCCTGACAAGATTTTGAAAGAGTTCAAAATGGATCAGTCAAAGAAGGAGTTCTTGCCTGATTTGTAAGGTGTGAAGTTGAGTAAGACTCAAAGCTCGACCGCGGCAGAAGAAATACAAAGGACGAAGGTCGTCCCCAATGCCTTAGTCGTAGGCTCTATATAGTATGCCATGCTATGTACCGCACCTGGTGTGTGCATTGCCATGAGTCTGTCAAGGGGTACAAGAGGGGTCCAGGAGTGGATCACTGGACAATAGTCAAAATTATCCTTAGTAACTAGAGTACTAAGGAAATGTTTCTCAATTATGGAGGTGATAAAGAGTTCGTCGTAAAGGGTTACGTCGATGCAAGCTTTGACACCAATCTGGATGACTTTGAGTAGGAATCCAGATACGTATAGTGGAGCAGTTATTTGGAATAGCTCCAAGTGGAGCATGGTAGCAACATCTATACTATGACATAGAGATTTGCGAAGTACACACGGATCTGAATGTTGCAGACCCGTTGACTAAAACCTCTCTCGCAAGCAAAACATGATCGAACCCCATAACTTATTCGGTGTAGATCACACGATGATGTGAACTAGATTATTGACTCTAGTGCAAGTGGGAGACTGTTGGAAATATGCCCTAGAAGCAATAATAAATTAGTTATTATCATATTTCCTTGTTCATGATAATCGTTTATTATCCATGCTATAATGTATTGATTGGAAACACAGATACGTGTGTGGATACATAGACAACAAAGTGTCCCTAGTAAGCCTCTACTAGACTAGCTCGTTGATCAGAGATGGTCAAGGTTGATGAGGACATCCCTGCTAATGCTACATCCACAACTCCGACTGCTATACATACAGGACCAATTACTAGAGCTCGCGCACGTCAATTGAATTACCAGTTACTTTCGTTTCTTGTAAATCCTTCTAATGTTCATGAACATATGATGCTGCCTAAATTAGATACTTTTGTTTTAATTATGAATGAAGGACCTGCAATGGACAAGAAGGATGACCATGGGAGCGGGATCAAGCATGGAGAAGAAGGTGCGTGCGCGGGAAAGAACAATTGAGCTTCCAGTGATGATTTTCGCACTTTGAAGCCACCATAATGGGAGCAAGAAGCCTTGGACGAAATATGCATGATGCTACTTATAAAATTCGTCCCTAGGCTAATATAGGTGCTGCGCCACCTTATTGTTGGGCCAGGCCCTGTAATTTCGAAATACTATATTATAGGCTGCTTCTAGAGTCCGTATGTATGGGGAAACTGAGTTAAGGTCAGTTTCGGACCCCTCCTCCAAGGGGACACGAAACTCCCCTCTATTCCCCCATATATACAGCCCTTAGGGTGTCGTTTTAGGGTTGAGTTTTGTTTAGATTACAAGTTCGCCATAGTTGCAACTTTGCGTTCTTCGTTTGTGTTCCATGACCAGACAAAGGCGTCACATAACCCCACTTCATCAATAAAGCTTTCCTCTTATATTCACAATATCCAAATTGCAATCTTAGTTTCTTGCTTGTTCTTCGTTTGCGTGCAGGAAATAGACCCTCGTGGTCAGGTTGATCGTGCTCCGGCGTGGTCAATAACCTCTCGGAGTTGGTTTAGCGATTGCTAAGGCGCGGCGTCATCACACGTTCGTAGTCGGATCGTCAAAGTCTACTCCACCAAAAACGATAGCCACCATCTCATCGAAAGACAGGGACAACTTCGCCTCTATCAAGTGGTATCATATTTCCAGGTTGCTTGGTGAGATTTTACTAGTTTTTGTAGTTTAGATCGCATCTGTTCTTCATACCTTTAGTCCACGAAAAAGCCACAAAAAAATTAGGGTTAGATCATCATATCCGAACCAATCTGAGCCTTTGCATAGTCTTTTCAGTATTTTGCTTTGTTGAATTTGCGGTTACATCGTCGTGTCGAGTTGCTGGTCTTAGTGTCTAGTCCTTTAGAGTTTCGAGTTCTTTTCACAGGTTGTCATGCCGCCACCACATCGTCTTCATAGTTGCCATATACCACCACCATCATCACCGCTGCCATATATCACCATCCATCCTCACTATCCATTGGTGTCAATATATACCACCACAAATCCTCCACCAATCCAAGTCCAGCTCGTTTTAGGTTTAGTTTCGAGATCCTTTTGATTTCGGATTCGTGTTTTGCTACCTGCGTAGGTGTCAAAAAAAAGAGTCTGGCACGCTTTGCAGAGCATGTTTTGGCCAAAAAAAATTCGCTGAAAATATTTTTCCCTATCTTGGTTTTAGGTTCTTCGGAGCGTTTTGGGAAACTTGCCATCATAGTGATTTTTGTCGAAATTTTTGTCGTCGCAACCCCCGAATTGCTCCAGAAAAAGAAAAAAAATAGTCCAACAAATTTTGTGCCCATCTTGCTTATACGACGTGGGAAGAGTTTTGAGACACTCGCCATTGTAGTGATTTTTTGAGCAAAAAAAAGAGGCACCAAAAAAAGATCAGAGTGTGCTTTTCCCTTGATTACGTGTAGCGTCGTGATTTTGTTGGTGTTTTAGGCTCGCGTCTCTAGTACGGTCTAGCCTAGGACCAGCACAGTACCGTCGTTGAGCGTTTATTCAACCTTGCATCTCTGAATTGATTATTGCTAACCCTTTTTGCTACCATACTATAAGCCATCCCAGCTACACATACATCTATGTCATGTGTTTGACACCACCTGGCAATCGCTCTATCCAAGCTTTGAGAGTTTGACTACAACGGTTGCCGATCACCGCCTGCTGCTGGGTAAGAACTGGTAAGAATTTGAGATTCGCTTAAAGGATTTGTGACACATCACCACCATCACCACCACGTCCCAGTAGTCTGTAGGTTTCATATTCTAGTGTGTTTCCTATTTCTGCTAACCATGTAGGATCACATGACGACGGGAGCGACTAGGAGAGCATGACCAACAAAGCGCTCTATGATAAATTTCAGCAAATGATGGCTGACCAGGTACAAGACTTTGTGACCAACTTTGAAGAGGCCATGGAGAAGCTCGATGCTTTGGAGAACACATTCGACACCAAGATGGACGCCAAGTTCAATGAGGTGCTTGCCCGTCTACCACCACCAGTTGAAGCTCCTATCCCTTTCAAACGACGAGCGCGATGTGTGCCTCTCGGCCAAGGCCAACATACTGGTACTATTGATACTGCTGCTACTTCTGTGGCTCCTGCTGCTACTGTCGTTGAGCAGGTTGAAGATTATGATGGTGATTACGATGATGAGGGAGAGGTTGCTCCAGATCAGCCTCAGGGGCAACCACCACGATACACACCAGGTCGACCACATGGCTATAACCGTAACGGTAGGGCTGCACCACCCCTTAGGTACGGGATCATCACCATCTCCCTAAACTTAAATTGAATATTCTGACGTTTGAGGGTAGATATGTTCCTAATATATATCTTACATGGGAGTTAGAAACAGAACAATGTTTTACATGCTTACAATTTCCTCAGGATAGACGTGTTGCTGCTGCTGTTTGTTCTTTCACTAGTTTTGCTTGTGTTTGGTGGTCAGAACATTGTAGAATACACCATGCTAATATTCCAACTACTTGGGCTTCTTTGAAAACTGCTATGCGTAATCGTTGGGTGCCACCTTATTATTGACATGAATTGCTTCAAAATTTGCAGTGTTTAAGATAAGGAAACTGGCATGATTAGATGTGGTATTGTTGAGGAGAATGAAGCTATGCTTGCACGTTTTATGGGTGGATTAAATAGAGAGATTCAGACTATTCTACAGTATAAGGAGTATAACACTATCACTCATTTATTTCATCTTGCTTGCAAAGCTGAACCTGAAGTGCAGGATCGACAGGCAATGGCAAGACCTACTTTTTCTGCAGGACGCACTTCATCATGGACGCCACGTACCTCCTCTACTTCCGCACGTCCTGCTGCAACACCACCTACTTCCACTTCCAACTCCAACCGCGATACCAGGAAACAGGCTCCTACTCCACCCTCTGCGAAGAGCACACCTTCTGGGCCTGCACAGAGCTCTTCTTCATCTATTGCATCCACAGGGCAAACACATGAGGTTATATGTCGTCGTTGCAAGGGTGGATTTCACTTTGCGAGAGAATGCCCTTCCAAGCATGTAATGATTGTTACTAAGGATGGTGGATATGCGTCCGCTAGTGATTATGATGAGGAGACTTTGGCTCTCATTGCAAGTGAAGAACAAGGTGGCGAGGATGCAGAACCAGAGACACACTACATGGCTGCTGATTACGCTGATAGGTATGAAAGTTTAGTTTCTCAACGTGTTCTCAGTGTGCAGGTTACACAGGCTAAGCAAAATCAGAGGCATAACTTGTTCCACACAAAGGGAGTTGTGAAGGAGCGTTCTGTTCGCGTCATCATCGATGGAAGGAGTTGTAATAACTTAGCTAGCATGGAGATGGTGGAGAAGCTATCTCTAACCACCAGAACACATCCTCATCCTTATTACATCCAATGGTTCAACAATAGTGGCAAGGTTAAGGTAACACGTACTGTTCGTGTGCATTTTAGCATTGCTACATATTCTGATTATGCGGATTGTGATGTGGTACCCATGCAAGCATGTTCTGTTCTACTTGGTAGGCCATGGCAGTTTGATAAAAATTCTGTACACCATGGTAGGACAAATCAGTATACTCTTGTTCATAAGGATCAAAATATCACTTTGCTTCCTATGTCTCCAGAACATATTATGAAAGATGACATTGCTAGAGCTAGTAAAGCAAAACAGGAGAAAAATAAGATTGAAAATCAGATTGTAGCACAGGAATTTGAGCAACACCATAAGCATAATAAACCATCATCTAATGTTGCATCCGAAATAAAATTGAAGAGTGGATGTTTACTTGCTACTAAATCTGATATTAATGATTTGGATGTTGCTACATCTGTTTGCTATGCTTTTGTGTGCAAAGAGGTATTATTTTCATTCGAGGACATGCCTCCCTCTTTGCCTCCTGCTGTCATTAACATTTTGCAGGAGTTCGCTGACGTCTTCCCACAAGACGTGCCACCAGGTTTACCACCTATTCGCGGGATTGAGCATCAGATTGACTTAATTCCCGGTGCATCCCTACCCAACCGTGCGCCATACCGTACCAATCCAGAGGAGACAATGGAGATTATGCGTCAAGTACATGAGCTGCTTGACAAAGGTTATATACGTGAATCCCTTAGTCCTTGTGTTGTTCCTATTATTCTAGTGCCTAAAAAGGATGGTACATCGCGCATGTGTGTGGATTGTAGAGGCATTAATAATATTACTATTCGTTATTGTCATCCTATTCCTAGACTAGATGATATGCTTGATGAATTAAGTGGTTCTACAATTTTCTCCAAAGTTGATTTGCGTAGTGGATACCATCATATTCGTATGAAATTGGGAGATGAATGGAAAACAACATTTAAAACTAAGTTTGGATTATATGAGTGGTTAGTCATGCCTTTTGGGTTAACTAATGCACCTAGCACTTTCATGAGATTAATGAACGAGGTTTTACGTGCTTTCATTGGACGGTTTGTGGTAGTCTATTTTGATGATATATTGATTTTTAGTAGATCCCTAGAGGAGCATTTGGAACATCTACGTGCTGTTTTTATTGCTCTACGTGATGCACGTTTGTTTGGTAACCTTGGGAAGTGCACCTTTTGCACCGACCGAGTATCTTTTCTTGGCTATATTGTTACTCCACAGGGAATTGAAGTTGATAAAGCCAAGATTGAAGCTATTGAGAGTTGGCCGCAGCCCAAAACGGTCACACAAGTGAGGAGTTTTCTTGGCCTCGCTGGTTTGTATAGGCGTTTTGTGAGAGATTTCAGCACCATTGTTACGCCTCTCAATGAGCTTACAAAGAAGGACGTGCCTTTTTCTTGGGGTACCACACAGGAAGAAGCCTTCACGGTCTTGAAAGATAAGTTAACACATGTTCCTTTACTCCAACTTCCTGATTTTAATAAGACTATCGCTGTTGGATAGCTCTTGTCGTGCTAAATCCAACAAGCTTGAGTTTGCTCAATTTGGAGTTCATTTGCGAAAGTTATGGCAGTTTTAGTGCGAGAGTTGTTTTTCTATGAACAAGCGGTAGTACTGCTCGGTAGCACAGTAGTACCGCTTGGGCGGTACTTCCGCTATGTACTACTTCTGTCACTACCGCTTATATTTGCCTTCTGGTGCCTACAGGGGTCTCTGGCCTTTTTCAATGGAAGTGTCGCTCTTCCTAGAGCGGTAGTACTGCTCCAGCGGTACTACCACCCTTAAGAGTCGCTTATGTTTTTTAAGCGAAAGTACCAGGCGGTAATACCACCTCGAGTTTTCTTCCGTTTTGCATGCTTCTCTTGGAACTACCATGCTAAGCGGTAGTACCGGTCAGCCGAGCGGTAGTACCGCTTGTGCACGACCTGTGCACATAACGGTTGGATTTGGGGGGCCCTATAAAAGGGGGTCTTCTTCCCCATTGCTCCCTAAATCTTGAGCTCATGTTTTCCTCCCATTGTTGACCTTCGTCATGCTTTCTAACTTTCAATCCCTCCAATGATTCTTGCTAGTTCTTGAGGGAAAAGAGAGAGAAAATCTAGATCCACATTTTGAAAAATCACTTTCCCCTCTTTGTGAGGGGAACCCCTTGGATGTTGATCTTGGAGTTCTTCGTGTTCTTCTTCGTCCTCCCTCTTGTTTTTCTCCATAGCATTGGTTGTTGTGGTGGGATTTGGGATAGAAGGACTTGGGCACTGCATGTGCCCTTGCCATTGCATTTGGTGAATAGGTTTGAGTTCTCCACGATGACATGTGGAAGTGAAGTTTGAGAAGCTTATTACTCTTGGGTGTTTGAGCACCCTAGAGCTTGTTCCTCTTGGGTGCATTGGTGCCCTAGACGGTTTGTGGTGTCTCAGAGCTCAATCATTGTGGTGGAAAGCTCCGACAGTCTTCAATTAGGTTGTGGAGATAGCCCCGAGTATTTGAGATCACTGGTACGTCTCCAACGTATTTATAATTTATGAAGTATTCATGCCATGTTTACAATAATTCTATATGATTTTGGTATGATTTTATCAGAACTAACCCATACTGACGTTGTTTTCAGCAAAACTACCATGGAGTCGTTTTTGCGTAAAAACAAAAGTTGTTAGAATGGGCTGAAAATTTACGGAGAATATTTTGGAAAATATAAAAAATATTGGAGTGAAAATATACAGGAGAGTCCCGAGGGAGTCACAAGCCTGCCAGGAGCGGCCACCCCCTGGTCGCGCCTAGCAAGCTTGTGGGCCCCTCGGGAGTCCCCTTGACGTGATTCCAATGCCAAGCGCTCCTATAAATCCTAAAATCCCCAAAAAGAAACCTAGATCGGGAGTTTCACCACCGCAAACCTCCATAGCCATGAAAAACCAATCGGGAGCCCGTTCCAACACCTTGCCGGAGGGGGAAACCATCATCGGAGGCCATCTTCATCATCCCGGCGGCCTCCATGACGAGGAGGGAGTAGTTCACCCTCGGGGTTGAGGGTATGTACCAGTAGCTATGTGTTTGATCTCTCTCTCTCTCGTGTTCTTGAGATGACACGATCTTGATGTACCGTGAGCTTTATTGATATAGATGAATCATATGGAGTTTTCCCCTCTCTATCTTGTTGTGATGAATTGAGTTTTCCCTTTGAAGTTTTCTTATCGGATTGAGTCTTTAAGGATTTGAGAACACTTGATGTATGTATTGCGATGGGATATCCGCGGTGGCAATGGGATGTTCTATTGATCCACTTGATGTATGTTTTGGTGATCAACTTGCGAGTTCCGTGATCTTGGGAATCTATGCATAGGGGTTGGCACATGTTTTTGTCTTGACTTTCCGGTAGAAACTTTGGGGCACTCTTTGAAGTTATTTTTGTTGGATTCAACATGATGAATCTGAAATTATGTGATGCATATCGTATAATCAAGCCCATGGGTACTTGTGATGACATTGGAGTATCTAGGTGACATTAGGGTTTAGGTTAATGTGTATCTTAAGGTGTTATTTTAGTACGAACTCTAGGGCTGTTTGCGACACTATAGGGATAGCTCATAAGATAGGTAGGAAAAGATAACTTTGAGGTGGTTTTGTACCCTACAATATTGTCTTCGTTAGTTCTCCGCTATTTGTGACTTTGGAGTGAACTCTTTGCCGCACGAGAGGTACTTACATATGATTCAACTATGTCAATATTGTTGAGAGAAATTGCACTAGTGAAAGTATGGACCCTAGGCCTTGTTTCCAAGCATTTATACAATGTTTTGTTTGTTGTTTACTATTTGTTACCTTGCTGTTTTTATATTTTCTGATTACAAAATCCTATATCTACCATCCATATTACACTTGTATCACCATCTCTTCGCCGAACTAGTGCACCCATACAATTTGCCATTGTATTGGGTGTGTTGGGGACACACGAGATTTCTTGTATTTGATTGCAGGCTTGTTTGAGAGAGACCATCTTCATCCTACACCTCCCATGGATTGATAAACCTTAGGTCATCCACTTGAGGGAAAATTGCCACTGTCCTACAAAACTCTGCGCTTGGAGCCCAACACGAGTCTACAAGAAGAAGGTTGTGTAGTAGACATCTAGCTCTTTTCTGGCTCTGTTGCCGGGGATCATGTGCTTAAAGGTATATCTTTAGATCTTGCAATCAAATCTTTATGTTTCTTGTTTTTCACTAGTTTGGTTTTATAAAATAAAACTACAAAAAATGGAATTGAGGTTTCCTCATATGCTTCATTTTTTAATGTCTTTCGTGAAAATGATGGAAAGGAAAATTATGCTCAAGTGTTAGAAGAAGAAGTTATTAAAATGTTTGGCACTAAATCTTTGAGTGATCAGCATGATGGCAATGTTGTTAGTATGAATTCTATGAATGTTCATGATGCTAATGATATGCAAAGCCACAAGATTGGGGATGGTATGTTTGATGAAGAAGATATTTTTAGTCCCCCAAGTTTTGATGAGCAAAACTATTATGATTATGACATGCCTCCTACCTATGACGATTGTTGTGATGACATGTATGCTATAAAGAGTAATGAAAACCATGAAACTTCCCATCACGATTTTAATATTCAAAGTGGTTATGTCAATCAAGTGTCACATGATGGTCATTTTGTTGAGTTTGCTCCCACTATTATGAATGAGAAGAAGTTTGCTTATGTGGAGAGCGATAAAATTTCTATGCTTGTAGATCATGAAAAGAATGATTTATGTGCTTGTTATATTGTGGAATTCCTTCATGATGCTACTGAAAATTATTACGAGGGAGAAAAATATGCTTGTAGGAATTGCAATAATATCAAATTTCCTCTCTATGTGTTCACAGTTTTGAAGTTATGCTTGTTTTATCTTCCTATGCTAGTTGATTCTTGCTCCCATAAATTTTTTGCTCACAAAATCCATACGCATAGGAAGTTTGTTAGATTTAAATGTGCTTGCCATGAGATTCATGATTCTCTTTTACATATTTCAATTATTATTCCTATACGAGCATCATTAAAATCATCATGCCTAGCTAAAAGGCATTAAAGAAAAGCGCTTGTTGGGAGACAAACCAACACTTTTACTTTCTGTTTTGATGTATTCACATGATTAAGCTACTGTAGTAATCATTTTTTGTGTCTTTTATTTCAATAAAGTGCCAAATAAAGCCTTTGGGATAGTGTGGATACTTGCTTGTTTGATTCTGTGCAAAAACAGAAAGTATTGCGTCCAGTATATGAATTGTCAGATTTTACTAGAGCGTCAAAAAATAAAGAAAATTTTAAACAATATTTTTATGAAAATTATGTGATATGTCCTAATTTTTAGAATATTTAGAGTTAGGGAAGTATGGTCATCATTCAGATCTTTACACACTGTTATGTTTTTGACAGATTCTGTTTTGCATGCATAGTTTGCTTGTTTCAGTGTTCCCATACCTTATATTCAGTGATATAAATTGTGATAATGATGGAATACAGTAGGTATTATGTGATAAAAAATATTAATCTTGTCTTGACAATACCTAAGTGAATGATTTATCTTTACTACACTAACCCTTCTCATGAAATTCCGTTAAGTTTTGTGTGATTGAAGTTTTAAAGTTTTGGGTGAGACACCGATATGAGGAGAATAAGGAGTGAAAAGAACCTAAGCTTGGGGATTCCAAAGGTACCCCCAAGTTAATATTCAAGGAAGACTCAAGCGTCTAAGCTTGGGGATGCCCCGGAAGGCATCCCCTCTTTCGTCTTCAACACTATCGGTATATCTTACTTGGAGCTATATTTTTATTCGTCACATAATATGAGTTATGCTTGGAGCGTCATTTTATTTTGTTGTTATCTGTTAGGTGTTATTTATAATCTTGTTTTTCAATAAAAAGTTCCAAGAATTGCCTCTAGGATGCTTGAATTGCATGTTTGATGTACGCTGTGTAAAAACAGAAACTTCTGCTGTAGTGATTGAATTTTCATATTTTACTGGAACATGGAAAGTTTCTGGAATTTTTACACAATGTTATCATATAAATTTTATATCATGTACTAAATTTGCATAATTTTTTGAGTTACATAAGTACACTGTTTTCATAAATTTGTACAGACTGTTCCATTTGGACAGATTGTGGTCATAGTTTTATTATCTACTTATCCTATAGTTTCCATAGCCTATATTGGTAGATATAAATTGTGAAAAGGATAGTGTACACTAACTAATGTTTGAAAATTATTGTGCAACTTGTATTGGCAGTACATAAAGAGTTGATTTATTATTATGTGTACTAACCTATCTCACGAGTTCTTTTCGAGTTTTGTGTGGATGAAGTTTTTGTGAATAGGTGAAACCATGATATGAGAGGATTGGACGAGATACAAAATCTCAAGCTTGGGGATGCCCAAGGCACCCCAAGTAAATATTTTAAGAAGTCTCAAGCATCTAATCTTGGGGATGCTACGCATCCCATCTCTCTTCATCAACAATTATTGGTTAGCCTATGTTGAGCCTAAATTTTAATTTGCCCACTTGATATGTGCTATTCTTGGAGTGCTATTTTTGTTTTGCTTGCTGTTTAAATAAAATACTAAAATCTGAAAATCTTTATTGAGAGAGAGAGAGAGAGAGAGAAAGTCCTCACATAGCTACTTAATTGTTTGACTACTCATTGATCTTCACTTATATGTTTTGGAGTAGTCTTGTCATTTACTCTCGTGCTTCACTTATATCCTGTGACTAAATGGTTGAATGAATTGAATATCATAAATCTGAAATTATATATGTTTTATATGCTTATGTCATGGGGAGTAGTGACTTCACATATAAGAAGTATAGGTGGCAAAATTTATTGAAAATTAGCGAACATCGCATTGGTCAATTGAACCATTCATGAAAGAATATTGATGGAAGAGAGATTTCACATATAAATATACTATATTGGACATCTTCTATTATTGTGAATACCCATTAATTATTTTCAAACTTGAGAAAATTAGTTGAAGTTGGACAAGGAAGACAACGTAATGAGTTATGGTTGTGTATATTTGCATAGAAGTTATATTGTTATGGATCCTCCAACGTGTGGTGCTTGCTTCCACCTCATATTAGCCAAAACTTCCGCACCAAGTAGAAATACTACTTGTGCATACAAACACCTTTAAACCCAAAGTTGTTCCATTTGAGTCCACCATACCTACCTATATGCGGTATTTACCTACCGTTCCAAGTAAATTTGCATGTGCCAACCTCTAAACCTTCAAATAATATTCTGTTTTGTATGCCTGAATCGCTGATATAATGACTAGGGGCTATCAGTATCTTCCATTCTAGGTGGGTTATTCTCACGATATGTGTTGATTCACTATTATTCACGAGAAAGTGGTTGGTAATAGGGATTCCCAGTCTCGAAATCAAAGGAAAAATGCAAATAATTAAACAAAACTCCCCCAGGAATGTTGTTGGTATGGACGGTACCCGTGGATTTGGCTCGCTGTGAAGTGTGATTGATTGGTGGAGGGGGAGTAAAAACTTTACTATTCTGTTTGGGAACCGCCTATAATGTATCTAGCATGGAAGATACCGAGATCTCTCCATTGTTATGGTGACAATGAAAGCATACCGCCCAAAATTATTATTCATCTCTGTTTTAAAAGCTCGAGCTCTCGCACCTCTGCAAATCAATGCTTCCTTCTGCGAAGGGCCTATCTTTTACTTTCTAGTACTTACCTTTATGCAAGAGTCATGGTGATCTTCACCACTTCCTATATTTCGTCTTTTTCTCTTGGCAAGCGTCATGTGGTGGGGATAGATCCAAGCATATATGTCCATTCAAATGAATTTGATCATGAATTATTATTGTTGACAATTATCTATATGATAAATAAGTTAGGAGGCGAAACTTTAAGCCCCTATCTTTCTTTGTGTTCGACGAATGTCATTTGCTCTAAAAATATGCTTTGAGTGCTAGCAATCATGGAAGACTATATGATAGTTGAGTATGTGGAATTTGCTAAATCAAAGCTCTTACATAGACCCTTCCTGAAAATAAGATGAATTGCAATTTCTTGGTGACTGAAAGCATAGTTTGTTCGTCTATACTTTAACATGTGGATAGCTTGTTATTTCATCATGAGAAGTTTTATGAGATGAGCTATTGTTTATGATATATGATGATGCTAGAAAAAGTTATTGGAATTATCATTGATCAAACTTGTGCACTTGCTAGCATCCACACTTCATAAATCATTTCTTTTATCATTTACCTACTCGAGGACGAGCAGGAATTAAACTTGGGGATGCTAATATGTCTCCAACATACCTATAATTTATGAAGTATTCATGCCATGTTTACAATAATTCTATATGATTTTGGAATGATTTTATTAGAACTACCCCGGACTGCTGCTATTTTCAGCAGAACTACCATGGTGTAGTTTTTTCGCAGAAATAAAACTTGTCGAAATGGGCTAAAAATTTATAGAGAATATTTTGGAACATATAAAAAATACTGGAGCAAACATATAATGGAGAAGAGTCCCGAGGGAGTCACAAGCCTGCCAGGCGCGGCCATCCCCTAGTCGCGCCTCGCAAGCTTGTGGGCCCCTCGGGAGTCCCCTTGACGTGATTCCAACGCCAAGCGCTCCTATAAATCCTAAAATCCCTAGAAAGAAACCTAGATCGGGAGTTTCGTCACCACAAACCTCCAGAGCAACGAAAAACCAATCGGGAGCCCGTTCCGGCACCCTGTCAGAGGGGGAAACCATCACCGGAGGCCATCTTCATCATCCCGGCGGCCTCCATGAAAAGGAGGGAGTAGTTCACTCTCCGGGTTGAGGGTATGTACCAGTAGCTATGTGTTTGATCTCTCTCTCTCTCGTGTTCTTGAGATGACACGATCTTGATGTACCGCGAGCTTTATTGATATAGATGAATCATATGGAGTTTTCCCCTCTCTATCTTGTTGTGATGAATTGAGTTTTCCCTTTGAAGTTTTCTTATCGGATTGAGTCTTTAAGGATTTGAGAACACTTGATGTATGTCTTGCGATGGGATATCCTGGTGACAATGGGATGTTCTATTGATCCACTTGATGTATGTTTTGGTGATCAACTTGCGGGTTCCGCGACCTTGGGAATCTATACATAGGGGTTGGCACACGTTTTTGTCTTGACTTTCTAGTAGAAACTTTGGGGCACTCTTTGAAGTTATTTGTGTTGGATTGAACATGATGAATCTGAAATTATGTGATGCATATCGTATAATCAAGCCCATGGGTACTTGTGGTGACATTGGAGTATCTAGGTGACAGTAGGGTTTTGGTTGATGTGTATCTTAAGGTGTTATTTTATTACGAACTCTAGGGATGTTTGTGACACTTATAGGGATAGCTCATAAGATTGATCAGAAAAGATAACTTTGTGGTGGTTTTATACCCTACAATAATTTCTTCGTTAGTTCTCCGCTATTTATGACTTTGGAGTGAACTCTTTGTCGCACGAGAGGTACTTACATATGATTCAACTATGTCAATGTTGTTGAGAGAAATTGCACTATTGAAAGTATGGACCCCAGGCCTTGTTTCCAAGCATTTATACAACGTTTTGCTTGCTGTTTACTATTTGTTAGCTTTCTGTTTTTATATTTTCAGATTACAAAAACCTATATCTACCATCCATATTACACTTGTATCACCATCTCTTCGCCGAACTAGTGCACCCATACAATTTGCCATTGTATTTGGTGTGTTGGGGACACAAAAGAGTTCTTGTATTTGATTGCAGGGTTGTTTGAGAGAGACCATCTTCATCCTACACCTCCCACAGATTGATAAACCTTAGGTCATCGACTTGGGGGAAAATTGCCACTGTCCTACAAAACTCTGCGCTTGGAGGCCCAACACGAGTCTACAAGAGGAAGGTTGTGTAGTAGACATCAGTCACCTGAGAGCCACAATTCATTGTGGTGAAGCTTCGTGGTGTCGTTGGGAGCCTCCAATTAAGTTGTGGAGATTGCCCCAACCTTGTTTGTACGGGTTTGGTGACCACCCTCAAGGGTCCCTTAATGGAATCACGGCATCTTGCATTGTGCAAGGGCATGAGGAGATTACGGTGTCCCTAGTGGCTTCTTGGGGAGCCTTGTGCCTCCACACCGCTCCAAATGGAGATTAGCATCCGCAAGGGTGTGAACTTCAGGATACAACATCGTCTCCGCATGCCCCGGTTATCTCTTACCTGAGCCCCTTTACTTATGCACTTTACTCTGTGATATCCATATCGGTTCTTGTTATATATCTTGCTATCACTTAGTTGTCTATCTTTCTTAGCATAAGTTGTTGGTGCACATAGGTGATCCTAGTTGATTTAGGTTTTGTGCTTGACTAATTAAACGATATTTTTATTCTGCATTTCTTCAATACTAAACCATAATTATTTTAAAGTGCCTATTCACCCCCCGCTCTAGGCGACATCCACATCCTTTCACGGGCCCGTCATTGCTTCTCCATAGCTCGTAGGCTCATCGTTGTCCAGCAACATGACCTCTAAGATAGGGTTATTGTACCACTCAGGAGCAATACGTGCCCTTGTCGACCAAGGAGGTTTGATAGTAACTTGATCCAAAGCTTCATGATCATCATCATTGACTTCCTCTTCAACTGATGTAGGCTCCACATAAACATATTTCTGCGATGCGCTACTCTCTGGTTGAAACAAAGGTTCAAAAACCTCATCAAGTTCTATCTTCCTCCCACTCAATTCTTTCTAGAGAAACTCTTTCTCGATAAATGACCCGTTTTTAGTGACAAACACTTTGCCTTTGGATCTAAGATAGAAGGTGTACCCAATCGTCTCTTTTGGGTATCCTATGAAGACACATTTCTCCGCTTTGGGTTCGAGCTTATCAAACATAAGCGTCGCACTCCCAAACTCTGAGAAATGACAACTTAGGTTTCTGCCAAACCATAATTCATACGGTGTCATCTCAACGGATTTAGATGGTGCCTTATTTAAAGTGAATGTCATTGTCTCTAGTGCATAACCCCATAACGATAGTGGCAAAACAATAAGAGACATCATAGTACGCACATTATCCAATACAGCATGACTATGACGTTCTGACACACCATTACACTATGGTATTCCAGGTGGCGTGAGTTGTGGAACAACTTTCACATTGTCTTTCATTAAGTAACTCAGATATTCACCTCCACGATCATATCATAGACATTTTTTATCTTTTTGTCACGATGATCTCAAACTTCACTCTGAATTTGCTTGAACTTTTCAAACATTTTAGACTTGTGTTTCATTAAGTAAATACACCCATATCTACTCAAATCATCAATGAAGTTAAGAAAATAACGATATCCACTGCATGCTACAACACTCATTGGACCACATACATCAACATGTATCATTTCCGATAAGTCATTTGCCCGCTCCATCATACCGGAAAACAGGGTCTCAGTCATCTTGCCCAAGAGGCCTGGTCCGCATGTCTCAACCGATTCAAAATCGAGTGAGTCCAAAGATCCATTAGCATGGAGTTTCTTCATGCATTTTACACCAATATGACCTTAGCGCAGTGCCACAAATATGTGGTACTATCATTATTAACTTTGCATCTTTTGGCATCAATATTATGAACATGTGTATCACTATGATCGAGATTCAATAAACCATTCACATTGGGTGCATGACCATTGAATGTTTTATTCATGTAAACGGAATAACTATTATTCTCTGACTTAAATGAATAATCGTATTGCAATAAACACGATCTAATCATGTTCATGCTCAATGCAAACACCAAATAACATTTATTTAGGTTCAACACTAATGCCGAAGGTAGAGGGAGTGTGCGATGGTGATCACATCAACCTTGGAAACACTTCCAACACACATCGTCACCTCACCCTTAGCTAGTCTCCGTTTATTCTGTAGCTTTTACTTCGAGTTACTAACATTAGCAATCGAACCAGTATCTAATACCCAGGTGCTACTAGGAGCACTAGCAAGGTACACATCAATAATATGTATATCAAATATACTTCTATTGACGTTGCCAACGTTCTTATCTACGTACCAATTATCTAGGGTTGTTCCGCTTCAGTGGTCGTTCTCCTCATAATAGAAGCACTTAGTCTCGGGTTTGAGTTCAACCTTGGGCTTCACTGGAGAAGCAAATGGCTTGCCATCCATGAAGTTTCCCTCCTTGCCCTTGCCCTTCCTGAAACTAGTGGTTTTACTAACCGTCAACACTTGATGCTCCTTCTTGATTTCTAACTCTATGGTGTCAAACATCACGAATAGCTCAGGGGCCATATTTTCCATTCTTGGCATATTTATAGTTCATCACGAAACTCCAGTAGCTTGGTGACAACGACTTGGAGAACTATATTATCTGGAAGATCAACTCCCACTCGATTCAAGCGATTGCAGCACCCAGATAATCTGAGCATATGTTCACCGATTGAGCCATTCTCCTTCATCTTGCAGGCAAGAACATTGTTGGAGGTTACATACCTCTCAACACGGGCACAAGCCTGAAATCCAATTTCAGCTCTTGGAATATCACATATGCTCTCTGATGTTCAAAACGTATTTGGAGCCTGAATTCTAACCCAAATGCAAGACACACTGAACTATCAAGTAGTCATCAGAACGTGAATGTCAGATGTTCACAACATCCACAGTCGTTGTTTGAGGGGGTGGCGCACCGAGGGGTGCATTAAGGACATAAGCCTACCATCATCTTTCAACTCTATTTTCTCTAGGAACGTATCAAAAACATAGGGGACCTACAGTGCGAGCTATTGATCTACAACATAATTTTGCAAAGACAACTTAGACTATGTTCATGACAAGGAGTTTAGTTAATCATATTACTTAACAAAAACTCCCACTCAAATTGGCATCCCTCTGGTCATCCGAGTGATACATGATCCAAATTCACCAACTCAAGTCCGGTCATCACGTGAGTTGGGCTGGTTTCAGTGGTGAACATCACCATGTTGATCATATATACTATATGACTCATGTTCGACCTTTCGGTATCTTCTGTTCCGAGGCCATGTATGTACATGCTAGGCTCGTCAAGTTTAACCCGAGTGTTCTGCACGTGCAACACTTGCTTGCACCTGTTGTATGTGAACATAGAGTCTATCACACCCGATCATCACGTGGTGTCTCGACACGATGAACTTTCGCAACGGTGCACGCTCGGGGAGAACACAAATTTATCTTGAAATTTTAGTGAAGGATCACCTCATAATGCTACCGTCGTCCTAAGAAAAATAAGATGAATAAAAGGATTAACATCCCATGCAAATCATAAGTGACATGATATGGCCATGAACTTGTGCTTTTGATCTCCATCTTCAAAGCACTGGCATGATCTTCGTCATCACCGGCATGACACCATGATCTCCATCAACATGTCGCCATGAAGTTGTCGTGCCAACTCTTGCTTCTATGACTATTGCTAATTCATAGTGATAAAGTAAAGCAATAACGGCGAAAATAATTAAAGACAACCCTATGGCTCCGACCGGTTGTCGTACTCATCGACATGCAATTTGTGACATTCTATACAGAACATGATCATCTCATACATCACACATATCTCATCATGTAATTCGCCATATCACATCACAACATACCCTGCAAAAACAAGTTAGATGTCGTCTGATTGTTGTTGCATTTTGTACGTGACTGCTACGGGCAAGAACAATTCTCACCTACGCAAAAACCAGAAAGGTGATACACAAATTGCTATTCAACCTTCTCAAGGACCGCCTTTGTTGAATCCGATCCAACTAGAATAGGAGAGACAGACACCCGCCAACCATCTTTATGCAACAAAGTCACATCTCAATCGAGGGAACCGGTCTCTCATAAGCGTACGAGTAAGGTTGGTCCGGGCCGCTTCATCCCACAATACCGCTGAATAAGGAAAAGACCAAGGGAGGAAGCAATCTGAGCATCAACGCCCACAAACTACTTTGTGTTCTACTCGTGATCTCATCTACACATAGACCTGGCTCATCATGCCACTATTGGGGAACGTTGCATGGGAAACAAAAAATTCCTACGCACACACAAGATCTATCCATTGTGATGATCATCTACGAGAGGGGGAGTGGATCTACATACCCTTCTAGACCGCTAAGCGGGAAGCATCGAGAAACGCGGTTGATGTAGTCGAACATCTTCACAATCCAAATCGCAAGCAGTCCCACGATCCAATCATGATCCGTCCCGCGATCCAATCACGATATGTCCCGCGATCCAGTCGCGGTCCTTCCGATCTAGCGCCGAACGGACGACACCTCCGCGTTCAGCACACGTACAACTCAAAGATGATCTCTGCCTTGTTGATCCAGGAAGAGGGAGTGGAGAGGTAGATGTGTTCTTCGGAAGCGTGACGGCACAACGACGGTGGTGGTGGAACTATTCCGACAGGGATTCACCTAAGCACCGCCGAAAAACAAGAGGATATGACCTATCGGGGAGAGAGGGCTACATCGTGGCTTAGGGTTTGGTGCGACTGCCCTCTCTCCCCTCCAATATATATAGAAGGGAGGGAAGGGGGCCGGCGCCCCTAGGGTTCCCCCTAGGAGTCGGCCGAAGTGGTGGAGGTGGGAGAGTCCACCTCCAATCCTACTCCTAGTAGGATTCCACTTGGAATCCTTCCCCCTCTTGGGTTTTTTTCCTTCTCCTAAGTCCTATCCGCATGGGACCTTAGGGGTTGGCTTACCCAGCCCACTAAGGGCTGGTGAGACAATCCTAAGGCCAATGTGGCCTCCCGGCATGGGTGGCCCCTCCCGATGGTCCCTCCCAGCACTCCCGGTACACTACCGAAGTACCCGAAACTTTTCTGATGACCAAAATGGGACGTCCTATATATCAATCTTTACCTATGAACCATCCTCGAGCTCCTCGTGACGTCTTGGATCTCATACGGGATTCCGAGCAACCTTCGGTCACCACCATACATAACTTGATACTAGCGAAACGTCACCGAACATTAAGTGTGCAGACCCTGCGGGTTTGAGAACTATGTATACATGACCGAGACACCTCTACGGTCAATAACCAACAACGGGACCGGGATGCCCATATTGGTTCCTACATATTCTATGAAGATCTTTATCGGTTGAACCTATATGTCAAGGATTCTGTTAATCCCGTATGATGTTCCCTTTGTTCTTCGGTATGTTACTTTATCGAGATTCGGTCGTCGATATCTCTATACCTAGTTCAATCTCATTACTGATAAGTCTCTTTAGTCATTCCGTAATACAAGGTCCCGTGGCTAACACTTCAGTCACATTGCTTGCAAGGCTTGTTCTGATGTTGTATTACCGAGTGGGCCTTGAGATACCTCTCTATCACATGGTGAGTAACAAATCCCAGTCTTGATCCATGCCCACTCAACAGACACCCTCGAAGATACCAGTAGAGCATCTTTATAGTCACCCAGTTACGTTGTGATGTTTGATACACACAAGGTACTCCTCTGGTGTTATTGAGGTGCATGATCTCATGGTCATAGGAACAGATAGTTGACGTGCAGAAAACTATAACTATAAACTAACACGATCGTATGCTACGTTCATAGTTTGGGTCTTGTCCATTACATCATTCTCCTAATGACATGATCCCATTACCAAATGATATTCATGTCTATGGCTAGGAAACCTTGACCATCTTTGATCAGCGAGATAGTCTATTAGAGGCATACTAGGGACATTGTGTTTGTCTATGTACCCACACAGGTATTTGAGTTTCCAATCAGTAGAATTGTAGCATGGATAATAAATGATTATCATGAACAAGAAAATATGATAATAAATAATTTATTATTGCCTCTAGGGCATAATTCCAACAGAACGTAGCATGTGATCGTGTCAGTTTATTGCTATTGTTTTTTGCATGTCAAATATTTGTTCCTATGATCATGAGATCATGGAACTCATTAACATCGGAGGAGTACCTTGTGTGTATCAAACGTAGCAACGTAACTGGGTGACTATAAAGATTCTCTATAGGTATCTCCGAGGGTGTTTGTTGAGTTGGCATGGATCAAGACTGGGATTTGCCACTCCGTATGACGGAGAGCTATCTCTAGGCCCACTCGATAACACACCATCACAAGAAGCTTGCAAGCAATGTGACTAAGGAGTTAGTCACGGGAAGTTGTGTTTCGGAATGAGTAAAGAGACTTTCCGGTAACGAGATTGAACTAGGTATGGAGATACCGACAATCGAATCTTGGGCAAGTAACATGCCGATGGAAAAAGGAAACGATATACGGGATTGTCTGAATCCTTGACATCGTGGTTCGATCGATAAAGATCTTCGTAGAATATGTAGGAACTAATATGGGCATCCAGGTCCTGCTATTGGTTATTGACCGGAGAGGTGTCTTAGTCATGTCTACATGATTCTCGAACCCACAGGATCTACACACTTAACGATCGGTGACGATTTGGTATTGTTGAGTTATATATGTTGGTGACGAAAATTGTTCGGAGTCCCATATGAGATCCTGGATGTCACTAGGAGCTCCGTAATGATCCGGAGGTAAAGATTCATGTATGGGAAGTCATTTTTTGGCTACCAAAAAAGTTTCGGGTTTTATCGGTATTGTACCGGGAAGCTTCCGGAAGGTTCTAGAAGGTTCCGGAGGAGTCCAGAAGGGTTCCTACATTCCTGAGTATGTGCATGGGCTGTAAGGGGGCATCCAAGCATTCCTTGGCCATCCCCCAAGGGCTCATGTGTAGGAGATATGCCCTAGAGGCAATAATAAATGTTATTGATTATCTCCCTATTCATAATTATGTTTATGTTCCATGCTATAACTGCAATGATTCTTGAGTCTACAAATAAAACGAGGCTGGAAGGAAGACTCATATGCACGTGTGGAATAATAAATGGTAAAATGTATTCCTAGCCTGGCCTCTAAGACTGGCTCAAGTATTGCATGATGATCCTGTTTTTCTGATCATGGGCATGGTTATGCCGGCAATTTTGAGGGCGCAATGTTAGAAGAACATTTGTGTTGAATCGACCTGAATTGATGTTATGCTATGAGACACATTTGTCATAATTTAATGGTTAATAACACAAAGAAGTAAATGTTTGCATAATTCCTTAGACCATGAGAGTATCGAGTTTCTTCATGCTTGCTTCATGAACTTTGGGGTTTGTTATGTAGGAGATATGCCCTAGAGGCAGTAATATCAGTTACTTTTGTATCTCCAAGTTTGTAATGAATGTTTATGATCAGTGCTATAACTGCAATGATTCTCGAGTCTGCAAATAAAACGAGGCTTGGAGGGAAACTCATGTGCACCTGTGGTATAATAAATGGTAAATTGTATTCCTAGTCTTGCCTCTAAGACTGGCTCAAGTATTGCATGATGATCCTGTCTTCCTGATCATGGGCATGGCCATGCCGGCAATTTTGAGGGCACGATGTTGGTAGAACACTTGTGTTGAATCGATCCGAATTGATGTTATGCTATGAGATACATTCGTCATAAGTTTATGGTTAATAACACAGAGAAGTTAATGTTTGCATAATTCCTTAGACCATGCGAGTATCGAGTTTCTTCATGCTTGCTTCATGAACTTTGGGGTTTGTTAAACGTCATCCGTAAATGGGTGGCTATTACGGCGGCTTACGGGTTCATGGAAAAGTATGTCAAGTAACTTGATAGCTCAAGATTGGGATTTGCTCCTTCGGTGATGGAGAGATATCTCTGGGCCCTCTCGGTGTTACGGTATCCATCATCGTCTGGCCAGACACTTTGTGATTTGATCACGGGGATGCCAAAACATGGGAACGAGAAAAGAGAACAATACCGGCAACGAGGTAACTGGCATTGTGGACAAGTGTTGATCCACGAGGATGCCGATGTTTCTCACCTCGGGTAATTGTAACATATCGCGAAGCAACAGGAATAGCTCACGGCAACTGGAGGTTCACTCGAATATTTATTCGTGTGGGTATAGGGATCGATATGGGTGTCCACGGCTCCGATGCTGATCATTGATCGGAAGGTGTTCCGGGTCATGTCTATACTTCACCGAACCTATAGGGTCACACGCTTAAGGGTCATCTATCTGCTGAATACTAGACAGGGAGTCTGAGAGAAAATCACCGAAAAAGTTTCGGAGACAACGGAAGAGTTCCGGAGAGAGAACATTGGAATAGTTCCGGTAAAACCGAAAAGTTGTTTCGGAGTATACCATTAAGTCAAAATGGTTTCGGCACACATCTGGAAATTCTTGGAGGGTGCCAGAATGATTCTGGGGACTTCTGGGATTTTTCGGAGGAAAAAACCGGAAGTGTTCCGGAGCCGCCGGAACCGCTATGGTAGCTTTTCGCTGAAGAAAAACATTGTTCCGGAATTGTTTCGGAACGCGTCCAAAATTGTTTTAGTGGGTACTGGAATTATTCTAGGCACACAGAAATAATTTGGGATTTAACGGACGCAGAAAAATGTCTTCGTGAATAGTGAAAACACTATTTTGAATAGTAGAAACACTATATATATAAATAGTGGAAACACTATATATGTATAGTGGAAACACTATTGTAAATAGTGGAAACACTATTGTGAATAGTGGAAATACTATTAGGGGATGATGCAGGCATGGTGATGCAGGCAACACTATTTGGAGGCTTTCCCTTTATGCCCTTGTGGTGTGCTCACCTCATGGGCATTTTGGGTATTTCAAGTGCCACCCTACCCCTTGGGTTTTCCTATAAATAGAGGTGGATATGCACTCTCCACACTGATCCTTTGCTCTCATACACATGCTTTGCTTTGCAAGCTCTCTCTCTCCCTCCCACGAAAAGAGTTTTTCGTAGAGCCGAAAGGCTGTCTGGGTTCCGGCAGGAACTAGTTCTGGACGGCAAAGCCCTGCCGGATAGATGACACCGTATGTGTGCAACCCCGTAGAGAGTTCGTAGTTTCGATCTTTTGCCCGAGGGGCTGTTCGAGTGTCCTCCCGAAGGGCTGTCCGAGTCTCGGGTCGAGTTTCGAGAGTCCTCCCGAAGGGCCGTCCGAGTCTCCGTTCGAGTTTCGAGGGTCCTCCCGAAGGGCTGTCCGCGACATCGTCCGGGGGACTGTCCGACCGCCTCCCGAAGGGCTGTCCGACGAGGGAGTACATCCTCGCGGTTGGGAGGTTGTAAATCCTAGCTGCGGGGATCTGCACCAACGATCTCCACCGACTCTTCTTCCGCTGCGCTACGAGTCGGTACGGATCAGATCAAAGCTTGTATGCATTCTCCATAGTGGTCCTGGGCGTGCTCGCTATACCGGAATTTTTTTGTTTTCTGTCGCGTTCCCCTACAGTGGCATCAGAGCCAGGCTATGAGTAGATGCATGGTATGATCTAGAATACATGATATGTATGAGTATTGCATAGTATAATTTTGTAGTAGATGAGATCTATTGCTGAAAATTATTTGTGCGGGTAGCAGATGAAATCTGTTACCCGATGTTCTTGTTGCTTCCCGTGAATTTGCGTACTCCTGATCTTGACGGAATGGTGGAATCTTACAAAGTTCTGGCAATCCGCGATCCTTTCATGCTGCTCCTGAGTATGCTGATTGACAGATCAACGAAGTGCTTCAGTGTCTTTGGGTTCCACCATAGTTAAAGAAAGATGGATGTTTCGCAGACGAAGGGCAATGCAGATATGATCTGCACGGGGGTCACGCGTATGACGAAGTTTAGTATGGGGCTCGAGATTTTACTATCTCGTGTTTCATACACCCTGGAAAGTTAATCTAGCAACTTGAAGTATCATACTTGATGATAAACGTTGGTAGCTGCGGTTTAAGTCAAAACCTTAGAAGCCATGTAAAATAAAATTTTGCATAAACCGATTAGAGGCGTCTAACTTGGTTTTGCAGGATGGTTTGCATGTGATGTGGTATAGCAATGCTCATATTCAATTTGATTATGTATGAGATGGCTATATGATGTAATTAACATGACCTGCGTGTCATGATTCGGCATGATGGCTGGAGCCATATGATTGCACTTTAATGACCTGCGTGTCAACCTTATGTAATGCACTTATTTTATTAGCTATAGAGATAGCAATATTATTTGGTGCATCGACAAGGTGGTGGCAATCTTCGCAAAGGTGAACACCGACGCGAATGCCGAAGACGAAGAAATACTTGACTTCTCCGTCAGAAGGGGCTATATCATATCATGCTATTATGAATTGCCTGAGATGTTTATCCCTCTTGATGCACCCTTCTTGATTGCGCGGTAGTCGCTTTTTATTAGGGTGATCTCTCACAAAAATATCAAGTAGATAGTGTTCTCCCAAGTGTAGCACCGTCACGGCACCTATCTCTTCGGGGTATCACATGGTTACATGGATACGAACGATTAGAGAAGTGTGAGGCGGGTGAGTTGAGACCTCGCAGCGAGATCACTTGGTTGTCTTGACGTTCAGGCATGAAAGTCATGAGCTCGGAACACACGCATCGAAAGATGAACAAGAGTCACATAGAGATGTGATTGGCAAGTTGGCCTACCAATTGAAATTCTCGTCACTTGAGATGGTTACATCCTTGACGCTAAATTGAAAGTTGGATCTTGCATCACTCACAATCAATTATGAGAGATATTGATTTGAGTGGGAGCGCACTTTAGAATAAAATTGTTTATTCACTAGTGCCAAAAATCATTATGAACAATGTCTAAAATGAACTTGTGTTTTCCGTTGTAGATCAAATGGCTCGCAATAGCGCGTTCAACTTAGGCCCGATGTTAGAGAAAGAGAAGTTAGCTGCGAATGGAAACAACTATGCGGACTGGGTCCGTACCCTGAGGATTGTCCTCAGGAGCGCTAAGAAAGTGTACGTGCTTGATGGAGCTCTTCCACCAAAGCTGGCGGCAACAGCCGCGGTAGACATACAGAATGTCTGGGCCACTAAGGATGATGATTACAACTTAGTGCAGTGCCTCATGCTGTCTTGCATGAGTTCAGAGCTTCAAAAACGTTTTGAATTCCATAACTCCTTTGATATGATCAAGGATCTGGATGCTCTTTACAAGTTTAATGCAAGGTCTGAACGTTTTGATATCATGAAGATGATGTCGGAGACCAAGATGGCTGAGGGCAGTTCAGTTGGCGAGCACGTAGTCAATATGATTAGCTACGCTGAAAGGCTTAAAACCCTGGAATTTCCACTTCCAGAAGAGCATGTAATGGACATGTTGCTCTGTTCACTCCCCCCTTCTTATGGAGGTTTTGTCATGAACTACAACATGAATGGGATGGACAAAACACCTAATGAGGTGCTTGCCATGCTGAAAACTGTTGAAGGAGGACTGCAGAAAAATCGCAAGCAAGTGTTGCTTGTGAATAAAACTGTCAGTTTCAAAAAGAAAGGCAAGGGCGCCGGTAAGACCGGCTTCCAACGCAAATCTAAGGGCGGAGCCAAGAATGAAACTGAGTGCTTCTACTGCAAGGGCACAGGACACTGGAAGAGAAACTGCAAGAAGTATCTGGAAGATAAGAAATCCGGGAAAACCGGAAAAGGTATAATTGTTATACAAGTTAATGTCATTGACGTTTTGCTTGCTAGCGAAAATTCTAAGTCTTGGGTATTTGATACCGGATCGGTTGCTCACATTTGCAACTCGATACAGGGGCTTCAGAAGGTGCGCAAGCTGGCAAAGAATGAAGTCGTGATGCGTGTCGGGAATGGCGCTGGGATCGCCGCTCAAGCTGTCGGCATTATGCCTCTACGTCTCCCTTCAGGATTTATTTTGGAACTTAGTAACTGTTATTTTGTTCCGTTGTTGTGTAGAAACATTATCTCTGGATCATGTTTAGTGCACGACGGGTACTCCTACAAGTCTGAGAACAATGGTTGTTCACTTTATTGTAAGGATATGTTTTATGGATTTGCACCCATTGTTGGGGGCCTTTTCATACTAAATCTTGAATGTGGAAATGATGTCTTTAACGTGAATGCTAAACGCCTTAAGAAGGCTGATACCACCACCACTTACTTGTGGCACTGTCGGCTTGGCCACATCGGAAAGAAACGCATGCAAAGACTCCATAAAGATGGAGTTTTACCGTCCCTTGATTTTGAATTATTTGACACATGTGAAGCTTGCTTGATGGGAAAAATGACCAAGACGCCGTTCACGGGTCATCCTGAACGGGCGGGTGAATTATTGGAAATAATACATAGTGATGTATGTGGTCCAATGAACACGGCCGCACGGGGTGGGTATTTTTACTTCGTGACTTTTACTGATGATTTGAGTCGGTATGGCTATATCTACTTGATGAAGCATAAGTCGGAAACCTTTGAAAAGTTCAAAGAATTTCAGAATGAGGTAGAAAATCATCGTAACAAAAAGATTAAGTTTCTGCGGTCTGATCGCGGAGGCGAATATCTTAGTCACGAGTTTGGCCAACATCTGAGTGATCGTGGAATCGTTTCACAGCTTACGCCTCCCGGAACTCCACAGCGAAACGGAGTGTCGGAACGACGTAACCGAACCCTGTTAGACATGGTAAGGTCGATGATGTCTCTTACAGATCTACCGATATCTTTTTGGGGTCACGCACTAGAAACTGCTGCTTATACATTAAACAGAGCACCGTCTAAGTCTGTTGAGACGACACCACATGAGATGTGGTATGGGAAGATACCTAGTGTGTCACATCTCAAGGTTTGGGGTTGTGAGGCATACGTAAAACGTTTACAGCCAACCAAGCTAGAACCTAGATCAGACAAATGTTACTTTGTAGGTTATCCAAATAACACCATTGGATATTCCTTCTACCACCAAACCGAGGGCAAAGTGTTTGTCGCAAAGGTTGCACATTTTCTCGAGAAAGAGTTTCTCGCTAAAGAATTGAGTAGGTGGACAGTACAGCTTAATGAGATTAGTGAATCTTCGGCAACCGTTGATATGGCTAAGGAACCGGAAGTAATTCCGCAAATTATCCCTACAACCGAGCCGGAAGTTGTCGCATGTGATGCGGAAACTTCAGACAATGTTGTAACTGAACCGCGCAGATCAGGTAGGGCTATCCAGCCACCTGAATGGTTTCATAACGAAATCTTCATTCTTGAAGACGATGAACCTGCGCACTACAAGGAAGCGATGGCGGGGCCTAGCTCAAGGGAATGGCACAAGGCCATGAGATCCGAGATGGAATCCATGTACGAAAACCAAGTTTGGAACTTGGAAGAACTTCCAGATGGCGTAAAACCCATTGGTTGTAAATTGATTTTCAAAAGAAAGACGGACGCGGATGGTAACATTACTATCCACAAAGCTAGACTTGTCGCGAAAGGGTTCACGCAAGTTCTAGGAGTTGACTACGACGAGACTTTCTCGCCCGTAGCCATGCTCAGGTCTGTTCGGATATTACTAGCAATTGCTGCTTATTTCGATTATGAAATATGGCAGATGGATGTCAAAACGGCTTTCCTAAATGGAAACCTTGAACAGGATGTATACATGATACAGCCAGAAGGTTTTGTCGATCCTAAGAATGCTAGAAAGGTATGCAAGCTTCAGAAAGCCATTTATGGTCTGAAGCAAGCATCAAGGAGCTGGAACATTCGTTTTGATGAAATGGTCAAAGAGTTTGGCTTCATCAGGAACGATGAAGAATCTTGTGTTTACAAGAAGTTTAGTGGGAGCGCAAAAGCATTTCTAATCTTGTATGTGGATGACATATTGTTGATTGGAAATGATGTGAAATTTCTTAGCGAAATAAAAGACTCATTGAAGAAGAGTTTTTCAATGAAAGACTTAGGCGAAGCGGCATATGTATTGGGCATCAGGATCTATAGAGATAGATCAAGACGCCTGATAGCGCTAAGCCAAAGCACGTACATTGACAAGGTGTTGAAAAGGTTCAACATGGAGAACTCCAAGAAAGGCCTACTCCCCATGTCACCTGGCACAGTGCTTTGCAAGAATCAGTGTCCTCGGACCCTCGATGAGCGAGTACAAATGAATGATATTCCATATGCTTCGGCAGTTGGTTCTATTATGTATGCCATGCTATGTACAAGACCGGATGTTTCCTATGCGCTAAGTGTTAGCAGCCGGTACCAAGGTGATCTAGGATTGGAACACTGGGCCGCAGTTAAGGGTATTCTTAAGTACCTCAGGAGGACCAAGGATTTACTCCTTGTGTACGGAGGTGATGAAGAGCTCATTGTAAGTTGTTACACTGATGCAGGCTTCATGACTGACCCAGATGATTTCAAATCTCAATCGGGCTATGTTTTCTTATTGAACGGCGGTGCAGTTGATTGGAAAAGTTCCAAACAAAAGACTGTGGCGGATTCTACAACGGAGGCGGAATATGTGGCTGCTTCAGAAGCCTCCAAGAAAGCTGTCGGTATCAAGCAATTCCTTGAAGACCTTGGTGTGGTTCCAAGTGCTCTGGACCCGGTGGAGATCTATTGTGACAATAGTGGCGCCGTGGCTCAGGCAAGGGATCCATGTTCGCACCATAAGACAATGCATATTCAACGCAAATTTAAACTCATTCGACATCATGTCGAAGAAGGTTTAGTGAAAGTACGCAAAGTTCACACGGATCTGAATGTGTCAGACCCGATGACGAAGCCTCTACCACGAGCAAAGCATGAGCAACACGGGATTGCCATTGGTGTTAGGGAAGCCATGTAACTAGATTATGACTCTAGTGCAAGTGGGAGTCTGTAGGAGATATGCCCTAGAGGCAGTAATATCAGTTACTTTTGTATCTCCAAGTTTGTAATGAATGTTTATGATCCGTGCTATAACTGCAATGATTCTCGAGTCTGCAAATAAAACGAGGCTTGGAGGGAAACTCATGTGCACGTGTGGTATAATAAATGGTAAATTGTATTCCTAGTCTTGCCTCTAAGACTGGCTCAAGTATTGCATGATGATCCTGTTTTCCTGATCATGGGCATGGCCATGCCGGCAATTTTGAGGGCACGATGTTGGTAGAACACTTGTGTTGAATCGATCCGAATTGATGTTATGCTATGAGATACATTCGTCATAAGTTTATGGTTAATAACACAGAGAAGTTAATGTTTGCATAATTCCTTAGACCATGCGAGTATCGAGTTTCTTCATGCTTTCTTCATGAACTTTGGGGTTTGTTAAACGTCATCCGTAAATGGGTGGCTATTACGGCGGCTTACGGGTTCATGGAAAAGTATGTCAAGTAACTTGATAGCTCAAGATTGGGATTTGCTCCTTCGGTGATGGAGAGATATCTCTGGGCCCTCTCGGTGTTACGGTATCCATCATCGTCTGGCCAGACACTTTGTGATTTGATCACGGGGATGCCAAAACATGGGAACGAGAAAAGAGAACAATACCGGCAACGAGGTAACTGGCATTGTGGACAAGTGTTGATCCACGAGGATGCCGATGTTTCTCACCTCGGGTAATTGTAACATATCGCGAAGCAACAGGAATAGCTCACGGCAACTGGAGGTTCACTCGAATATTTATTCGTGTGGGTATAGGGATCGATATGGGTGTCCACGGCTCCGATGCTGATCATTGATCGGAAGGTGTTCCGGGTCATGTCTATACTTCACCGAACCTATAGGGTCACACGCTTAAGGGTCATCTATCTGCTGAATACTAGACAGGGAGTCTGAGAGAAAATCACCGAAAAAGTTTCGGAGACAACGGAAGAGTTCCGGAGAGAGAACATTGGAATAGTTCCGGTAAAACCGAAAAGTTGTTTCGGAGTATACCATTAAGTCAAAATGGTTTCGGCACACATCTGGAAATTCTTGGAGGGTGCCAGAATGATTCTGGGGACTTCTGGGATTTTTCGGAGGAAAAAACCGGAAGTGTTCCGGAGCCGCCGGAACCGCTATGGTAGCTTTTCGCTGAAGAAAAACATTGTTCCGGAATTGTTTCGGAACGCGTCCAAAATTGTTTTAGTGGGTACTGGAATTATTCTAGGCACACAGAAATAATTTGGGATTTAACGGACGCAGAAAAATGTCTTCGTGAATAGTGAAAACACTATTTTGAATAGTAGAAACACTATATATATAAATAGTGGAAACACTATATATGTATAGTGGAAACACTATTGTAAATAGTGGAAACACTATTGTGAATAGTGGAAATACTATTAGGGGATGATGCAGGCAACACTATTTGGAGGCTTTCCCTTTATGCCCTTGTGGTGTGCTCACCTCATGGGCATTTTGGGTATTTCAAGTGCCACCCTACCCCTTGGGTTTTCCTATAAATAGAGGTGGAGATGCACTCTCCACACTGATCCTTTGCTCTCATACACATGCTTTGCTTTGCAAGCTCTCTCTCTCCCTCCCACGAAAAGAGTTTTTCGTAGAGCCGAAAGGCTGTCTGGGTTCCGGCAGGAACTAGTTCTGGACGGCGAAGCCCTGCCGGATAGATGACACCGTATGTGTGCAACCCCATAGAGAGTTCGTAGTTTCGATATTTTGCCCGAGGGGCTGTTCGAGTGTCCTCCCGAAGGGCTGTCCGAGTCTCGGGTCGAGTTTCGAGAGTCCTCCCGAAGGGCCGTCCGAGTCTCCGTTCGAGTTTCGAGGGTCCTCCCGAAGGGCTGTCCGCGACATCGTCCGGGGGACTGTCCGACCGCCTCCCGAAGGGCTGTCCGACGAGGGAGTACATCCTCGCGGTTGGGAGGTTGTAAATCCTAGCTGCGGGGATCTGCACCAACGATCTCCACCGACTCTTCTTTCGCTGCGCTACGAGTCGGTACGGATCAGATCAAACCTTGTATGCATTCTCCATAGTGGTCCTGGGCGTGCTCGCTATACCGAATTTTTTTTGTTTTCTGTCGCGTTCCCCTACATGTTAAACGTCATCCGTAAATGGGTGGCTATTACGGCGGCTTACGGGTTCATGGAAAAGTATGTGAAGTAACTTGATAGCTCAAGATTGGGATTTGCTCCTCCGAAGATGGAGAGATATCTCTGGGCCCTCTCGGTGTTACGGTATCCATCATCGTTTGGCCAGACATTTTGTGATTTGATCACGGGGATGCCGGAACACGGGAACGAGAAAAGAGAACATTACCGGTAACGAGGTAACTGGCATAGTGGACAAGTTGTTGATCCACGGGGATGCCAACATGTCTCACCTCGGGTATTTCTAACATATCGCAAAGCAACAGGAATAGCACACGGCGACTGGAGGTTCACTCAAATATTCATTCGTGTGGGTATAGGGGTCAATATGGGTGTCCATGGCTCCGACTGTCTGGGGGACTGTCCGACCGCCTCCCGGAGGTCTATCCCAGGGGCGGATGAGGGTATACATCCTCACGGTTGGGAGGTTATAAATCCTAGCTGCGGGGATCTGCACCGCCGATCGTCATCGACTCTACTTCCGCTGCGCTACGAGTCGGTAACGAAAAGATCAAACCTTGTATGCAGTCTCCATAGTGGTCTTGGGCTGGTGCGTAGGTCGGATTTTTTTTTGTTTTCTGCTGTGTTACCGTACAGTGGCATCAAGAGCCGTGCTATGCGTAGATGCAGGTTGTGATCTAGAATACATAGAGATGTATGGGTAGTGCATAATATAATTTTGGAGTAGATGAGATCTATTGCTAAAAATTATTTATGCGGGTTGCAGATGAAATCTGTTACCCGATGTTCCTGTTGCTTCCCCTGAATTTGCGTAGTCTTGATCCTGACGGCATGGTGGAATCTCACAAAGTTCTGGCAATCCGCGATCCTTTCATGCTGCTCCTAAGTATGCTGATTGACAGATCAATGAAGTGCTAACAGTTCTTTGGGTTCCACCATTGTTGAGAAAGATGGATGTTTCGCAGACGAAAGGGCAATGCAAATGTGATCTGCACGGAGGTCACGCATATGACAAAGTTTAGTATGGGGCTCGAGATTTTATTATCTCGTGTTTCATACACCCTGGAATGTTAATCTAGCAACTTGAATTATCTTACTTGATGATGGACGTTGGTAGCTTCGGTTTGTTTCAAAACCTTAGAAGCCACGTAAAACAAGTTTTTTCATGGACCGATTAGAGGCGTCTAACTTGGTTTTGCAGGATGGTTTGCATGTGCATGTGATGTGGTATAGAAGTGTTCATAATAATTTGATTATGTATGATATGACTATATGATGTAAATTGATTAACATGACATGCGTGTCATGATTCAGCATGATGGCTGGGGCCATATGATTGCACCTTAATGACCTGCGTGTCAACCTTATGTAATGCACTTATTTTATTAAGCTATAGAGATAGCAATATTATTTGGTGCACCAACAAGGTGGTGGCAATCTTCATGCGAATGTCGAAGACGAAGAAATACTTGACTTCTCCGTCAAAAGGGCTATACCATGTCATGCTAATTATGAACTGCCTGAGATGTTTATCCCTCTTGATGCACCCTGCTTGATTGCGCGGTAGTCGCTTTTTATTAGGGTGATCTCTCACAAAAATATCAAGTAGTTTGTGTTCTCCCAAGTGTAGCACCGTCACGGCACCTATCTCTTCGGGGTATCACATGGATACATGGGTACGAACGATTAGAGAAGTGTGAGGTGGGTGAGTTGAGACCTCGTAGCGAGATCACTTGGTTGTCTTGACGTTCTAGCTTGAAAGTCCTGAGCTCGGAACACGCCCATCGAAAGATGAACAAGAGTCACATAGAGATGTGATTGGCAAGTTGGCCTACCGATTGCAATTCTTGTCACTTGAGATGGATACATCCTTGGCGTTGAATTTTCATTTGGATCTTGAATCATTCACAATCAATTATGAGGGATATTCATTTGAGTGGGAGCACACTATAGAATTAAATTGTTTTAATTCTTAGTGCAATTAATTATGGACACTGTCTAAGTGTGATTTGCATAATAGTTGTAGAATAATGGCTCGCGTTTCCACCTTCCATGTTAAAATTGAATAAGCTATTAAATATCTGGTTAAAACTTTACGGTTGGTAACGTAATTGTGTGTATTGTCCTCAAGAGTGCCGAGAAGGACTTGTCCTATCGCATGCTTTCGGTATTCTCCCGCTAATGCTATGGATGATATGACTATCGTCCTTCGATCCAAAAGCTAAAATTCTGCTACGGTCAAGTGAAATATGTTTGCTTCCATGGGACCCGAACTTCGAAAGTTTGTATAGTTATGTGATATTCATGGAATCTGAAAATCATTTTCAGATACAAACAAAGGCTGAAAGATATGAAATATCCAAAGCAATATTTTTTTGCAAACTATTAACGGTGTTTACTATGCATTTGACTGATAAGAGAGGGATCCAGAAGAACTCGTGTCATATGATGATGGTGAATAAAACAACAACTTAAAGAGAAAGGAAGTGTCCGAAGGGTGTTAGTGAAACTTTCACACCTAGGAAGTCTGGGGCTAATGCCACTCTTAACTTGGATGCTTCTTCTGAGAGTAGGAGAAATACTAAAAGTTAAACTGTTATAAGTATAAAGGCAAAAGGAAAGAAGACTGGAATATCCAGCTCATGTATGAATTTCATACAAGTTTTTGATGTATAGAAGGCTGGTCAAAGATATAGTTCTTGGGAATTATGGTTAAACATGTTAATCACTGATTCTTGGGTATTGTGAGTTAATCACAAAGATACCCACTCAATTGCATTCTATTGCAACCCGATGTAAGAACTACTATGGCCTGAAAGCCTAGCCAGGGATGAGGTTTAGATACACGCAGGGAACATAGTAAATGTTACTATGCCTTCCATCGGTGTATTCGCTATGTATTAAGTTTCATAAATCATTTTAGAGTTTCACACTCTAGCCCTTTGCATAAGGTATCTTGCAAGAAGGTTGTTCATAAGAGAACTTTTCATGTTTAGTGTTATGAATAACATAAGGGCCATACTTTCATTATGAATGAGATGTATGTTATGAATATTGATGATAATACATTACCTCTGGGTTTACTTTTATAATTCATTTTAGAGTTTCATACACTCTAGCCCATTGCACAATGTTTGTTGCAAAAGAGTTGTTCATGAAAACAACAATTGTTGTTCAGTATTATGAATAACATGAAGGGCCATGCTTCCATCCTAGATGGGATGAATGTTATGGATATTGATGGAAATATGATACATCCATAACACTGATGCTAAATGTCATAAGACTAAAAGAATACCGCACAGGTATGGCACTGCATTTGGTCACATTGGAGAAACCGGCATGGAAAATTCCATTATGATGGATTTTGAAGTCGTTTGATTTTGAATCATTTGATACTTGCAACTTTCCTCTGAAAAGTGAAGTGACTAAAATACCGTTCATAGGCCATAAGGAACGAGCAAAGAACATATTGGTAATCATACATTATGATGTGTGTAGTCCAATAAATGTTGTTGCAAGTAGTGGATTTATCTATCTTCAGAAATGACTCAAGTAGATATATGGATATTTACTTGATGAGACGTGAGTCTGGATCTTTTTGAAATCATTCGAAAGGTTTTCAAAATGAAGAAGAAAATATTGTAACAAGAAAATTATGTTTCCACAATTCGATTGTAGAAAGGAATATTTGAGTTACAAGTTTAGCGAATGTCTGATGAGTTGTGAAAAGAGTTTCATAACTTGCACCTCCCGGAACACCACTGCAAAGTGGAAAGTCCATGAAGATGTAATCGAACCATTTATGACATGGTAATATCAAAGATGACATAAATAAATTTGCCATTATCCCTTTTTAAAGTGATGCTTTAGAGACTACGGCTTTTACACTAAAAAGAGATCCATCAGATCTGTTGAAATGACGCCATGGAATGGTACGCCCAACCATGTTATATCTTTTCTTAACATTTCGAATATGGGGCTTGTGTAAAAGGTTACAAACCTATTCCAAATCAGACAAGTGCTACTTTGTAGGTTATCCCAAGAAAGTGGGTATTCCTCCCTCAACTATACCGAGGCAAATAGGTTTGCCACAAAGGACGGTAAGCTTTTTGAAGCAAATAGTTCTTTCAAAAGGGGTGAGTGGGACAACACTACAACTCGACGAGATAAACAGTATCTTCGTCATCAGTTCAAAGGAAAGGAACCTTGGAAGTGATTCCAAGGTTTCCTACTGCGACTGATACGGAAGTCTCTACAATAAAATGTATGGACTTCGGTCGAACTTGCAGCTGAACCTCGTAGGCAGGACTCGTGCAAATGTCTCAGGTGTGCAAACAAAATATTGTTGTTGGACAACAGTATACCTACGATACACAAGGAAGCGGTGATGGGCCCTGACTCCGGAATTGGCTAAATGCTAATACAATCCGAGATAGTTTCCATATAAATGTTTCAAGATTAAAATCTAGATAGACTTTTCGGAAGACTTAGAGTCTAACGAATATTTATGGAACTAAAAACTGATACGGATAAAATGTATTATCCATAAAGCTCGACTTGTTGCAATAACAAGTTCAAGGAGTTGACTACGATGAGATTGTCTCACTGTAGCGATGCTTAAAGTCGGCTCAGGTTGAACTAGCAATTACTACATATTTCAATCATGAGATATGAAACATGGATGACAAAAGGATTTCCATCTGATGGAAATGAAACCTAGGACTTGTATGTGATACAGTCCAAATTAATGTGTCGGTCCAGAGGATGCTAGTAAGTATGCAAACTTCAGAGTTCCAGCAATGGACAAAAGAGAGCAAAGTGGAGTTGGAATCTTCGTATTTGATGAAATGGTCAAAGGGGTTTGACTTCATCAATGGGTAACGAAGATGCTTGTAATTCAAGAAATTATGTGGGAGCATAATAATATTTCTAAAAACCTTGTGTGCTTGACACATTGTTAATTGGAAATAAATTTCTTGACACGAATTAGGTCTTCATTTGAATTATTATTTTTGATGAAGTGCTTGGGCCAAATAGCCTTAATATTAGGCATGATAATCTACGGAGATAGATTTTCCTAATAGGGCTAAGCAATGAATACATATTCACAAGATGCTAAAACCTTTTAGCATTTAAAACGCCAAGGAGTGATTCTTGCCGAAGTCACATGGAAAGAGTTTTTGCAAGACTCGGTGTCCCAAAACACTGATGAGTAAAATACATGATGGTGATTCCACAAACTCTTGTGTTTGGATTAGTCATGTATTCCATGGTATGTAAAAACAACCAGGTGTGTCCGATACTCCCCAACTGTTGTGAGTATAGATACCAAAGTGATCAAAGTACTGATCAAAGGACAACAGTGAAATATGTCATTGAGCACTAAAGTAGCACTGATGACATGTTTTCTCGCAAGCGGGGATCATGAAGAGTTCGTTGTAAAAGGTTACATTGATACAGTATTCATCTATGCTCCATGCGATTTTCGATTTAAATTAAGGGTTTTGTGTAATACACAACATGGTGGCACGGTAGTTGGAAATTGTTCCAAACAAGATACTGTGGCGAATTCTATAACAAAGGCTAAGTATGTTGACGATTTAGAAGGGACAAAGAAGTTGTTGAATCATATAGTTCATTCATGAACTTAGTATGGTTCCAAGATGGCTTTGATCTATGGGACACTATTGCAGATAGTTGCTCCATAGCTCAGTCTGAGGAATCATGTTTTGACCAATGATTCACACATATGCAAAGCCAAGTCCACACAAAATATGAATTTTGTGGAAGCGTGAAAACGCAAGGATATGCAAAGTTACACATGGAGCTGAAGCTATCAGATCCATTGGACATCAGGCTATACCACAAGCAAAGCATAGTTTACACCAGTATGCCATATGTGTAAAGTGCATTACTAGATTATTGACTCTAGTGCAAGTGGGAGTCTGTAGGAGATATGCCCTAGAGGCAATAATAAATGTTATTGATTATCTCCCTATTCATAGTTATGTTTATGTTCCATGCTATAACTGCAATGATTCTCGAGTCTGCAAATAAAACGAGGCTTGAAGGAAGACTCATATGCACGTGTGGAATAATAAATGGTAAAATGTATTCCTAGTCTGGCCTCTAAGACTGGCTCAAGTATTGCATGATGATCCTGTTTTCCTGATCATGGGCATGGCTATGCCGGCAATTTTGAGGGCACAATGTTAGAAGAACATTTGTGTTGAATCGACCTGAATTGATGTTATGCTATGAGATACATTCGTCATAAATTAATGGTTAATAACACAAAGAAGTTAATGTTTGCATAATTCCTTAGACCATGAGAGTATCGAGTTTCATCATGCCTGCTTCATGAACTTTGGGGTTTGTTAAACGCCATACGTAAATGGGTGGCTATTACGGCGACTTACGGGTTCATGGAAAAGTATGTGAACTAACTTGATAACTCAAAATTGGGATTTTCTCCTTCGACGATGGAGAGATATCTCTGGGCCCTCTCGGTGTTATGGTATCCATCATCGTTTGGCCAGACATTTTGTGATTTGATCACGGGGATGCCGGAACACGGGAACGAGAAAAGAGAACAATACTGGTAACGAGGTAACTGGCATAGTGGACAAGTTGTTGATCCACGGGG
The DNA here is from genome assembly GCA_022496015.1 of Hordeum marinum. Lineage (NCBI taxonomy): Eukaryota > Viridiplantae > Streptophyta > Magnoliopsida > Poales > Poaceae > Hordeum > Hordeum marinum. The sequence goes on from CM039677.1 coordinate 50,322,037, forward strand.
ATGCCAACATGTCTCACCTCGGGTATTTCTAACATATCGCAAAGCAACAGGAATAGCACACGGCTACTGGAGGTTCACTCGAATATTCATTCGTGTGGGTATAGAGGTCAATATGGGTGTCCATGGCTCTGATGTTGATCATTGATCGGAAGGGGTTCCGGGTCATGTCTATACTTCACCGAACCTATAGGGTCACACGCTTAAGGGTCATCTATCTGCTGAATACTAGACACAGAGTCTGAGAAAAAATCACCAGAAAAGTTTCGAACATCGGAAAAGTTCCGCAAAGAGAACACCGGAACAGTTCCGATGAAACTAAAAAGTTGTTTCAAGGGATACCATAAAGTCAAATTGGTTTCGGCACATGCGTAATAATTCTTGGAGGGTGCCAGAATCGTTCTGGAAACTTTCTGGAATTTTTCGGGATGAAAACCGGAAATGTTCCGGAGCTGCCGGAACCGCTTCAGATGCTTTTCGCGGATGAAAATCACTAAAATGGAATTGTTTCAGAAAGTGATGAAAACTATTTTAGTGGGTACTGGAAATGTTCTAAGCCCACATAAATATTTTTAGTTCGATCAGACGCTGAAAAATGTCGCCGTGAATAGTGAAATCAGCTTTATGGTTACTTTTTGGAAAGCCACCTTTTTGGGCTTTTGCTCAAAAGATCTAAGGGATGACATGGATGGATAGGAACCCTTTTGGAGGGGGCCACAAGGGTGTGGCCGGCCACATGTGGGCTTCCTACATGCTGCACCACTTGTGAGTCCTTGTGAAGGACACCATTCATGTGGTTTTTGGGGTTTTCTGTAAAACTACTCTACCCCTTGGGATTTCCTATAAATAGAGGAGGGGAAGCCCTCCACACTCACTCTTTCTCACATAAAAGTGCCATGCAATGATCTGGCTTCTTCTCTCCCTCCCAACGAAATAGTTTCGTAGAGCCGAAAGACTGTCTCGGTTCCGGCAGGAACTAGTTCTGGATGGCGAAGCCTTGCCGGATAGATGACACCGTATGTGTGCAACTCTATAGAGAGATCATAGTTTTGGTCTTAGGTTGAGAGTGCCTCCCGAAGGGCTGTCTGTGTGACCGTCCGAGTTTCGGTGGTCCTCCCGAAGGGCTGTCTGTGACACCGTCCGGGGGACTGTCCAACCGCCTCCCGGAGGGCTGTCCCGGGGCGGATAAGGGTATACATCCTCGTGGTTGTGAGGTTGTAAATCCTAGCTGCGGGGATCTGCATCGTCGATCGTCATCGACTCTATTTCCGTTGAACTACGAGTCGGTAACGAAAAGATCAAACCTTGTATGCAGTCTCCATAGTGCTCTTGGGCTGGTGCGTAGGTCGGAATTTTTTTTGTTTTCTGCTGCGTTACCCTACATCATGCGGCTAGGGGTAGGAAACCCTAAAGGGGAAGGCACCTAGGATGTGCCTTGAGGAGGGAGGACTCCTCCCTCCTGGCCGTTGCCCACTTCCTTGGAGGAAGGGCTAGGGCTACGCCCCATCTACCCCCTCCTCCTATATATAGAGAGGGAGAGGGAGGGAAGAAACACCCTAAGGCATAGGCGCAGACCTCCCTCTCTCCCTAGATCTGTTTCTCCACCGAAAATGCATCTGCGACAGCGCTTGGCGAAGCTCTACTGACATTGCTCCACCACCATCACCACCACGTCGTCGTGCTTCCGGAGAACTCATCTACCTCTCCACCCTTGCTTGCTGGATCAAGAAGGCGGAGACGTCATCGAGTTGTACGTGTGCTGAACGTGGAGGTGTCATCCGTTCGGCGCTAGATCAGGATGAATCATGATTGGATCGCGGGACGGATTGCGATTTGGATCGTGAAGACGTTCGACTACATCAATCGCGTTTATTAACGCTTCCCGCTTAGCGATCTACAAGGGTATGTAGATCCACTCTTCCTCTCGTAGCTGTTGATCTCCATAGATAGATCTTGGGTGTTCGTAGGAATTTTTTTTGTTTCCCATGCAACGTTCCCCAACATATATGACTGCATCAATGGTCAACTTTGAGCCCTTATCTTTTTGCCTTGGTGATGGATAAGGTCACAAGGGATATACAAGGAGATATCACATGGTGTATGCTCTTTGCGGATGATGTGGTGCTAGTTGATGATAGTCGAACGGGGGTCAACAGAAAGTTGGACTTATGGAGACAAACCTCGGAATCAAAAAGTTTTAGACTTAGTAGGACTAAAACCGAGTACATGAGGTGCGCTTTCAGTACTACTAGGGACGAGGAGGAGGAGGATTTTAGCCTTGGGGTGGTGTCTCAGAAGGACACCTTTCGATATTTGGGGTCAATGTTGTAGAAGGATGGGGATATCGATGAAGATGTGAACCATCGAATTAAAGCCGGATGGATGAAGTGGCGCCAAGCTTCTGGCATTCTTTGTGACAAGAGGGTGCCACAAAAGCTAAAAGGCAAGTTCTATAGGACGACGGTTCGACCCGCAATGTTGTATGTCGCTGAGTGTTGGTCGACTAAAAGGTGACATGTGCAATAGTTAGGTGTGGTGGAGATGCGCATGTTGAGATGGATGTGTGGCCACACAAGGAAGGACCGAATCTGGAATGATGATACACGAGATAGAGTTGGGGTAGTGCCGATTGAAGAAAAGCTTGTCCAACATCGTCTGAGATGGTTTGGACATACTCAGCGCAAGCCTCTAGAAGCCCTAGTGCATAGCGGTCGGCTAAAGCATATTACTAATGTCAAAAGAGGCCGGGGTAGACTGAACTTGACATGGGAAGAGCTCGTAAAGAGAGATCTTAAGGGTTGGAGCATCACCAAAGAACTAGCCATGGACAGGATGCGTGAAAGCTTGCTATCCATGTGGCAAAACCATGAGTTGGTCGTGAGATCTTATGGGTTTCACCTCTAGCCTACCCCAACTTGTTTGTAACTAAAGTCTTTGTTGTTGTTGTTGTCGTTGTCGTCGTCGTTATTGTTGTTGGCATTGCAGATGTTGTTAGTTTATTCTATAATCTTGGTCAAACATTCAACCGGTTAACTTGCATGAAAAACAATACACCTTGTAGGTTGGAAGGAGGGAGTAATTAAAATTTATTCTTAAATATATTTTGATGTCTACTTTTCTCCATACACATTGTATATTTTCTAAACATAAAGAACATTTTTATACATGTTTAAGTTTTTTTATGTACAAGATTAATATTTTTTCAAACATATGTTTTGATGTATATGTGTTTGATACACCTTTGTATTGTTTCTATACATAAAAAATGCTAATAAGGTATTAGAAAAATGTTAAATGTATATAGAAAAATATTTCTATCATATAAGAGAATTGTTTAATGTGTAAGGAAAAATAAAACACCAAATCATAATGTTTCGTATGAGCAGGCGTGGTTACACCCATTTTTGTTTAGTATGCTGTAGGTAATATTTACGAATGTAGTATATACGAATGGTTAGGTACTATATGTACTACTTTTATATAGTATTTGCTATATTTTGAGCATATATTTTTACGTATAAATATATACGTATTTTACACATGTATCAAAAATTATGGACTCACTTTGAAGTATCTTAGCTATAGTATATGAACATATTGAAAATAAAAAACGAGTATATATACTATCACATGGTAGTACATGAGACATGGATGTTAACACATCCGATAGTAGGATGTATTTTTTTATATGAGAGAAAATGGGACTCATGTATTGGAATATTTTAAACATGTATATAAAAAATATAGCCGATGTGTAGATAAAATGAAAATGTGTAAGAAAAAACAGACATAGAATTATATGTTTTTTGAAAATGTTAATAATGTATTTGCAAAATATTAAAGCTCTATGCGAAATTGTATAATGTGTATGTTAAAAGGTAGACATAATAATATAAGTTTTAAAATGTTGATCATGTATTTGGAAAATGTCAAACTTGTATATGAAAAATGTTTCTGCTGTATATTAAAAATGTTGAATGTGTATATAAAAGGTTGGCATAAAAATATGTGTTTGAAAAGAAATGTTTATCACATATTTTGAATGTGTACAGGAAAAATGTTTCATACGTATACCCAAAATATTTCATGTAACTGGAAAATGTTAAAAAATCATAAGAATACATTCTTATTCTATAGGGAAATAGAAAGAAAAAACTTGTGACAATGACAGAAGTAACAACAAAACAAGGCACACCAATTAAAACAAGTACAAAAGGATGAAAAAAATCGAGAAAACAAAGGAAGTCGGTGAAACTAAGAAAGTAAACGAAGGAAAGATAAATAAATATGAAAGGAAATAAAAAATACATTTAAAACGGACAAGAAAAAAAAGAAAATGGAGAAAAAAGGAAATAATCGAAAAAACAATAAAATAGAGTAAGAAACAAATAACACGATGAAAAACAAAGGAAAAATAGAAAAAAACAAATACCCACTGAAGAAACTAAAAGCCAGAAGAAGAACTAAAAATGAGAATAAACTGAGAAACTGAAGCAACAACGAACCAGCAGCGAGCCCTATTCCTTCTTATTTAACTAATTGTATTCCATATGGACTAAGAGGAGAAGAAAAGCATTCCACGACCTCCCGAGGGTCTGTTAAAAAAGCCTCTTCTTTGAATTTACTTTATTTTTATTCCATTTTCAAACTCCAACCAAAGTAGATTCGAAGACGAGTCACCTTAATTATCCTTTTGAGTTATATTCTACCTTTCGTCTTTCCCTATTTCATCTGGTAAAGTTTCACGCTCTTAGTTTGGTCAAGAAAGTTAGCAAGCGAGGTGTGCACGAATATGGGATGGGCCAATGTTGTACCTCACGAGAAATCCTTCATGCGAGACTTTCTTCCATCTCGCGTTGAGTGAGAGATAGCTCCCACACTGGATCTGCCTAGCGGAATATGAATTCTAAAGAAAAACAAAATATGAATTTCATGCTTGTTAGACTCGCTTGAGATGGAAAAAGGAAATTTAGATATTTTTTGCGGGGTAAGACAAATTAGATCTTAACCCACGCTTTAATGTTCTAAAGTATTTCCTTCGATTGACAAATATAAGGCCTCATTCGGTTTGTAGGAAACCAAATGGTAGGAATTAGGAGTGGTATAGGAAATTGATAGTGGCACTTGTCATCGTAAGTAATTGCTTTATCTTGTTCCTACACACAAAATGAGCTTTGAGTGGGTCTTTAGATTCCTACAAGAACCATGTATGCGTTTCCTTCAAACCTAATGCATCCATAGAAAATTTACCTATGGAATCCTTGTTCCTACGTTTTTTTAATGAAAATCCTCGAAACCAGATGAGGCCTATGATGTTTTGGATATCTCAATATGATTTACATCCGGACTAAAATGAGGGAACAACGTACTAAAACATGTTTTCGATATCTCAATATGATTTACATACGGACTAAAATGAGTGAACAATCCACTATAGCATGTTTTGGATATCTCAATATGATTTACATACGGACTAAAATGAGTGAACAACGCACTAAACCATGTTTTGTATATCTCAATATGATTTACATACAGACTAAAATGAGTGAACACAACGCACTAAAACATGATTTGAATATCTCAATATGATTTATATACAAACTAAAATGAGTGAACAAACGCATTAAAACATGTTTTGGATATCTCAATGCAAACTAAAATGAATGAACAACGCACTAAAACACGCTTTTATACATTTCAATATGATTTACATACAGACTAAAATGAGTGAACACAACACAATAAACGTGTTTTGAATATCTCAACATGATTTACATACAAACTAAAATGAGTGAACATATGCATTAAAACATGATTTGTATATCCCAATATGATTTACATACAGACTAAAATGAGTGAACACAATATCTCAATATGATTTATATACAAACTAAAATAAGTGAACAAACGCATTGAAACATGTTTTTGGATATCTTTTTTTTGTGGGTGAATGTTTTGGATATTTCAGTACTGCCTTCTTTTCGGTTTATAAGACTTACGTGTATCCTTATATCTATAATGTGATAAGATGAGTTGTATAGTTTAAAAATTATACCGTTAAAAAGTAATGTATATGATTTGAAGTTTTTGACGATATATTTTTTGCGATATGTAATTTGTATTAGGTTGGTCTATTTTTCAATCTAGATAAACACGGAGGTAGTACGATTTACATACGAACTATAATGAGTTAACAAACGCATTAGACAAGTGTATATACTGTACATCCGATTCGCAAAAGAAATAAAACATCTTTGTATTTGATATTGTTCCTCTGAGATTGATGAGTGGGCCAGGACCACCTGGGGTCAATTGTCCCCGAAGCACAGAACTGGAGCGAGGAGCGAAAGTTTGGCGAGGTGGAGAGTAACCGAACGCCCAACGTGCAGGTCGCTTTTCGATTGAAATGTTTGCTGTAGCCATACGATTGCTCCTTCAACATCAGTACTCCTACAATAGTACTGGTACTGCATACACGTTACAACCACTGCCATCTTGCTCGGACAAGGGAACTAATTAACCTCGTTTTACATTTGTCTAAGGAATCTATACTGCCGCTGCACTGCCTTCGTCGATCGTCAAAGAATCGCCGACGAGCTCGGCGGCCGACGAGCTCGGGGGCCGACGCGCTCTGCCTGCCCCTAGGTGCTCGGCTATCTGCTGCGGGCGGCGGCGAGCTCCCGCGCGAGCTCCTGGACCTCGCCCTGGTACGCGCGCGCGAGCTCGAGGGCCTCGCACTCGGCCTCGCCGAACTGCACGCACAGCCGCTCCTCGGCCTCCTCTGCGGCCTCGGCGCGCAGCCGCGCGGCCTCCACCTCCGCACGCAGCAGCGCCACCTCCCGCTCCAGCTCGGCGTTCCGGCGCCGCAGCAGCACCGCCTCCGCCTCGCCCTCCGCCTTCCTGCCGCCGCTTTTCCAGCCCGAGGCCGGCGACGCGACGGCAATGGAGATGGACGGCGCCATGGACCGAGATCGAGGCACGGACAGCTCGAGAGAGAGGGTCGAATCGAATCGAGCGCTCGAGTGGCTGTTATGATTGGCTGCGGGTGCTGGGATTGCTTTGATGGTGGAACTTGGTGCTCGAGTTTATTTATGGGCGGGGGTGAGTGCCGGGAAGGCGTCCCGGTTCGGTGTATCTGGACGTGCGGACGGGAGGCGGCGACGGGTACGCCAGCAGTGACCAGTGGTCCTAAAAAATATCGAGGAAATGGGAATCGAGCGAGAGTGACCCGAGGTGAAGGGTGTGGACGAGGCGAGTCGACGCGGGCGGGCCAGACTCGGCGACTCGTTGAGTTTCCCTGCTTGAAAGAAGAGGCGAATCGAGCGAAGTGCTACGGTGAGCTCGAGCTCTCTACTGAACAGTAAATCCCAAAAATAATGTTTTTTTCATGAATTGGTTGTATTTGTCTAGATACAGATGCATCTAGACATGTTTTAGTGTTACATACACCCATATCTAAACAAGCTTAAGACAGAAAATTAACAGAGGTAATAAAAGATTTCAAAAAGAAAATCAGTTTATTGTTCAAAAAATATTGATGTTTTTTCCACATGCACGCAAATTTTGCGATGAAATTGCATTTGTGGGGCTGTAGCCGGATTTGGGACTATCGCACGAGATAGGGAATGGGGAATGATAGGAAGGACCTCGGTTGCGCCTTCAAGGAGGAGAAAACAGCACTAGAGGGCGTTGGCGTCGTCGGGCCGGACAAGCCGACCTAGGGTTTCTCCAGTCCAAAGCTACCTCCCTAGCATCCACCTGCTCCAGAACTGACGACAGAGAGCCGCCTACTGCCTACAACCAAATCAGGGGGGAGGAGAGAGAGAGGGGGGGAGGGAGAGAGACAACGACGACGATGAAGACGAGAGACCGAACCTCATATCTGACGGTAAGGAAGAAGCTCCATGCCACAGTCATAACCCGCTGCCATCTCACCAACCGTGTGGTCAAGGACACCGACCAAAACCTCTCATGAACGTTGTTTTTCGAAGGGCTACATCGCCTCGCCACCCCCTAGATTCCTATGTCCTCCACCATGAAACGGAGCAACAAAGACCACACCACTATCGTCCTTGGTGGGTTGGCTATCTAACCGCTCGTTCTTCATGGAACTACCATATAAGATAAAAAGTCGAGCCATGAAATTAGTTGCTTGATAGAGGAAGAGAATGGCCTCGTAGACCTCTATCGAGCATGCCAAAAACATAGGTTTTCTCCTGTAGCTTGGATTGTTGAATGCTACATTTCACATGTTGGGAGAAATTGCTCACGTCTTCATCATGCATGTTTCGGCCTAAAATGGACCTTATTTTTTCCTTTCCTTTTATTTTTTGAATTTCTTTTCATTTCTATTTATTTGTTATATTAAAATATATTCTGATTTTAGATGTTTATATTCTATTTTAGTTTTGGATAAATACATGTGTACTCCCTTCGTTCGGAACTCAAACGGATGTAAATACATCTAGAGACATCTCTCTGAACGACACTTATTTCCGAACGGAGGAAGTATTTGTTTATGAGATGCACAAACACACATCTTTTCTTCCAAAAGGATATTTTAATTTAAAACATAAACATTCCTAAGGGCTTCATTGGTTCAAAGTAATTGCATGAGATTTTAGATGCATCATAAGAAAAAAAATCTACAATCGCTGCGTTGGGATCCTTAGTAAAAATTATAAGTATTACTTTGCACTATTTTAAAGGATATTTTCTATCTACTCAAAACACTTGGTGCAATTTCTTTTTTTCATGACATCACACACTAGTTGATCCAAAATTCCATTGTTTAGAAATCTCATGCTACTTGAATTTTATATTTATCATATTATTAAGGTTTTGAGAATCATATGAACTACTCCCTCTGTTCACAAATATATTTTGGCTATTTCAATATCAACTACATGTGACATATGAACTTGTTGGGAAACGTTCCATGGAAAACAAAAAAATTCCTACGCACACGCAAGATCTATCCATGGTGATGAACATCTACAAGAGGAAGAGTCGATCTACATATCCTTGTAGATCGCTAAGCGGGAAGCATTAAGAAACGCGGTTGATGTAGTCGAACGTCTTCACAATCCAATCACGGTCCGTCCCACGATATCATCACGAGCCGTCCTGCGATCCCATCATGGTCCTTCCGATCTAGTGCCGAACGGACCACACCTCCGCGTTCAGCACACGTGTAGCTCGATGACGATCTCCACCTCCTTGATCCAGCTAGCGAGGGTGGAGAGGTAGATGAGTTCTCCGGTAGCACAATGGCATGGTGGCGGTGGTGGTGGAGCTATCTCGACAGGGCTTCGCCAAGCGCTACCGCGATAATCTAGAGGAGAAACGAATCTAGAGGGGGAGGGAGAGGCTGCGCCGTGGTTTGTGGTGCTGCAGCCCTCCCTCCCCTCACATATATATAGGAGGGAGAGGAGGAGGGGGCGCCCTAGGGTTTCCCATAGGGTGGGGTGGCGGCCAAGGGGGAAACTTGGCCCCCAAGGCAAGTGGGGCGCCCCCTCTTGGGCTTGCCCTAGCCCTTCCAGCCGCATGGGACTTAGGTGGGAGGGGCTCCCAGCCCACAAGGGGCTGGTGTGCCCCCTCTCACAGCCCATGGGGCCCTCCAGGGCAGGTGGACCCCCGGAACACTTCCGGCACTCCCGTCACAAAACCGGTAAGTCCCGAAACTATTCCGGAACCCGAATATCGATTTCCTATATATTAATCTTTACCTCTGAACCATTCCGGAGCTCCTCGTGACGTCCGGGATCTCATCCAAGACTCCGAACAACCTTCGGTCACCAACATACATAACTCAACTATACCGAAACGTCTAAACCTTAAGTGTGCAGACCCTACGGGTTCGAGAACTATGCACACATGAACGAGACACCTCTACGGTCAATAACCAATAGTGGGACATGGATGCCCATATTGGCTCCTACATATTCTACGAAGATCTTTATCAGTTGAACCTCTATGTCAAGGATTTAGATAATCCCGTATGATGTTCCCTTTGTTCTTCGGTATGTTACTTGCCTGAGATTCGATCGTCAGTATCTCTATACCTAGTTCAATCTCATTACCCACAAGTCTCTTTACTCGTTCCGTAATACAAGATCCCGTGGCTAACTCTTTAGTCACATTGCTTGCAAGGCTTATAGTGATGTTGTATTACCGAGTGGGCCCTGAGATACCACTCTTTCACACGGAGTAACAAATCCCAGTCTTGATCCATGCCAACCCAATAGACACCTTGGAGATACCTGTAGAGCACATTTATAGTCACCCTGTTATGATGCGACGTTTGATACACACAAGGCACTCCTCCGGTGTCAGTGAGTCGCATGATCTCATGGTCATAGGAACAGATACTTGACATGTAGAAAACTATAACAATAAGCTGACACGATCATATGCTACATTTATAGTTTGGGTCTTGTCCATCACATCATTCTCCTAATGATGTGATCCCGTTATAAAATGACATCTCATGTCCATGGCCAGGAAACCTTGACCATCTTTGATCAACGAGATAGTTTACTAGAGGCATACCAGGGACATAGTGTTGTCTATATACCCACACATGTATTTAGTTTCCAATCAATACAATTATAGCATGGATAATAAACGATTATCACGAACAAGGAAATACGATAATAACTAATTTATTATTGCCTCTAGGACATGTTTCCAACAGTCTCCCACTTGCACTAGACTCAATAATCTAGTTCACATCACCATGTGATTCACATTGTTATGAATCTAACACCCAATGATTTTTGGGGTTCGATCATGCTTTGCATGTGAGAGAGGTATTTAGTCAACGGGTCTGTGACACTCAGATCCGTGTGTACTTTGCAAATCTTTATGTCATACTGTAGACACTGCTACCACACTCCACTTGGAGCTATTGCAAATGGCTGCTCCACTATATGTATCCGGATTGCTACTCAGAGTCATCCGGATTGGTGTTAAAGCTTGCATTGACGTAACCCTTTACGACGAACTCCTTATCACCTCCATAATCGAGAAATATTTCCTTAGTCTTCTAGTTACTAAGGATAATCTTGACCGTTGTCCAGTGATCCACTCCTGGATCACTCTTGTACCCCTTGACAGACTCATGGCAAGGCACACACCAGGTGCGGTACATAACATGGCATAATATAGAGCCTATGGCTAAGGCATAGGGGACGACCTTCGTCCTTTCTCTTTCTTCTTCCGTGGTCAAGCTTTGAGTCTCACTCAACTTCACACCTTACAAATCATGCAAGAACTCTTTCTTTGACTGATCCATTCTGAACTCTTTCAAAATCTTGTCAAGGTATGTACTCACTGAAAAATCTCATCGGGCGTCTTGATCTATCTCTATAGATCTCGATGCTCAATGTTCAAGTAGCTTTATCCAGGTCTTCCTTTGAAAAACTCCTTTCAAACAACCCTTTATGCTTTCCAGAAATTGTACATTATTTCCTATCAACAATATGTCAACCACATATACCACATATACATATCAGAAATTCTATAGTGCTCCCACTCACTTTCTTGTAAATACAAGTTTCTCATAAACTTTGTATAAACCCAAAAACTTTGATCACCTCATCAAAGCATATATTCCAACTCCGAGATTCTTGCTTCAGTCCATAGAAGGATCACTGAAGCTTGCACACCTTTTAGCATCCTTAGGACTGACAAAACTTTCTGGTTGTATCTCATACAACCTTTCCTCAAGGAAGGAAACGATGTTTTGACATCCATATGCCAGATTTCATAATTGAAAAATGTAACAACTGCTAACATAATTCCAACAGACTTTAGCATAGCTACGAGTGAGAAAGTTTCATCGTAGTCAACTCCTTAAACTTGGCGAAAACTTATTTGCGACAAGTCGAGCTTTATAAATGGTGACATTCACCATTAGCGTCTGTCTTCATCTTAAAGGTCCATTTGTACTCAACGACCTGTCGTCCAACGAGAAAGTCTACCAAAGTCTATACTTGGTTTTCATACATGGATCCTTTCTCGGATTTCATGGCCTCTAACCATTTGTCAGAATTCAGGCCCATCATCGCTTTTCCATAGCTCGTAGGTTCATCGTTGTCCAACAACGTGACCTTCAAGACAGGGTTGCCGTACCACTCAGGAGTAGTACGCGTCCTTGTCGACCTACGAGGTTCGATAGTAACTTGATCCGAAGCTTCATGATCATCATTAACTTCCTCTTAAACTAACGTAGGCTCCACAGAAACATCTTTCTGCGCTACGCTACTCTCTGGTTGAAACAAAGGTTTAACAACCTCATCAAGTTCTATCTTCCTCCCACTCAATTCTTTCGAGAGAAACTCTTTCTCGAGAAATGACCCATTTTATCAACAAACACTTTGTGCTCGGATCTGAGATAGAAGGTATACCCAACTGTTCTTAGGGTATTCCATGAAGATGCATTTGTCCGCTTTGGGTTCGAGCTCATTAAGTGAAAACCGTTTTTCACATAAGCGTCGCAACCCCAAACATTAACAAATGATAGCTTAGGTTTCTATCAAACCATAATTCATACGGTGTCATCTCAACGGATTTAGATGGTGCCCTATTTAAAGTGAATTTAGTTGTCTCTAATGCATAACCCCAAAACGATATTGGCAAAACGATAAGAGACATCATAGTACGCACCATGTCCAATAGAGCACAACTATGACGTTCGAACACACCATCACACTATGGTGTTCTAGGTGGCATGAGTTGTGAAACAACTTTCACATTGTCTAAAGTTGTATGCCAAACTCGTAACTCAGATATTCACCTCCACGATCATATCGTAGACATTTTATCTTCTTGTCACGATGATCTCAAACTTCACTCTGATTTTGTTTGAACTTTTCAAGAGATTCAGACTCGTGCTTCATTAAGTAAATATACACTATATCTACTCAAATCATCGGTGAAAGTGAGAAAATAACGATATCCACCGCACGCTACAACACTCATTGGACCGTATACATCAACATGTATCATTTCCAATAAGTCACTTTCCCGTTCCATCAAGCTGGAAAATGGGGTTTTAGTCATCTTGCCCATGAGGCATGGTCCGCACGTCTCAACCGATTCGAAATCGAGTGAGTCCAAAGATCCATCAGCATGGAGTTTCTTCATGCGATTTATACCAATATGACATTTAGCGGCAGTGCCACAAGTTTGTGGTACTATCATTATTAACTTTGTATCTTTTGGCATCAATGTTATGAACATGTGCATTACTATGATCAAGATTCGACAAACCATTCTCATTGGGTGCATGACCATTGAAGGTATTATTCATGTAAACAGAATAACCATTATTCTCTAACTTAAATGAATAATCGTGTTGCAATAAACACGATCTAATCATGTTCATTCTTAATGCAAACACCAAATAACATTTATTTAAGTTCGTCACTAATCCTGAAAGTAAAGAGAGCATGTGATGTTGATCACATCAACCTTGGAAACATTTCCAACACACATCGTCACCTCACCTTTAGCTAGTCTCCGCTTATTCCATAGCTTTTATTTCGAGTTACTAACATTTAGCAACCAAACCGGTATCCAATACTTAGGTGCTACTAGGAGTACTAGCAAGGTACACATCAATAACGCGTATATCAAATATACTTTTGTCGACGTTGCCAGCCTTCTTATCTACCAAGTATCTAGGGTTGTTCCGCTTCAGCGACTGCTCTCCTCATAATAGAAGCACTTAGTCTCGGGTTTGGGTTGAACTTTGGGTTTCTTCACTGGAGCAGCAACTGACTTGCCATGCATGAATTTTCCCTCCTAGCGCTTGCCCTTCTCGAAACTAGTGGTTTCACTAACCATCAACACTTGATGCTCCTTCTTGATTTCTACCTTTCGCGGTGTCAAACATCGCGAATAGCTCAGGGATCATTATTTCCATCCTTGGCATTTTATAGTTCAACACGAAGCTCTAGTAGCTTAGTGACAGTGACTTAGAGAACTAGATCAAACACTATCTTATCTGGAAGATCAACTCCCACTCGATTCAAGCGATTGTAGCACCCAGACAATCTGAGCACATGCTCAATGATTGAGCTATTCTCCTTCATCTTGCAGGAAAAGAATCTTGTTGGAGATCTCATATCTCACAACACGGGACGAGCCTGAGATCCCAATTTCAGCTCTTAGAATATCTCATATGTTTCGTGACGTTCAAAACGTTTTAGAGCCTCAATTCTAAGTCGTAATGCATGACGCACTGAACTATCAAGTAGTAATCGGAATGTGCCTGTCAGATGTTCACAACATTTACAGACGACGCTAGAGGGGGGTGGCGCACCGAGCAGTGCATTAAGGACATAAGCCTTCTGTGCAACAATGAGTACAATCCTCAGATCATGCACCTAGTCCGTAATATTGCTACCATCATCTTGCAACTCTATTTCTCTAGGAACATATAAAAATTCAAGGGTGCTACAGCGTGAGATAGTAATCTACAACAAGATTTGCAAAGACACTACTGACTATGTTCATGATAATGAGTTCAATTAATCATATTACTTAAGAACTCCCACTCAAATTGACATCCCTCCGGTCATTCGAGTGATACATGATCCAAATTCACCAACTCAAGTCCGATCATCACGTGAGTTGAGGTGGTTTCAATGGTGAACATCATCATTTTGATCATATCTACTATATGACTCTGATACGTCTCCAACGTATCTATAATTTATGAAGTATTCATGTTGTTATTTTATCATTCTAACGTATTGGAGATTTTCATGGGACTAACGTATTGACCCAGTGCCCAGTGCCAATTGCTGTCTTTTTTGCTTGTTTTTTACATCGTAGCAAATCAATATCAAACGGACTCCAAACACCACAAAACTTTTTGGAGATTTTTTTGGACCAGAAGTAACCCATTGGGCCAGAGCTGCACCTGGGGGTGCCTCGGGGGGGGGGGCACAACCCACCAGGGCGCGCCAGGGCCCTCTAGCATGCCCATGTGGGTTGTGCCCACCTCAGTGGCCTCCCGCACCCCCTCTTTGCACTATAAATTCCTAAATATTCTGAAACCCTTCGGGGGAGCCCTAGATCAGAAGTTCTGCCACCGCAAGGCTCTGTAGCCACCGAAAATCAATCTAGACCCTCTTCCGGCACCCTGCTGGAGGGGGACCCATCTCCGGTGGCCATCTTCATCATCCCGGCGGCCACCACGATGAGGAGGGAGTAGTCCACCCTCGGGGCTGAGGGTTTGTACCAGTAGCTATGTGTTTAATCTCTCTCTCTCTCTCGTGATCTATATCATGGGCTTTGTTAATATAGATGGATCATATGATGTTTCTCCCCTCTATACTCTTATTGTGATGAATTGAATCTTTACCCTTTGAAGTTTTGTTATGTCAGATTGAATGTTCAGATTTGGGAACACATGATGTATGTATTGCGGTATGAATACTTGAGGTGACATTGGGGTATCTTATTGGTTCACTTGATATTTGTTATGGCACTCAACTTGCGGATCCCCGCGGTGATATTGGGGTAATTTATGCATAGGGGTTGATGCACGTTTTTATTATCTTTTCTCTGATAGAAACTTTGGGGACCCCTTTGTAGTTCTTTGTGTGGATTTAGTATTATGAATATGAATTTGCTTTGGTGTTATTCTAGTACGAACACTTGAGTAGATTGATCGGAAAGAATAGCTTGCGTTATTTTAGTACAAACTCTAGGATAGATCGAACAGAAAGAATAGCTTTGAGGTGGTTTCGTACCCTACAAACAATTTCTATCTTTTGTTCTCCGCTAATAGGAACTCGTGAGTGATTCTTTATCGCACTTTGAGGGGTGGTCATATGATCCAACTATGTTAGCACTATTGAGAAATTGCACTAGCGAAAGTACAGACCCTAGGCCTCATTTTCAAGCATTGCAATACCGTTTTTGTGCCCATTTCCTATTTGCAACCTTGCTGTTTTTATTTATTCAGATTATAAAAATATATGTATACCATCAATATTACACTTTTATCACCATCTCTTCGCCGAACTAGTGCACCTATACAAATTGCCATTGTATTGGGTGTGTTTGGGACACAAGAGATTTCTTGTATTTGGTTGCAGGCTCGTTTGAGAGACACCATCTTCATCCTACACCTCTCACGGATTGATAAACCTTAGGTCATCCACTTGAGGGAAAATTGCTAATGTCCTACAAAACTCTGCGCTTGGAGGCCCAACACATGTCTACAAGAATAAAGTTGCGTAGTAGACATCAATCTCTTTTCTGGCGCCGTTGCCGGGGAAGTGAGTGCATGAAGGTATATCTTTAGATTATGCAATTCAATCTTTTAGTTTCTTGTTTTATCACTAGTTTGGTTTATAAAAGAAAACTACAAAAAATGGAATTGAGGTTGCATCATATTATTGATCATCTTTATAATATCTTTCTTGAAAATGATGGATTGGAAAATTGTGCTCAATTGATAGAAGAAGAATTCAATAAAATGATTGGAATGAACGATGAGCATGATTGCAATGTTGTTAGTATGAATTATTTGAATATCCATGGTGCTAATGATATGCAAAGCCATAAGCTTGGGGATGCTATGTTTGATGAAGACGATATTTTTTGTCCCCCAAGTTTTGATGTGGAAATTTGTTATAATGAAAGCATGCCTCCTATCTATGATGATTATATTGATGAGAGTGGATTTGGAGAGGTCATGACTTTATTTAATGATGAATCCACTATTTTGGAAGAGGTTGCTATTGATTATGATAACAAACTTCCTATATATGATGATTATGGTGATGACATGTATGCTATAAATAATAATGATAACCATGAAACTTGTCATCATGACTTTAATTTTCAATCACATGATATTTATTTTGTTGAGTTTGCTCCCACTACTATTGATGAGAATAAATTTGCTTATGTGGAGAGTAACAAAATCTCTATGCTTATGCATCATGAAAAGAATGCTTTATGTGATATCTATATTGTTGAATTCATTCATGATGATACTGAAAATTATTATGAGAGAGGAACATATGCTTGTAGGTATTGCAATAATATCAAGCTTCCTCTCTATGTGTTGAAAATCTTGAAGCTTTGCTTGTTTTGCCTTCCTATGCTAGTTGATTCTTGCTCCCATTAATTGTTTCCTCACAAAATCCCTATGCATAGGAAGTGGGTTAGGCTTAAATGTTCTAGTCATATGCTTCATGACGCTCTCTTTATGTTTCAATTCTTTACTTTTATGCGAGCATCATTGAAATCATCATGCCTAGTTTAAAAGGCATAAAAGAAAAGCGCTTGTTGGGAGACAACCCAACCCTTTTAATTTCTGTTTTTGTGTGTTCACATGATTAAGCTACTGTAGTAATCATGTTTTGTGTCTTTTATTTCAATAAATTGCCAAGTAAATCCTTTGGGATAGTGTGGATACTTGCTTGTTTGATTCTATGCAAAAACAGAAAGTTTTGCGTCCAGTATATGAGTTATCTGATTTTACTGGAGAGTAAAAAAAATTGAAATTTTTACAAAAACTTTATATGAAAATTCCTTGAGTTTTACTATTTTTTCAGAATTTTTAGAGCCAGGGAAGTTTGGTGATCATTCAGATCTTTACAGACTGTTCTGTTTTTACAGATTCTGTTTTGCATGCATAGTTTGCTTGTTTCAAGTGTTCCTATAGCTTATATTGAGTAATATAAGTTGTGGAAATGATGGAATACAGTAGGTATCATGTGGTAATAATTATGAATCTTGTCTTGACAGTACCTAAGTGAATGATTTATCTTTACTACACTAACCTTTCTCACAAAGTTCCGTTAAGTTTTGTGTGATTGAAGTTTTCAAGTTTTGGTTGAGACACCGATATGAGGAGAACAAGGAGTGACAAGAACCTAATATTGGGGATGCCCAAGGCACCCCCAAGGTAATATCCAAGGAATACTCAAGCGTCTAAGCTTGGGGATGCCCCGGAAGGCATCCCCTCTTTCGTCTTCAACACTATCGGTATATCTTACTTGGAGCTATATTATTATTCGTCACATAATATGAGTTTTACTTGGAGCATCATTTTATTTTTTTAATTTCTGTTAGTTGTTATTTATAATCTTGTTTTTCAATAAAAATTTCCAAGAATTGCCTTTAGGATGCTTGCATTGCATGTTTTGATCTGTGCTGTGTGAAAACAGAAACTTCTGTTGTAGCATTTGAATATTCATATTTTACTGGAACGTGGAAAGTTTCTGAAATTTTTACAAAGTATGGTCATATAAATTTTATAGCATGTACTAAATTATAATAATTTTATGAGTTACATACATCCACTGTTTTCATAAATGTCTACAGACTGCTCTGTTTAGACAGATTGCTGTCATAGTTTCGTTATCTACTTATCCTATAGTTTCCATAGCCTATATTGGTAGATATAAATTGTGGATATGATAGTATACAGTATCTAATGTTTGAAAATTATTATGCAACTTGTCTTGGCAGTACATAAAAAGTTGATTTATTATTATGTGTACTAACCTATCTCATGAGTTCTTTTTGAGTTTTGTGTGGATGAAGTTTTTGAGAATAGTTGAAACCGTGGTATGAGAGGATTGAATGAGATACAAAAGCTCAAGATTGGGGATGCCCAAGGCACCCCAAGTAAATATTTCAAGAACTCTCAAGCATCTAAGCTTGGGGATGCTACGCATCCCACCTCTCTTCATCAACAATTATCGGTTAGCCTATGTTGAGCCTAAATTTTTGTTCATTCACATGATGCATGCTATTCTTGGAGTGATATTTTTATTTTGCTTTCTGTTTGAATAAAGTACTTAAGATCTGAAAATATTTATTGAGGGAGAGATAGTCCTCACATAGCTACTTAATTGTTTGACTACTCATTAATCTTCACTTATTTCTTTTGAGAGTAACTTGTCATTTACTCTTGTGCTTCACTTATATCCTATGAGTAAATTGTTGAATAAATTGAATGTCATGAAGTTGAAACCATATCATGCCTAGTGGTAGCTTCACATTGGGTTTATAAAGTGAAATCTTTTGAGGCTTGACAATCACAATATTGGTCATACAAGCAATTCACGAATAATTAGTATAAGGAAGAGAACTTTCACATGCAAATACACTATCTTGGAAATCTTTTGTGATTGTGAGCCCCCATCAAAATATTATATGCCAAAATTGTTGACGTTGGACAAGGAAGACAATGTAATGATTTATGTTTGTTCATATTCACATAGAAGTTATATTGTCATAGATCCTTCAACATGTGGTGCTTGCCCCCCATCTTTGCTAGCCAAAAATTCCGCACCAAGTAGGGATACTACTTGTGCATCAAAAAACCCTTAAACCCAAATCTTATTTTCAAGAGTCCACCATACCTACCTAAGGATTGAGCAAGATCCTTCAAGTAAGTTGTCATCGGTGCAATAAGGCAATAAAAATTGCTTCTAAAAGTGTTAGATCATTTAGTGTAAGAGAAAATTGAGCGTTGTACGAACTTGTGATGGCAAAGTAATAAAAGTGACGGACTGCATAATAAAGGTTTCTATCATAAGGGGAAATATAACGTAACGTTCTTTTGCACTAAGGGGTTGAGCATACAAACAAATAAGCGCATGGAAACCTCTGCTTCCCTCTGCGAAGGGCCTATGTTTCAATTTATGTATTTACTTTTATGCAAGAGTCAAAGTTTTTCTCTCTATTACTTTTTTTGTCCTTTGGCAAGTATCATGTTGTGAGGAAAGATCTAGACACATATGTCCAGTTGAATATGGGTAGCATGAGTTATTATTGTTGACACCACCCTTGAGGTGAATACGTTGGGAGGCGAAATTATAAGCCCCTATCTTTCTATGTGTCTAGTTGAAACATTTTGATCATGTGTATGCGGTGAGTGTTAGCAATCATAGAAGACTATATGATGGTTGAGTACGTGGATCTCTTACTTATACTCTGTTGAATAAGTTTAATTGCAATTGCTTGGTGACTAAGAACATAGGTTGTTGAGTTTCAAGAGAGTTCATTGTTTGAAGCTTAACATGTGAATTGGTTGCCACTATAACATGAGAAGTTTTATAAGAAAGAATCGCTGTTATGATGCTAGAAAAAGTGATTGAAATTGTCATTGATCAAACATGTGCACTTTGCTAGCATTCACACTTCAAAAATTATTTCATTTATCATTTACCTACTCGAGGACGAGTAGGAATTAAGCTTGGGGATGCTGATACGTCTCCAACGTATCTATAATTTATGAAGTATTCATGCTGTTATTTTATCATTCTTGAATGTTTTACAATCATTTTATAGCAAATTTATATCATTTTTTGGAACTAACCTATTGACCCAGTGCTAGTTGCTGTTTTTTGCTTGTTTTTTACATCGCAGGAAATCAATATCAAACGAAGTCCAAACACCACGAAACTTTTTGGAGATTTTTTTGGACCAGAAGGAACCCAATGGGTCAGAGTTGCTCCTGGGGGTGCCCCGAGGGGGGCACAACCCACCAGGGCGCGCCAGGGCCCCCTGGCGCGACCAGGTGGGTTGTGCCCACCTTGGTGGCCTCATGCACCCCCTCTTTGCACTATAAATTCCCAAATATTCCAAAACCCTTTAGGGGAGCCCTAGATCATAAGTTCCATCGCTACAAGGCTCTGTAACCACCGAAAACCAATCTAGATCCCGTTCCGGCACCCTGTTGGAGGGGGACCCATTTCCGGTGGCCATCTTCATCATCCCGGCGGCCACCACGATGAGGAGGGAGTAGTCCACCCTCGGGGCTGAGGGTTTGTACCATTAGCTATGTGTTTAATCTCTCTCTCTCTCTCGTGATCTATATCATGGGCTTTGTTAATATAGATGGATCATATGATGTTTCTCCCCTCTATACTCTTATTGTGATGAATTGAATCTTTACCCTTTGAAGTTTTGTTATGTCAGATTGAATGTTCAGATTTGGGAACACATGATGTATGTATTGCGGTATGAATACTTGAGGTGACATTGGGGTATCTTATTGGTTCACTTGATATTTGTTATGGCACTCAACTTGCGGATCCCCACGGTGATATTGGGGTAATCTATGCATAGGGGTTGATGCACGTTTTTATTATCTTTTCTCCGATAGAAACTTTGGGGACCCCTTTGTAGTTCTTTGTGTGGATTTAGTATTATGAATATGAATTTGCTTTGGTGTTATTCTAGTACGAACACTTGAGTAGATCGATCGGAAAGAATAGCTTGCGTTATTTTAGTACAAACTCTAGGATAGATCGAACGAAAAGAATAGCTTTGAGGTGGTTTCGTACCCTACAAACAATTTATATATTTTGTTCTCCGCTAATAGGAACTCGGGAGTGATTCTTTATCGCACTTTGAGGGGTGGTCATATGATCCAACTATGTTAGCACTATTGAGAAATTGCACTAGCGAAAGTACGGACCCAGGCCTCATTTTCAAGCATTGAAATACCATTTTTTTGCCCGTTTACTATTTGCAACCTTGATGTTTTTATTTATTCTGATTATAAAAAATATATTTCTACCATCAATATTACACTTTTTTCACCATCTCTTCGCCGAACTAGTGCACCTATACAAATTGCCATTGTATTGGGTGTGTTGGGGACACAAGAGATTTCTTGTATTTGGTTGCAGGGTCGTTTGAGAAAGACCATCTTCATCCTACACCTCTCACGGAAATTTCTACTGTCCTATAAAACTCTGCGCTTGGAGGCCCAAAATGTGTCTACAAGAATAAAGTTGCGTAGTAGGCATCAGACTCATGTTCGACCTTTCGGTCTCTTATGTTCCGAGGCCATGTCTGTACATGCTAGGCTCATCAAGTTTAACCCGAGTGTTCCACACGTACAACACTGGCTTGCACCCGTTGTATGTGAACGTAGAGTCTATCACACCCGATCATCACGTGGTGTCTCGACACGACGAACTTTCGCAACGGTGCACACTCGGGGAGAACACAATTGATCTTGAAATTTTAGCAAGGGATCACCTTATAATGCTACTGTCGTCCTAAGCAAAACAAGGTGCATAAAAGTATTAACATCACATGCAAAGCATAAGTGACATGATATGGCCATGAACTTGTGCTTTTGATCTCCATCTATAAAGCATCTGCATGATCTCCATCGTCAACGGCATGACACCATGATCTCCATCATCTTGATCTCCATCAACGTGTCGCCATCGGGGTTGTCGCACCCACCATGCTTCTACTACTATTGCTACCGCTTAGCGATAAAATAAATCATTACATAGCGCGTAATGATTGACATGCAGGTCATACAATAATTAAAGACAACCCTATGGCTCCTGTCGGTTGCCGTACTCATCGACATGCAAGTCATGATGTTCTATACAATACATGATCATCTCATACATCACATATATCTCATCATGTAATTGGCCATATCACATCACAACAAACCCTGCAAAAACAAGTTAGATGTCCTCTAATTGTTGTTGCAAGTTTTATGTGGCTGCTACGGGTATCTAGCAAGAACAATTCTCACCTACGCAAAACCACAACGGTGATACATAAGTTGCTTTTCAACCTTCTCAAGGACTGCCTTTGTCGAATCCGATTCAACTAAAGTAGGAGAAACAGACACCCGCCAGCCATCTTTGTGCAACAAAGTTACACGTTAGTCGATGGAACCAGTTTCTCGTAAGCGTACGAGTAAGGTTGGCACGGGCCGCTTCATCCCACAATGTCGTTGAACCTAAACACGAACAAGGGAGGAAGCAATCTAAGCATCAACGCCCACAAACTCCTTTGTGTTCTACTCGAGATCTCATCTACACATAGACCTAGCTCTGATGCCATTCTCTGGGAATGTTGCATGGGAAACAAAAAAATTCCTACGCACACGCAAGATCTATCCATGGTGATGAGCATCTACAAGAGGGAGAGTGGATCTACATATCCTTGTAGATCGCTAAGTGGGAAGCATTAAGAAACGCGGTTGATGTAGTAGAACGTCTTTCACGACCCAATCATGGTCCGTCCCGCGATCTCATCACGAGCCGTCCCGCAATCCCATCTTGGTCCTTCCGATGTAGAGCCGAACGGACGACACCTCCGCGTTCAGCACACGTGCAGCTCGATGACGATCTCCACCTCCTTGATCCAGCTAGCGAGGGTTGAGAGGTAGATGAGTTCTCCGCTAGCACGATGACATGGTGGCGGTGGTGGTGAAGCTGTCCCGACAGGGCTTCACTAAGCGCTACCGCGACAATCTAGAGGAGAAACAAATCTTGAGGGGGAGGGAGAAACTGCGTCGTGGCTTGTGGTGTTGCATCCCTCCCTCCCCTCACATATATATAAGAGGGAGAGGAGGATGTTGGAAATATGCCCTAGAGGCAATAATAAAATGGTTATTATTGTATTTCCTTGTTCATGATAATTGTCTATTGTTCATGCTATAATTGTGTTAACCGGAAACCATAATACATGTGTGAATACATAGACCACAACATGTCCCTAGTGAGCCTCTAGTTGACTAGCTCGTTGATCAATAGATGGTCACGGTTTCATGGCCATGGACATTGGATGTCGTTGATAACGGGATCACATCATTAGGAGAATGATGTGATGGACAAGACCCAATCCTAAGCATAGCACAAAGATCGTGTAGTTCGTTTGCTAAAGCTTTTCAATGTCAAGTGTCATTTCCTTAGACCATGAGATTGTGTAACTCCCGGATACCGTAGGAATACTTTGGGTGTGCCAAACGTCACAACATAACTGGGTGGCTATAAAGGTACGCTACGGGTATCTCCGAAAGTATCTGTTGGGTTGGCACGAATCGAGACTGGGATTTGTCACTCCGTGTGACGGAGAGGTATCTCTGGGCCCACTCGGTAAGACATCATCATAATGAGCTCAATGTGACTAAGGAGTTAGCCACGGGATGATGTATTACGGAACGAGTAAAGAGACTTGCCAGTAACGAGATTGAACAAGGTATGGGGATACCGACGATCGAATCTCGGGCAAGTATCATACCGATAGACAAAGGGAATTGTATACGGGATTGATTGAATCCTTGACATCGTGGTTCATCCGATGAGATCATCGTGGAGTACGTGGGAGCCAACATGGGTATCCAGATCCCGCTGTTGGTTATTGACCGGAGAGGTGTCTCGGTCATGTCTACGTGTCTCCCGAACCCGTAGGGTCTACACACTTAAGGTTCGATGACGCTAGGGTTATAGGGAAAAGGTATACGTGATTACCGAAGGTTGTTCGGAGTCCCGGATGAGATCCCGGACGTCACGAGGAGCTCCGGAATGGTCCGGAGGTAAAGATTGATATATAGGAAGTCCAGTTTTGGTCACCGGAAAGTTTTCGGGCTCATCGGTAGTGTACCGGGAGTGCCGGGAGGGTGCCGGAGGACCCCCGGGAGGGGTGTGACGACCAGAGGACTTCATGGGCTGTTAGATAAAGTGTGTCAGCCCTTATTGGGCTGGGAAATACTTTTGCTAAAGGCCCATGTGGCTGGAGATAAGGAGATAAGGCAAAAAGGATTTAAAAGGAGGAGATCCACCTCCCTTGTGGGAGGTGGACTCTCCCTTTAATTCGGCCGGCCATCTCCTCTTTGGAGTAGAGGCCAAGCCAGACCTCCACGTCCCTCCTCCTATATATACTTGAGGTTTTGGATGTTTTGAGACAAGATTTGATCTCTCTCTCTCACGGCGAAGCCCTACCTCTCTTCTTCCTCCTCCGCAGCGCTTAGGCGAAGCCCTGTCGGAATACCTTGCTACTCCACCACCACCACGCCGTCGTGCTGCTGTTGGAGCCCTTCCCCAACCTCTCCTTCCTCCTTGCTGGATCAAGGTGTTGGAGACGTCACCGGGCTGCACGTGTGTTGAACGCGGAGGTGCCGTCCGTTCGGCACTTGATCGGATCTACCGCGATCTGAATCGCTGCGAGTACGACTCCATCAACCGCGTTCTTGTAACGCTTCCGCTTAGCGATCTTCAAAGGTATGAAGATCCACTCTCCCCTTGCTCGTTGCTGGTTTCTCCATAGATGGATCTTGGTGAACGCGTAGGAAAAATTTTGATTTACTACTACGTCTCCCAACAGTGGCATCATGAGCTAGGTCTATGCGTAGAATCTATGCACGAGTAGAACACAAAGCAGTTGTGGGCGTCGAGTTTGTTAATTTGCTTGCCGCTACTAGTCTTATCTTGATTCGGCGGTATTGTGGGATGAAGCGGCCCGGACCAACTTTACACGTACGCTTACGTGAGACCGGTTCCACCGCCTGACATGCACTAGATGCATAAGGTGGCTAGCGGGTGTCTGTCTCTCCTACCTTAGTCGGATCGGATTCGATGAAAAGGGTCCTTATGAAGGGTAAATAGCAATTGGCAAATCACGTTGTGGTGTTGATGTAGGTAAGAAACGTTCTTGCTAGTAACCTATAGCAGCCACGTAAAAACTTGCAACTACAAATTAGAGGACGTCTAACTTGTTTTTGCAGCATGTGCCTTGTGATGTGATATGGCCAAAGGATGTGATGTGATGCATTGTGATGTATGAATTGATCATGTTCTTGTAATAGGATTCACAACTTGCATGTCGATGATTATGACAACCGGCAGGAGCCATAGGAGTTGTCTTATTTATTGTATGACCTGCGTGTCAATCATAAACGCCATGTAATTACTTTACTTTATTGCTAAGCGTTAGCCATAGTAGTAGAAGTAATAGTTGGCGAGACAACTTCATGAAGACACAATGATGGAGATCATGATGATGGAGATCATGGTGTCGTGCCGGTGACAGTGATGATCATGGTGCCCCGAAGATGGAGATCAAAGGAGCAAGATGATATTGGCCATATCATGTCACTATATTGATTGCATGTGATGTTTATCATGTTTACATCTTATTTGCATAGAACGACGGTAGTAAATAAGATGATCTCTCAATAAAATTTCAAGAAAGGTGTTCACCCTAACTGTGCACCGTTGCTAAGGATCGTCGTTCCGAAGCACCACGTGATGATCGGGTGTGATAGGTTCTAACGTTCGCATACAACGGGTGTAAGCCAGATTTACACATGCGAAACACTTAGGTTGACTTGACGAGCCTAGCATGTACAGACATGGCCTCGGAACACGGAAGACCGAAAGGTCGAACATGAGTCGTATAGAAGATACGATCAACATAGAGATGTTCACCATGGATGACTAGTCCGTCTCACGTGATGATCGGACACGGGCTAGTTGACATGGATCATGTATCACTTGGAAGACTAGAGAGATGTCTATCTAAGTGGGAGTTCATTAATAATTTGATTAAGTGAACTTAATTATCATGAACTTAGTCTAAAAATGTCCTTGCAAATTATGTCGTAGATAGCTCGCGCTGTAGCTCCACAGTTTTATTGATACAATCCTAGAGAAAAGTAAGTTGAAAGTTGATGGTAGCAATAATGCGGACTGGGTCCGTGATCTGAGGATTGTCCTCATTGCTGCACAGAAAGCTTATGTTGTTTGATGTACCGCTAATTGCATCACTCCCTCAAGCGTTGTCTGTAGATGTTGTGAACATATGACAGGCACTTTTTGATGACTACGTGATAGTTCAGTGCGTCATGCATTACGGCTTAGAATTAAGGCTTCAAAATGTTTTGAACGTCACAGAACATATGAGATGTTCTAGGAGCTGAGATTGTGATCTCAAGCTCGTGCCTATGTTGAGAGGTATGAGACCTCCAACAAGATTCTTTGCCTGCAAGATAAAGGAGAATAGCTTAATCGGTGAGCGTGTTCTCAGATTGTCTGGGTGCTACAATCACTTGAATCAAGTGGGAGTTAATCTCCCAGATGAGATAGTGATTAATGCAGTTCTCCAAGTCACTGCCACCAAGCTACTAGAGCTTCGTGATGAACTATAACATGCCAGGGATGGATAAGATGATCCCTGAGTTGTTCGTGATGTTTGACACCACGAAGGTAGAAACCAATAAGGAGCATCAAGTGTTGATGGTTAAGTTAAACCACTAGTTTCAAAAGGGGCAAGGGCAAGAAGGGAAAACTTCAGGAATGGCAAGCCAGTTGTTGCTCTAGTGAAGAAACCCAAGGTTGAGCCTGCCGAGACTAAGTGCTTCTGTTATGAGGAGAATGTTCGCTGAAGCGGAAAAACCCTAGATGCTTGGTAGATAAGAAGGCTGGTAATGTCAATGGAGGTATATTTGATATACGTGTTAGTGATGTGTACCTTGCTGGTACTCCTAGTAGCACCTGGGTATTGGATACCCGTTCGGTTGCTAAGTGTTAGCAACTCGAAATAAAAGCTACGGAGTAAATGGAGACTAGCTAGGTGAAAGGTGACGATGTGTGTTGGAAGTATTTCCAAGATTGATGTGATCACCATCGCACGCTCTCTCTACCTTCAGGATTTGTGATAAACCTAAATAAATGTTATTTGGTGTTTGCGTTGAGCATGAACGTGATTAGATCATGATTAGTGCGATACGGTTATTCATATAAGTTAGAGAATAATGGTTATTCTGTTTACATGGATAATGCCTTCAATGGTCATGCACCCACTCGGAATGGTTTATTGAATCATGATCGTAGTAGTACACATATTCATAACATTGGTACCAAAAGATATAAAGTTAATAATGATAGTACCACATACTTGTGGCACTGCCGCTAAATGTCATATTGGTATAAATCGCATGAAGAAACTCCATGATGATGGATTTTTGACTCACTCGATTTCGAATCGGTTGAGACATGCGAGCCATGCCTCTTGGGCAAGATGACTGAGACCCCGTCATCCAATATGATGGAGCGGGCAAGTGGCTTATTGGAAATAATACATGTTGATGTATGTGGTCCAATGAGTGTTGAAACACACAGTGGATATCGTTGTTTTTCTTTACCTTCACTGATGATTTGAGTAAATATGGGGATATTTACTTAATGAAACACGAATCTGAAATGTTTGAAAGATTCAAGGAGTTTCAGAGTGAAGTTAAAGATCATCGTGACAAGAAGATAAATGTCTATGATATGATCATGGAGGTGAATATCTAAGTTACGAGTTTGGTATGCAATTTTAGACAATGTGGAAATTGTTTCACAGCTCACGCCTCCTGGAACACCATAGTGTGATGGTGTGTTCGAACGTCATAGTCGTGCTCTATTGGATATAGTGAGTACTATGATGTCTCTTATCATTTTGCCACTATCGTTATGGGGTTATGCATTAAAGACAAATCCATTCACTTTAACAGGGCACCATCTAAGTCTGTTGAGATGACACCGTGAGAATTATGGTTTGACAGAAGCCTAAGCTGTCATTTCTTAATGTTTGGGGCTGCGACGCTTATGTGAAAATGGGTTTTTTCACCTAGCGAGCTCGAACCCAAAGTAGACAAATGCATCTTCATAGAATACCCTAATGAGACATTGGGTATACCTTCTATCTCAGATCCAAGCGCAAAAGGTGTTTGTTGCTAAGAACGGGTCCTTTCTTGAGAAATAGTTTCTCTCGAAAGAATTGAGTGGGAGGAAGATAGAACTTGATGAGGTTGTTGAACCTTTGTTTCATCCAGAGAATAGCACAACACAGAAAGATGTTTCTGTAGAGCCTACTCAGTTGAAAAGGAAGTTAATGATGATGATCATGAAGCTTCAGATCAAGTCACTATCGAACCTCGTAGGTCGACAAGGACGCGTACTGCTCCTGAGTAGTACGACAACCCTGTCTTGGAAATCATGTTGTTGGACAACGATGAACCTACGAACTATGGAGAAGCGATGGTGGGCCCGGATTCCAACAAATGGCTAGGAGCCATGAAATCCGAGAAAGGATCCATGTATGAAAACCAAGTATGGACTTTGGTAGACTTGCCTGTTGAATGGTAGGTCGTTGAGTACAAATGGACCTTTGAGATGAACATAGACGCTAATGGTGAATTGTCACCGTTTATAAAGCTCGACTTGTCGCAAAGAAGTTTCCGCCAAGTTCAAAGAGTTGACTGCGATGAGATTGTCTCATGTGTAGCGATGCTAAAAGTCTATTAAAATTTTGTTAGCAGTTGCTGCATTTTTCGATTAGGAAATCTGGCAGATGGATGACAAAACAAGGTTTCCGTAATGGTTTCTGTGAGGAAGAGTTGTATGTGATACAACCAGAAGGTTATGTCAATCCTAAGGATGCTAATAATATGCAAACTCCAGCGATCCTTCTATGGACTGGAGCAAGAATCTCGGAGTTGGAATATATGCTTTGATGAGGTGATCAAAGTGTTTAAGTTTATACAGTGTTTATGAGAAACTTGTATTTGCAAGAAAGTGAGTGGGAGCACTATAGAATTTCTTATAAGAATATGTAGTTGACATATTATTGATCGGAAATGATGTAGAATTTCTGGAAGAGCATGAAGGGTTGTTTGAAAAGAGTTTTTTCAAAGGAAGACCCAGATAAAGCTACTATTTTATTGAGCATCAAGATCTATAGGGATAGATCAATTCGCTTGATAAGTTTTTTCGACGAAGACATACCTTGACAAGTTTTTGAAGGAGTTCAAAATAGATGGGTCAAAGAAGGAGTTCTTGACTGTATTGTAAGGTGTGAAATTGAGTAAGACTCAATACCCGACCACGGCAGAAGATAAAGAAAAGATGAGTGTCATCTCCTATGCTTTAGCCATAGGCTCTATATAGTATGCCATGCTGTGTACCGCACCTGTGTGTGCCTTGCCATGAGTCTGTCAAGGGGTACAAGAGTAATCCAAGAGTGGATCACTAGACAGGGGTCAAAGTTAGCCTTAGTAACTTGAGAACTAAGGAAATATTTCTCGATTATGGAGGTGATAAAGAGTTCATCGTAAAGTGTTACGATGATGCAAGCTTTAAAACCAATTCGGATGACTCTTAGTAGAAATCCAGCTACGTATAGTGGAGCAGCCATTTGGAATAGCTCCAAGTGGAGCGTGGGAGCAGTATCTACAAATATGACATGGAAAGTTTGCAAGGTACACACGGATCTAAATGTCGCAGACCCGTTGACTAAAAACCTCTTTCACGAGCAGAACATGAACAAACCCCAGAACTTATTGGGTGTTAATCACATGATGATATGATCATATGGTGATGTAAGTGTTAATCACATGGTGATGTGAACTAGATTATTGACTCTAGTGCAAGTGGGAGACTGTTGGAAATATGCCCTAGAGGCAATAATAAAATGGTTATTATTGTATTTCCTTGTTCATGATAATTGTCTATTGTTCATGCTATAATTGTGTTAACCGGAAACCATAATACATGTGTGAATACATAGACCACAACATGTCCCTAGTGAGCCTCTAGTTGACTAGCTCGTTGATCAATAGATGGTCACGGTTTCATGGCCATGGACATTGGATGTCGTTGATAACGGGATCACATCATTAGGAGAATGATGTGATGGACAAGACCCAATCCTAAGCATAGCACAAAGATCGTGTAGTTCGTTTGCTAAAGCTTTTCAATGTCAAGTGTCATTTCCTTAGACC
Organism: Hordeum marinum; assembly: GCA_022496015.1. NCBI lineage: Eukaryota > Viridiplantae > Streptophyta > Magnoliopsida > Poales > Poaceae > Hordeum > Hordeum marinum. The sequence continues at coordinate 50,352,608 of CM039677.1, forward strand.
ATGAGATTGTGTAACTCCCGGATACCGTAGGAATACTTTGGGTGTGCCAAACGTCACAACATAACTGGGTGGCTATAAAGGTACGCTACGGGTATCTCCGAAAGTATCTGTTGGGTTGGCACGAATCGAGACTGGGATTTGTCACTCCGTGTGACGGAGAGGTATCTCTGGGCCCACTCGGTAAGACATCATCATAATGAGCTCAATGTGACTAAGGAGTTAGCCACGGGATGATGTATTACGGAACGAGTAAAGAGACTTGCCAGTAACGAGATTGAACAAGGTATGGGGATACCGACGATCGAATCTCGGGCAAGTATCATACCGATAGACAAAGGGAATTGTATACGGGATTGATTGAATCCTTGACATCGTGGTTCATCCGATGAGATCATCGTGGAGTACGTGGGAGCCAACATGGGTATCCAGATCCCGCTGTTGGTTATTGACCGGAGAGGTGTCTCGGTCATGTCTACGTGTCTCCCGAACCCGTAGGGTCTACACACTTAAGGTTCGATGACGCTAGGGTTATAGGGAAAAGGTATACGTGATTACCGAAGGTTGTTCGGAGTCCCGGATGAGATCCCGGACGTCACGAGGAGCTCCGGAATGGTCCGGAGGTAAAGATTGATATATAGGAAGTCCAGTTTTGGTCACCGGAAAGTTTTCGGGCTCATCGGTAGTGTACCGGGAGTGCCGGGAGGGTGCCGGAGGACCCCCGGGAGGGGTGTGACGACCAGAGGACTTCATGGGCTGTTAGATAAAGTGTGTCAGCCCTTATTGGGCTGGGAAATACTTTTGCTAAAGGCCCATGTGGCTGGAGATAAGGAGATAAGGCAAAAAGGATTTAAAAGGAGGAGATCCACCTCCCTTGTGGGAGGTGGACTCTCCCTTTAATTCGGCCGGCCATCTCCTCTTTGGAGTAGAGGCCAAGCCAGACCTCCACGTCCCTCCTCCTATATATACTTGAGGTTTTGGATGTTTTGAGACAAGATTTGATCTCTCTCTATCACGGCGAAGCCCTACCTCTCTTCTTCCTCCTCCGCAGCGCTTAGGCGAAGCCCTGTCGGAATACCTTGCTACTCCACCACCACCACGCCGTCGTGCTGCTGTTGGAGCCCTTCCCCAACCTCTCCTTCCTCCTTGCTGGATCAAGGTGTTGGAGACGTCACCGGGCTGCACGTGTGTTGAACGCGGAGGTGCCGTCCGTTCGGCACTTGATCGGATCTACCGCGATCTGAATCGCTGCGAGTACGACTCCATCAACCGCGTTCTTGTAACGCTTCCGCTTAGCGATCTTCAAAGGTATGAAGATCCACTCTCCCCTTGCTCGTTGCTGGTTTCTCCATAGATGGATCTTGGTGAACGCGTAGGAAAAATTTTGATTTACTACTACGTCTCCCAACAGAGCAGGGGGCGCCCTAGGGTTTCCCATAGGGTGGGGCTGCGGCCAAGGAGGAAACTTGGCCCCCAAGGCAAGTGGGGCGCCCCCTCTTGGGCTTGCCCTAGCCCTTCCAGCCGCATGGGCCTTAGGTGGGAGGGGCTCCCAGCCCACCAGGGGCTGGTGTTCCCCCTCTCACAGCCCATGGGGCCCTCCGGGGCAGGTGGACCCTCCCGGTGGACCCCCGGAACACTTCCGGCACTCCCGTCACAAAACTGGTAAGTCCCGAAACTATTTTGGAACCCGAATACCGACTTCCTATATATTAATCTTTACCCCCGGACCATTTCAAAGCTCCTCGTGATGTTCGGGGTCTCATCCGGGACTCCGGACAACCTTCGGTCACCAACATACATAACTCAACTATACCGAAACGTCACCGAACCTTAAGTGTGCAGACCCTGCGGGTTCGAGAACTATGCAGACATGACCGAGACACCTCTACGGTCAATAACCAATAGCGGGACCTGGATGCCCATATTGGCTACTACATATTCTACGAAGATCTTTATCGGTTGAACCTCTATGTCAAGGATTCAGATAATCACGTATGATGTTCCCTTTGTTCTTCGGTATGTTACTTGCCCGAGATTCGATCGTCGGTATCTCTATACCAAGTTCAATCTCGTTACCGGCAAGTCTCTTTACTCGTTCCGTAATACAAGATCCTGTGGCTAACTCTTTAGTCATATTGCTTGCAAGGCTTATAGTGATGTTGTATTACCGAGCGGGCCCTGAGATACGACTCCGTCACACAGAGTAACAAATCCAAGTCTTGATCCATGCCAACCCAACAGACACCCTCGGGCCTCGGAGATACCTGTAGAGCACCTTTATAGTCACCCAGTTACGTTGTGACGTTTGATACACACAGGGCACTCCTCTGGTGTTAGTGAGTTGCATGATCTCATGGTCATAGGATACTTGACATGCAGAAAACTGTGGTCATAAACTAACATGATCATATGCTACATTTATAGTTTAGGTCTTGTCCATCACATCATTCTCCTAATGATGTGATCCCGTTATCAAATGACATCTCATGTCCATGACCAGGAAACCTTGACCATCCTTGATCAACGAGCTAGTCTACTAGAGGCATACCAGGGACACAGTGTTGTCTATATACCCACACATGTATTTAGTTTCAATCAATACAATTATAGCATGGATAATAAACGATTATCACGAACAAGAAAATATGATAACAACTAATTTACTATTGCTTCTAGGGCATATTTTTAATAGAACTAACATGAATGAACAACTAAACCATGTCTATATGCTCCCTGTATCCCGTAGTGTAAGACGCTTTTTGACACCACAGTAATGTCAACAAACATACTGCATTATGGGAAGGAGGGGGTACATTTGATTCAGGGAAAAGCTAGAATAGCATATACTTTTGAATTTTTTTCGAAAGAAATGGATGTATATAGATATATTTTAAATTACATACATTTATTTTCATTCTTTTTTAAAAACTTTTTTAATCCATTTTTGTGATAAGTAACTCCAAGTATTTGTGAATGAAGGGAGTAGTAATCAATGATGCCTTTACGGTTTTGTTTGAGTGGTGCCTTTCAAAATTTACATGAACATAAACAGCGTCACGGATGGTCACGGGGCCTGATCATTGGTCAGGTTGTGTTGGGTTTGGTCCGGGGCTTGGCAAAGCCCGAAGGAAGTCCCAATCCCAAGCCCAACTCGGCGGCCCAAAGCATATGAACAGTAACTGTTTAAATTAAATTAATCTAGACTCAAAAAATTAAATCAATCTTATTTAAAATATTATATCAAATTATTATAACTACATTTTGAATAAAAAATATTTATACATATTTTTCGGGTTTTATTTGGGTTTTGGGCGCGGGCTTCGGGGGCCTTCTGGTCCCCTCCCCATGTTAAAAAAAAGGCAGAAGTGTGCAGGTCGTTTTTTCATTGAAATGTTTGGTATAGCGACACGATTGCTCCTTCAACATCAGTACAATAGTACTGCATGGTAATACTACTACTCAGACAAGTTACAATCACTGCTATCTTTCTCAGACAAGAAGTGAACTAATTAACCTCGTTTTACATTTGTCTAAAGAATCTATACGGAATCTATACTGCCGCCGCACTGCCTTCGTCGATCGTCAAAGAATCGCCGACGAGCTCGGCGGCCGACGCGCTCTGCCTGCCTCTAGGTGCTCGGCTATCTGCTGCGGGCGGCGGTGAGCTCCCGCGCGAGCTCCTGGACCTCGCCCTGGTACGCGCGCGCGAGCTCAAGGGCCTCGCACTCGGCCTCGCCGAGCTGCACGCACAGCCGCTCCTCGGCGTCCTCCGCGGCCTCGGCGCGCAGCCTCGCGGCCTCCAGCTCCGCACGCAGCAGCGCCACCTCCCGCTCCAGCTCGGCGTTCCGGCGCCGCAGCAGCACCGCCTCCGCCTCGCCCTCCGCGGCCTTCCTGCCGCTCTTCCAGCCCGAGGCCGGCGACGCGGCGGCAATGGAGATGGACGGCGCCATGGATCGAGATCGAGGCACGGAGAGCTCGAGACTCCAAGAAAGATCGAATCGAATCGAGTGCTCGAGTGGGTGTTATGAACTTATGATTGGCTGCGGGTGCTGGGATTGCTTTGATGGGGCAACTAGTGCTCGGGTTAATTTATGGGCGGGGGTGAGGGCCGGGAAGGCGTCCAGGTTCGGTGTATCTGGACCTGCGGACGGGAGGCGGCGACGGGTACGCCAGCAGTGATTGGTGGTGATTCGGGCGCTCGGGAATATCGGGGAAATGGAGTCGGGTCGAACGCTGTGGACGGACGAGGCGGGTCGACGCGGGCCAGACTCGGCGACTCGTTGGACGTTGGGTTTCCCCGGTTGAAAGAAGGGGAGAGACTCAACCTCAGATCTGAGAGCATCTAACCGGACGATAAACCTGGAAGGGGAGAGACTGAACCTCAGTTCTGAGAGCATCTAACCGGACGATAAACCTGGAAGGAGAGAGACTGAACCTCAGATCTGAGAGCATCTAACCGGACGATAAACCTGATCATTGATCGGGCCGGATCGGGTTCGGTCTGGGTTTTGTAAAGCCCGAAAAAATCTCAAGCCTAAAGCCGGTCCGAAGCCTGAAATGTACTCTTTTTTCAAGCCCGAGCCCGGCTCGAAGCCCGATCCGAAGCCCGAAAGCCTGGCCCGGATGTTATTTTTTATTGTATGCACATGTAAGCTCGGCCCGAAATCCTTAAAGAAGCCCGAGCCCGGCCCGAACTATGTTTTGGGCTAGAAAATGAAGCCCGAACACGACCCGAATGCCAAGCCCGAAGCCTAAAACTTGGTTTTTTCGGGCCAAGCTGTCCATGCACATGCCTAAGCGGACGTCTCAAACGAATTCTCATACGTTTATGAACGCGCCTAGTCAGTGAATGCATAGGAGAATAAAAAAAGAACTCAATCAGACCCCTCATATCATTGTACGTCCAGACTGTCCGCGAACATTTATATCCATCTCAAATATGGAGAGGATATGAGGGCTTGCAAACGCGCTCGGGCACGTCCAATTAATCCGTCATGTAGGACGCGACCTGTCATGGATTTGTCACGACAAGATGTCTGGGTCAACGGACTTAGGTGTGAGGCCATCGCAACTATGTGGCGGCTTGAGAGGGGTCGGTCGAAATCGAGAGACGCGAATTTACCCAGGTTCGGGCCCTCCGATGAAGGTAAAAGCCTACATCCTGCTTTGTGTCTATATTGATGATGAGGGCGATCTCGATTACAAGGGTGTTGTCTTGCTACCTCTAATCTTGAGAGCCTCTAATCTGTCTATCTCTAATGATTTGAACTTGTCTCCCTAGGGGTGCTTTACGCCTCCTTATATAAGTGAAAGGGGTAGGTTTACATGTAGAGTCCTGCTAGGACTAGGATTAGGACTAGTCTTTCTTGTGTCCTAATCCGGGTCTTGTTTCTCTTGTAAGGGAATCTTTCCTCTCCTTTGGGCCTTTTTTGTGAGCCGCCTGCGCCGACTTACACGATGGGCCTTGGGCTTGGTCGTCCTGTGACCCAGTAATAGAGGTGACCTATGAGCCGACATACAATGGGTTGGGTCATACCTCCTGCCGGGTCATACCTGTAGTCGTGTCACCAATGAGTCGCCAAGTTCGTCTGGTGCAGTAGTGAGTCGTCGAGTCCCGGACGGGTTATATCGTGGGGTAATATCCCCGACATTAGCCCCCAGGTTAGCTTGAATTTATTCATGGTAAGCTCCTGAAATAAGAATAACAAATATGTTAAAAGACCGGCTTGCTCCGCTGGCCGGCTTAATGAAGTAACTCCTTGAAGATCAGGGTTGCTTCATATTAACGAGCCGTCTTCACAATCATATTGCATGTCCATGTCCTTTGCAAAATATTGGGAATAAAACACTCATATGCCGTTGAGTCGGCCTCCAATGCTTTGTCTTGATGAAAATTTTGGGGATAAGGAAACCATATGAAGTTGAACCGCCAAATGATGGGCCGGGTCATGATCTTTGATAATACTGGGTCAAACATCTCGACTCCAATTGACTTGATAAAATTATTGGGAATAAAGAAACCGGGGTAATGCTTAGCCGGCTTTCAATGCTTCAGCTCCACCAAAACATGAGACCTAGTTCACTCAAAATTGATAGCTTTAAGATGTTCTTCTATTTTTTTATCTCCATATTACCTGTAGCCCTCAAGCTCCAAGTTTATCCATGATGACTTGGTGCTTTGAAATAATATATTGGACTGTGTAGCCCCCAAGTTCCGGGTTGTCTTGCCTGCAGCAGCCTGGGACTTATAAAACTTCAGCCAGTGTAGCCCCCAAGTGTCGGGTTGCTTTGCGTGCAATAGCCTGAGACTTTGTACTTGGTGTTGAATGTTGTAGATATATAGCTTCGGAGAAAATCCGGGTTGTCATCTAAGTTGCCCGATGTGGTTGAATGACTTGAATTTCACATGTGTAGCCCCCAAGGGCCGGCTCATCAGTGTGTGATGGTCGGGTCTTCAATTTGGACCTCATAAACTTTTTAGACAGCCGAATACTGTAGCCCCCAAATGTCGGGTCATTATGCAATAATGAGCAGAGACTTCTGTAGAGCTGATTTATGTAGACTTGATGAGCAATGTGTAGCCCCCAAGGGTCGGCTCAGTAAGACAATACAGGGCTAGGACTTAGAAAAAGATAGAAATGCCGGCTCATCTCAGGGTCTGTTGACCATGTAATGATTTGAAAAACAACTTGCATTAGCCCCCAAGTGTCGTGGTGCATGCTTGCAGCGACATGGGACTTGCATACTTGATATAATCCTTGATTTGAATAATGTAGCCCCCAAGTGTCGGGTCGTATGCCTGCAGCGACTCGGGACTATTCTTTCCATTGCAGAATAAATCATATCCATTATATGGATGATATTGCTGAATGCTTGGCATATCAATGTTGAACCATGCTCCCTTTCGTGACATGGTATTTTTGGATGAGGGAATAATAGCCATTACTCTAACGGGGCTTTGAAAATCTCAATCATCCAATATAGGTTATGAAAACCATAATAAAAATCCTGCCACATTGGCTATTTGAATAATATAACCCGGTTTGAAAACCTCAATTACTCAATACTGGTTATAACAACCATGATGAAAAATCCAGCCATGTTGGCTATTAAGGATTGGAATATGTAACCCGGTTTGACAACTGGCTCCTGCAATATAAACAAGGATATCCATGCATGCATGATATGACAATGTAATGATGATGCAATGTATGATGATGTATGTCTCATCCTATAAGCCAGCTTTAAAGGCGCGACAGGACAAGACAACTCTTGTTTTTATGAAAAAAATTTGTTTCCGAAGAAACTAGGCAGAAAGCCTGAAAACTTGTAAACCAGGCCTCACGTGACATAAATCTGTCATTTAAACCTTAGCAAGTTCGGGGTCTTTAAAAGATTGACATTGCTAAGAGTACAAACAGGCCACATAGCGGAGGGGATATGGTAGACAAGACGAGTTTGTCCTCGCTAACTGTAAGCCGGTCTCCCGTGACAAAAGCCACCGTTTAAACCTTGACAAGTTCAGTGTCTTTGTGCGAGAATAACTTAGAAAATTTCAGGGTCTCTTATCAAGATTAACTGTCAAGAGTTCGGCGGGTCACGTGGTGGAGTAGCAAGTTGCAAACAGGCAGGTACAACTCGGAGATGGCAGAAAGCCAGGTCAAGAGAAGGTAATAAGCTTAACCCATAGGGTCGAAAGCCCCCCCCCCCAAATGACCAATTAAAGGATCAACTCCGTTGTAATTTAAACCTGGCCAAGAGGGTTTAAAAGCCCTCCTTATAGCACCAGATTAAGGATCAACTCCTTTGTATGTAACTCATGGCATAGAAAGCCTGGCCAATGGGGTTTAAAAGCCCCCAAGTGACCATATGATGATCCAATAAATCTGGGCACCCATGTTTGAACGGTCTCAACATGGCGGCTCGTCCTCTTGGGCGGCTTCAAATCTTCCGCCAATAAGGTAGTGCACCCATGTTTGAACGGTCGCATTATGGCGGCTCGTCCTCTTGAGCAACTTTAAGTCTCACACCAATAAGGTAGCATCCCCCGAGACCAAGGTTATCTTCCCTGCAATGACTCGGGGTTCCAGAATATTTGAGCCCAGTTGTATATGCCGAGTTATGTCTATGTAGCCCCCGAGTCTTAAGTCTACTCGAAGAGGCGGCTTAAGATTCTTCACATTTGGCCACGACATAAGCCGACATATGGTTGATGACTGATAACTGAAATTTATTGAAGCCAAAATCTTATGGCGAGTTGATGACCTCCGCGACACTCATTGTATGTCCCTGGTGTTGATAACACAACATGAACCTGCGGAATGTTGAGATGACGGGTCATAAATGATCCCATATGATTTTTTTCAGTAATTCGGTAGATGCTTCGATCCAGCTGGTTGTTGAGGTTAACTAAACCACAGTGCGGCAATTTGTATGCCTATCCATTGAGCCATCTGGTGGAGGCAGAGGCTGATAATATATAACGACTTACTTCAGAGTCGTTGGAATAGACCGGGCTTCAAGCAAGGCGACTTGCGTGCGCTCATTAAGCTGCTTGCGCACACAGGCACAACCCGGTGTATTGATGTAGATCATTCCGCGGGAGGCGGACGGTAAAGACGGTCGCGACGTTGGAAATGGCATAGCTGCGGGCGAGTCAACCACGGGTGTGGATAGACAAGTCAGTCGCATGTTGATGTAAATTGGACCGCAGGAGCGGCGACTCATGAGCGTATGTTGGACAACTTGAACAAGCAAGCACGGCACCAACATGTCGATGTAGACTGGACCGCAGGACCGCAACTCATGAGCGTCCGTTGGACAGCTTGAATGAGCATGCACGGCACCAGCATGTCGATGTAGACCTGGGAGTCGGCCATGGTTTTTATAAGCCGGTGTAGTCACGGGAGACGACTGTGACATTGTAAGCCGGTGCGGTAGCGAGAGAAGGACTTGGCATTGTAAGCCGGTGCAGCGCGACATGGATGAACAATGGTCCAGAATGGTGTTAGCGCACCTCCATCCCCGCAGTACCACGCCACCTTAGTAATGAATAATTTTCATGCGTAAAGAATATCACTGGACAAAGTAATTATTCTTGAAAAAATAAAAATATACCAATAAAAGTATACCGGATGAATTTCACCTGATATGTTTTGTCACAATTTATTCGTGGCGCAGTTGACGATAACTACCGTGAAGGTGAAATCAACCGTGCAAGTAGAAGATACTCGCAATACATGTGTGTGCGCTTTAATGAATTTGGAGCTAGCCACATATCTTTTTTTCTCCGGCATCTTATCCTCTCAACAGCCGGCCTCCCATGTCTTTTTCTAACCAACCGGCTCCCACTTCCCCTTTTTTCCCTGTGTGGGCAGAACTGCCACTACTGCCCGGACCAGAGACGTGGGTGAGCCGGAGATGTGGACGTGACTGAACAGGACAAGGCGAGTGTGGAGGCGGAGCTGGCGGCACCGGTGGCGGGCGGCCGAGGAGCGCACGACCATGGCAGAGCGGGAGTTCGCGGCTACGGCTCGACCAGGGCGGCTCGGCGGCGTCAGTCCATGGTAGAGGCGGAGGTCCAGAAGGTGGTGACGGGAGCAGGGCGTGATGAGGGACCGGCCAACGTGCAGGCGCGGCGGGCTGAGCCGTCACGGAAGGGAGCCCAGGCAGGTCGTGCCTGTACGCGGAAGAAGGGGAGGCCAGGCGCAAATGGAAGTGAGGCGGAGCGACAACGACTCAGGTGCTGCAGGACCAAACAGTGCGAGGCGCGGCGGCTTGCAGGCGCGGCGGCGTGGCGGGAGAAGCTGCTCAAGGCAGCGACGTGGTGTAGAGGCGAGGCAATGTCGCGGTGGAGGTGCAGCGCTGCAAGGCGAAGACGGGGCAGCCCGCGGACGCTTGGAGGCGAAGGACCACGGTGTAGCTGCATTTGGGGATGGCCCCGTAGGGACGAGGCAACTCGTGGCAGCCAGCCAAGGGGCAAGGCGAGAGTCGGCGAAGGCGCGCTGGAGGCGGAGCAGGGCCAGGCATGGCCAGCGAAGGCGGAGCCAGGGCACCCGGCCGTGCAGCGACACGGCGGAGCCAGAGAAGCAAGCCGACGGCTCGATGGATGCGGCAAAGGCGAGGCAAGCCATGACAGAGTGGAGTCGAGGCGGAGGCGCCCGACCAAGCGTCGGAGCCGAGGCCGTCTCGAGGGCGAACGGCCGCAGCGGCGGACACGGCGGAGCCGAAGCCGTGGTGGTAGAGACCAAGTTCGGGGCGAGGTGCTTCTCCCTTTTTTAACCCCATGTGTCAGATTCTCTTGGTCCTTTGGTACTTTCCTCGGTATGAATTTGCCTTAGCAGATCCGTCCTATCAGCTTTTTTATGTCACTAAGGGGTAATCTCTCCTCATAACCATGGAAAAGCAGTACTGCCTTGGTTGGATTACATCCAAAAAGGCCGGCTCCGATTCGTATTGTAACACAATGCGCGGCGATCGATTTTCTCGGGAGATGTGACACGTGCCTCGGTTGATGTAGAAACGACCGCAACACTGCTGCCAATTTTTCTTCTTCCTTGTAAGCAGACCGGCCGCTGGATACACCAGCTAAATGCATGTTACAACATGGGAATCATTGATTTTCTTCTGAACGCGGTAGGCATCTTCTAGGGCTCGGCTGATTTTGTTGTTTAGACGTGTGACCACCGTCGCAACTCAAAGCCGATGTAGATACTTCCATGATAAACTTCTCAATTCCTGGAAATTCCCTTCAAGATCATAGCATCACTGTGCATCGACCCCACGGTCGGCGCCAACTGTCGTGGATTTGTCACGGCAAGATGTCTGGGTTAACAGACTTAGGAGTGAGGCCATTGCAACTATGTGGCGGCTTGAGAGGGGTTTCTTGGAATCGAGAGACGCGAATTTACCCAGGTTCGGCCCCTTCAATGGAGGTAAAAGCCTACGTCCTGCTTTGTGTCTATATTGATGATAAGGGCGATCTTGATTACAAGGGTGGTGTCTTGCTACCTCTAATCTCGAGAGCCTCTAATCTGTCTATCTCTAATGATTTGAACTTCTCCCCTAGGGGTGCTCTACCCCTCCTTATATAAGTGGAAGGGGTAGGTTTACATGTAGAGTCCTACTAGGACTAGGATTATGACTAGTCTTTCTTGTGTCCTAATCCGGGTCTTGTTTTCTCTTGTAAGGGAATCTTTCCTCTCCTTTGGGCCTTCTTTGTGAGCCGCCTGCGCCGGATTACACACTGGGCCTTGGGCCTGGTCATCCAATGACCCAGTAATAGAGGTCACCTATGAGCCGCCATACAATGGGCCGGGTCATACCTGCAGCTAGGTCACCAATGAGTCTCCAAGCTCGGCTGGCGCAGCAGTGAGTCGCCGAGTCCTGGCTGGGTCATACTTCCGGTCGGGTTATACCGCGGGGTAATATCCCCGACATGACCTCACCTCAGACGACCTTTTTTTCTTTATTCATTCTTTTTCTCTCTCTTTTCATCTCCATCAATTACGCGCAAGTGACTGGATATATGAGGGAAAAAATGAGAAGTGTGGGTGCGCGGATGGACAAATAGGAGATATGTTCGGTAGACCTTTATTTTTCATGATATCATCTACTCCCTCCGTAAAAAAATATAATAGTGTTTATATCACTAAATGTAGTGAAAGAGCATGGTGCCCTCATGTCTGATTTTTTTCAAAACTAGTACGAAAATTATACCAAATTTGAAAACAACATGTGCAGTTGATTTTTTTTCAGAAATAGGACCCCGTCAGCCAGCACCAGGGCGAACAGGGGCCCGTCGGAAAGCACCAGGCCGAAGAGGGCCCCGTTGGCCAGCACCGGGCCGAAGAGCCCCCAGTCGGCCAATCAGAAGCCGGGGATAGGCTGGTCAGCCAGAGGGCTGCCGAAGTGCCACCTGTCGGCCTGTGCTAGGCCGATGGGCCCCTGGATAAGGCACATGCCTTCTTTCTTCCTCCTCTGACCATTCGTTTCACCCTCCCCCGTCCAGTAGCCTGCCCCTCTCCACCTCTCACTCCCATTGCTCTCCGGTGCTTCCATCGCCTCGCCGATCTCTTTGCTCGCCCACCCATTTTGTTATCCTACCCGCGTAAACAATAGATCAGGGCGCTCTCCATCGGCCTACGGTATTTTTTTGGCTTCCAAATCAATCGAACGAGAACTCTCAAGTCGGTAGTGGATTTAGTTCTGTAGGTAAATGGCTTGCCCATTTTGCTGAGCTCCAGGTGGCCCTTGTGCTGCCACTGATTCCGGTGCTTCTGTATTTACTGTGGTGCTGGATCGTCGATGTTCAAGACGTGTTGTAAGATTCTATGTCTTGTTTATCTGACTATGGCATATTCGAATGCCTTTGTTTATATGATTATGATGTTTGCTTCCATTGTTGTTGTAGTATTCTCCGTGCAGTGTTAGATCACATCTTGCTTGGTACATTGAGGAGTGCAGAGCTTTAGCTATTCAGAGAGGTGACACAGATATTGATCTTGCTTTGCAAAACAGTGAGGGTAACTTATACCATGATATATTTAGACATGGTAGGATGAGCAGTAAATTCCATGGTCCTTCGTGGGAGGAACTTGTGAATGATTATGGTCTCCGCCATAGTGACATGATGACTGTTATGCTTGAGCACCATGGAACTTATATTAGTGTCGAATTTCATCGGGATGGTGTTATGTTGTTTCCTTTACCCCATGTTGGTGAGTTATTTGTTTGACTGATTTTCGGTTTTGTTTCAGCTTATACGTTTTGTTGTTCATCTCAGTTAGTGAAATCATTTTTTGTAGCTCTTGAGGATCTGAATGAAACTCAGAGGGAACTTGTTGATAGTTGTTTTTATAGTCGTGGTGTCACTCTGAATTATCATCAAATGTATGTCATGTCACGGCAGCTCTTTGATGACAAGTACATACTGTGTACTCCTTTTGTTCATAGGATGGATTGCATGAATGTTATTTCTCAACATATGGTAAGCTTTGGTTTCAGTTTTTTAATTTGTTTGTTCTTTGCTGGTTCATAGGATGGATCATATAACTTGCTTGTTTTTGTCAGGTTATTCCTACCATGGTTATGAGGAGTTTGATGGAATTTGTGCCTATTCCTAGGACTGGTTCTTTAACTCTTGAAATTACTTGGGATTCAGAAGATGATAATATATTTGTGAGCATTCCTTGTTCCTACTTCATTGGCTTGGGTGATCGAATGGTGTTGAAGAAGGAAGGTTTCGGTAATTTTCTACTGGCATCGTCTATTGAAGTCAACAATTTGGTGCTCATTATATTCAAACAGCGTGAACAGGAGCTAGCTGTTGTTTTCAGCTATCTGCCACAGTGAGAAAGAAAGAAAGGGCTCGTGCAGCCCAGGCAGCAGAAGAAGCTGGAGATGGAAAAAGAAAATATCCATGTTGGACTCAGTAGATTTATATTCTTGTAACTCAATTTTAGCAAGTTGTATCTTAATTTCAGCAAATTGTATCTCAATTTCAGCAAGCCCTATTATTCCCGTTTTTATTTTCCGCCATACTCTGCCGCCACCTTTTTCCCACCATTCTCTCCCGCCACTTTCCTTCCCGCCATTTTCTCCCGCCATTCTCTCCCGCCATTTTCTCCCGCCAAGTGTTCCCGCCAAATTTTCCCGACCATGTTTTCCCGCCACTTTTTGCCGCCAAATTTTCCCGCCCGATTTCCCGCCATTGTTGTTGTCGTCTGCCTATAAAAGGAGACATTGTAACTGCCTTCCTTCATCGGCCACCAACACTCGAAAAAACCAACACGGTAGTCATTATGAGTTTGCCTTGTTCGGATCAAAGCATTAGGCCTAGCAAATGGAAGAGTGCAAAGTTGCCTCGGGGGGTGGAAGCAGTTCGTTGTTGTTGCGAGGATCTCTGCAAGGTGAAAGAGGTGACGGATTTTTCAGATTGGTTGGGCATGAAGTTTTTCATATGTGCTAATTATGACGAAGATCCACCCGTTGGTCCTTCACCGTACATCACGCCTCCGGTATGTTTCAGTCACCCAGAATAAACACGTTGTTGATATTTTTGTTGATTGATTTTTATATTTCTATTTCTTTTGTAGTCTCCTCAGCCCCTGTGCCAGTACTATCGTTCGATAGACACGAAAATGCCGGACTGGGCAGTGACTGAGATTCGTGAAAGAGGTCGTCGTGCATGGGCAAGTTTGGACTTGGAGGAGCGCCATGAGAAGGCAGCAGCAAAGGAGAAATCGGAGCAGGAGAGAGCGTGGCAAGAATACTGTGTGGAGCAGAGGGCTTTTTTGCTGAGATGAAGAAGAAAAACCAAGAAAACCAACTTTGACTGGCGGAGGTCTACCGGCAGCGAGAGGAGGCTCGTGAGGCTGAGAGGTAGAGAAAGAAAGAAAGGGCTCGTGCAGCCCAGACAACAGAAGAAGCTGAAGATGGAAAAGGAAAATATCCATGTTGAACTCAGTAGATTTATATTATTGTAACTCAATTTCAGCAAGTTGTATCTTAATTTCAGCAAGTTGTATCTTAATTTCAGCAAATTGTATCTTAATTTCAGCAAGCCCTACTATTCCCGTTTTTATTTTCTGCCATACTCTGCTGCCACCTTTTTCCCACCATTCTCTCCCGTCACTTTCCTTCCCGCCATTCTCTCCCGCCATTATCTTTCCCTCCTTTCTCTCCTGCCATTCTCTCCCGCCACTTTCTCTCCCACCATTTGTTCTCGCCATTGTCTTTCCCGCCTTTCTCTCCCGCCAATTTCTTTCCCGCCTATATAACCACATTCACAGTAATGAGGGTGAGCAGACCCTTCCTTTCCCTTTCGCTCCACCATCCTTCCGCTCTCACCATCCTTTCGTGGAGATGTCTCATCCTCCTCATCCTCACTATCCTTTTGATCGTAGTTTTTGCAAGGGTATGTCTGATCGTCTTCTTCGTCTAGCTGCCAATTTCAAGATGAATGATAGAGTAGTTCCATGGGAGGAACTCATTAGTAGTGACTTCACAATGAATGAGTTGGCTCACCAACTAGCTAGGAGTGGGTGGCCTCCCAGGACTTTTGAGGAGATACGGAAAGAACTTCTAAGGTTGCACGCCAGATGGCAAAAGAAACTGCACAAGGGTGAAGCTTACCTTAGGATTGATGTGAATAATTCAGGTTTATGGTCGGCAGAAAGTGAGGACGAGGATGACCTCTTCATGCCGAGCAGCAAGGTGAAGAGTTCTGCATCAACGAAGGGGAAGAGTTCTGCATTGACGGAGGGGAAGAGTTCTGCATCGACGGAGGATGAAGACGACATCTTCATGCCGAGTACCAAGGTGAAGACGACCGCATCGTCGAAGGGCAAGAGTTCTGCATCGACAAAGGGCAAGAGATCTGCATCGACGGAGGATGATGATGATGCATTCATGTAGTACGTTTTCCATGTAGTACTATTTTCTATAGTGGTGTTTTCTGTAGTGCTGTTTAATTAAGTTGTAACATTTAACTTAGTTCTACTGTTTAATTCAGTTGTAATGTTTAATTCAGTCGTAACGTTTAATTCAGTTGTACTGTCTAATTCATTTGGTCGCATTTGGTTTGCGTTACTATTGTCCTCTCTCTAAACCAAATAAGTCTCAACCATGAATATGTCGCATACATGAATATGTCCGATACATAGAGGCTACATATGTCTCATACATGCATATGTCCGATACATAGAGGATACATATGTCTCAGACATAAATAGATAGTCATGTCTCGTACGTAGATGACCATATCACTGCTGGGGACGGCGACGAATCTTGGGCTTCCTCGGACGTGGACCGGAAGGCGATAAGCGTCGAGGCGGTGGACGAGTGTCACGATGACCACGACCATAGAACACCTCGTCCGTCGGTGTCTATGTCTCATGCGTCGATGGTGGTGGTGGAGTGGCAAGAACTGTCTCCAAGATACCGTAGGTGCATGCACCACGGTTATCGTCCTCGCCGTTGCTAGGTATGTACGAACCACGACCAGTAAACAGAGGTGACTGAACTGAAGTCATGAACGGTTGCGACTGGCTGCCGCCTGCTAGTAAATTAAAACATGTAAAGAATGACTTACGAGGCTAAATTTTTAAAAGAATGTACAAAGTTAAGTTACCTAGGTCCATCTGTTGAAGCCAAGAAGAGTCTGGGGTTGTGAAGGAGGTGGCTGCTGGTAGAAATAGCCCCCGGGTTGTGAAGGAGGTGGCTGCTGGTAGAAATAGCCCTCGGGTTGTGAAGTAGGTGGCTGCTGGTAGAAATAACCCCCGGGTTGCGAAGGAGGTGTCTGCTACCAGGAGGAGCTACCTGGTTGTGAAGGAGGTGCCTGCTGCCAGGAGGAGCTCCCTGGCTGTGAAGGAGGTGCCTGCTGCCAGGAGGAGCTCCCTGGCTGCGAAGGAGGTTCCTGCTGCAAGGAGGAGCTCCCTGGCTGTGAAGGTTGAGGTTCTAAACGCTGCAAAGAGGGGCGTGGCGGACGATGTGCTGCATGAGTGTCAACAACATCGGAAGATCGTCTACATGTAACAGCCGCGACGAACCCACGTATCTTCGCTTGAAGACTCTTCAACCTTGTTGCTTGCTCTCGAAGTGGGATATTTTCTCCTCTGTCAGCGCGGTCCACCAAAGCGGTAACCTCCTCTAGCGCCTGAGTTCCCAATTCACCCTGTACACAGAAAGTTAACCAATTGTACCTGTTCATGTATAGGAAAAAGGTAGCATGTGAGAAAAACTGAGGACATACCGCGTGGTGTCTGGTTCCCACAACTGAGGAAGTTGGGAACAGATCGCTGGCGAGAGGAACTGGGATATGATCCAGAGCAGATGATGGAACCAAGTAGATCCTTGTGCTCTGTCTGTAACGCTTCAGATACAACCCGAACTTGTCCCAGTCGAAGACACGAACTTCATCCCATATATTTGTTGGGGCGGTAGTCCATTCCTCGAGGTAAGGTCTGATGTCGCGAAACCAAGAAGCCTGGGACTTGTTTCCTCCTACGCGACTGTACTTGAGATTGAAATGCACGTTACATGATTAGCTATAAGTAGACCGAACTGTCTCATCACCCTATTAATGCAGAGTTGAGAACCAAAGTAGTATTACTTACTTGTGCACGTGATCTGGTAATTGTGAAATAACCGGAATGTCAGGCTCTTGGCACAGACCGAACTGTCTCATCACCCTATTAATAGCCATCTCCTCAACCGTCACGTCGAACACCAACTTGGCCTTGGTCATCCAATAATGCTGATCTCTAGTGCAGAATCCAGAAATCCCACCTGGGTACCTTTCTGAAATAGCATTATGGGTGTATGGTTCCCATATAACTTGATCCTCGTGCAGACTATCAAACTGCGGCGTGAAGGAGGGATAGCAGCCCCTTACCTGGCTAGGCGCAAACTGTCTCTGTGCATGACAACAAACATTAGTACATAATATTGAATAGCGAGAAATAAACATTACTAATTCATATTGTTAATAATGAAAATACCTCTCTTCGTGCCCAAACAGGTCCCATAGTAGGCGTCACCGATAGAAGGCATGTAATGTCCAGCCATGTCCTCATTACCAAAAGGTTTGTCAACGCTGATGTACGATCGACCAATAGGGAATCTCTCATACGACCAAAGCTGCAACAATAGTGGACATCCGAGAAGACCAGATTTTCTTGACCTCAACTGGCAAGCTTTGCACAGGCCTCTATACGTAGCTACTAACACAGCAGAACCAGAACTCCTTTGCACAATGTTCTCCGGGGAACGTGCGTCAGCTATCTCTCGTGTAACACCGATCAGTCGTGCATCTACAATGTTCACGTGGTTCTCTATGAACATCGTCTTGCCAAACAACCACATAATATATGCCTCTAGGGACCGGTCAATCTGTGCCTCTAACAACTAAACAGTGGGATATCCTAAGGCGACAATCTGAAACTGGCTCAACCACCTGAAAAGAGGCCCGTGCCGATCGTTGTCGCGTCTTGGTAGTTGGCACCGCAGCCAGAAAATGGGCATGCATAGATGCTAGCCAACCAGTTTCTACCTCTAAAGGTCCTATGGCAAAACCGACAAGAGGTAATCCCAACAAGTAAGACACACCCTATAAAGTAGGAGCCATCTCTTCCCAGGGAAAGTGAAACGTATGTGTCTCTGGTCTCCATCTATCTACTAAGCAGGTAAGGAGTGACATGTCATAAGAGAAGCGTGATACTTGCCTCTTGTGCAACTACATTGGTTCACCTGCGTCATCCAAGTCCGGGTGATCAACCCACTCATCCAATGTACCCTCAACCAGTCGTGCGCAGGGTAGAAGTCCAGCCCAATTCAACCTACAAAATAAACAGAATGTAGCTTACAATTAGCTTCTATCATAACGATGTCGAACATAGTAAGTGATTATACCGACACATACCTATCAACCCATGAAGGGTGTATCATCCAGTTAGACTTTGGGGTGCGAGTGATCAACACGTCTAAGTTCGTGCCCGATTTCATAAGTGCGCCTCGGTGCCCTCTATCGGTATTACCATTAAGCAACGGTTACGAAGCCATATCTGCAATTAGAACATAGTCCACACATATTACAAAATAAAACATAGATGTTTGCATATTACAAACAAAAACATAGTCTCACATATAACAAATAAAAACTTAGTCTCACATATTACACATTAAAACATAGTCTCACATATTACACATTAAAACATAGTGCACACATATTACAAATAAAAACATAGTCCGACATATTACAAATTAAAACATAGTCTCATAGATTATGTAGCTTCTGAGTTATTCATTCCTCGTCCGCCCCTTCGGCCTCGAGAGCCACGTCCACCACGACTGCCAGGACCTCCTCTTGCAACTATTGTTGCAGTCGTCGATGTGGAAGCACTTGTCGATGTGGAAGCATCGTCTTTCTTTAGGTCGGGGCAATATTTCATCCTATGCCAATAAGCCGTGCAGAGCAAACATTGTCTGGTTGCTCCACCAGCTTCAGATTGGTCCATATCATTTCGGATATGCTTTACCTTACGCCTGCCCCTGCTAGTTCGCCATAGTCCAGGATCTAGGATGTATACTCTATCACCATCATTTACCTTGTTGAAATTGCCGACGACTCTAAACCCTGTCATCTCACCTGTCTAGACATTGAGTACTGCCTCCTTTTAATAGTACGGAGACACGAAAGAGATAGCGTCCAACTGAATCTGGCCACAGGCAGCCAACACATGTGAGCAAGGCAGGTGCAATAACTGTGGTTTGTTGCATGTACACTCACAAGTTGGATAAAATTCTGCTCCAATTTCAACCTCATGCGTCTTCACCTCATTTGCAAAAGCAAAACCATCAGTAGGAAGCTGGATCTCATACCTCCTTTCCTGATTACCTATGAGTGTGACGGTGTTTTTTTTGCTTTCTTTATCTTCTCAGCTATGTACTCCATGACACGGCTACAATAAGGAGTGTTCTGATTATCTGCAATATGCTTCTTTGCTAACTCGTGCCTTTCTCTGAAATATCTCATAGTGCCATGCAATACACCCACCACAATAGCTGTCAGTGGCAATGCTCTATTCCCTCTGAGTACAAAGTTATAGATCTCTGCAAGATTGGTTGTCATGTGGCCATACCTATCTCCATGGGTGTCATGCAGCAAAGACCAATTCACTGGAGGCTCTTTCTCTATCCACTCAGAAAAATTCTTTATTGCCCTGCCCTTCTTTCTCTTTGTATTAGGAGGGTCAATTGCTGGCAAGTCACAAAGACCAACTGGCTCCTCAAGCTCCGCAATGAGTGCTATTAATTTAACCTGGTCTTTTTCCATTTTCTTCCTAGCAAGGACCTGCTTCTTAAGTGAACTCATCTAGTTTTGACCAAATAAAATCGTATTTGCGCCGTTGGTTCTGCTTGCATAACTTTTTAAACAAGTTCATCAACCATTTGTTCTTGAACTGTGAGAAAAAATTAGCACCCAGATGGCGCATGCACCATCGGCTTTGCAAGTCCTTCCAAGGTGTTGGCTCGTCAGCAGTTGGATTACTCAGTGTCTTCACGGCCTTCAATATACCGGGATGTCTGTCATGAATGAGACACACATTTGATCGGTCCTTCACAATCGCAATTTTAACTTGCCGGAAGAACCATACCCAGCTCGGAAAGTTCTCACCCTCCAAAAATGCCATGGCTAGTGGGATGATTTGGTTGTTCCCGTCCACACCAATAGCAGTCAGGATTTGCCCTTTGTACTGACCAGTCAAGAATGTACCATCCACAAACATCACAGGAGGACAATGCCTGAAAGCTTTGATGCACATACCGAAAGAGAAGAATACTTGTTTCAACACCTTGTAATCTGGTATACTATCCAACCTCGTGTGCTGAATGTTAACATAAGTGCCGGGATTCCTCTCCTTTAGTATGTCAAGGAGACGGACAACATTATCATAGGAGTCAAAGAACGTCCCAAACCTCTCCTCCATAGCCTTCTTCGTAGCCCTCCAAACCTTCCCATATGGAATGTCATACTTCCATCTGACCTTCACTGTTGTCTGGATGTGTTTTGCTTCCATATCTTTCTTCGTCACTATCTCAGTATACATGAGTTGCGCTATGAGAGTTGAAGTAAGGTTTGGATGACGAACCAACATGTTTTTCCTAACACAATTATGCGGGACAACATTTGTCACAACCCAGTGGATGTTATACTTTGGCACGTGGCCGTGCACCTTCGCAGGACAACCTGATTCAACACACTTCACGATATATTTCGTTGGACTAGATATGTGTGTCCGGAAAACTCTCTGCGTAGACATAGCCCACTTTATCACCGCATACTTCATTTTCTTCTTTGTGTCAAACATAGCCCCGATCTGGACTTGGTTCAGATTATATTGCCATGGAGTCTCATGGCCATCGTTGACAGTAAAGCCGGCGGATATGTCCTGCTCCCATGCAGCAGGAATTGGTACCTCCTCCTCATCCTCGGAATTTTCAGAATCAAGTTCCTCTACAATCCCATCCTCGTCCTCTTCCTCCATCACCCTCTGCATTTCATCGCCTTCCTCATCCCCATCAGCAACACCAGAGGCAGCTAATACTATTGACTGAATACTCTGACCAGCAGCAAGGCCACTAACATAATCTGACTCTTTCTCGGCTTGGCTAGCATTCACATCTGGTGGTTGTGACCCCGGATACATAAATCTCGTTAGCCACTTGACTACTCTGGCCTGGTTCATACCCCACGGTGGGTTGTACGATATTCTCCTCCTTTGGCACTGGTTGCACTAGGGCATACAGATGGATTCTTCGGTCTTTGCAACGACTTAATAGAGATAACCAATGCTGGCTCCTATCTATCGGAATCAAATCCCACTTGACATTTTTACAGGATTTGGTCCACAATGCGTGAATACTGATGGAACAAACTTCAGGATCCAGGCCAAAACTAGTAGTCAACCAATGCTTCAACTGCCTAATGTCCAGTCTGTCCGGGTCTGAAAGGGTCATCTCGCCTTTTTTAACTCGCTAAGATCAACCCCCAACTCATTATATCGAACATTACCAGGGTCGTAATACACAGTGAAATTTACGGATTCAGACATTTTCACCTGTCAGACATTGCCAGCTTCTCATTATTCGCAACGAATAAATCTACACTAAAATAAATGTACACTAAAATATACCTATGTATTCTAAATAAACCTACACTAAAATGAACTTCACTATAATAAACCTACACTAAAATATGCTCACGTACATTAAATAAACCTACACTAAAATATGCTCACGTACACTAAATAAACATACACTAAAATATACTCACGTACACTAAATAAACCGAAACTAATATGACTACACTAACTAAACCTACACTCGGAAAACATACACTAAAATCACTACACTAATAAAAGTAACCTAAACTAATTTCACGTACATTAAAAAACTAACAGAAAACTAACCTAAACTAACAGAAAAAATGTATACCTTCGACGCGTGAGTGCCCTTCTTCTTCCTCTCCACTTTCGTCTTCCTCTCCACCACTTCACCTTCTCACCATTCACACCACCACCACCACACCATGTCTCCTCCAAACGAACAACACACTACCACATTGCAAAAAATGAAACCGTAGGGCGGGGGAGACGAAGAAGATCTATTGTTTCAGTGGATTGAAACGGAAAATGGGTGGATGTAAAGGGAGATCAAGGGAGGGGGGATTTTCGGCCAAGAACTAAGAACACAGAGGAAGAAGAGGGAGCTGGAGGAAGAAGAGGGAGTTGTCCGCGTCGGCCTTATCTAGGGGCTCTTCGGCCTCCTGGCGGCCGACGAGTCCTCTTCGTCCTAGCATGGGCCAACAGCCTGCTCTTCGGCCTGGCATAGGCCGATGGGCCCTTTTCGGCCTGGACTAAGCCGACAGGTGCACGGTCGGCCCAACTAAGGCCGATGGGGTGCTATTTTTGAAAAACATTCAACTGCACAAACTGTTTTCAAATTTGGCATAAATTCCATACTAGTTTTGAAAAAATTCCTCATGTGTGGTTTTGGTAATTGATGACAATTCATATGGACTAATAGTTGCTTTGAGTTATCCTTTAAAGTTTATCCATAGGCATTGCTTGAAGACAATTTGTTGGTTTCAAGATTATAAGAGAAGATTATGTGTTGACCAAGGTGTTATGGAACGAATTATTCAAAGATTGGTCATATGAGAGGTGAGCTTATTGCAAGTATGTCTTGAAGAAGAAGATTGTGTGATCATTCATGTTTACCTTCAAGACATCATCTTTACACTAGTAGAAAACAAGGCTTTCGTCACAGCTTGATCTACACATTAGTCCCGGTAGCCTTATGAACCGGGACTAATGTGAGCATTAGTCCCGGTTCAAGAGGCTAGGGCGCCGGTCGGGAATTAGTCCCGGTTCGAGCGGGACCTTTAGTCCCGGTTGGAGACACCAACCGGGACTAAAGGGGCCGATACCCTTTAGTCCCGGTTCATGTCTCCAACCGGGACTAAAGGTCTAGCCTTTAGTCCCGGTTGGAGATACGAACTGGGACTAAAGCCCCAACCCCTTTACTCCCGGTTCGTGTCTCCAACCGGGACTAAAGGATTCACCTTTAGTCCCGGCTAGAGATACCAACCGGCACTAAAGGGTTTTTGAAAGTTTTTTGTTTTTTCTATTTGTTTTTTGTTTTTAGTTTCTGTTTTAAATTGCTTATATCTTTTAGGATATTTGATGTTTTTGAGTGATTCTTTTTGCATTAGATTCAAAAATTTGTCTAGTTTGTGTATGTGCAATTATTTTTCAAATTTGAATGGTTTAAATTTGAATTTGTTCAAATTTTCTTCAAACCCTAGATTGTGAATAACTTGAGTTTAAAAATAGTTTTTAATTTAATTCTTTTTGCTCCTAGGCACATGTTAGATGGTGCATGTTGAACACACAAAAGTATGGAGTTTAAATAAGTTTAAAAAATGAAATGCCTTTGTAACAGATGTTTTTTCGTCCAAAACCCTGATACTTCGAAAGGGATTGTCCAGTTTGTACACGAAGTGCATCTAGTCTTTACTGTAACCCTCTCAACTTTTTAGCACATGCTATGTGGGTGAAATAATGATACCATGCCAAGTTTTAACCTTTTCGGAGTTCATTTGTAGTGCTTTTCAATTTTAGGGTCATTTAGCTTAAAAATAATAATAAATGCATGAAAAATAGCGAATGAAGTGGAAATGGCTGAAAATTGATGATGTGACTTTGAATGGTGCATGTTGAACACACAAAAACTCTAGAGTTTAAATAAGTTTTAAAAAACAAAATGCCTTTGTAACAGATGAGTTTTCGTCCAAAACCCTCATACTTCGAAAGGGATTGTCCAGTTTGTACACGAAGTGCATCTAGTTTTTACCGTAAGCCTCTCAACTTTTTAGCACATGCTATGTGGGTGAAATAATGATACCATGCCAAGTTTCAACCTTTTCAGAGTTCATTTGTAGTGCTTTTCAATTTTAGGGTCATTTAGCTCAAAAAATTAATAAATGCATGAAAAATAGCGAATGAAGTGGGAAATGGTTGAAAATTGGCGATGTGGCTTTGAATGGTGCATATTGAACGCACAAAAACTCTCGAGTTTAAATAAGTTTTAAAAAACGAAATGCCTTTGTAATAGATGAGTTTTCGTCCAAAACCTTGGTACTTCGAAAGGGATTGTCCAGTTTGTACACGAAGTGCATATAGTTTTTACCGTAAGCCTCTAAACTTTTTAGCACATGCTATGTGGGTGAAATGATGATACCATGCCAAGTTTAAACCTTTTCAGAGTTCATTTGTAGTGCTTTTCAATTTCAGGGTCATTTAGCTCAAAAAATTAATAAATGTATGAAAAATAGCAAATGAAGTGGGAAATGTTTGAAAATTGATAATGTGGCTTTGGATGGTGCATGTTGAACGCACAAAAAGTCTGGAGTTGAAACAAGATTAAAAAAAGTGTTATGAAAAAGTAAAACGGCTATAACTTTTGCATACGATGTCGAAAAAGAGTGTTATGAAAAATATTTTTAAATAAATGATGTCATATTTGGATTCCTCACGTTTTTATGATAATAATGGATATATTATTTTTTGAATTTAGATTTACAAATTTAAAGATATTAATTATGCCATATTAAATGAATAAATTGCAAAAAATGAATAAAATAATATTATTGCTTATTTTATTTTCATTGAAATTCAATATTATTATTAATCATTTATTGTTGTTTATTTTAATAATTGTATGGAATTCAAAAAATTAAATCATGTTACATCAAGACCCAAGGGTTAATAGGATTGATAGCTTAATATTGTCGAGAAAACAACAAGTGCAGACTTGGAAACTAGGGGTGATAGAACTCAAACGTTAAGCGTGCTCAGGTTGGAGCAGTGAGAGGATGGGTGATTGGTCGGGAAGTTAGACGATATGGAATGAGGGGTGATTAGAGATTAAATTTTCAAATAATTCCAGAGCAGTGAGGAGGGGTGATTAGAGATTAAATTGTCAAATAATTCAAAGATTTGAAAATCGGAAAAAAAATAAAAAAAATATTTTAAAAAAATACCTTCAGTACCGACCCTTTAGTCTCGGTTCTAGAACCGGGACTAAAGGCCCTTACGAACCGGGAAAAAAATTCCGTTTTCTACTAGTGTTATGAAGAAAGAAGACAAGATACAAGGTTGATCAAGACTAAGTACAAAGAGTGATTCAAGTTGATCAACACACAAAACATAAAAGATGTACCGAGAAGGATCAAGTGATCCTATGGTATGATAAGCATTGTCCATTATGCTTTGTGTAGTAACACATGGGCTTTGTGAGAGTTCATTATGGGGTCAGGTATGTTTCCATGGGTGTGCATCAGAAGATAGATATCGTACGACCCATAAAGGATGACATCAAGTGATGATCTTCATCATGATTGTGGTGTGCAAGTTCAAATAGAGCATCATGAAGAGATCATGCTTAGTACTTGACGTTCATTCTCATGATAATGGACATATGAAGATGAGCGTAAAAGAGGCTCACCTATAGTGAAATGTGGGAGAGAAATTTACAAGTCTTCATCGAGCCAGCACAATCAAGAATGGTGGTTCAACTTGAGTAAGTCAATATCGTCATCATCTAGCTCAAGTGAACGATGCGCAAGGCAAAGATTTGTCCTTGATAGGTTTTCTATTTAATATGGCAAGTTCATCAAGTTCTGTAAGGTGTATGGAGTCACCACACCGAGGAAGAAGCCACCTGGGAACGAGAAGAAGATCTTCGTCGAGACCACCCTCACCTATTTTCTAGCCAACTCGAATCTCGAGGGCGAGATTCATCTTAAGGTGGGTAGGTTTGTAACATCCCAAAAATTTCATTTTTGTAATGTTATGAAATATAGCTATGCCTCATCATCATGTTGTTTGAGTGAAATGAATTGTTGAAGTTTCCCTTTTGGATTTCTGAAAGGCCACCTCTATTTTTCCATCATTTGTTTTTTCCTATCTTGCCAAAACCCTGAAATATTCAAATATGAGAGGAGGAACATGACACTCCATATCAGGGGTATTTTTGTGAAGTATTTGAACCATAAAACCCAGGGGGTTAATTGAAAATTTATTGCAAAAAAATTAAAATCAATTTAGGCATTTTCTGAAAATAATTTTTTTAAAGTATTTATTTTGGCTGTGGAAAAAAGTTCATTAAATTGAATTTATTCCCCTGGTCAACTTAATATATATATCTTCATTTTTGGAAATGTATTGATGTCCATAAAGGAGTTTTCCTTTCTCTGTAAATTAATAAAAGGAAAAATTCGCATATTAGGAAAGTCCACCGGCCCACCACACCCACGCCAGATCCGAATTTAATTCGGATCGGCCACCGATGCCGCTAACGCTGCTCCCCTCTCTCTATCACGTGGGACCCACTGACCTACCGCGCCATCCCCTTAATCCCGCCCCGGACCTCGCCGGCGAGATCCCACCGCGCCGGATCTCCCTCCCCCTTCCTTTTCCCGACCCCGAGAGGCCCCTATATAAAGCCCCTACCTCACCGCACTCCATTCCCCCCTGAAACCCCACTCCCCTCGCCAGAACGTCGCCCCCACACCTCGCCGGAGCTCGGCTCCTCACCGAAGCTTTCCGAGCTTGTGGTCGTCGCCCCCTTCACCCCCGCACCCCACCGTCGCCACCAATCGTCGCCGAAGGGTCGCCACCGTCGTTTGGACCCTTCGGACACCGTCCTCGACCACCGCGACACTGTCCCCGACCACCTCCGACGCTCCGCCGCCCTCGACCATCGCCGGAGACACCCCGACCCCCTCTGTAAGCGACGCCCCCCTCCTAAACCGTCAGATCTAGATCCAACGCGTTAGATTAGAACTTTTAATTCCCGAATCGGTATCCGTTAGAGCTTGTCCGTCCGCTCGCTAGCTCCCGCTCACACACGTCCTCGGCCAATCACAGCATGCCACGTCACCCACTGTCCGTTAGTTTATTTATTTTCTTTTCTGTTTTTGTTTTAGAAAACAGAATAGTTTCTGTTTTTGTTTTTGTTATATCTTTTAGGATGTTTAGTGTTTTTGATTGATTCTTTTTGCAACATATCACAAATTTCTTGTAGTTTCTGTATGTAGTCTTAGTTTTCAAATTTGATCTTTTTAATTTGAATTTTGTTAAATTTGAGCAAATCACTAAAACTTGAATAACTTGAGTTTAAAAACTTATTTTGAGTGAATCTTTTTGCCACTGTTTTGTATTAGTTAGGTTTATCATCCTGAACTGTTTGAGTATTTGTAGGATATTTTAGATTAGGGTTTTGAGTAAAAACAGATTCTGTTTAGTTCTTCTTAGGGTTTAATTGAATTGTTTTTTATTTTAGTTTATTTTGATTTTTGTTTTAGTTTAACTTTTATTGTAGTTTTTCTTTAGTTCTGTTGTTCAAAATTAGGTGATTTATTTTCTGTTAATAAAAATATATATTTGTTTTGTTTTGTGTTCTATTTTAATAGGTAAACATTGTTTTCACCATAAGTATTGTTTAGTAAAAGGTTTTGTAGTAATTCTTGTGCACAAAAGTTTTATGGTGAAATACTTCCTGTTTTCTAATAAAATTTTAGTATTTACTTTCTGTTATTTATTTATTAGTTGCTGAAAACAATTTTTGTCTTGTTATGTCTTAGTAGAAGTTTTTGCCACAAAAAGTTGAGAGGTTTTCTACTTTGTTTGATTTCTTTCTTTTGATTGTGCTATTGATTGTTGTAGTAATATTAGTTTACTTTGATGTTGTGTAATTTGTATTGTGGTTATGCTTATTGTGTGTTTTGTTTGATTTGTTAGATCATCCGGAGTGCGAGGCTTGTTATCTAGAGTCACTCGAGTACGAAGATCGTCAGCAAGGCAAGTCACTTTGATCATGTTTTACCCATGTTTTTATTGCATTAGTTCTACCATCTCCCCATTTGCATGCAAAGTAGGTAACTTGGAAACTTGGTTAGTTGATGTAGTATCATGTGGTAGGCACCCCTCACCCCTTTGACACTTTGGCCCCGGGAAACGTTGATTTAATTTTTGCTATGCTATTAGTAGATGGGGTTGGTTGTGTGATTCATGAGAGTTGTGAGATAATAATTACAAGACCTCCATAATGATCAAGACTTCAAGACTCCAAGTTTTCAACATAACTCTGGGTGGAAGATGGTTGAACGGCGCCCTGGAGAAGCCAGTGGTTAGCCTAGGTGTTGTTGGAGTAGTGCCAGTATTCACGCGGAAAGGTCCACCCAGGAACAAAGAGATGGATGGATGCTTCAAGACCTAAGGCTTACCTGCACGGACACAAGCCATTATGGGCTTTGGCTTGGTGGGATATTGTGGTGACCCTGGATAGGCGATGCTACGAGATGTAGAAGAACGGTAGGAAAGGATGGGCACCGACAAAGTCTCAAAGGAACCCCTTAGAAGACCATGTTTTGATCATCCATTCCTCAAATACCCTGAGGTGCGAGGAATCCAACGGAGGCGATCAAATCTTGTGGGGAATGTGTGCAAAACTCTGCAGAGTACACAAACCTAATCGATTAGCCGTGTCCATGGTCATGGACAACTTGAGCCAAAGGAACTGAAACTATCTAGAACTCTCAACACAAAGAATTATAATGATGTGGGCATTAATGACAACTTGGGTATGAGAATTGGTTGGTGGAACCATCTCATTAATCAACCAACATTGTAGTAAAAACTTCTGTTTTGCCCCTCTCTTGTTGTAAGAAAAATTGGCTTTACGCAAAAACTTAATACCCCACCTACCATATATGCATATAGAATAGATGCTTATTTTCACCCCTCTCTTTTGTGACATTGCTGGCATATTCAATATGCTGACATACACGGCTGCAACGTATCATGTTGCAGAGTACTTTTCCGACCAGGAGTGAGGATACGCTCTATGCTCGGTGAGATGCCCTTGGAGTCAGATGGACTCGACTACCTTGAAGCTTCCGCAAGATTTTTGGTTTAGTTTATCTCATGAGTTGGCCTTTAGACACTTTATTGTAATCCTTAATGTAATAAAGGACTCGATGTGAGATTTAGATTAATAAAGCTGTGTGATTTTCCCTTTGATATATACATTGATGTACCGTGTGTGTACCAGCATGATCATGGGATGGTACGGAAACACCGGAGATTCGACCGTTTCAGGTCGGGTCGCTACAAACTTGCTATAGTTACTTATGTTAAACATGAAATTGTTGCTATTGCACCCACACATTATAGTCCTATTATCCTTTTGAATTCTCCTAACTACACTATATTGGAGAAGTTTGCACTTATTAAGGATTATATAGATGGGTTGCCTTTTATACTATTACACATGATGATTTTGATAGATATAATATGCATGTGCTTGCTGCTCCTACTTGCAATTATTATGAGAGAGGAACTAAATCTCCACCTCTCTATGTTTCCAATATGATAAAATTGCAAGAAACTGCTTACGCTATGTATTGGCCTTTACTTTGTGTGCATTAATTGTTCTTTTATGACATGCCGATGCATAGGAAGAGAGTTAGACTTCGTTGTTGCATGATATATATCACTTTGTGCTCACTACTAAATTAAAAATCATTGTTAATTAAAATTGGCTTTGATATACCTTGGCATCCGGGTGGATCCATTACATGAGCACTTTATGCCTAGATTAATGGATTTAAAGAAAGCGATGCCAGGGAGACAACCCGGAAGTTTTAGAGAGTCATTTAGTTCTGTTGTGTGATTTTATATAGTTTAAAAACAAAAAAATAAAGAGGGGAACCTAAATTTTTTTCAAAAAGAAAAGTGAAAGTGAGAGAGATGAGCATTGTGAAAGTGGGAGCTAGCCTTCAACTTTGTTCAAGCCCATGGAAACTTTGAAAAAAAACTTTTAAACAAAAATAATTATCCCCTTGTATAAATACATTGTATTATAAAAATAATGTGCCAAGATTTTCCTTTAGGATGATTAGATTCCTTATTTGGTGTGTGCAGTGTAAAAACAGAAACTTTGGCTGTAGTGCGTGAATTTACATTTTTTGCTAGAATGTCAAAAGTTTCTCAAATTTTTACACGGTACTTATATGCAAAATTTTCATTTTTTTATAATTTTCCAGAATTGATAGAGTTAAATAAGTATGGTGAATGTTCATATTGCTACAGACTGTCCTGTTTAAGACAGATTCTGTTTTTGATGCATTGGTTTGCTCGTTTTGATGAAACTATCGATTGTATCGGTGGTATAAGCCATGGAAAAATTATAATATGGTAGATACAATGCAAAAATAAAATATGAATTGGTTGGAAAAAGCACATAAAGTTGTGATTTGCTTTATTATACTAACGGATCTCATGAGGTTTTTTTTAAGTTTTGTGTGATTGAAGTTTTGAAGTTTTGGGTGAGATCACGATGGATGAAGGAATAAGGAGTGGAAAGAGACTAAGCTTGGGGATGCCTGAGGCACCCCAAGGTAATATTCAAGGACTCCCAAGAAACTAAGTTTGGGGATGCCCCGGAAGGCATACCCTCTTTCTTCTAACAACCATCGGTAATTTTACTTGGAGCTATATTTTTATTCGTCACATGATATGCGTAAATCTTGGAGCGTCGTGTGCTTTTTATTTTTGTTTTAATAATGCACCATTCTGGTATGAGAAAGTCCTTGGTTGATTTATAGAATGTTTCATGCACTTCGCTTATATCTTTTGAGTATGGCTTTATAGAATGCTTCATGTGCTTCACTTATATCATTTGATGTTTGGATTGCATGTTTCTCACACATAGAAAATCACAATTTGTAGAATGCTCTTTTGCTTCACTTATATTTTTTAGAGCATGGGCATATCTTTTGTATAAAGAACTAAACTCTCATGCTTCAATTATACCTATTTAGAGAGTTAACATGAGTTGGTCATTCACATCGTTAGGCATAAAATCCTACATAAAACTTGTAGATCACTGAATATGATATATTTGATTCCTTGCAATAGTTTTGCGATATGAAGATGGTAATATGAGAGTCATGCTAGTTAGTAGTTGTGAATTGGAGAAATACATGTGTTGAAGTTTGTGATCCCCGTAGCATGCACGTATGGTGAATCGTTATGTAACGAAGTCAGAGCATGATTTGTTTAATGATTGTCAACCTTTGTGTGAGGGCCGGGAGCGCGCGATGGTTAACTCCTACCAACCTCTCCCCTAGGAGAATGTGTCTAATGCTTTGTTTGATAACTAATAGACTTTTGCAATAAGTATGTGAGTTCTTTATGACTAATGTTGATCCCATGGATTATACGCACTCTCACCCTTCCACCTTTGCTAGCCTCTATAGTACCGCACAACTTTCGCCGGTGCATCAAACCCACCTTCCTCAAAACAGCCACCATACCTACCTATTATGGCATTTCCATAGCAATCCCGAGATATATTGCCATGCAACTTCCATCGTTCCATTTAGTATGACATGCACCATCATTTTCATTTTGCTTTGCATGATCGTAAGACAACTTGCATGATGTTTTCATGGCTTGTCCGTTTTTTGATGTCATTTGCTAGGCTAGATCGTTGCACATCCCGGTATCCTACCGAAAGCATTCACATAGAGTCTTATTTTTGTTCTAGGTATCGAGTTGTAAGTAAATAAAAGTGTGATGATTTTCATTATTAGAGCATTGTCCCGTGTGAGAAAAGGATGATGGAAGCTATGATCCCCTCACAAGTTGGGAGGAGTCTCTAGACTTTACAAAAAAAAGAGGCTAGTGAAGACCAAATAAATAAAAAAAGAGGCCAAAGATGCCCACCAAAATAAAAAAAGATAAAAAAATAAAAAATAAGGGAAACAGATAAGGGACAATTGCTACTATCTTTTTCCACACTTGTGCTTCAAAGTAGCACCATGATCTTCATGATAGAGAGTCTCCTATTTTGTCACTTTCATATAACTAGTGGAATTTTTTGCACGACCACTTAGTTTTATTTTTGAGCTTTCATACACTTATAGCTCTAAGTGCATTCCTTGCATGGAAATCCCTACTCACTCACATTGATATCTATTGATGGGCATCTCCATAGTCCGTTGATACGCCTAGTTGATGTGAGACTATATTCTCCTTTTTCCTCATCACCTCCACCATATTCTATTCCACCTATAATGCTATATCCATGGCTCACGCTCATGTATTGCATGAGAGTTGAAAAGGTTTGAGAACATAAAAAGTGTGAAACAATTGCTTGACTTGTCATCAGGTTGTGCATGATTTACATACTTTGTGTGGCGAAGATGGAGCATAGCCAGGCCATATGATTTTGTAGGGATAACTTTCAAAGGCCATGTTATTTTGAAAGGACACGATTGCATTGTTGGTGTGCTTGAAGTATTACTGTTTTTACGTCAATATAGACTATTGCTTTGAATCACTCGTATCTTAATATTCATGCCATGATTAGATTATATGATCAAGATTATGCTAGGTAGCATTCCACATCAAAAAATTCTTATTTATCATTTACCTACTCGAGGACAAGCAGGAATTAAGCTTGAGGATGTTGATACGTATCCATCGTATCTATAATTTTTGATTGTTTGATGCCAATATTCTACAACTTTCATATACTTTTGGCAACTTTTTATACTATTTTTGGGACTAACATATTGATCCAATGGCCAGTGCCAGTTCTTGTTTGTTGCATGTTTTTTGTTTTGCAGAAAATTCATATCAAACAAAGTCCAAACGGGATAAAAAATTACAGAGATTTTTTTTGGAATATATGTGAATTTTGGGAAGTGGAATCAATAGAAGGCGATGCCCGAGGAGCCCACAAGCCTGCCAGGCGCGCCCTAGGGGCTAGGGCGCGCCTGAGGGCTTGTGGCTACCCCTTAGGTCAGTTGGAGCTGTCCTTCGGCCGCAAGAAAGATATTTTTATAAGGAAAATCCCCTCAAACTTTTAGCCCGATTGGAGTTATGGATCTCCGGATATTTAAGAAACGGTGAAAGGCCAGAATCTGAGAACGTAGAAATCGGAGGACACAGACAGAGAGATCTGATAGTCCCCAAGTGCAAGGAATCATCGTAGCAATTTACAAAGGTGGAAGTGATATGTATGGAGTGTCGAACCCACAAGGAGCTCAAGGTAGGATCAATATTCTCTCAAGTCCTATCTGCCACTGATACGACTCTACGTACACCGAACGTTTGCTTCCATCTAGAAAAGAGAAATAAAACTATGTTGTGGCTATGAAGAGGATGGCTTTGCATGATATCGGAGAACTAAAGTATAAATATAGGTGTTGTTATCATAATATTACAATATATTACAAATAGCGAGTGTGGAATAATGACGGATCGGTGTACGGAATTATCCTAGGAAATTGTTAACAAGATCGGAAATCATTATTGCAATTTTATATGAGGGAGAGGCATAAGCTAACATACTTTCTTTACTTGGATCATATGCACTTATGATTGGAACTCTAGCAAGCATACGCAACTACTAAAGATCATTAAGGTAAAATCCAACCATAGCATTATAAGGTATCAAGTCCTCTTTATTCCCATACGCAAACAACCTAGTTACTCGAGTCTATGTTTCTATCACTCATGCCACCCACCATAAGCGAGTCATAAGCATATTGCAAACCCTAGAGCGGGGATCCCTCACGCTCGTGCGACACAGAGAGCACCATAGGACAGCACCAATAATAAAACTCATCAATCAACCCAAAGGACAAAAGTAATCTACTCAAAACATCATAGGATGGCAACACATCATTGAATCATAATGTGTAGCATAAAGCACCAAGTTCAAGTAGGTGATTACAGCGGGGTGTAGGAGAATGGACCGCTAAAAGGAGATTAGGATGGTGATGAAGAAGGTGATGTTGATGAAGACGATCACCGCGGCGATTGTTCCCCCGATGGCACTCCGGTACCATCGGGAGAGAGGGGGAGAGGTTCTCCCCCTCGTGTTTCCTCCTCCATGGTCTCCCCCTCTATGGGGAGAGGTTCTCCCTCTGGTCCTTGGCCTCCATGGTGTTGATGGCCCCTCCCGGACGATGAAGATGGCCTCCGGTGATGGTGACCCCCTCCGGCAGGGTGCTAGAGAGGACCAAGATTGGTTTTTTGTGGCTCTGGAGGTGTGCGACAGCGGAACTCCCGATCTAGGTTATTTTTCAAAGGTTTGGAATATTTGAGGATTTATAGAGCTGAGAGGGAGGTCGGTGAACTCCCGAGGGGCCCACAAGCCTGGTGGTCGTGGCCAGGGGGGTGGCCGTGCCCCTGGGGCTTGTGGCATCCTCGGCCTTCCTCTCGGGTGACTCTTCACTCAAGTATTTTTTATATTTTCCAAAAATATTCTCCGTAAATTTTCAGCTCGTTCCGAGAACTTTTATTTCTGCACAAAAACAACACCACAGTAGTTCTGGTGAAAACTGCATCAGTCCGGGTTAGTTCTAGTAAAATCATATAGAATTATTGCAAACATGGCATGAATACTTCATAAATTATAGATACGTTGGAGACGTATCAACATCCCCAAGCTTAATTCCTGCTCGTCCTCGAGTAGGTAAATGATAAAAGAAATAGTTTATGAAGTGTGAATGATAGCAAGTGCATAAGTTTGATTAATGATAATTTAAACCACTTTTTCTAGCATCAATATATATCATAAACAGTAGCTGATCTCATAAAACTTCTCATGATCGAGTAACAAGCTATTCACATGTTAAAGTAAAGACCAGAAAACCTCTTGAAAACCAACAAACCATATTCCTAGTCATTGAACAATTGCAATTCATCTTATTTTCAGGAAGGGTCTATGTAAGAGCTTTGATTTAGCAAATTCCACATACTCAACTATCATATAGTCTTCTATGATTTCTAGCACTCAAAGCATATTTTTAGAACAAATAGCATCCATCGAACACAGAGAAAGATAGGGGCTTAATGTTTCGCCTCCCAAATTATTTATCATATAGATAATTGTCAACAATAATAATTCATGATCAAATATATTTGGATGACCATATATTCTCAGATCTTTCCCCACCACATGATGATTGCCAAGAGAAAAAGTCGAAATATAGGAAGTGGTGAAGATCACCATGACTCTTGTATAAAGGTAAGTACTAGAAAATAAAAGATAGGCCCTTCGCAGAGGGAAGCAGAGGTTGACATGCGCTTTTTTTGTTTTTGGATGCGCAAACTCTTAAAGCAAAGGAACGACACGTTGTATTGCCCTTTCTGATAGCAACCTTTATTATGCAGTCTGTCGCTTTTATTTCTTTGTTATCACAAATTCGTACAACGCTTATTTTCCCTTACAATAAAAGATCTTACATACTTAGGAGCAATTTTTATTGCTTTTTGCACCGATGAGAACATACTTAAAGGATCTTATTAAATCCATAGGTAGGTATAGTGGACTCTCATGGCAAAACTGGTTTAAGGGTGTTTGGATGCACAAGTAGTATTTCTACTTGGTGCGGAAGTTTTGGCTAGTATGGGGTGGAAGCAAGCACCACATGTTAGAGGATCCATAAGAATATAACTTCTATGCAAATATACTCAACCATGACTCATCACGTTATCTTCCTTGTCCAACTTCAACTAATTTTCTCAAGTTTGAAAATAATTAATGGGTAATCACAATCATAGAAGATGTCCATGATAGTATATTTATATGTGAAATCTCTCTTCCTTCAATATTCTTTCATGAATTGTTCAAGTCACCAATGCGGTGTTTGCTAACTTTCAATAAATTTCACCACCTATGCTTATTATGTGTGAAGTCATTAATCCCCATGGGATAAGTATATGAAGCATTTTTAATGTCAGCTTTATGATATTCAATTCATTCAACCATTTACTCATAGGATATAAGTGAGACACGAGAGTGAACGACAAACTACTCCAAAAAAGATATAAGTGAAGATCAATGCATAGTTAATTAGATAAATAGCCATGTGAGGACTCTCTCTTATTAAGAATTTCAAATCCAATGATTTTATTGAAATAGCAAACAAAATAAAAATGGCACTCCAATAATAGCATGCATCATGTGAACGAATAAAAATTTAGGCTCAACATAGGCTAACCGATAATTGTTGATGAAGAGAGGTGGGATGCGTAGCATCCCCAAGCTTAGATACTTGAGAGTTATTGAAATATTTTCTTGGGGTGCCTTGGTCATCCCCAAGCTTGAGCTTTTGTATCTTGTTGAATCCTCTCATATCCCAGTTTCACCTATTCTCAAAAAACGTCATCCACACAAAACTCAAAAAGAACTCGTGAGGTAGGTTAGTACACATAAGAACAAATCAACACTTCATGTACTGACAAGGCAAGTTGCACAATAATTTTCAAACATTAGGTTCTGTATACTATCATTTCCACAATTTATATCTACCAATATAGGCTATGGAAACTATAGGATAAGTAGATAACAAAACTATGACAGCAATCTGTCCAACAAAATAGTCTGTAATAATTTATTAACCAGTGCACCTCTGGAACTCTAAAAATTATGAAAACTTAGGACATGCTAAGGAATTTATATGAAAATACTGTGTAAAAATTTCAGAAACTTTCTACGTCCAGTAAAATATGAAAATTCAAACACTACAGCAAAAGTTTCTGTTTTTCTACACACCACACATAAAACATGCAATGCAAGCATCCTAAGGCAATTCTTGGAACTTTTTATTGAAAAACAAGATTATAAATAACACGTAAAATATAACAATAAAAATAAAATGATGCTCCAAGCAAAATTCATATTATGTGATGAATAAAAATATAGCTCCAAGTAAGATACACCGATAGTGTTGAAGACGAAAGAGGGGATGCCTTTCGGGGCATCCCCAAGCTTAGACGCTTGAATGTTCCTCTAATATTACCTTGGAGGTGACTTGGGAATCCCCAAGCTTTGGTTCTTGTCACTCTTTATTCCCCTCATATCGGTATCTCACCCAAAACTTGAAAACTTCAATCACACAACACTTAACGGAACTTCGTGAGAAGGGTTAGTGTAATAAAGATAAATCATTCACTTAGGTACCGTCAAGACAAGATTCATAATTATTCCCACATTATAAATTCTATATTCCATAATTCCCACAATTAATATTACTCAATATAAACTATAGGAATACTTGAAACAAGCAAACTATGCGTGCAAAACAGAATCTGTCAAAAACAGAATAGTCTGTAAAGATCTGAATGATCACCATACTTACGTGACTCTAAAATTCTGAAAAAATAGGAAATATCACAGAATTTTCATAGAAATGTTTTTTAAAAATTTCAGAATTTTTTGACTCTCCATTAAAATCAGAGAATTCAAATACTAGACACAAAACTTTCTGTTTTTGCACAGAATCAAACAAGTAAGTATCCATACTATCCCAAAGGCTTTACTTGGCAATTTATTGAAATGAAAGGCACAAAACATGATTAATACAGTATCGTAATGATGTCAACACATCAAAACAGAAAGTAAAAGTATTGGGTTGTCTCCCAACAAGCGCTTTTCTTTAATGCCTTTTTAGCTAGGCATGATATTTCAATGATACTCTTCCAAGCCAAATTCTGATGATCATTATATTCATACTCTAAAAGATAGAAGTAAAGTTCATAGAGCATTCTTAATTAATATGGATTTACCAACATCCAAGCTCAAAATATATAAGTGAAGCATACGAAGCATTCTATAAAGCCATACTCAAAAGATTTAAGTGAAGCACAAACAACATTCTATAAAGCCATATTAAAAA
Source organism: Hordeum marinum (assembly GCA_022496015.1). Classification (NCBI taxonomy): domain Eukaryota; kingdom Viridiplantae; phylum Streptophyta; class Magnoliopsida; order Poales; family Poaceae; genus Hordeum; species Hordeum marinum. The sequence continues at coordinate 50,390,430 of CM039677.1, forward strand.
ATTTAAGTGAAGCACAAAGAGCATTCACCAAATCCGTACTCAAAAGATTTAAGTGAAGAACAAATATCATTCTAGAAATCCATCAAGTACTATCTCATACTAGAAGGGAGAATAAAGGAAAATACAAACATTAAATACACATGTCATGTGAATAAAACAAAAACCGAGTTATACCGATAATTGTTGAAGAATAAAGATGGGATGCCTTCCGGGGCATCCCCAAGCTTAGGTTCTTGATTATACTTGAAATATTTACTTGGGGTTCCTTGGGCATCCCCAAGCTTGAACTCTTGTCTCTCCGTATTCTTCTTATATCGATACCTCCACGATCTTTGAACACTTCATTCACACAAAACTTAACAAAACCCTCGTGAGATACGTTAGTATAATAAAGCAAATTACTAATTTAAGTATTGTTTTGAACTCATTGCAAATTCATATTAGCATTATATCTACTGTAGTCCCACTTCAGCATGGTTCATACCCCCCGATACAAGCCATAGATTCATCAAAATAAGAGAACAATGCATAGAAAATAGAATCTGCTAAAAACAGAACAGTCTATAGTAATCTGGAAACTTCGTATAATTATGAAACTCAAACAATTATTAATATTTAGTAAAAATTAAAAAACATGCATAGCAGTACTGTGTAAAAATTTGAGAAACTTTTGACGTTCCAGTAAAAAATGTAAATTCACGCACTACAGCCAAAGTTTCTGTTTTTGCACTGCACACACCAAACAAGCAATCTAATCATCCTAAAATTAAATTTTGGCACATTATTTTTATAATACAATGGATATATACAAGGTGATAATTATTTTGCAGAAGCTTCCATGAAAAATTCTACATTGTTTCCATGAGCATGAACACAAGTGTTCAAGGTCGACCCTCACTTCTCCAATGCACAACCTTCCAATCACTTCTCTATTTGAAAAACTTCTTAGGCATAAGAGGCAAGTGACTCTTTTTGTATTTTTTTGTATTTTTGTATTTTTTGTTTGTTTCACCCACAAATAAAGAAAGCAAAAAGGGAAAAGAAAATCTATATAGTGAAGAAAGCAAACAAGCACACACGAGAATATCAACCCCACGCTATTGCTCCCTCGCAACGGCGCCAGAAAAGAGTTTGATAGTCCCCAAGTGCAAGGAATCATCGTAGCAATTTCCAAAGATGGAAGTGATAAGTATAGAGTGTCGAACCCACAAGGATCTAAAGGTAAGATCAATATTCTCTCAAGTCATATCTGCCACCGATACGACTCTACATACACCGAACGTTTGCTTCCATCTAGAAACGAGAAGTAAAACTGCGTTGTGGGTATGAAGAGGATGGCTTTGCATGATACCGGAGCACTAAAATATAAATATAGGTGTTGTTATCATAATATTACAATATATTACAAATAGCGAGTGTGGAATAATGATGGGTCGGTTGCAGAATTATCCTAGGAAATTGTTAACAAGATCGGAAATCATTATTGCAATTTTATATGAGGGAGAGGCATAAGCTAACATACTTTCTCTACTTGGATCATATGCACTTATGATTGGAACTCTAGCAAGCATCCGCAACTACTAAAGATCATTAAGGTAAAACCCAACCATAGCATTATAAGGTATCAAGTCCTCTTTATTCCCATACGCAAATAACCTACTTACTCGAGTCTATGTTTCTATCACTCATGCCACCCACCATAAGCGAGTCATAAGCATATTGCAAACCCTACAGTGGGGATCCCTCACGCTTGCGTGACACGGAGAGCACCAGAGGACAACACCAATAATGAAACATGCAACTCAAACCAATCTAGATCATCAATCAACCCAAAGGATAAAAGTAATCTACTCAAAACATCATAGGATGGCAACACATCATTGGATCATAATATGTAGCATAAAGCACCATGTTCAAGTAGGTGATTACAGCGGGGTGTGGGAGAGTGGACGCTAAAAGGAGATGAGGATGGTGATGAAGAAGGTGATGTTGATGAAGACGATCACCGCAGCGATGGTTCCCCCGATGGCACTCTGGTACCACCGGGAGAGAGGGGGAGAGGTTCTCCCCCTCGTGCTTCCTCCTCCATGGCCTCCCTCCCTGCCGGAGAGGGCCAAGATTGGTTTTTCGTGGCTCTGGAGGTGTGCAGTGGCGGAACTCCCGATCTAGGTTATTTTTGGATGTTTTGGTATATTTGAGGATTTATAGAGATGAGAGAGAGGTCGGTGGACTCCCGAGGGGCCCACAAGCCTCGTGGTCGCGGCCAGGGGGGTGGCCGCACCCCTGAGGCTTGTGGCCTCCTCGGCCTTCCTCTCGGGTGACTCTTCACTCCAGTATTTTAAATATTTTCCAAAAATATTCTTCGTAAATTTTCAGCTCGTTCCGAGAACTTTTATTTCTACACAAAAACAACACCACGGCAGTTCTGCTGAAAACAGCGCCAGTCCGGGTTAGTTCTAGTAAAATCATATCAAAATCATATATAATTATTGCAAATATGGAATGAATACTTCATAAATTATAGATGCGTTGGAGATGTATCAAGACCCGATCTCGGAGGGGCTCTCATCCCTCCGGCGCCATGGAGGCCATGGACCAGAGGGGAAACCCTCCTCCCATCTAGGGAGGAGGTCAAGGAAGAAGAAGAAGGAGGGGGCTCTCCACCCTCTCTCCTGGTAGTGCCAGAACGCCGCCGGGGCCATCATCATGACGGCGATCTACTCCAACAACTCCGTCATCTTCACCAACACCTTCATCACCTTCCCCCATCTATCTACAATGGTCCACTCTCCCACAACCCGTTGTACCCTCTACTTGAACATGGAGCTTTGTGCTTCATATTATTATCCAATGATGTGTTGCCATCCTATGATGTCTGAGTACATCTATTTTGTCCTATTGGTTGATTGATGATTATGATTGGTTTGAGTTGCATGTTTTATTATTGGTGCTGTCCTATGGTGCTCTCCGTGTCGCGCAAGCGTGAGGGATCCTCGTTGTAGGGTGTTGCAATGTGTTCATGATTTGCCTATGGTGGGTTGCTTGAGTGACAGAAGCATAAACCCGAGTAGGTGGGTTGTTGCATATGGGAGTAAAGAGGACTTGATACCTTATAATGCTATGGTTGGGTTTTACCTTAATGATCTTTAGTAGGCGGATGCTTGCTAGAGTTCCAATCATAAGTGCATATGATCCAAGTAGAGAAATTATGTTAGATTATGCCTCTCCCTCATATAAAATTGCAATAATGATTATCGGTCTAGTTATCAATTGCCTAGGGACAATTCTGCAACTCCTACCACCACTTTTCCACACTCGTTAAACTAACTTGGTTGTTTCTTTATCTAAGCAGCCCCTAGTTTTTATTTTCGTGCTCTTTATTATCTTGCAAACCTATCCTATCACACCTACAAAGTACTTCTAGTTTCATACTTGTTGTAGGTAAAGCGAATGTTAAGCGTGCGTAGAGTTGTATCGGTGGTCGATAGAACTTGAGGGAATATTTGTTCTACCTTTAGCTCCTCATTGGCTTCGACACTCTTACTTATCGAAAGAGGCTACAACTGATCGCCTATACTTGTGGGTTATCAATGATGATGTCTCGGATCTCAATCATTGTGGTGTAAAGCTTCAGGCAAGCATCGGGGTTTTCAATTAGGTTGTGGAGATTGCTTCGAGCAATTTGTACGGACCCCATCGACTGCCCTCAAGGGTTGCCAATTGTACGGGTTCAGTGATTGTCCTCAAGGGTTGCCATTTTGTATGGGTTTGGTGACCTCCATGAAGGGTCCCTTAGTAGAATCATGACATCTTGCATTGTGCGAGGGCATGAGGAGATTGCGGTGACCCTAGTGGCATTTTGGGAGCATTGTGCCACCACACCGCTCCAAACGGAGATTAACATCTGCAAGGGTGTGAACTTCATGATACATCATCGTCTCCGCGTGTCTCGGTTATCTCTTACACGATCCCTTTACTTATGTACTTTACTTTATGATAGTCATAGTGTTTCATGTTATATATCTTGCTATCACTTGGTTTTTTTTATATTTTTTAGCATAACTTGTTGATGCACATAGGTGAACCTAGTTGATTTAGGTTTTGTGCTTGTCAAAATAAAAGCTAGTTTACTCCGCATTTGTTCAAGCTTCAAATGTAATTATTTTAAAGAACATATACACCCCCTTCCCTCTAGGCGATATCCACATCCTTTCATGTAGTGATCTAAACGCTATTATATTTCTTTACGGAGGGATTACATCACAAACCACTATCATTCGAGGGCACACAAATCTAACAACACACACACATGCACGAAAAACACATAGGGCGTGTTTGGTAACCTTGTGAGTCAGGCATGGCTAGCTCAGCCTAGCTCAACGGAGCTTGATTGAACGAAAACAAGCAAAAAAATTGCACATTGTTTGATTGTTCGCGTTTAGGCCTCTCACATTAGGGGAGAAATTTTCACATAGCGTTTGGTTGCTTGCATTGGGTCGGCTCACGCAACTACACGGTGTTTGGTTGTATACGCGGGATATGATTAAGAGCTAACACTTACACTTAACAGACATAGTGTGCCTCGTGACTGCGGTGGATGGTGATCGCGGCGCTGTGTCTAACAAGACGAGCATAGAGTCTCGGGCGAGTGTTCTTGCCGGCGCCGCAATGAACTAATTGCTAGCGTCATCGCCATAGAGAAATTCCCTGCGAAGGGGTGCTAGGGCAGAGGGCGGGGGAGGAGAAATGAAGTGTGTGTCGGACCATGGCGACTGCGATGGACGGTGGTCGTGGCTTTGCATCCGACACGATCAGCACGGAGTCGTGCGCGAGCGACCCCAGCGGCGGCACGGCAAACTAGTTGCTAGCATTGCCGCCACGAAGAAATTCTGTCCGAAGGAGCGTTGAGGCAAAAGACGGGGGGGGGGGGGGGTGCAGTGCGTGTTGGACCATCGCAACTGCGGGGGTCGGTGGCCATGGCTTCGCGTCCGCCACAGAGTCGTGCGCGAGTGACGCTGTCGACGGCGCGACGAACTAGTTGCTAGACTTGCCGCCGCAAAGAAAGTCCGCACAGAGACAGAGGACAAAGGAGGAGAAATGCAGTGTGCCCGCCATGGAAGCGTCAGTGTAATAGGGCGTAAGAGAGGAGGCCGAGATGAACGATGCTAAAAATGATTCTAGTGTAGTAGAACACAAGCAAGGAGGACAAGAGGAACGACGCCGGTGTTGAGAGGGACGAATAAGAGGGTTCTGGGCCAAGGACAATCACGAGGAAGATGTTGATTTTCTCCTTACGATCGTCGAAATAGAAAACTTGCAACACAAATGTTGTGTGGGACTGCGAGATTAGGCTACTGGTCAAAGGAAATTTCAAATGGTTGATCGTGCGTGACGAATTTGGCAAAATCCATTCAAAAATAGCTCCAAACCCGAACACAAAATTGAGCATTTACGCTCGACGAAATTATGAACCGGTCGTAAAAATGAAACTATAACATCGATATGCATATTTTTCGTGTAGAGTTTATCTCGAATCGAAGCACCGTTGTATAGATTAAAAGGGAGAAGAAAGAAAACAGATTAGGAAGAAGTTTAACAAAGGCAGAGAAGAAGCAGGTACACAACTCCATTACTCCATCCTCCTCATGTGCAAGGGATCGTGCGCTCGTTTCTGCATAGGTCGGGCCTAACTCCGGAGACACTGTCGATTTGAGTATTTCCAATAAGACATGTCCAAAGATGCTTTAAAGTTGATGCAATACAGTCCTAACAACGTATGCGAACGGCAACCAAACACGACAATAGCTTCTCTCATGTACTCCCTCCGTTCTAAATTAGTTGATTTGGATTTATCTAGATACGGATGTATCTAGTACTAAAACATGTCTAGATATATTCGTATCTAGACAAATCTGAGTCAATTAATTTGGAACGGAGGGAGTAGCTTGGATTGATGGATGCTATATCATACATGTTGGGAGAAATTGCTCACAACTTCATCACGCATGTTTTGGCCTAAAAGCGACCGACTGATTTCTTTTTCCTTTTTATGATTATTATTTTTCATTTATTTTCATTTTTCCATTTCTTTGTTCTATTAATATTTCTGATTTTTTTATTTTTTTATTTTGGGGTAAATACATGAGTACTCTCTGGGAAATAAGTGTTGCTCAAACGAATTCAAATACATTTAGATACATCTGTTTGACTGACACTAATTTCCAATGAAGAAAGTACTCCCTTCGTTTCATAATGTAAAATGTTTTTTGACACTACACTAATGTTAAAAAAAACGTCTTACATTATGAGACTAATGGAGTATTTATTTATGAGATGCACAAACACATTCTTTCTTCTAAATTATATTTTAATTCGAAACATAAACATCTCTTTTAAGGGCTTCATTGGTTCAAAGAAATTGCATGGGATTATAGGTGCATCCTAAGGAAAATTTTCTACATTCGCGGTATTAGGACCCTCAGGAAAAAGTTCTAACTATTAGTTTGGATTTTATTTGAAAAAAAAATTCCATCTACTCAAAACTCTTGGTGCAAATTCTTTTTTTTTGTTCCGTGACATCACACACTAGTTGATCCAAAATTCCATGGTTTAGAAATCTTATATGATTCAAGAGGACATGCTAGTTGAATTTTATATTTATCATATTCTTGCGTTTTTGAGAATGCTACGAATTACTCCCCTCCGTTCATAAATATAAGATATTTTGGATATTTCATTATGAGTTACTCCCTCCGTCTTATAATATAAGACATTTTTTGATACTTGTATAGTGTTAAAAAACGTCTTATATTATGGGACAGAGGGAGTACATATGGACTGAAATGAGTTAACGAGCAGACTAAAATGTGTCTACATACCTTTGAATCAATTCAGAGAAAAGCTAGAACATCTTATATTTGTGAATGGAGGGAGTAGTAATCAAAGAGGCCTTTACAAATTTATACGAACGTACACAGAACGGGCCGCCTTCTGAACTGGCTGGGCTTATGCTCTGCTCAGTGAACTCGCTAGACGCACACCGCACACCGCCGCGGCGGATAGAGTTTTTCTTCCAGAGGCGCACGCCGCGCCACGGCGAGGCACCCACCACCGTCCACGCCGCAGGCAGCGCGCCATGCTCTCCCTCCTCCCGCCCGCGCGGCTCCGCGCGGCGCCCGCCGACGCCTCCGCCACCTCGCCGCGCCGCCCGGCCGTCATCCTCCCAGTTAATCACCGCCCCTCCCTCTCCCTTCGGGGCTTTTCCATTCTCGGTTGTCTGTGCTTGTGTGTGACGCGCGGCGGTCTGTCGTAGTGGCGCGCAGGGGCTCGGGAACAACACGGGCGACTACGCGCGGCTGGCCGCGGCGCTGCGGGACGACCACGGCGTGCCGTCCGTCGTCGCGCGGGTGTCGCGCCCGGACTGGCTCCGCAACGCCGCCGGCCTCGCCGACCCCAGCTACTGGCGGGGCACCCTCCGTCCGCGCCCCATCCTCGACTGGTAAATGCAGCAACCATAGCCTCCGGAGGCGTACGTGATTGATTTTGTGCCCCCTGAGGCGTTCGTTTCATCAAACACCTTGCCTGCACTCACTGAAGGTACCTGAACCGAGTGGAGGAAGCGGTGTCCGAGGCCAGGGAGCTGTCCTCTCCAGGTTCGTCTCACAAACCATGGCGCAATTTCTATCACTGATCAGTGCGCTGCGAATGAAGCTCTAGCAGTTTTACTGCCTTTGTGCCATTGAACAGTTTGGACTTGGTTTCAGTTGCCATGACAAGGAAATTGTTGCTTCCAGTTGACAATCTAAAGTTCGGTTGTTTCTTCCAGTTTAAATCTCCTTCTGTTGCTGCTAGTTTCAGCCCCTCAGACTGGTTCAAGATTGTGGACTGTATTCTCAATTGTCCATGATATTGCAGGCAGAAAAATGTGCAGGAAACCATGGAATAAAATGATCGATGTTCTACTCCCTCCGTTCCTAAATATAAGTCTTTTAAAAGATTTCACTAGGACTACATACGGACGTATATAGACATACTTTAGAGCGTAGATTCACTCATTTTGCTCCGAATGTAGTCCATAGTGTAATCTCTAAAAAGACTTATACTTTCTCCGTCCGGAAATACTTGCCGGAGGAATGGATGTATCTAGACGTATTTTAGTTATAGATACATCCATTTTTATCCATTTCACCGACAAATATTTCCGGACGGAGGGAGTATTTAGGAACGGATGAAGTATATGTGAGGGCTTTCATCCTTACTCTGAACTGTTTGGTGCTTGCAGATGGGAAGCTATCATTGATAGGGCATTCAGCTGGGGGCTGGCTCGCGCGCGTGTACATGGAGGAATTTGGGACTTCTGACATAAGTTTACTGCTCACGCTTGGCACTCCACACCTGTACGGTTTCCTATCTGTTCATTGTTTGAACTCATGAATATATAGTCCAGTTGTACCTGTTTTTCCATTCAACTCGCAGTTGGAGTGACGCAGGCTTAGTGGCTTGTATTCTTAGTTTGACAAGTTCTTGTAGAAATTTATGGGCCTCTTACATTCTGGTATAAATGATGAAATGGAGGAGGTTAGATTTGTTCCTCCTAGAACATGCAAGTTTATGTCATCCCAGCTTACAACAATGTAGATATACCTGTTACCTTCACAATATGATCCAGACTTGTGTGTGGATTTCAGTACTTTTGTGTTTAGAGGATATGATTAGGCCTTATTTGGGAAGGTGAGAAATATTACCCTGTTCCCTTGAATGTGCAAATATTTTACTTCAATTTTCTATCCACCAAAGGGATTGAGCTTAATCCGTAGCCATCCAAATAAGTCCTTACATATAAAAATCCCCCAACTATTATATATTTTTACATGTGGATTGATACATAGAAGTCATGTACATGTTTATTCCTGCAAGCTCTACTATTTTAACTTGATAGCAGGTGGAATTTTGAGAACAATGTAGTATCAAAATGAAACCCGGAACATACTTTTCTTTTATCTGAATTTCTTTTCTTTTTTCTCTAATTCCTAGGCCACCTCCAAAAGGTGTTTCTGGCGTAATTGACCAAACTAGAGGACTACTAAACTACGTCGAGAAGAATTGTTCCCCCGCAGTTTACACACCAGAACTACGATATGTATGCATTGCTGGAAGGTACCTTACGTTATAGTTCAGGTTCTGATTAATTGATTATATGTTAATCATATCATAGAATTGAAGCTTGCGCATTACATTTCATCTTCTAACTAAGACTGCTGAAACAGTGGTGGATCAAGAATAGAACGACAGGAGGTGCCAAGCTCAGTACTCAACGTATTTAAACACTGATAGTGATACTTCCTCTGTTCCTAAATATATTGCACTGCCAAAATGTCTTATATCTAGGAACAGAGGGTGTATAAAGTAAATATACTTTGAATTTTCACAGGGGGTGCCATGGCACCCATGGAACCCCCATTGGATTCGCCCCTGTGCTGGAACCGCTCATTGTGGATGTGATGTAGTATTATACTAAATCAGCGACACTTATTTTGGGACGGAGGTAGTACAAGTTTTGCAACACAAAGGTCAAAGGGCCACAACATCAAATATTTAACGACTTGTTTTCTGGGCATTGAAAATATGTAGTAACACCCTTGATGTAGCTCTTGCCAGACTTGAACATAAATGGTGCAAAATATCATCCTGGGTTGACTAAAATGACTACAACATTCTTCCTGAAAATGTAGTCTTGTACAGTAGAACACACTCTCTCTTATTTTGGATGCAACAATTTCTGCTATATGGATGAATGAAGGCCAATTTTATAGCCTGCCTCCTTGACAGGTACATTCAGGGTGCTCCTTTAACTGGGAACTCCCTGGCTACTACCACAGATGAGCTTGTCGCCGTGGACGCCCCATCAGAAGTAGCTGAAGCAGTCATGGTCAGTGCCGACAACAAAACCGCTCCGACAGGCCCCACCTTCCGGGCCCGTTTCGTCGGACAAGGCTACAAACAGGTGAGTGCCACCCCCAAGCAATGTCATGCTGTGGAGTGTGGAATACTCCACATTTATTTTCCGAACAGAAACTACTGAAACAATACCCTAAATCCCATACTAGGTTTGCGGCCGCGCCGACGTCTGGGGTGATGGGGTCGTCCCTGAAGTGTCGGCGCATCTGGAGGGCGCACTGAATATAAGCTTCGACGGCGTGTACCATTCTCCTGTAGGTTCCGACGATGAAGAGAGGCCCTGGTACGGCTCACCAGCGATCCTGGAGCAATGGGTGCACCATCTTCTCAGTTGATCCCTCAGAAGCTTTACCAATTCCAAAAGTTTGCCATGCCCCTTTTCACTAGTATAAATAGCACGGCATAGCAACATATTACAGTAATCATGTACAGAAGATGCAGCTGCACTTCTTCTCGTGCTGTTCCAGAGTTTGTCTGGGATGTCTCAGGCACCGGCATTCCTTGTACCGTGTACTCAGCAAGAATGTAACCTTGCTAACCTATCTATATGAACTCCTGATTGTCAAAAGAGAAGAAAAGGATGCAACCTGTGTTGTGTTCTCCTTTCCTTTTTGCCAAATTGGTACAATGTGCAACGTTGCTCAGTGTTTAGGACAATTTAATATGTATGAAATTGCATACACAATGTGAGCTAAAAACATCTTTTCGAAGAGATTTACAGTCATGTGATAGGCTTCAGGAAAAACAATATGAGGTTGGCTAGGCTATTGATACAGGCAAGACATATTAATAGGCAAACACAACAAAGAATATGTATGCAACTGACCCATCCGTGATGCTTGCAACAAACCCAGCTGAACTCAAGAAATGCCACTGGCACGACATTTGACCACAACCTGTTTATCACAAATTCACCATCTTATCCGTAAAGATAAAAAAGTTCACCATCCACTGCAAAATAGAGACCAGCATGACATATATGACTAGGACAAAGTGGAATTAACAGACTAAAAACACCGAAACCACATCAACGTGCATGTGTATGTGGGTGCCCTCTCAGGATGGCAGGGGCTACAAACCACAAAACACAGGGAATCCTTCTTACATGCATCACTGAGCCCCCAACCTTAAATGGCGAACAAAGTCTGAAGTCTTGACTACTTAACTACCTAGTAGAACCTTGACTTGACAGGGATTGCAAAAGAAGCTTTTCCAACGCTGGCTATGGGCAGAAAGCACCAGCGCAGCCCCCCACTTGGCTGCTTTAGTTAGGTAGCCTTCACGAAATGAGGGGACAACAGCTTGGTGACCTCCGTCATATGAACCGTGTTCCTCCCATCAAAGATGGTTTTGAGCTTCTCGTCGCAGAGGATCTCCCTCTTGTTTGCTGGGTTCTGCAAATCATGTAGAGGCAAAGTAACGCAGTTAATTGAGATTTTTTTATACCTAATCAGCCAATAGATTATGCAACATCAGTATAATTCAGCTAGCTAGTAAAAGCAGCCAAAATAACAATTTCAACTTTATGTTTATGAAATTGCAAGCTGCTAGTGCAGCCTGCAGAGTGGACTTCAATGGAAACTATGAACTGTTTCCTCCTACAGAAACGATGTCATACAGGTCCAACGATGTAACTAAGAAGGCGCAATCAACAAACCAGACATTCATCAAACAACGGTCAATTATACATAACTTCCTCCAAACAGATGGCAAGCCAGTAAAGTGGTCAACTGCATTTGTTATCTATACCTTTGTACCAAAATATAAGACGGTTTTGTTCGCTAAACTAGCCTAAAAAACATCTTCTATTGTGATACAGAGGGAGTAATTAGCCAATAGATTATGCAACATCAGTATAACTGAGATAAAAGCAGTCAAAAGAACATATCAAATACAAAGTACAATATTATGGTTTATAAATTTGCAAGTGCAGAGTGGACTTTAATAGAAACTACTGACCATGCGATTAAAATCAGACTATCCAAACAAATCTCGATTATAAATAAATTCCTCCAAACAAAGGCATTCCAGCCTCACCACAGATGAACCTCAGTGAACAAAAAGATTAGAGCCTAACACCAGTTTTTAGCAAGTATTGCTGCTGATGTGCTCTATAGACGCGAGGAAACACATCTCTAAAAATAACTGAGACTGAACATGAAAATTTGAACAGCAAGTGACTGCTCTTTAGTACTAGAGGTACAGGGCAACAACCTCAGCGCATAATTAAAATGCTAGTAAGTCACTCTACCCAGTGAGATTAATATACTATGTATGTAAGACAGGGAAATAAGGAATGAACTACACGATGAAGGGCTTTCCCCCTACAATAATCTTGCAACACAAACAAATGAAAGGTGCTTTATCTTAAGCATAACCCACAAATTTTATCAGGGTTGAGCATAACTCATATTTAGACTCACTTGGATGAAACTTTTGTCAAATTTGATGTACCAGTTACTGCTACTATATCCAAAGACAACAATACAACAGTAAATCCCTGATGAACAGGTAAGAGAAAACTACACCCAAAGCCACCATTGCCCCCCCCCCCCCAGCCCCAGACCAACATCAACCCAGGCAATACAGTCGCTACTCGCTGGTAACTCGGAAGAATCTACAGCCAAATCGACCAAAACGGGGTTCACTTCTTTAAAATCCCCACCGGATCCAACATTCCGACGAACACGCCGCAGTACAGGCGAGGCCGCACAAACAGGATCAACAGCCAGCTAGGGCTTCGTCGACGGGCACTACCTGGAGGGAGTTGGCCTTGACGTAGTCCCAGACGATCTTGAGGACGCCGGAGCGGGAGATGTGGGCGACGCCGCCGAACTTGCTCAGGGCGTCGGAGACCGGCACCGGCCGCATGATCCCGCGGAGGTTGTTCGGATCCACCGGGGCCTTCTGCTTGGCCGCCTTGGGTTTCGCGGCCGCCGTTCCGGCCTTCTTGGCCCCCTTCGCCGCCTCCGATGCGGGCTTCTTGCCCCCCGCCGCCGCCGCCGACGACGACGAGGACATGAAGGACCGGCACCCGCGGAGCACCGTGGACGCCGCCGTCGACATCGCCGCGGGATTGGTGGGTGGGTCTCTCCGCGCTCCGCTTCGGCGGGGGAGTGGGGGGTGGGGAGGGCGGAGGGTTTTGGGAGGTTTAGGGTTTGGGGGAAGGCCCGGAGCCCATTTTGTATTTGGAGCCTTTGGTCTCGACCGTGGGGAAGGAGGAGGCCGGCGGCTTTTGCGTACCGGTCCTTACGACTATTCATAATTACAGATGGATCTGCGTTTCTCGCTTTGCCTACGGCGCGTTTGGTAGCCCGCATCAATTCCAATCAAGTCCGCGAGAAAAGAATTTGACATATTTAGTTTGATGGGTCACATGAAAAAGTTAGTCCATACGGAATTTAAAAATACTTCTGGGGCATAAATGCAGGGGAATGGTCGATTTGGATGGTTGATTTGGTTGTTTAGAATGCTTCTGGGCCATAAATGCGGAGGAATGGTCGATTTGGCTGGTTGATTTGGTTGTTTAGAATGATGCAGACTCAAACGATGCAAAAAAGTTCTGTGGGTGGCTGCACGTGGTTGCTATTTGTGATACATTAGGATTTTCCCCGAAAAGGAAGAGTGATGTACTAAGTAGCGAAAAATATTTATTTTAGTTAAGAATTAAGGTTTATTGAATCAGTAAGAGAATCATGCAAACAACCGTCAGCAACATCTACACCCAAAAAAGCAAATACTTGCATCCTACGCGGATAAGAGGGTTGTCAATCCCCTTGTACTTGTTGACAACAAGGATGAAATCTAATAGCGATAGATAGATAATTTGCAAAGTAAAATAAAAGTATATAAATTGCAGCAAGGTTTTTTGGTTTTGTAATATCGTTAAAGTAGACCAGGGGGCCATCACTAGAGATTTCTCTCTTTTAGCATGGTATATGATGGGTAAATAAATTACTATTGGAAAATTAATAGAAAAGCGCATAGTTATGACGTTATTCATGACATGATCATATACATAGGCATTACGTCAGTGACAAGTAGACCGACTTCTGACTGCATTTACTACTACTACTTCACCAATCGACCGACTCTTGTCTGCATATATGGTATTAAGTTCATGACAAAACATACTAATGCTTTGAGCAAGATGGCATAAGGTAGACAGAATAAAACCAATCAATGTGATTAAACCCCATCGTTTTATCCTTAGTAGCAACAATACAAATACGTGACCAGGCAGTCACAAGCCAGGGGGAGCCCTACCCCCTGGGCGCGCCCCTGTGGCTTGTGGCCAACCCGGCAGCCCTCCGGTGCCCATCTTGTACTATATGGAGGGGTTTGACCTGAAAAAAAATCATAACAGAGCTTTCGGGGCGAAGCGTCGCCGTCTCGAGGCGGAACTTGGACAGAACCAATCTAGGGCTCCGGCGGAGCTGTTCTGCCGAGGAAACTTCCCTCCGGGAGGGGGAAATCAAAGCCATCGTCATCACCAATGATCCTCTCATCGAGATGGGGTCAATCTCCATCAACATCTTCACCAGCACCATCTTCTCTCCAAACCCTAGTTCATCTCTTGTATCTGGTCTTTGTCTCAAAACCTCAGATTGGTACCTGTGGGTTGCTAGTAGTGTTGATTACTCCTTGTAGTTGATGCTAGTTGGTTTACTTGGTGGGAGATCATATGTTCAGATCCTTGATCATCATTAATACTCCTGTGATTACGAACATGAATATGCTTTGTGAGTAGTTACGTTTGTTCCTGAGGACATGGGATAAGTCTTGTTATAAGTAATCATGTGAATCTGCTATTCGTTCGATTTTTTTGATGAGATGTATGTTGTCTCTCCTCTAGTGGTGTTATGTGAACGTCGACTACATGACACTTCACCATTGTTTGGGCCTAGAGGAAGGCATTGGGAAGTAATAAGTAGATGATGGGTTGCTAGAGTGACAGAAGCTTAAACTCTAGTTTATGCGTTGCTTCGTAAGGGGCTGATTTGGATCCACATGTTTCATGTTATGGTTAGATTTATCTTAATTCTTCTTTCGTAGTTGCGGATGCTTGTGAGAGGGGTTAATCATAAGTGGGAGGTTTGTCCAAGTAAGGACAGCACCCAAGCACCGGTCCACCCACATATCAAATTAACAAAGTAACGAACGCGAATCATATGAGCATGATGAAAAGTAGCTTGACAGAAATTCCCATGTGTCCTCGGGAGCGCTTTGCTTTATATAAGAGTTTGTCCAGTCTTGTCCTTTGCTATAAAAAGGATTGGGCCACCTTGCTACACCTTTGTTACACTTGTTACTTGTTACCTGCTAAGAATTATCTTATCACAAAACTATATGTTACCGATAATTTCAGTGTTTGCAGAGAATACCTTACTGAGAACCGCTTGTCATTTCCTTCTGCTCCTTGTTGGGTTCGACACTCTTACTTATCGAAAGGACTATGATAGATCTCCTATACTTGTGGGTCATCAAGACTCTTTTCTAGCGCCGTTGCCGGGGAGTGAAGCGCCTTTGGTAAGTGGAATCTGGTAAGGAAAATTTTATATAGTGTGCTAAAATTTATTGTCACTTATTACTATGGAAAGTAATCCTTTGAGGGGCTTGTTCGTGGTATCTTCACCTCAACTGGAAACACAAAGAGTTGTCCCTCAACCTACTGAACCTACTGAAAATATTTATTATGAAATTCCTTCGGGTATGATAGATAAACTGCTGACTAATCCTTATGCAGGAGATGGAACACTACATCCTGATTTGCATCTAATCTATGTGGATGAAGTTTATGGATTATTTAAGCTTGCAGGTGATCACGTCAAGAAGAAGGTCTTTCCTTTATCTTTGAAGGAGAAGGCATTAACATGGTATAGGCTATGTGATGATATTGGATCATGGAGCTACAACTTATTGAAAATGGAATTTCATCAGAAGTTCTATCCTATGCATCTAGTTCATCGTGATCGGAACTATATTTATAATTTTTGGCCTCGTGAAGGAGAAAGAATCTCTCAAGCTTGTGGGAGGCTTAAGTCAATGTTATATTCATGCCCCAATCATGAGCTCTCGAGAGAAATTATTATTCAGAATTTTTATGCTCGGCTTTCTCGTAATGATCAATCCATGCTCGATACTTCTTGTGTTGGTTCCTATATGAAGAAGGATATTGACTTCAAATGGGATTTATTGGAAAGAATTAAACGCAACTCTGAAGATTGGGAACTCGACGAAGGTAAGGAGTCAGGTATGAACCTCAAGTTTGATTGTGTTAAATCCTTCGTAGACATTGATGCTTTTTGTGAATTTAGCACTACATATGGACTTGACTCTGAGATAGTAGCTTCTTTCTGTGAATCTTTTGCTGCTCATGTTGATCTCCCTAAGGAGAAGTGGTTTAAATATCATCCTCCCATTGAAGTGAAAGTAGTTGAACCTGTTAAAGTTGAAGAGGAAAGTATTACTTATAATGTTGATCCTGTTATTCCTGTTGCTTATATTGAGAAACCACCTTTCCCCGCTAGAATAAAGAAACATGCTAAAGCTTCAACTGTGGTTCGTAAGAGTTGTGGTAGAACACCTACACCCTCTGAACAAATTAAAGTTGAACCTAGTATTACTATGGTTAAAGATCTCTTGGTTGATAATATTGATGGGCATGTTATTCATTTCTATGATGAAGCTACTAGAATTGCTAGGCCTGATACTAAGAGTAAACATAGACCAGTTGTTGGCGTGCCTCTTGTTTATGTTAAAATAGGAGATCATTGTTATCATGGCTTGTGTGATATGGGTGCTAGTGTGAGTGCAATTACCTTTTCCTTATACAAAGAAATTATGCGTGATATTGCACCATTTGAACTAGAGGAAATTGATGTTACTATTAAGCTTGCCAATAGAGATACTATTGCACCAGTTGGGATTGTTAGAGATGTTGAAGTCTTGTCTGGGAAAATAAAGTATCCTACTGATTTTCTTGTTCTTGGTTCCCCACAAGATGATTTTTGTCCCATTATATTTGGCAGACCTTCTTGAATACTGTTAATGCTAGGATTGATTGTGAGAAAGAAACAGTTACTGTGAGTTTTGGGGATGTGTCTCATGAGTTCAATTTCTCTAAATTTTGTAGACAACCCCATGACAAAGAATTGCCTAGTAGAGATGAAATTATTGGTCTTGCTTCTATTGTTGTGCCTCCTACTGATCCTTTAGAACAATATTTGCTAGACCATGAAAATGATATGTATATGAATGAGAGGAATGAAATAGATAAAAATTTCTTTGATCAGTAGCCTATTTTGAAACACAATCTACCAGTTGAAATACTTGGGGATCCTCCTCCACCCAAGGGTGATCCCATGTTTGATCTTAAACAATTACCCGATACTTTGAAATATGCTTATCTTGATGGAAAGGAGATATATCCTGTTATTATTAGTGCTAACCTTTCAGAGCATGAAGAAAAGAGATTATTGAAAACTCAAGGAAGCACTGTGCTGCTATTGGATATACTGTTGATGATCTTAAGGGCATTAGTCCCACTTTATGTCAGCATAAAATTAATATGGAGCCTGATGCCAAACCAGTTGGTGATCACCAACGACAGTTGAATCCTAAGATGAAAGAGGTGGTAAGAAAAGAAATACTAAATCTTCTGGAGGCGGGTATAATTTATCCTGTTGCTGATAGTAGATGGGTTAGTCCCGCTCATTGTGTCCCTAATAAAGGAGGTATCACCGTTGTTCCTAATGATAAAAATGAATTGATCCCGCAAAGAATTGTTACAGGTTATAGAATGGTAATTGATTTTAGGAAATTAAATAAAGCTACTAAGAAAGATCATTACCCTCTACCTTTTATTGATCAAATGCTAGAAATATTATCCAAACATACTCATTTTTGCTTTCTAGATGGTTACTCTGGTTTCTCTCAAATACCTGTGTCAAAAGAGGATCAAGAAAAACCACTTTTACTTTCCCTTTCGGTACCTTTGCTTATAGACGTATGCCTTTTGGTTTATGCAATGCACCTGCTACCTTTCAAAGATGTATGATGGCTATATTCTCTGACTTTTGTGAAAGGATTCTTGAGGTTTTCATGGATAATTTTTCCGTTTACGGAACTTCCTTTGATGATTGCTTGAGCAACCTTGATCGAGTTTTGCAGAGATGCAAAGAAACTAATCTTGTCTTGAATTAGGAGAAGTGCAACTTTATGGTTAATGAAGGCATTGTCTTGGGGCACAAAATCTCCGAAATAGGTATTGAAGTTGATAAAGCTAAAGTTGATGCTATTGAAAAAATGTCGTGTCCTACGGATGTCAGAGGTATAAGAAGCTTCCTTGGTCATGTTGGTTTCTATAGGAGGTTTACTAAAGATTTCTCTAAGATTTCTAGGCCTCTCACTAATATTTTACAAAAAGATGTTCCATTCGTTTTTGATGATGATTGTGTAGAAGCATTTGAAATCTTAAAGAATGATTTGATTTCCGCACCTATTGTTCAACCACCTGAATGGAACCTACCCTTTGAAATTATTTGTGATGCTAGTGATTATGCTGTTGATGCTGTTCTAGGACAAAGAGTTGGTAAGAAATTAAATGTTATCCATTATGCTAGTAAAAATCTAGGCAGGGCTCAAAGAAACTATGCTACTACTGAAAAGGAATATTTAGCAGTCGTGTTTGCTTGTGATAAGTTTAGACCTTATATTGTTGATTCCAAAGTAACTGTTCACACCGATCATGCTGCCATTAAGTACCTTATGGAAAATAAAGATGGTAAACCTAGACTTATTAGATGGGTTCTTCTGCTACAAGAATTTGATCTGCATATTATTAATAGAAAGGGTGTTGATAACCCCGTAGCAGATAACTTGTCTAGGTTAGAAAATGTTCTTGATGACCCACTACCTATTGATGATAGCTTTCCTAATGAACAATTAGCTGTCATAAAGACTTCGGGTAATGCTCCATGGTATGCTGACTATGCTAATTACATTGTTGCTAAATTTATACCGCCTAGTTTCACATACCAACAAAAGAAAAAGTTCTTCTATGATTTAATACATTACTTTTGGGATGATCCACACCTTTATAAAGAAGGATTAGATGGTATTATTAGGCGTTGTGTACCTGAGCATGAACAAGAACAGATCCTATGCAAATGTCACTCCGAGGCCTACGGAGGATACCACGCCGGAGATAGAACTGCACACAAGGTACTACAATCTAGTTTTTATTGGCCAACTCTCTTCAAGGATGCTCATAAGTTGGCTTGTCTTGTGATGAATGTCAAAGAATTAGTAATATTAGTAGACGTTAGGAAATGCCTATGAATTACTCTCTTGTTATTGAACCATTTGATGTTTGGGGTTTTGATTATATGGGACCTTTTCCACAATCTAACGGATATACTCATATTCTAGTTGCTATTGATTATGTTACTAAGTGGGTAGAAGCTATTCCAACTAGTAGCTGTAAGGGCATATTTCTCCCTAAGTGGTTTTGGTGATTGATGACAATGCCTTTGCGGACTAGCTGTGTGCATTGAGCATTTCAGATATCTCATGTATAGGCACAAGACGATTCAGTGCCCCTCGGAGCCTCTCGAAGACGGTTGTTCTCTACGTTTCCTTTTGGTGGATTTGAGTCGTAGGAAAGCCGTACTATTAAGAGGGGGTCCGCTTCGGAAAGGTTTGGGTGGAATCAACACGTACACATCTATTCCTTTGCACCTCCTTTCCCTCACTTCAATGGAGCTCCAACCCATTTTTCTTCCCTGTGCAAAGTGAAAGCCTGCGGGGTGTTTGCTTTCAGTGGTCAGCGGTAGTACCACAGGTGCCAGCGGTAGTACCGCTCAGTGGAGCGGTAGTACCGCTGTCTCCTGCCCTGGAATTTACGCCTGTGGTAGTAGGCGCGGATGTAATTTTTTTCATCCGCCCTATTACGGTAGTACCGTGATTCACGTCCGATACTACCATGCCGGACTTTTTCACAGTTTCACCTTCTGCGGAGGTAGGCACGGAAGTAATTTTTTATTTTCGTGCATCTCAAGTGCTAGCCTCTACCGACCACGTGGTAGTACCGCATGGGCTCGCGGTAGTACCGCTCTGGCGGTTCTACCGCTTGTTTGTTAGTGCAATCGGCCAGAGCCTGTTACTCTCGTGCGAGCGGTAGTACCGCATATGGCAACGGTAGTATCGCGATCCCTCACGGTAGTATCGTGGGTTTTGCGGTAGTACCACGACGCATGGGGCTGAGGGTGTGGATAACGGGTGGATCTTGTCCCCCACTATAAAAGGAAGGTCTTCTTCCCCCAAGAAGCTCACCTCTTCCTTCCCAAAACTCCATTGTTGCTCTTTGCTCCATTTTAGCCCGATCTCTCTCCCTAGCCAATCAAACTTGTTGATTTTCTAGGGATTGGTTGAGAAGGCCTCGATCTACACTTCCACCAAGAGAAATTTGATTCCCCCCACTAATCCCTTGCGGATCTTGTTACTCTTGGGTGTTTGAACACCCTAGATGGTTGAGGTCACCTCGGAGCCACATTCCATTATGGTGAAGATTTGTGGTGTCGTTGGGAGCCTCCAATTCAGTTGTGGAGAATGCCCCAACCTTGTTTGTAAAGGTTCGGTTGCCACCTTCAAGGGCACCAATAGTGGAATCACGGCATCTCGCATTGTGTGAGGGCGTGAGGAGAATACGGTGGCCCTAGTGGCTTCTTGGGGAGCATTTTGCCTCCACACCGCTCCAACAGAGACGTACTTCATCACAAGGGAAGGAACTCCGGTAACACATCCTCGTATCCACTGGTTCCACTTTTGGTTATCTCGCACCTTTACTTCTTACAAGCTTTAATTGTGATATATACCTTGCTTGCTTGTGTACTTGTTGTGGTTAGCATCATATAGGTTATTCATCTAGTTGCACATCTAGCCAACTTATTTGATGCTAAGCCTAAATTGTTAAGGAAAAGTTAAAAAGTGTTAGTTGCCTATTCACCCCCCTTCTAGTCAACCATATCGATCCTTTCAATTGGTATCAGAGCCACGTCTCTTTATTAAGGGTTTCACCACCCAAAGAGTATGGCTGGCGAAGAGGAGCGTGTGGGAGAACTTCCCGAGGCTATGGGAGTGAACACGGTATCATGCGAGGATTTGAATGAGGCCTTGTCCTTACTCAAATCCTCCATGGCGACCGAGGTTCAATCCATGTTCAAAGATTTCCTTAGTACTCTTAAAATGTCTACTGATGCGGTGCAAGTTGTCAAACCCACTAACTCAACATCGGATGTCAACTCCGGTAAAGAGGGGGCTAGTGCCAACAAAGATAATCATTCTCAAGGAGTTAATATATCGGGGAGCTTTGCCTCTGTTCCCCGTCCCGTGGTCTATGGAGGACCGGTGCACCCACCTCATATAGTTAATCTTGGTCCTCCTCCTAAACTTGTTAAGAATGATTTTGCTAACTGGGTTTTCAGTATCAAGTCTCATTTAGATCACAACTCAATTCATCTCATGAGAGTTATTGAAGAAGGATACTATCCTCATGATCCACGCAATCTTACTCCAAGAGAACAAGCGGATAAACAACTAAATTCTTCCGCCTTGTTCATACTCCAAGCTACTATTCCTACTGAAGACCTACCTCACCTGCGGCCCTTCACTGTTGCTAAAGAGTGTTGGGAACACATCATCTCCATGTACAAGGGCAGCTCAAGCATTCAACGGTCAAACTATGAAGTTGTCCTTGATCAGTCAGATGAGTTTGTGATGATAGAGCATGAGGAACCGCATGAGCTCTATAGAAGGGTGACCGCTCTCGTTGTTTCCCTCAAGGATCATGGCAGCAAGGATGTGGATGATACTTGGTGTTGGAAATATGCCCTAGAGGCAATAAATAAAGTGTTTATTTATATTACCTTGTTCATGATAATCGTTTATTATCCATGCTATAATTGTATTGATTGGAAACACATTACATGTGTGGGTAAATAGACAACACCTTGTCCCTAGTATGCCCCTAGCGAACTAGCTCATTGGTCAAAGATGGTCAATGTTTCCTAGCCATTGACATGTGATGTCATTTGATAACGGGATCACATCATTAGGAGAATGATGTGATGGACAAGACCCAAACTACAAACGTAGCATATGATCGTGTCAGTTTATTGCTACTGTTTTCTGCATGTCAAGTATATGTTTCTATGACCATGAGATCATGCAACTCACGGACACCGTAAGAGTGCCTTGTGTGTATCAAACGTCGCAACGTAACTGGGTGACTATAAAGGTGCTCTACAGGTATCTCCGAGGGTGTCTGTTGGGTTGGCATGGATAAAGACTGGGATTTGTTGCTCCGTGTGACGGAGAGGTATCTCAGGGCCCACTCGGTAATACAACATCACAATAAGCCTTGCAAGCAATGTGACTAAGTGTTAGTCATGGGATCTTGTATTACGGAACGGGTAAAGAGACTTACCGGTAACAAGGTTGAACTCGGTATGGAGATACCGACGATCGAATCTCGGGCAAGTAACATACCGAAGAACAAAGGGAACATCATACGGGATTAACTGAATCCTTGACATAGAGGTTCGACCAATAAATATCTTCGTGGAATATGTAGGAAGCAATATGGACATCCAAGTCCCGCTATTGGTTATTGAACGTAGAGGTGTCTCGGTCATGTCTACATAGTTCTCGAACCCGCAAGGTCTGCACACTTAAGGTTTGGTGTCGTATCGGTAGTATAGAGTTATATATGGTGGTGACCGAAGGTTGTTCGGAGTCCCGGATGAGATCCCGGACATCATGAGGAGCTCCGGAATGGTCTGGAGGTAAATATTGATATATACGAAGTCTTATTTTGGTCGCCGGAAAAGTTTCGGGCTCATCGGTAGTGTACCGGGAGTGCCGGTACTGTACCAGGAGACCATCGGGAGGGGTATTTCGACCTAAGAGGCTACATGGGCTGTGTGAGAGTGAATACCAGCCCTTAGTGGGCTGGTGGAAGTCTCACACAAGGCCCATGTGGCTGGGAGAAAAAACCCAAAGAGATACTAGGGCATATTTCCAACAGTCTCCCACTTGCACTAGAGTCAATAATCTAGTTCACATCACCATGTGATTCGCATTGTTATGAATCTAACACCCAATGAGTTCTGGGGCTCGATCATGCTTTACATGTGAGAGAGGTCTTATAGTCAACGGGTCTGCGATATTCAGATCCGTGTGTACTTTGCAAATCTCTATGTCAAACCGTAAACACTGCTACCACACTCCACTTGGTACTATTTCCAAATGGCTGCTCCACTATACGTATCCAGATTGCTACTACTAGTCATCCGGATAGGTGTTAAAGCTTGCATCAACGTAACTCTTTACGACGAACTCTTTATCACCTCCATAATCAAGAAACATTTCCTTAGTCCTCTGGTTACTAAGGATAATTCCGACCGCTGTCCAGTGATCCACTCCTGGACCACTCTTGGACCCCTTGACAGACTCATGGCAAGGCACACATAGGTGCGGTACACAGCATGGCATAATATAGAGCCTATGGCTAAGGCATAGGGGACGACGTTCGTCCTTTCTCTTTCTTCTGCCGTTGTCGAGCTTTGAGTCTCACTCAACTTTCACACCTTACAAATCAGGCGAGAACTCTTTCTCTGACTGATCCATTTTGAACTCTTTCAAAATCTTGTCAAGGTATGCACTCATTGAAAGTCTCATCGAGCATCTTGATCTATCTCCATAGATTTTGATGCTCAACAATTAGGTAGCTTTATCCAGGTCTTCCTTTGAAAAACACTTTTCAAACAACCTTTTATGCCTTCCAGAAATTCTACATTATTTCCGATCAACAATATGCCAACCACATATACTTATCAGAAACTCTACAGTGCTCCCACTCACTTTATTGCAAATACAAGTTTCTCGTAAACTTTGTATAAACTACAGAAACTTTGATCACCTCATCAAAGTGTATATTCCAACTCCGAGATGCTTGCTTCAGTCCATAGAAGGATCACTGAAGCTTGCTCATCTTTTAGCATCCTTAGGACCGACAAAACCTTCTGGTTGTATCACATACAACCTTTCCTTAAGTAAACCGTTAAGGAAACGATGTTTTGACATCCATCTGCCAGATTTCATAATTGAAAATGCAGCAACTGCTAACATAATTCCAACAGACTTTTAGCATCGCTACGAGTGAGAAAGCCTCATCGCAGTCAACTCCTTGAACTTGTCACAAACAACTTTGCAACAAGTCGAGCTTTACAAATGGTGACATTCACCATCAGTGTCTGTCTTCATTCTAAAGGTCCATTTGTACTCAACGACCTGTCGTCTAACGAGCAAGTCTACCAAAGTCTATACTTGGTTTTCATACATGGATCCTATCTCGGATTTCATGGCCTCTAACCATTTGTCGGAATCCGGGCCCATCATCGCTTCTCCATAGCTCGTAGGTTCATCGTTGTCCAACAACATGATCTCCAAGACAGAGTTGTCGTACCACTTAGGAGCAGTACACATCCTTGTCGACCTACGAAGTTCGATAGTAACTTGATCCTAAAGCTTCATGATCATCATCATTAACTTCCTCTTCAACTGACGTAGGCTTCACAGAAACATCTTTCTGCCCTGCGCTACTCTCTGGTTGAACAAAGGTTTAACAACCTCATCAAGTTCTATCTTCCTCCCACTCAATTCTTTCGAGAGAAACATTTCCTCGAGAAAGGATCCGTTTAAGCAACAAACACTTTGCACTAGGATCTGAGATTGAAGGTTCACCCAACTGATCTTAGGGTATTCTATGAAGATGCATTTGTCCGCCTTGGGTTCGACCTCATTAGGTGAAAACATTTTCCACACAAGTGTCACATTCCCAAATATTAAGAAATGACAGCTTAGGTTTCTATCAAACCATAATTCACACGGTGTCATCTCAACGGATTTAGATGATGCCCTATTTAAAGTGAATGTAGTTGTCTCTAATGCATAACCCCAAAAATTATAGTAGTAAAACGATAAGAGACATCACAGTATGCACTATTTCAATAGAGCTTGACTATGATGTTCGGACACACCATCACACCATGGTGTTCCAGGTGGCATTAGTTGTGAAACAAATTTCACGTTGTCTTAAGTTGTATGCCAAACTCGTAACTCATATATTCACCTCCACGATCATATCGCGGTCATTTTTATCTTCTTGTCACGATGATCTTTAAACTTCACTCTGAATTTGCTTGAACCTTTCGAACGATTCAGACTTGTGTTTCATTAAGTAAATATACACTATATCTACTCAAATCATCAGTGAAGGTAAGAAAATAACGATATCCACTGCACGCTACAAGACTCACTAGATTGCATACATCAACATGTATCATTTCCAATGAATCACTTGCCCGCTCCATCCAACGGGGTCCTTTAGTCATCTTGCCCAAGAGGCATGGTTCGCATGTCTCAACCGATTCGAAATCGAATGAGTCCAAATATCCATCACCATGGAGTTTCTTCATGCGCTTTATACCAATATGACATTTTGCGGCAGTGCCACAAGTATGTGGTACTATCATTATTTAACTTTGTATCTTTTGACATCAATGTTATGAACATGTGTATTACTACGATCAAGATTTCAACAAACCATTCTCACTGGGTGCATGACCATTGAAGGTATTATTCATGTAAACAGAATAACCATTATTCTCTGACTTAAATGAATAATCGTATTGCAACAAACATGATCTAATCATGTTCATACTCAACGCAAAACACCAAATAACATTTATTTAGGTTCGTCACTAATCCTGAAGGTAGAGAGAGCGTGCGATGTTGATCACATCAACCTTGGAAACATTTCCAACACACATCGTCACCTCACCCTTAGCTAGTTCTCCGTTTATTCCGTAGCTTTTATTTCGAGTTACTAACATTTGGCAACTGAACCGGTATCCAATACCCAGGTGCTACTAGTAGTACTAGCAAGGTACACATCAATAACTCATATATCAAATATACTTCTGTCAATGTTGCCAGCCTTCTTATCTACCAAGTATCTAGGGTTGTTCCGCTTCAGCGACCGCTCACCTCATAACAGAAGCACTTAGTCTCGGGTTTGAGTTCAACTTTGGGTTGCTTCACTGGAGCAGCAACTGACTTGCTATCCATGAAGTTTCCCTCCTTGCTCTTGCCCTTCTCGAAACTAGTGGTTTGATTAACCATCAACACTTGACGCTCCTTCTTGATTTCTACCTCCGCGGTGTCAAACATCGCGAACAGCTCAGGGATCAACATTTCTTTCCCTGGCATTTTATAGTTAATCACCAAGTTCTAGTAGCTCAGTGAGAGTGACTTGGAGAACTACATCAATCACTATCTTATCTGGAAGATCAACTCCCACTCGATTCAAGCGATTGTAGTACCCAGACAGTCTGAGCACATGCTCAACGATTGAGCTATTCTCTTTCATCTTGCAGGCAAAGAATCTCGTTGGAGATCCTATATCTCGCAACTCGGGCACGAGCCTGAGATCACAATCTCAGCTCTTAGAACATCTCATATGTTCCGTGACGTTCAAAACGTTTCGGGGCCTCAATTCTAAGCCGTAATGCATGACGCGCTAAACTATCAAGTAGTCATCGAAACGTGCCTGTCAGATGTTCACAACATCTACAGACGACGCTAGATGGGGTGGCACACCGAGCGGTGCATTAAGGACATAAGCCTTCTGTGCAGCAATGAGGACAATCCTCAGATCACGGACCCAGTCCGCAATTTTGCTACCAACATCTTTCAATTCTATTTCTCTAGGAACATATAAAAATACAAGGGAGCTACAGCGCGAGCTAGTAATCTACAACATAATTTGCAAAGACACTTTGTCTATGTTCATGATAATGAGTTCAATTAATCATATTACTTAAGAACTTCCACTCAAATTGACATCCCTCCGATCATTCGAGTGATACATGATCCAAATTCACCAACTCAAGTCCGATCATCACGTGAGTTGAGGTGGCTGCAATTGTGAACATCATTATGTTGATCATATCTACTATATGACTCATGTTCGACCTTTCGGTCTCTCGTGTTCCGAGGCCATGTCTGTACATGCTAGGCTCGTCAAGTTTAACCCGAGTGTTCTGCGCGTGCAAATCTGGCTTGCACCCGTTGTATGTGAACGTAGAGTCTATCACACCCGATCATCACGTGGTGTCTCAACACGACGAACTTTCGCAACGGTGCACACTTGGGGAGAACACAACTCATCTTGAAATTCAAGTGAGGGATCACCTTATAATGCTACCGCCGTACTAAGCAAAACAAGGTGCATAAAAGGATTAACATCTCATGCAATTCATAAGTGACATGATATGGCCATGAACTTGTGTTTAAGATCTCCATCTTCGAAACACCGGCATGATCTCCATCGTCACCGGCACAACACCATGATCTCCATCATCTTGATCTCCATCAATGTGTTGCCATTGGGGTTGTGGCGCCAGCCCTGCTTCTACTTCTATTGCTACTGCTTAGTGATAAAGTAAAGCATTACATAGCGCTTAATGATTGACACGCAGGTCATACAATAATTAAAGACAACCCTATGGCTCCTGCCGGTTGCCGTATTCATCGACATGCAAGTCGTGATAATCTATACATCACATGATCATCTCATACATCACATATATCACATCATGTAATTTGCCATATCATATCACAACATACCCTGCAAAAACAAGTTAGACGTCCTCTAATTGTTGTTGCATGTTTTACGTGGCTGCTACGGGTATCTAGAAAGAACAATTCTCACCTACGCATAAACCACAACGGTGATACACTAGTTTGCTTTTCAACCTTCTCAAGGACCGCCTTTGTCGAATCCGATCCAACTAAAGTGAGAGAAACTGTCACCCGCAAGCCATCTAAGCAACAAGTTGCATCGAGGGAACCGGTCTCTCGTAAGCGTACGAGTAATGTTGGTCCGGGCCGCTTCATCTCACAATCCCGCTGAACCAAAATACGACCAAGGGAGGAAGCAATCTAAGCATCAACGCCTACAAACCTTTTGTGTTCTACTCGAGATCTCATCGAACCATCAACCTAGCTCATGATGCCACTGTTGGGGAACGTCGCATGGGAAACAAAAATTTTCCTACGCACACGCAAACCTATCCATGGTGATGAGCATCTACAAGAGGGAGAGTGTATCTACATACCCTTGTAGATCGCTAAGCGGGAAGCGTTAAGAAACGCGATTGGTGTAGTCGAACATCTTCGCGATCCAAATCGCCGAGCGTCCCGCGATCTCATCACGATCCGTCCCGTGATCCAATCACGATCCGTCCCGCGAACACATCATGATCCGTCCTGCGAACTCATCACGATCCATCTCACGATCTTGATCATGATCTGTCCCGTGAACTCATCACGATCCGTTCCGTGATCAAATCACGAACCGTCTCGCGATCTCGATCACGGTCCTTCCGATCTAGCGCCGAACGGACATCACCTCCGCGTTCAGCACACGTGCAGCTTGATGACGATCTCCACCATATTGATCCAGCAAGAGGAGGTGGAGAGGAGAGAGAGTTCACCGGCAGCGTGACGGCGCTCCGGTGATGGTGGTGGAGCAATTCCGGCAGGGCTTCGCCTAAGCACTGCGGAACTACGATCTAGAGGAGAAACTATGCGCCGGTGGAACGGGTAGCACGTGGCCGGAAATTCTGTCCAAAAACCACCCAATCCACTAGTATATATAGGAGTAGAGGAGAGGAGAGGCAGCCAAGGCCTTTGGTTCGGCCGAAATAGGAGGTGGGAGCAATCCTACTTCACCTCCAATCCTAGTTGGAGTAGGATTGCCTCCTATTGGCTGATTTTCCACCTTTTGCTTTAGGACTTTCTCTCCTGCGCCATGGGCCTTTGTGGCTGTTTTCCCAGCCCACTAAGGGCTGGTTATTATTCTCCCACAGCCCATGGACCTCTTGGGGTCGAAATACCCCTCCCGGAGGCCTCCCGGTACACTACCGGCACTCCCGGTACACTCCCGGTACACTACCGATGAGCCCGAAACTTTTCCGGAAACCAAACTGGGACTTCCTATATATGAATCTTTACCTCCGGACCATTCCGGAGCTCCTCGTGACGTCCGGGATCTTATCCGGGACTCCGAACAAACTTCGGTCACCACCATACATAACTCTACACTACCGAAACGTCACCGAACATTAAGTGTGCACACCCTGCGGGTTCGAGAACTATGTAGACATGACCGAGACACCTCTACGGTCAATAACCAATGGCGGGACCTGGACGTCCACATTGGTTCCTACATATTCTACGAAGATCTTTATCGGTCGAACCTCTATGTCAAGGATTCAGTTAATCCCGTATAACGTTCCCTTTGTTCTTCGGTATGTTACTTGCCTGAGATTCGATCGTCCGTATCTCCATACCTAGTTCAACCTCGTTACCGGCAAGTCTCTTTACTCGTTCCGTAATACAAGATCCCGCAACTAACAATTAGTCACATTTCTTGCAAGGCTTATTGTGATGTTGCATTACCGAGTGGGCCCCGAGATACCTCTCCGTTACACGGAGTAACAAATCCCAGTCTCGATCCATGCCAACTCA
Source organism: Hordeum marinum (assembly GCA_022496015.1). Classification (NCBI taxonomy): domain Eukaryota; kingdom Viridiplantae; phylum Streptophyta; class Magnoliopsida; order Poales; family Poaceae; genus Hordeum; species Hordeum marinum. The sequence continues at coordinate 50,420,043 of CM039677.1, forward strand.
ACAGACACCATCGGAGATACTTGTAGAGCACCTTTATAGTCACCCAGTTACGTTGCAACGTTTGATACACACAAGGCACTCCTCCGATATCCGTGAGTTGCATGATCTCATGGTCATAGGAACATATACTTGACATGCAGAAAACAGTAGCAATAAACTGACACGATCATATGCTATGTTTGTAGTTTGGGTCTTATCCATCACATCATTCTCCTAATGATGTGATCCCGTTATCAAATGACATCTCATGTCCATGGCTAGGAAACCTGAACCATCCTTTGATCAACGAGCTAGTCCATTAGAGGCATACTAGGGACATGGTTTTGTCTATGTATCCACACATGCATTTAAGTCTCCGATCAATACAATTATAGCATGGATAATAAACGATTATCATGAACAAGGAAATATGATAATAACTAATTTATTATTGCCTCTCGGGCATATTTCCAACAGCTACATGGGCTTTGAGAGAGTGAATACCAGCCCTTAGTGGGCTGGTGGAAGTCCCACACAAGGCCCATGCGTCTGGGAGAGAAAACCCAAAGAGATAAGGTGAAAAAAAGGCAAAATAGGGAGGAATCCTAGTCCTACTAGGATTGGAGGAGGAGTCCTCCTCTCCTCCTTGATTCGGCCAAACCAAGGGCTGTTCCCTTGAGGGCCAAGACTCCTCCTCTCTTCCTCCTATATATACTAGAGGTTTTAGGGTTTTGCACTTGATTTTCAGCCACGTGCTACCCGTTCCTCCAGTGCATAGTTTCTCCTCTAGATGGGATTTCTGCAGTGCTTAGGCGAAGCCCTGTCGGAATAGCTCCACCACCATCGCCGAAGCGCCGTCACGCTGCCGGAGAACTATTCTACCTCTCCGCTCCCTCTTGCTGGATCAAGAAGGCGGAGATCGTCATCAAGTTGTATGTGTGCTGAACGCGGAGGTGTCGTCCGTTCGGTGCTTGATCGGGACGGATCGTGATTGGATCACGGGACGCTCGGTGATTTGGATCGCGAAGACGTTCGACTACACCAACCGTGTTTTTTAATGCTTCCCGCTTAGCAATCTACAAGGGTATGTAGATCCACTCTCCCTCTCGTAGATGCTCATCACCATGGATAGGTCTTGCGTGAACGTAGGAAATTTTTTGTTTCCCATGCGACGTTCCCCAACACTTGGATCAAGCGTAAGTTCCTGAAGGCCATCATGACCTACAACAAGGCCATGTCCGCTGTCATCCGTCAAAGGCCGAACTTTCACACCTTATCCTCTGGTGATGTGTTGGATGAATTTATTGCAATGAAAATCCTGAACACGACAGCTAACAATGCTATCGCTCGCGTTCAATGGTCAAATAAGTCCTCTCCCAATCTTGCATTGAAGTCCAAGGTAAGTCAAGAGGAAGAAGAAGAAGAAGAAGAAGAAGAAGGGGGTTGCCCCAAGGACACCAAATATGCTTATCATGAGCACATGGCTCTTGCTTCGAGACAATTTTGGGACAACAAGAGAAACACAAGGCCCAACTTCTCCAAGAACAACTCAAATGGGTCAAAGGGCAACCAACGTGTGAGAACATGCTACAACTGTGGTAATGTAAGTCACTTTATGGTGGATTGTCCATATGAGAAGAGGGAAGACAATGGTGGCAAGCTCATTTGCAAAGATAAAGCCAAGTCATTCCCCAACAAAACCAACTTTATCAAGAAGGCTCCTCACAAAGTATTGGTGGCTCAAGAAGAGTATGCCTCGGATGATGATGTTGATGACGAAGACACAAGCAGTGAAGGAATGGCAATGGCATCCATGGCAATTGCTTCCTCTGCCCCAACAAAGGTGTCACTCTTTGACGCCCCCAATGCGAACATCATCGCGAGGTGCCTCATGGCTAAAGGTATCACTAAGGTAACTTCCAACGTCAAAACCTCAAACATTAAGACTTCTATTTCTTCCACTCCATCCTTAGATTGTGTGGATGAGCATGAGGAGGCGAAAGAGGATAAAAATGAGTTTGACAAATTCATGAGTAAACTCAAGGGAGAGTCCAAGAAGCACTTCGTTGCTCTCCTGGAACAACTTGGTGAGGCCCATGATACTATTGAGTCTCAAGAATAGTTTCTTGAGGAACTGAGAGGTCATAGTCGTGATTATGCCGACGAGGTAGCAGATCTATCTATTGCTCTTGAGGAAGAGCGAGGACTTCGTATAACTCTTGAGGAGTCATAAAATGATGACCTTGCTAAATTACGTAAAGATTATGATCATGCTATTGTTCTTAACCGTGTTCTCAAGTTTGAGAAGGTTACACTTGGGGTGGACCATGATCGACTCAAGGATGGGCTTGACACACTTGTCAATGCTCACAAGGCGTTGAAGTGTGCTCATGCCTCTCTTAAGGAGTCGCATGATCAACTCCAAGTGAAACTCACTAAGGAAATTGCCACGTGTCCTCCTTTTGTTCTAATTGATAATGCATCTGCTACTAACCCATGTTGTGAGCATGCACATCTCATGGAGGAAAATGCCAAGCTAAAATAGAAGCTTAAAAAGGGCTTGGTGGCGTGTATCCAAGGTGAGAAGACACTCAATGACCTTCTGAGTAATCAGAAAGAAGTTGTGGCAAAAGAAGGACTGGGGTTTGCACTAAAAAATAATGAGAAGAAGAAGGTGAACACCAAGGAAGTTCCACCGCTCAAGCGAACCTTTGTAAGAGCAGGAGAAGGTCCTCCTGAGAAGAAGAAAGACAAAGTTATGTTGGAGAATGCCAAGAAGGGCAAGAACAAGAACACCCAACCCAACAAGACCGGCGACTTTAACCCCTCTTATGTTTTATGCCGTGCTAGTGATGGGCATGTTTATGCCAAATATGTTGGTTCTTCTTATGAGTATATTGAGTGGTGTATTTGGGTTCCTAAGACCCTTGTTGCTAACATGAAAGGACCCATTAAAGAATGGGTACCTAAAGCCAAACATTGATCTCTTGTAGGGGTTTGCTTCCGGAGGAACATCATGGTTACTCGATAGTGGAGCGACAAATCATATGATCGGAAGCAAGGACTTAGTGGTGGGCATTCATCCTGACACATCTGTGGCCACCCAAGTCTCATTTGGTGATGATGCAATTTCAAAGGTATTGGGTCTTGGCAAGGTGATAATCTCTCCGAAACTCTCCATAGAGAATGGCATGCTTGTTGAGACCCTCGCATAGAATTTACTTTCAGTTCATCAACTTGCAACCATGGTTTTTAGTAATTTCTTTGGTATTGACTCTATGACCCTTTTGCGGAGCAAGACTCTTAAAGTAGCTTTTGTTGGGCATGTCGAGAACAGTCTCTATGTGGTGAACTTCTCGGAGCAACCCATAAAGACCGCGACTTGCTTAATGGCTAAAGTTGATGTGGGATGGCTCTGGCATCACCGGCTAGCCCATGTCAATATGAGATCTTTGCAAAGTCTCCTCAAAGGGGATCACATCCTTGGACTAACAAACGTGAGTTTTGCCAAAGATCGTGCTTGCAGTGCTTGTATCGAAGGAAAGCTACATGAAAAGGCTCATCGTCCAACCACTACAATCTACTCAAAGAGGACCTTAGATCTCCTTCACATGGATCTCTTTGGCCCTCCATCTTTTGACAGACTTGGTGGAAGAAAATATTGCTTGGTGATTGTGGATGATTACTCGAGATATACTTGGGTTTATTTCTTCAAGAAGAAGAGTGAAACCCAACAGACCATCATCGACTTTGCAAATGAAGTCCAACGTCAACATGATGCAAAGATTTTGATGATTAGAAGTGACAACGACACCGAGTTCAAGAATTACACCCTAAATGAGTTTCTCAGCGATGAAGGGATAAAGCACCAATATTCCACACCTTACACCCGTCAACAAAACGGTGTTGCTGAGAGGAAGAACCGGACATTGATTGATGCGACAAGAACCATGATTGCGGACTTTAAATATCCGTACAATTTTTGGGCCGAAGCCATCAACACAGCGTGTCATGCATATAATCGTCTCTATCTCCGCAAAGGCTTGAACAAGGCTCCTTATGAGATTCTTACCAGGAACAAGCCCAACCTCAAATACTTTCGGGTGTTTGGTTGTAAGTGTTTCATTCTCAAGAAAGGTGCTTGTTTGTCTAAATTTGAATCTAGAGCCCATGAGGGCATATTTGTTGGTTATGTTGCAAACTCTCATGCTTACCGTGTCCTCAACAAGTCCACGAGACTCATTGAGGAGACAAGTAACATAGAGTTTGATGAAAATAATGGCTCCCAAGTGGAGCAAAGTGGTCTTTATGATGTAGGTGATGAAATTTCTCCCCAAGCCATAAGAAGAATGGGCGTGGGATACTTCCTACCCGTTGAGGAACCCCTTGTGGCTGAAGGAGAAGGAAAATGTTCCACTCAAGTGGAACCATCACTGACGCAAGATCCACACGCTTAAGAAGAACAAAATGAAGGTCCTCTACCTCATGGACAAGATCAAGGGAAAAATCAATCTACTGATGATGGTGTTTCACCAAGTGATGCCCAAGATCAAGTTCCGGTCTCCGAGCAAGCTAAATATCAAGATCTTCTTCAAGATCAAGAGCAAGCTCACGAAGGGGCTCAAGATCATCAATATGATGACTCTCAAAATGTTGTCTCTCAAACTTCCATGGAGGAAATCTTAGAGAGACGAGCCACCAAGAAAGCCGCCAAGAATGCGGCCAAGCTCAAACTTAGACAACATCGGTTGGAGAACGTCTATGGCGACTTGGAAAAAGCGGTAACCACTCGTAAACAATTAACAAACTTTTGTGAACATCACGCGTTTGTTTCTTGCATTGAGTCCCTTAAGGTTCAAGATACGCTCGAGGATATGGAGTGGGTTGAAGCTATGTACGATGAACTCAAAAACTTCGAGCGCAACCATGTGTGGCGACTGGTGCCTAGACCTAAGGAGAATCACAATGTCATTGGGACTAAATGGATCTTCAAAAACAAGCAAGATGCAAATGGTATTGTCATTCGCAACAAGGCAATATTGGTGGCACAAGGATACTTCCAAGTCGAGGGTATCGACTACAGTGAAACTTTTGCTCTTGTTGCTTGCCTTGAATCTATTCGCATGTTGCTTGCATATGCCTCTCATCATAACTTTAAATTATATCAAATGGATGTCAATAGTGCTTTTCTTAATGGCCCTCTTAAGGAGTTGGTATATGTCAAGCAACCCCCGGGGTTCGAGGATCCCAAGTTCCCCAATCATGTATACAATCTCGATAAGGCTCTCTATGGCCTTAAACAAGCCCCACATGCGTGGTATGAGCACCTTACCAAGATGTTGCAAGACCGTGGGTTTGAAATTGGGAAAATTGATCCCACTCTTTTTACAAAGAGGATCAATGGGAACTTGTTCATATGCCAACTATATGTTGATGATATTATTTTTGGTTCTCCTAACAAAGTTTTCAATGAACAGTTTGCCACTTTGATGACAAACAAGTTCGAGATGTCCATGATGGGAGAGTTAAAGTTCTTGCTTGGTTTCAAAGTCAAGCAACAAGTCAAGGTACCTTCATCAATCAAGCCAAATACAATCAAGACATGCTCAATAGGTTCAAGATGGATGAGCTCAATCCTCCCAAGGCCAACACTCCCATGCCACTCAAATGCCATCTTGACAGCGATCCCAATGGTAAAGCGGTGGATCAAAAGGTATATCGCTCCATGATTGGATCCTTGCTTTACCTTTGTGCATCTAGACCGGATATCATGTTAAGTGTGGGTATTTGTGCACGATTTCAATCCGCGCCTAAGGAAAGTCACCATGTGGCTGTCAAGCGAATCTTTTGATATTTGGCTCATACCCCAAACTTTGGCTTATGGTATCCCAAGGGGGATTCGTTGATCTCGTTGGATATACTGACTCGGATTGGGCAGGAGACCGTGTGGATAGAAAGTCCACTTCCGGAGGCTGCCAATTTCTTGGTCGGTCTTTGGTAAGTTGGTCTTCAAAGAAACAAAATTGTGTTTCTCTCTCGTCCACCGAGGCCGAGTATGTATTTGCTGCCAGTTGTTGTGCACAGATTCTCTAGATGAGGCAAAATTTAAAGGATATGGTGTTAATTGTGGCAAAGTGCCTCTTTACTGTGATAATGAAAGTGCCATTATGATCTCCAGCAACCCATTTCAACATTGCAAGACGAAGCATATTGATATTCGTCATCACTTCCTTCGGGAACACGTCAAGCGTGGAGACATCAATCTTATTCATCTGAGCACTAACGAACAACTTGCAGATATTTTTATGAAGCCATTAGATGATGCAAGATTTCGTGAGTTAAGGCATGAGCTAAATATCATTGATTCGAGCAATGTGGATTGACTTAGTGCACACCTTCCCACACTCATCGTTATGTCTTGTCTAGGTGTAGGCATGGATTTAGGGGGAGTCTAGTTCTCTCAATGAACTATGCCTCCTCTTATTATGCATAAACTAATCAAAGTCTTTCACATTTTCCATTTTTGATGGTTACTGTGCTTCAAAAGACGAGTCTTGGCCATGGGCCCAAGGATAATTCTTCGCGGTGCCATACCATCCGATTCAAACATAGGTGGCTCTAGGGACACCGCCCTCTCTTCATGTGAAGTAGAGGCTCACTGTTTAGTCCTATTTTTTTCTCTACTCCGGTGGACCATGCTCTTGTTTTTGTCTTGCATAGTTGTTTTATCTTATCTCTCATTTTGTGCGAAAAACTCTCGTCCTCTTCTTATCTTTTCTCTTCAAAAATTTGCACTTTGTGGGCGGCACGGTACAACCATGGAGATTCACGGTACTACCGCTAGGAGCGGTACTACCGCTTACCGCGCAGAAGTAAAAAATTACTTCCGCTCATTGAGCGGTACTACCACGATGACCATGGTACTACCATGTCATCGAGTGGGCGTGGGGGTTAAGAGCTGGCAGGGGGGTTTCAATCTCCCTCATACCCCATTTTCTCTTCCCCTCGCGTTTCTCTCTCTCCTCCTCACAATCGGCGCTGGAGCACCTCGCCGAATCTCCGTCTCCGGCCACCCTCCTCCCATTCCCTCCGGTGGGATCGTTCCCCACCTCGTGCTCTTGCCATGGACCTCGGTATTTCTCCGAACTCTTCTCGTTTTGCTTCTCTATTTTTGAATCTAGGTTTTGGGGAAATATGCAATGGTCTAGTGTTGTTTGATCCAATCTGTGAATGAGGTGATGGTTTGAGGGTGTCAGTGCAGTAGAAGTGTGTATTGATAGGATAAAATGGGATAACTTTCGATCTACATCAGTACTTCTTTGATCTTTCCATATGTGTTCATAAGAAATCCGCCCCTGTGTGGTACTACCGCACCTGGTGCGGTACTACCGCTCGTCGGGCTTTACTTCCGCTGCCGTCACGGTACTACCACTCACCGTGGTACTACCGCATCTTGGGCGGTAGTAATTTTTTACTTCCGCTCGCTGGGGGCCAGTAAATCTTTACTTCCGATCCAGCCACGGTACTACTGCTCCCAGCGGTACTACCGCATTTGGTGCGGTAGTAATTTGTTACTTCCGCTCACTGGGCGGCAGTAAATTTTTACTTCTGCTCCAGCCACGGTACTACCGCTACCAGCGGTACTACCGTGTCTGGGGTGGTAGTAAATTTTTACTTCCGCATACACCACCGATACTGCTGACCGATCCGAAGCTACCTCGTTTTGTCCTGTCTATTCTCACTTCTACATGATTTTCGTGTATGCTTTTGTCCTTGCCTTACTTTTTTTGTTTGTACCTTGTGTTTGCGTTGTGTGACATAGGTGGTGGCTCTGGTTCCGGCTCTATTCCAAGACGCTCCAATCCCTCTCATGACACTAGCTCCAAGCGTCTCCGTAATCCCGATGCTCCTGAGGGATCCAATGACCCACCCCACCATTTCAAGAGGACCGCGTCCAGGATCAAGCCACCAGTTGACAACTATGAGCACATGCCTCAAGCTGAGTTTCTGTCTCGATGGTTGATCGATCCCTATGTCAAACCAAGGGAAGTTTCCAGGGCCAATGAGTTGTTCTAGACCAAGCAGCAGTTTCTCATCCACATTGATGTGATCAAGGGCAAGAAGAATCTATATGTTCCTGTCCAATACATTGATATGGCTCATATGAGGAAGCATCCGGCATACTTTGGTGAGGCTCTGGGTTTGGTGGAGCAGTTTGCTATCGAGGACATCATCTCATTCCACCTTGACTTTGATCCCGAGATAGTGGGTCAGTTCTTTGCCTCTGTCCACTTCCACACTAATGAGCAGCGGACCATGACTTGGATGACCAATGGCGAGAGACTGTCTGCCACCTGGAAGGACTTCATGGATCTGCTGCATGTTCCTGATTCAGGGCTTGATGTGCCACTTGGACTGCGCCCTCACGGCAACCCTCACCCAACACGTAAGGAGCAGCTCGTGCCATTCTATATTCTAAAGACTTTACAATCTGGTGAGCGTGTTTCTGTGCTCAACCCCTTTCTTGATGTCATGCACTGGATCTTCCACAATACTCTGTTTCCTCGCATGGGTGACAAGGACAAGGTGCACTCCTATCTGGTGGATATGTTGCTTCTTTGTGAGAAAGGTAGAACTAAAGAACTTGACACCCTTGATGTGTCTCACATTATGTGGACTGAGCTTCGCACTGCTGTGTTTCATCGTAAGGTCCCCATTTATGGGCCCTACTTGTTCTTCCTGATTCGTACTACTTGGGAGAAGACCCTTCCAGGTGAGGACTTGCAGGAGCACTTGTTTCTTTATGAGCCCATTTGTCTGCGTATGAAGGACAAGTGGGCCAACACCACCACTAAGCCAACTCCTGCTCGTATGGAGGTTGATGAGGATGAGATTGAAGAGGAGGAAGATGACAGTTCTGAGTCCTATGTGCCACCGTCTTCTGAGCCATCTTGGGCCCAGAAGCTCTCACAAGATGAGGACCTTGTTCTGCATGCAGGCCAAGGGTCAGTATCAGGCTCACGTTGCTCAGACGGAGAGTCGCCAGCATGACAAGTGGATTCTAAGGAAGCTTGGCGAGACCATCTCGAGTGGGTCTGAGAAGGACATCACTCCTGAGGCCACTTGGATGGCGAAGCAGCAATTCTAGTGGGCTGATTCAGATGTGGAGTCCATCCCAGACGCTTCATAGGAGGAGCCAGATGACTGATATTTCTGCATGGGAGCTACCACCTATGTGTTAGGTGTCCTCTCTGCCTTTTTGGTGTCTTGATGCCAAAGGGTGAGAGAGTGTAGGATTTGCGAGTATTTGCGTTGTTTCGTCATCTCTTTGCTTTCGTTGAACCTTGGTTTATGTCGTCTATGTGTGTGACCAGGAGACTTCCTCTATCATATGGTGTGAGACATATGCTATCACTCCTACCTTATTATTGTCTAGTATGATTCGTAGCTTGTGAGTCTGTCTCTTACATACCCTTATCTTCATGCTCACATGCTATGCCTAGTTTCCATACTTAGTTTTGTTCATTCTGTTGCAAGGATTGCATTGCTTATAAAATATAGGGGGAGTGTTGATCCTAGTGTGTGTGCCTTGCAGTCCAAAGCATATCTAGAATATGCACACATCTAGGGGGAGCTCGTCTATATTTTGTAGGTCTTGGGTTTGCATATGTTCATTTTATATCTTTATGTGCAAATACCATATTGTCATCAATCAACCAAAAAGGGGGAGATTGTAAGGACATATTTCTCCCTAAGTGGTTTTGGTGATTGATGACAATGCCTTTGCGGACTAATCGTGTGCATTCAGTATTTCAGATATCTCATGTCTAGGCACAAGACGATCCAGTGCCCCTCGGAGCCTCTCGAAGACAGTTGTTCTCTATGTTTCCTTTCGGTGGATTTGAGTCATAGGAAAGCCGTACTATTAAGAGGGTTCCGCTTTGGAAAGCTTTGGGTGGAATCAACACGTACACATCTATTCCTTTGCACCTCCTTTCCCTCACTTCAATGGAGCTCCAACTCATTTTTCTTCCGTGTGCAAAGTGAAAGCCTGCGGGTGTTTGCTTTCAGTGGTCAGTGGTAGTACCGCTCAAAGGAGCGGTAGTACCGTAGGTGCCAGCGGCAGTACCGCTCGGTGGAGCGGTAGTACCGTTGTCTCCTGCCCTGGAATTTAGGTTTGCGGTAGTAGGTGCGGATGTAACTTTTTACATCCGCCCTATTACGGTAATACCGTGATTCACATCCGGTACTACCGTGCTGGACTTTTTCACAGTTTCGCCTTCTGTGGAGGTAGGCACTGAAGTAATTTTTTACTTCTGTGCATCTCCAGTGCCAGCCTCTACCGACCACGTGGTAGTACCACGTGGGCTCGTGGTAGTACCGCTCCGGCGGTTCTACCGCTTGTTTCCTAGTGCAATCGGCCAGAGCGTGTTACTCCCATGCAAGCGGTAGCACCGCATATGGCAGCGGTAGTACCACGATCCCTCACGGTAGTACCATGGGTTTTGCGGTAGTACCGCGACGCGCGGGGCTAAGGGTGTGGATAACGGTTGGATCTTGTCCCCCACTATAAAAGGAAGATCTTCTTCCCCAAGAAGCTCAGCTCTTCCTTCCCAAAACTCCAATGTTGCTCTAAGCTCCATTTTAGCCCGATATCTCTCCCTAGCCAATCAAACTTGTTGATTTTCTAGGGATTGGTTGAGAAGGCCTCAATCTACACTTCCACTAGGAGAAATTTGATTCCCCTCACTAATCCCTTGCGGATCTTGTTACTCTTGGGTGTTTGAGCACCCTATGTTGGGAGACGTAGTAGTAAATCAAATTTTTTCCTACGTGTCACCAAGATCTATCTATGGAGAAATCAGCAACGAGAGGGGAGAGATTACATCTTCATACCTTTGAAGATCGCTAAGCGGAAGCATTACAAGAACGCGGTTGGTGGAGTCGTACTCGCAACGATTCAGATCGCGGTGGATTCCGATCTCAGCGCCGAACAACGGCGCCTCTGCGTACAACACACATGTAGCCCGATGATGTCATACGCCTTGATCCAACAAGGAGGAAGGAGAGGTTGATGGAGAGCTCTGGCAGCATGACGGCGTGGTGACGGTGGAGCTACGTGAACTCCGGCGGGGCTTCGCCAAGCGCTACGGAGAATGAGGAAGAGGAAGGGTAGGGCTGCGCCGAGAGAGAGAGAGAGAGAGAGAAGTCGTGTCTCAATTCAGACCAAACCCTTGCATATATATAGGAGGAGGGAGAGGTAGGGCTGCCTTGGCCCCTCCTCCAAGCAGGAGAGGTTCGGCAGAAGGTGGGGAAGAGTCCACCTCCCACAAGGGAGGTGGATCTCCTCCTTTTAAATCCTTTTGCCCTTTATCTCTTTATCCCAGCCGCATGGGCCTTTCTAGAAGGTCTTGGCCAGCCCAACAAGGGCTGGCACACCTCCTCTAAGGGCCCACGAAGTCCTATGGTCGTCACACCCCTCCCGGGGGTCCTCCGGCACCCTCCCGACACTCCCGGTACACTACCGATGAGCCCGAAAACTTTCTGGTGACCAAAACTAGACTTCCTATATATCAATCTTTACCTCTGGACCATTCCGGAGCTCCTCGTGACGTCCGGGATCTCATCCGAGACTCCAAACAACCTTTGTTAACCACGTACAACATTTCCCTATAACCCTAGCGTCATCGAACCTTAAGTGTGTAGACCCTACGGGTTCGGGAGACATGTAGACATGACCGAGACACCTCTCCGGTCAATAACCAACAACGGGATCTAGATACCCATGTTGTCTCCCACATGCTCCATGATGATCTCATCGGATGAACCACGATGTTGGGGATTCAATCAATCCCGTATACAATTCCCTTTGTCTATCGGTATGATACTTGCCCGAGATTCGATCGTCGGTATCTCTATACCTTGTTCAATCTCGTTACCGACAAGTCTCTTTACTCGTTCCGTAATACGTCATCCCATGGCTAACTCCTTAGTCACATTGAGCTCATAATGATGATGTCTTACCGAGTGAGCCCTGAGATACCTCTCCGCCACACGAAGTGACAAATCCCAGTCTCGATTCGTGCCAACCCAACAGACACTTTCGGAGATACCCGTAGTGCACCTTTATAGCCACCCAGTTATGTTGTGACGTTTGGCACACCCAAAGCATGCCTACGGTATCCGAAAGTTGCACAATCTCATGGTCTAAGGAAACGATACTTGACAATGAAAAGCTTTAGCAAACGAACTACACGATCTTGTGCTATGCTTAGGATTGGGTCTTGTCCATCACATCATTCTCCTAATGATGTGATCCCGTTATCAATGACATCCAATGTCCATGGTCATGAAACCATGACCATCTATTGATCAACGAGCTAGTCAACTAGAGGCTCACTAGGGACATGTTGTGGTCTATGTATTCACACATGTATTACGGTTTCCAGTTAACACAATTATAGCATGAACAATAGACAATTATCATGAACTAGGAAATACAATAATAACCATTTTATTATTGCCTCTAGGGAATATTTCCAATAGTCTCCCACTTGCACTAGAGTCAATAATCTAGTTACATTGTGATGAATCGAACACCCATAGCAATCTGGTGTTGATCATGTTTTGCTCGTGAGAGAGGTTTAGTTAACGGATCTACGGCATTCAGATCTGTATGCACTTTACAAATATCTATATCTCCCTCCTGAATGTAATCACAGATGGAGTTGAAGCGGCGCTTGATGTGTCTTGTCTTCTTGTGAAACCTGGGCTCCTTCGCAAGGGCAATAGCTCCAGTGTTGTCACAGAATAGACTCATCGGGCCCGACGCACTTGGAATTACTCCTAGGTCGGTGATGAACTCCTTCATCCAGACTCCTTCCTTTGCTGCTTTCGAAGCAGCTATATACTCCGCTTCACATGTAGATGCCGCCACGATGCTTTGCTTGCTGCTGCACCAGCTGACTGCCCCTCCGTTCAAAACATACACGTATCCAGTTTGCGACTTGGAGTTGTCCGGATCTGTGTCGAAGCTAGCATCGACGTAACCCTTTACGACGAGCTCTTCGGCACCTCCATATACGAGAAACATGTCCTTTGTCCTTTTCAGGTACTTCAGGATATTCTTGACCGCTGTCCAGTGTTCCGCTCCGGGATCACTTTGGTACCTCCCTACCAAACTTATGGCAAGATTCACATCAGGTCTGGTACACAGCATGGCATACATAATAGAGCCTATGGCTGAAGCATAGGGGATGACACTCATCTCTTCTCTATCCTTTGCCATGGTTGGGCATTGAGTCATACTCAATCTGACACCTTGTAACACAGGCAAGAACCCCTTCTTGGACTGATCCATATTGAACTTCTTCAATATCTTTTCAAGGTATGTGCTTTGTGAAAGACCTATGAGGCGTCTCGATCTATCTCTGTTGATCTTAATACCTAATATATAAGCAGCTCTCCAAGGTCCTTCATTGAAAAACACTTATTCAAGTAGGTCTTTATACTTTCCAAGAGTTCTATATCATTTCCCTATATTAGTATGTCATCCACATATAATATGAGAAATGCTACAGAGCTCCCACTCACTTTCTTGTAAATACAGGGTTCTCCATAAACCTATACAAACCCAAACGCTTTAATCACCTCATTAAAGCGAATGTTCCAACTCCGAGATGCTTGCACTAGCCCATAGATGGAGCGTTGGAGCTTGCATGCCTTATTAGCATCTTTAGGATCGACAAAACCTTCCGGCTGCATCATATACAGTTCTTCCTTGAGGAAGCCATTAAGGAATGCCGTTTTGACGTCCATTTGCCAGATCTCATAATCATGAAATGTGGCAATTGCTAACATGATTTGGACAGACTTCGGCATCGCTACGGGTGAGAAAGTCTCATTGTAGTCAACTCCTTGAACTTGTCGATAACCCTTAGCGACAAGCCGAGCCTTATAGACAGTCACATTACCATCCGCGTCAGTCTTCTTCTTAAAGATCCATTTATTTTCAATGGCTCGCTTATGATCAGGCAAGTCCACCAAAGTCCACACTTTGTTCTCATACATGGATCCTATCTCGGATTTCATGGCTTCAAGCCATTTGTTGGAATCCGGGCCCGCCATCGCTTCTTCATAGTTCGAAGGTTCACCGTTGTCTAACAACATGATCTCTAGGACAGGGTTGCCGTACCACTCTGGTGTGGAACGTGTCCTAGTGGACCTTCGACGTTCAATAGTAACTTGATCTGAAGTTTCATGATCATCATCATTAACTTCCTCTCCAGCCGGTGTAGGCTCCACAAAAACAACTTCCTGTGTTGCGCTACTCTCCGGTTCGAGTGGAGGTACAGTTACCTCATCAAGTTCTATTTTCCTCCCACTTACTTCTTTCGAGAGAAACTCTTTCTCGAGAAAGGATCCATTGTTGGCAACAAAGACTTTGCCCTCGGATTGTAGGTAGAAGGTATACCCAATAGTCTCTTTGGGATATCCTATGAAGACACACTTTTCTGATTTGGGTTCGAGCTTCTCAGGTTGAAGTTTCTTCACATAAGCATCGCATCCCCAAACTTTTAGAAACGACAGCTTAGGTTTCTTTCCAAACCATAATTCATACGGTGTCGTCTCAATGGATTTTGACGGTGCCCTATTTAAAGTGAATGCGGCAGTCTCTAATGCATATCCCCAAAATGATAGCGGTAAGTCGGTAAGAGACATCATAGATCGTACCATATCTAATAGAGTGCGATTACAACGTTCAGACACACCATTTCGCTGAGGTGTGCCACGCGGCGTGAGTTGTGAAACAATTCCACATTTCCTTAGGTGCGTGCCAAACTCGTGACTTAAATATTCTCCGCCACGATCAGATCGTAGGCACTTTATTTTCCTGTCACGTTGATTCTCTACCTCACTCTGAAATTCCTTGAACCTTTCAAAAGTTTCAGACTTATGTTTCATTAAGTAGACATACCCATATCTACTCAAGTCATCAGTGAGGGTGAGAACATAACGGTAGCCACCACGAGCCTCGACACTCATTGGACCGCATACATCGGTATGTATTATTTCCAACAAGTCAGTTGCTCGCTCCATTGTTCCGAAGAACGGAGTCTTGGTCATCTTGCCCATGAGGCATGATTCACACGTGTCAAATGATTCGAAATCAAGAGACTCCAAAAGTCCATCAGTATGGAGCTTCTTCATGCATTTGACACCAATATGACCAAGGCGGCGGTGCCACATGTAAGTGGGACTATCGTTATCAACCTTACACTTTTTGGTACTCACACTATGGACATGTGTAACATCACGTTCGAGATTCATCAAAAATAAACCATTGACCAACGGAGCATGACCATAAAACATTTCTCTCATATAAATAGAACAACCATTATTCTCAGATTTAAATGAGTAGCCATCTCGCATCAAGCAAGATCCAGATACAATGTTCATGCTCAAAGCTGGTACTAAATAACAATTATTAAGGTTTAACACTAATCCCGAAGGTAGATGTAGAGGTAGCGTGCCAACGGCGATCACATCGACCTTGGAACCATTCCCGACGCGCATCTTCACCTCGTCCTTTGCCAGCCTCCGCTTATTCCGCAGCTCCTGCTTGGAGTTACAAATGTGAGAAACTGCACCGGTATCAAATACCCAGGAGCTACTACGAGCGCTGGTTAGGTACACATCAATAACAAGTATATCACATATACCTTTAACGTTGTCGTCCTTCTTATCCGCTAAGTACTTGGGGCAGTTCCGCTTCCAGTGACCGGTACCCTTGCAATAAAAACACTCAGTCTTAGGCTTGGGTCCATTCTTGTTCTTCTTCTTCCCGACAACTTTCTTACCGGGCGTGGCAACAGCTTTGTCGTCCTTCTTGAAGTTCTTCTTGCCCTTGCCTTTCTTGAAACTAGTGGTCTTATTCACCATCAACACTTGATGCTCCTTTTTGATCTCGACCTCCGTTGATTTCAGCATCGAGTACAACTCAGGAATGGACTTCTCCATCCCTTACATATTGTAGTTCATCACAAAGCTCTTGTAGCTAGGTGGAAACGACTGGAGGATTCTGTCAATGACCGAGTCATCCGGGAGATTAACTCCCAGCTGAGTCAAGCGGTTGTGTAGCCCAGACATCTTGAGGATGTGCTCACTGACAGAACTGTTCTCCTCCATCTTACAGCTGAAGAAATTGTCGGAGACGTCATATCTCTCGACCCGGGCATGAGCTTGGAAAACCAGTTTCAGCTCTTGGAACATCTCATATGCTCCGTGTTGCTCAAAACGCTTTTGGAGCCCCAGTTCTAAACTGTAAAGCATGCCGCACTGAACAAGGGAGTAATCATTGCAGCGAGAATGCCAAGCGTTCACAACGTCTTGCTCTGCTGGGAGAAGGGGTGGGACACCTAGTGGTGCATCAAGTACATACAATTTCTTGGAAGCTATGAGGATGATCCTCAAGCCATGGACCTAGTCCGCATAGTTGCTTCCATCATCTTTCAGCTTGGTTTTCTCTAGGAACGCATTGAAATTGAGGTTGACATTCGCGTTGGCCATTGGATCTACAATATATATTGTAAAGACAATTTTAGACTAAGTTCATGATAATTAAGTTCACATAATCAAATTACTTAATGAACTCCCACTTAGATAGACATCTCTCTAGTCATCCAAGTGACACATGATCCATGTCAACTAGCCCGTGTCCGATCATCACGTGAGACGGACTAGTCATCCATGGTGAACATCTCCATGTTGATCGTATCTTCTATACGACTCATGTTCGACCTTTCGGTCTTCCGTGTTCCGAGGCCATGTCTGTACATGCTAGGCTCGTCAAGTCAACCTAAGTGTATCGCGTGTGTAAATCTGGCTTACACCCATTGTATGCGAACGTTAGAGCCTATCACACCCTATCATCACGTGGTGCTTCGGAACAACGATCCTTAGCAACGGTGCACAGTTAGGGTGAACACTTTTCTTGAAATTTTATTGAGAGATCATTTTATTTACTACCGTCGTTCTAAGCAAATAAGATGTAAACATGATAAACATCACATGCAATCAATATAGTGACATGATATGGCCAATATCATCTTGCTCCTTTGATCTTCATCTTTGGGGCACCATGATCATCACTGTCACCAGCACGACACCATGATCTCCATCATCATGATCTCCATCATTGTGTCTTCATGAAGTTGTCTCGCCAACTATTACTTCTACTACTATGGCTAACATTTAGCAATAAAGTAAAGTAATTACATGGCGTTTATGATTGACACGCAGGTCATACAATAAAATAAGACAACTCCTATGCCTCCTGCTGGTTGTCATACTCATCGACATGCAAGTCGTTAATCCTATTACAAGAACATGATCAATCTCATACATCACAATGCATCGCATCACATCCTTTGTCCATATCACATCACAAGGCATATGTTGCAAAAACAAGTTAGACGTCCTCTAATTTGTAGTTGCAAGTTTTTACGTGGCAGCTATAGGTTTCTAGAAAGAACGTTTCTTACCTACACCAAAACCACAACGTGATATGCCAATTGCTATTTACCCTTCATAAGGACCCTTTTCATCGAATCCAATCCGACTAAGGTGGCAGAGACAGACACCCGCTAGCCACCTTATGCAACAAGTGCATGTCAGGCGGTGGAACCAGTCTCACGTAAGCGTACGTGTAAAGTCGGTCTGAGCCACTTCATCCCACAATACCGCCGAATCAAGATAAGACTAGTAGTGGTAAGCATATTAACAAAATCGACGCCCACAACAACTTGTGTTCTACTCGTGCATAGGTTCTACGCATAGACCTAGCTCATGATGCCACTGTTGGGAGACATAGTAGTAAATCAAAAAATTTCCTACGTGTCACCAAGATCTATCTATGGAGAAACCAGCAACGAGAGTGGAGAGATTGCATCTTCATACCTTTGAAGATCGCTAAGCGGAAGCGTTACAAGAACGCGGTTGGTGGAGTCGTACTCGCAACGATTCAGATCGCGGTGGATTCCGATCTCAGCGCCGAACAACGGTGCCTCCGCGTTCAACACACGTGCAGCCCGATGACGTCTCCTACGCCTTGATCCATCAAGGAGGAAGGAGATGTTGAGGGAGAGCTCTGGCAGCACGACGGCGTGGTGACGGTGGAGCTGCGTGAACTCCGGCAGGGCTTCGCCAAGCGCTACGGAGAACGAGGAAGAGGAAGGGTAGGGCTGCATCGAGAGAGAGATAAGGCATGTCTCAAATCAGCCCAAACCCTTGCATATATATAGGAGGAGGGAGAGGGAGGGCTGCCTTGGCCCCTCCTCCAAGGAGGAGAGGTTCGGCCGAAGGTGGGGAAGAGTCCACCTCCCACAAGGGAGGTGGATCTCCTCCTTTTAAATCCTTTTGTCCTTTATCTCTTTATCCTAGCCTCATGGGCCTTTCTAGAAGGTCTTGGCCAGCCCAACAAGGGCTGGCACACCTCCTCTAAGGGCCCACGAAGTCCTATGGTCGTCACACCCCTCCCGGGGGTCCTCCGGCACCCTCCCGGCACTCCCGGTACACTACCGATGAGCCCGAAAACTTTCCGGTGACCAAACTGGACTTCCTATATATCAATCTTTACCTCCGAACCATTCAGGAGCTCCTCGTGATGTCCGGGATCTCATTCGGGACTCCAAACAACCTTCGGTAACCACGTACAACATTTCCCTATAACCCTAGCGTCATCGAACCTTAGGTGTGTAGACCCTACGGGTTCGGGAGCATGTAGACATGACCGAGACACCTCTCCGGTCAATAACCAACAGCGGGATATGGATACCCATGTTGGCTCCCACATTCTCCACGATGATCTCATTGGATGAACCACGATGTCGGGGATTCAATCAATCCCGTATACAATTCCCTTTGTCTATCGGTATGATACTTGCCCGAGATTCGATCGTCGGTATCTCTATACCTTGTTCAATCTTGTTACCGGAAAGTCTCTTTACTCGTTCCGTAATACATCATCCTGTGGCTAACTCCTTAGTCACATTGAGTTCATAGTAATGATGTCTTACCGAGTGAGCCCAGAGATACCTCTCCGTCACACGGAGTGACAAATCCCATTCTCGATTCGTACAATTACGGTTTCTGGTTAACACAATTATAGCATGAACAACAGACAATTATCATGAACTAGGAAATACAATAATAACCATTTTATTATTGCCTCCAGGGCATATTTCCAACACCCTAGATGGTTGAGGTCACCTCGGAGCCACATTCCATTGTGGTGAAGCTTCGTGGTGTCGTTGGGAGCCTCCAATTAAGTTGTGGAGATTGCCCCAACCTTGTTTGTAAAGGTTCGGTCGCCACCTTCAAGGGCACCAATAGTGTAATCACGACATCTCGCATTGTGTGAGGGCGTGAGGAGAATACAGTGGCCCTAGTGGCTTCTTGGGGAGCATTGTGCCTCCACACCGCTCCAACGGAGACGTACTTCCTCACAAGGTAAGGAACTCCGGTAACACATCCTCATCTCCACCGGCTCCACTTTTGGTTATCTCGCACCTTTACTTCTTGCAAGCTTTTATTGTGATATATACCTTGCTTGCTTGTGTACTTATTGTGGTTAGCATCATATAGGTTATTAATCTAGTTGCACATCTAGCCAACTTATTTGATGCTAAGCCTAAATTGTTAAGGAAAAGTTAAAAAGTGTTAGTTGCCTATTCACCCCCCCTCTAGTCAACCATATCAATCCTTTCAGTAGCGCTGATCATAACACTTCTATTAAAATGCTTGAAGAAGTTATTTTCCCTAGTTTGGGAGTCCCTAGATATTAAATGATTGATGGTGGTTCACACTTTATTCATGGTGCTTTCTGTAAATTGCTTGCTAAGTATGATGTTAATCATAGAATCGCATCTCCTTATCATCCCCAGTCTAGTGGTCAAGTAGAATTGAGCAATAGGGAAATTAAATTGATTTTGCAAAAGACTGTTAATAGATCTGGGAAGAATTGGTCTAAGAAACTTGATGATGCATTATGGGCTTATAGAACTGCTTACAAGAACCCTATGGGTATGTCTCCGTATAAAATGGTTTATGGTAAAGCATGTCACTTACCTCTTAAGCTAGAACATAAAGCTTATTGGGAAATTAAAGAGCTCAATTATGATTTCAAACTTGTTGATGAGAAGAGGTTATTTGACATTAGCTCACTTGATGAATGGAGAACCCATGCCTATGAGAATGCCAAGTTGTTTAAAGAAAAGGTTAAGAGATGGCATGATAGAAGCATACAAAAGCGTGAATTTAATGTAGGTGATCATGTCTTGTTATACAATTCCCGTTTAAGATTTTTTGCATGAAAACTTCTCTCTAAATGGGAAGGGCCTTGCATAATCGAGGAAGTATATCGTTCCGGTGCCATCAAGATCAACAACACCGAAGGCACAAACCCAAAGGTGGTAAACGGGCAAAGAATCAAACATTATATCTCTGGTACTCCCATACATGTTGAGACCAATATTATTAATACCATAACTCCGGAGGAGTACATTAGGGAGACCTACCAGAAGTTTACAGACTCCGAAAAGGAATAGGTATGTGGTATGGTAAGTAAACCTCCAAAACTTTTTCAATGGCAAAATTTATCCATTTTGGAATATTTAAAAAATTAGGAAAATTTAAAGTAGTCCGAATAGTGCACGAGGAGGCGACAAGCCAGGGGGGCGTGCCCTACCCCCCAGGGCACGCCCTTGTGGCTTGTGGCTACCTCGTGTACTATCCGGACTCCGTTTTCTTATGATATACTCCTTTGGGTCGGTAGAAATTCACATTATAGTCTCCAGAAGGTTTTGACTCCCGTATCACACCAATACCTCCTGTTCTCTTTTTGACATGTTTCCACGGCAGATTTAGAGCAATATGTCATCCCAAGATTCTGATGGGGAGATCTATATATCGCATTATCTTGCCAATCCCAAACTCTACGGGGACTTGGATCCTTATGGATTGTTCTCGGAGGAGGAACAAGAAGGCAAGTACGAGGAAGAAAGCTTGGATGAAGAAGAGGCCCCCCTGTCTCAGCCAAGAGATATGCATGTGGAGTTCTAGAAATCAAGCCTTCCAAACACAAGGCGAATACCCAAGGTTCTATTTATCCCTTCTCGTTTCCTGCAGGAGAGCAAGGAAGAATTATGTCAAAGGATATTGAAGCTCGAGCAGGAAGTGGACGATCTGAGGGAACATAATTTTATGCTTAGGAGGAAACTAGACAAGCTTCCAACCTCATCAACAACTCCAACGTCACCACCTCCGAAGCAAGACAACTAAACACAGGGGTATGGGCACTCCCCTTGGCTTGTGTCAAGCTTGGGGAGGTGCCCCGGTATCGTATCGCCATCACATACCTTAATTTTATCGTTTTTCTTAGTTCGATCCTTTTGGTTATATCTTGATCTAGTAGAATGAAGTTTTCATGTGATCTAGTTTTGAGTTTTTGTTCTATGTTCCCCCTATGGAAGCAAGTCCGAGTGTTATATAATAAAGAGTAGTTTTGAGTTGAGGGCTTAGCTTGTTTGCTATGATCTTTATCACGAGAAAAAGAAATAGAAAGAAGTATAGAATAAAAGCAAAGACTATATATGATGATCTTATGGGGAGTGATAACTTCACATATGAGAAGTATGTCGATTTAAACTTGTTGTGGGTTGACAAACATAGCTATTGGTCATTGTGGCAATTAAAAGGAAGTAATAAAGAAAGAGAGGTTCACATATAAATATATTATCTTGGACATCTTTTATGATTGTGAGCACTCATTAAAATATTATATGTTAAGAAGTTGATGTTGGCTAAGGAAGACAACATAATGGGTCGTGTTTGCTTACTTCCGAATAGAAGTTATATGGTTATAGATCCTTCAACATGTGTCGCTTGCTTCCACCTCATATCAGCCAAAACTTTCGCACCAAGTATAGATACTACTTGTGCATCCAAACACCCTCAACCCAGTTGTGCCATGAGAGTCCACCATACCCACCTATGGATTGAGTAAGATCCTTCAAGTAAGTTGTCATCGGTGCAAGCAATAAAAAATTGCTCTCTAAATATGTGTGATCTATTAGTGTGAGGAAAATAAGCTTTATACGAACTTGTGATAGGGAAGAAATAAAAGCGACGGACTGTATAATAAAGTTCTCTATCACAAGGGGCAATATAAAGTGACGTTCTTCTGCATTAAGGGGTTGTGCATCCAACTATAAAAGCGCATGACAACCTCTGCTTGCCTCTGTGAAGGGCCTATCTGTTACTTTTATTTTCTAGTGCTTACCTATATGCAAGAGTCGTGGTGATCTCCATCACTTTCCTTACTTCTCCCTTATCTCTTGGCAAGCGTCATGTGTTGGGGAATGATCTAGACACGTATATCCACTGGGAAGTGGGTGAGAATGAGCTATTACTGTTGACATTACCCTTGAGGTAAATAGTTGGGAGGCAACACCATAAGCCCATATCTTTCTCTGTGTCCGATTGAAGCCTTGAACTCATAGGTACCTAGTGAGTGTTAGCAATTGTGAAAGACTAAAAGATGATTGAGTATGCGGGTTTACTTTACAAGCTCTTATATTGACTCTTTCCTACGTTATGATAAATTGGAATTGCTTCAATGACTGAGATCATAGTTTGTTGGTTCCCAATAGATTTCTTGATTCATACTTTACCTTGTGAACGAACTGTTACTTCAGCATTAGAAATTATATGTCAATTTATGTTGCCATTCTAAATATGATCATGATGCCTTCATGTCCGCATTTTATTTTATCGACACCTCTATCTCTAAACATGTGGGCTTATTTATCGATTTCGGCGTTCGCTTGAGGATAAGCGAGGTCAAAGCTTGGGGGAGTTGATACATCCATTTTGCATCATGCTTTTACAATGATATTGATTGCATTATGGACTGTTATTACACATTTTGGTACAATACTTATGCCTTTTCTCTCTTATTTTACAAGGTTTACATGAAGAGGGAGAATGCTGGCAGCTGGAATTCTGGACTGGAAAAGGAGAAAATCTGAGATACCTATTCTGCATAACTCCAGAAGTCTTGAAAATCTACGGAGAATTATTTTGGAATATATAAAAAATATTGGGCAAAAGAAATACATCAGGGGGCCCACCAGACAGTCACAAGCCAGGGGGCGCCCTACCCCCTAGGCGCGCCCCTGTGGCTTGTGGCCCACCTAGCAGCCCTCCGGTGCCCATCTTCTGCTATATGGAGGGTTTTGACCTGGAAAAAATCATAACAGAGCTTTCGGGGCGAAACGCCGCCGTCTCGAGGCGGAACTTGGGCAGAACCAATCTAGGGCTCCGGCGGAGATGTTCTACCGGGGAAACTTCCCTCCGGGAGGGGGAAATCGAAGCCATCGTCATCACCAACGATCCTCTCATCGAGAGGGGATCAATCTCCATCAACATCTTCACCAGCACCATCTCCTCTCCAAACCCTAGTTCATCTCTTGTATCCGATCTTTGTCTCAAAACCTCGGATTGGTACCTATGGGTTGCTAGTAGTGTTGATTACTCCTTGTAGTTGATGCTAGTTGGTTTACTTGGTGGAAGATCATATGTTCAGATCCTTGATCATCATTAATACTCCTCTGATTATGAACATGAATATGCTTTGTGAGTAGTTACGTTTGTTCCTGAGTACATGTGATAAGTCTTGTTATAAGTAATCATGTGAATTTGCTATTCGTTCGATATTTTGATGAGATGTATGTTGTCTCTCCTCTAGTGGTGTTATGCGAACATCGACTACATGACACTTCACCATTGTTTGGGCCTAGAGGAAGGCATTGAGAAGTAATAAGTAGATGATGGGTTGCTAGAGTGACAGAAGCTTAAACCCTAGTTTATGCGTTGCTTCATAAGGGGCTGATTTGGATCCACTTATTTCATGCTATGGTTAGATTTATCTTAATTCTTCTTTCGTAGTTGTGAGCCGTGCCCTGTTGTCTTGTCGTCTCCTTGTTTCATGTTTGATCTCCTCCGAAGCTTCTAGGGTCCCTTTTGTCCAGAAAAAAATCGTCAAAAAGTTTTGTAGCATTTGGGCTCTGTTTGGACTTTGTCTGTAGGCGCTGGGTTAATAGGTTAGTTTTCAAAAATGATGCAAAATTGCATAAAAAGTATCTAAAATTGATAATATAATAGCATGTAACAATAAAAAATTATGGATTCATTGAAGACATATAAATGATACGTTCATTTAACTATTAATCGTGTCCACTTATTAGTCCTTCTAATCTACACGGTCGTGCTTTGATTTGAGATAAGGTCTACACGAGAAAGATGCATTTTAATGTTGTGGTTTCATCATTCAAGAAAAAACGTGCAATTTTGTATTCATGTATGGAGCGATTTTGGGCGATCAAATTTGTTTTGCATGGTCGACTGGTTGAAATGTCCTTTAAACAACAGTTTCATCTTGCAGTTTCACATGATTTTCATGTTGCACGCTTTCTATTTTGACGATCATAGACGACTAGATGTACATCTTCTTTAATCAGGGTTAGTTACCCCCTCTCTCGCTGCCCTCTGATCTTATTCACACGTATGGTCATTAATTAACGGGTTTGGGTTGCAAAAATAGCTGTTCCTGCCCGATTAAATTTATCAACTGCGTCCTATTTTTGTGGACAGGGCGTCCCCAATATATAACTATCTCAGATTGATCGAGCTCTTTTGAAATCAGATCAGAAGACAAAGGTATATGCACCGATTCGTCTTGTTTTGGATCTAACTAGGAAATGTGTCCGTGCGTTGCACCGGTTGAAAGGAAAATCCTCGCACTTACAGATCAATCCATCCGTAATGAGAACTGTCATTTCTTTTTTTTTTCAATAACATCCTTGATAGTTGTTAAGTTGTGAGCCTATTCACGACGAATGTGGTCAATTTCAATATGACATGCTTCATCATCACACTAACACACCACTTATGTGAGCCCATTCCTGCACCAATTTGTAATTCTATGGACAACACTCATGTTTTTGCTATGAACTACATAAGAGTCCGATTTGTCATGCATATGGTGTCGGCGGGTCAAGTAAGGTGGTCTTCAACCCTCGGGCGTTCAGGAAATGAGTACACCAATGGCCGACAACAGCTTGGTGACATGATCATCAACGATGAAGACATGGTCCCCACAAAAGAAACGATTGGACCGGGTCCAGAGGAAGTCATTGATATTTTTCGTCGTGATTGTAGCATTTAATTTTGAGTAACGCAAGAATTATTCATAAAAAATATGCCGATGAAGATGTGTTATTTTCTAGCCCTTGGGATCGGAAGGAGAAGCGATCAACGAAAAAACCATAGGAGGCCGACCTGATCCAAAAAAAGAAACAGTCTTCCCGCCGGGAATGATGTACACCATCTTTTTTCTATTTATTTACTTCCGGTTTTTTCCTTCTTTTTATTTTTCCTTTTTTATTTTTATTTTTCGTGTTATGAACATCTTTTCAAATATATGAACAGTTTGGAGATCATGAAGATGTTTTGGAATTAACGAAAATATTTTTGAAAACATGTATATTTTTCAAATTCATTAAATTTTTGAAGTCCTGATTTTTTTTCATTTCACGAACATTTTCTATAAAATGTTGTACATATTTTTAAATGATGAAAATTTTAATAAAACATGTATTTTGGAAATTATCAAAAAAAATTGAATTGGCAAAGATTTTATCAATCAGCAAATATTTCTTGAATTGATGAACATTTTTTTGCATCGGTTAAATTTTTTTATATCAACAAACATTTTTCTCAAATTCATGAACGGTTTTGTTTTGACGAACATTTATTAAAATGCATGACATTCTTTGTTTTCCGAATGTTTTCTTGGAATGCATGAATATATTTTTAATCAATGGACCTATTTTTATAAGTTACCATATTTTTCTAATTTCTTTTAACATTAAAAACTATGAAGATTTTCTACATTCAGAATTTTTTTGTTCAAATCCAGGAATACCTTTTCAATTACATGAACAATTTTCCAAAATCATGATCTTTATTAATCCACGAATTTATAAATATATCCGAAATTCCACATGTTTTAAAAAATAGAACATTTTTAAATCAAAATTGTTTAAAGAAGAAAAAATAAAATCATAGAAAACGGAAAAGGAAAAAAATAATGAAATCAGAAAACAAGGGGTGTCCCGACATGTCATGAGCCAGGCCAATACGGTACGGTTCAGGAGGTCGCCTACTTTAAGGAGGCCTAACTTCCTTTTTGAACATGATAACTGTCTGTCTGGTGAGTTGGTTTGCACATATGGGCTTGTCTGTGCCACCCAGATTCGAATCCTTGCCTTGTTATTTTTTATTTATAAGGTTATATGTAGAGAAAATGAAAAGAAACAACGTAATACAATAAAAAGGACGTACAAAACAGATTTGTAGACCAAAACAAGTGGAGAAGCAATCCTTTTTTTAATATTAATATTAGGTATAGATATAGATACACACGTCCTTCATTGCTGATACTTTGACCTTTCACGTTGTAGTTTCACCATTCAATACTAGTTGCTTCTAATTAATCGATTGATTTAGGCGTCCGAGCGACTTAGGTAACTATAGGTATATATAGGGTCGTGCTATAGGTATATATAGGATCACACTATTTGTCATCTGGGTAAGGAATAGTTATTCTTCATCCCTCTCTATTTTAACATCAATGTGTCGTATTTTTATGTCCTGTAATTTTTTTTACGCTATTTGTCATCTGGGTAAGGAATAGTTATTCTTCATTCCTCTCTATTTTAACATCAATGTGTCGTATTTTTATGTCCTGTAATTTTTTTCTTACTTCATACATAAAAAGAGAACGTAAGAAAATATTAGATCATCGTAAAAAATATTTTATGTCATGTAAAATTACGAATGTAAAAAATAGTGTAAAATACACATAAAATGTATTTTTTATGGTCTTATGACCAATAATTTTGCTTTCTTATGTAAAAATTTTACGTAGTGAATCAATCTAATTGTATAACAAATATAATTTATTCGTAAAATGATCGTAAGATTATCTCGGATGAAGAATAACTTATTCTGCACCTTGGGTGATGAATAGCGCGCGCGCGCGCGCGCGCGCGCGCGCACACACACACACACACACATATATATATATATATATATATATATATATATATATATATATATATATATAAATAAGTCCCTTCTAACCGTTTCTCCCCGTCTCCTCGCAGGCGTCCTACTACACGGTATTGTCACTAGTGTCATTCCTTCCGACCTTCTCTCTCTCGCCTTACTACACCGATGCAGTCGACGACATCAATTCCTTTCGGTCTTCTGTCCCTCGTCATCCTATACTAGCGTCACCATGGCACACATACTGCATTTCTCCTCCTGACCTCTGCCTCAATGCCCTCTCTTTCGTCTTTTCCCATGGACTTTCTCCCCAGCGACGATGCTAGCAACTGGTTCGCCGCATCGTTGATGGGATCGCTCGGATGCGGCACCACCGTCACCATCCACCGCAGTCACCAAGGCACTCTATTCCCACTAATCATCGTCAACTTCGTCGGATGGACGCCATGTTGTGCCGCCGTCTCCATCGCCCGGTCGGCCTCCTCGCGGGCGACCTACACTGACACCACCATCGCGGCGGTAACTCTACTGTAACTCTATGTGTCATGTGTAGTTGTTAACGCTTAATCGTGTTGCCTATATGCAACCAAACATCAGACACTTGCATCAACCCAGTCAATGAACGCAACCAAACGCGAGGCAAAAATGACTCCCCTGATGCAATCAGTCTATATGCAGGCAACCAATCAACATGCAAATGTTGTTGTTTTCCTGCATTTGCTTAAACAGGCCCAACTGAAACAAGTATGCAAAATGTAAAAAACAATGCAAACAATCAAACACATCAGTATTGTCTTGCGTTCTTGTACCAGCGGGGGCCAATTTTCGTTTCTCTACTGGGGTTAACCGTGACGTCTTTTTGTGCCCTCCCACCTTTTAGTACTGCATTTCATATTTCAAACTATATTTATGATGAAAGAATAAATCTTGAGAGCGTGTGCAATGGAGCTACTTGTCTCTCTAATCGTTGTGTAATTTTTGACCTAATTTATTTTATAATTTGTTCTGAAAAATGGCGATAAAAACATATACAAAAGGCTGGCTAGAAAAGGAGATTGACAATCCATCGCAATGCTAATCACAACCATTGTAAGATGCGCCGACAAGATAATGGTGCAAGAGAAGATTGCCTTCTCTATTTCTCTTCACTAATGAGACAAACACGTAATATCCGGGACACTCATCACGGAATATAGAACAGAATGACATTATCTACCATCATACTACAAAAATAATTCCATCATCAAGCTGGCATGAAAACCATGAGAAATATACATAACCATTCACTAGATGTGTATTACTGCACTCACACACGGATCTAACTGGTCAGCCTCCTTCTCAGAGCAATATCATAATGTTTGGAGCACACATGCCCAGAATCCTTTCCTGTCACCAACCGGACGATCAAATTTCGGGTTTCCTAGCTCTACTCGAAAATGGGTAGATCAGGAGCCTTATTCTTCGACCCAACATCTGCATCGTTTGAAGATGCAGATAGCGATAATGCAGCCAAGGCCTTTGCTTGAGATTCTTTGTCCATGTCCAAGAAGAGGCGATGCCTGGCGAGGTGCATAGCGCAAGCAATGTGTCTTCAGTGTTAGAAGCTTGACCACTGAGCGGTGAAGTAAATAGCATAAAGTCACACGGACGAAGAACGCTTACCATCTAGAGTCTGATGTTAGCTCTGGGTGGAATGCGGTGGCAAGGATGTTCCCTTGCCGTACTGCAACAATCACCCGATCTTTGGAGTACACTTGGTCCTGCAAGATTTGATTTGCCCGTCAGTTCCTCTGCATATTTGATTAGACCAATAAATCCTATTGAGTCCATTTACATTGGACCCTACAACTCTAATCTTTTCAAATGTCAGCAGAATATTATAACTAGCAGCAGAAGATGAATATTATGATCAAAATCAAGAGAGCGAAAAAAAGCAAACCTCCACACCCTCGCCAACTGTTATTGTAATGCTGGGTCTGCCAGCAGGAACAGGGCAATCGGCCAATACTTCAACATCCTGGCCTACTTCTAGGATAGCAGGTGCTCGTATAAATACGCCACGGCATGTATTACTCCCTCCTTCCTTCTCTGCAAGCATTGGCACTGAAAGTTCTGTTTCGAAGCTTTGAAGCTGCAAGAAAAATGTAATCTGATATCAGACATGGTGTTCACATGCTTGCACATTTATCTGGGGAGCTTTTGACAATGTACAATTCAAATGATATTACCATCTAATTTAGCCATCAAGTAAACAACGAGGACCTCAAATTTACCTGACTACCAAAAAAGTTACGGTGGACAGTACAATCTAGTCCCCCAACAAGCTCCTGGCCTCCTGATTTCTGTCCTGCAAGTAGATATTGCTTATCAGTCATGATGTTCCATCAATTAATCTCATCGAGAGAAAGTCCCAAAGCAGTTGTACTGATCAGCGGGTCAGAATTCACATACCTACTGCCTTGTTTGCAAGGAAGATGAGCCCAGCACAGGTTCCCCATACTGGTTTTCCTGTACCGACAAACTCTCGAAGTGCAGGAAACTGCAAAGAAGATGGGGTCAAATGTTTGAGCATTTTATAGTGTAGGTAAATAAACAGGTAACAATTGAGTAAATTTGTCACAAGCTGTTCTGCTGAAGCTACAGGCTATAATCCCATGACCATGTAGAGGAATGTCAAAAATTATGAGGATGCAATTTAGAATCAGTGTCATTTTTAGCAATTCTCTACTCGACAGCCAGCACTAGTACACATAGCCGACTAACTGAATTTTACTTCGATGCAGTTCTCTTTTCCTCTGGATCAATGCAATTGAAGCACTAAAACAACCTCTCTTTGGTTTTCCTTACAAACAGGGGAAAAATGTGCATCAATAAGGATAAGACAGTGTTCCTCAAATCTGATCAAAAGCAAGTTGTTTGGTCAAACTTCAGTGGTGAATATACTCATTGCGCAGGCAATTACTAGTGCAGTGTGCTAACCCGCTTGATTCATTTTCAACGTGCAACCAATTACTAGTGCAGTGTGCTAACCCACTAGATTCATTTTTCGGCTAAGGCAAAATCTAACAAAGAAAGAGCCTTATCATTTGAGTCCAATTTCCCACCCTCCAGTGAACCATCAACCGTATCGTGTAATGACTGATGCATAGATTCAGAGATATTCCGCACAGCCTCCATCAACATACACATACACATACACATAGACGGCGATTATGAACATGTGAGAAGCGGAGAGCGTACGAGGTTGTGGTAGTTGGCGAGCTTGGCCATGGTGGTGCTCTCGCCGCCGGGGATGATGAGCGAGTCGATGCCGAGCAGCTGCTCCGCCTTCCGCACCTCCACCCCCTTGGCACCGATCCTCCTCAGCGCTGCATCCAAACCGAAATCAGGGACACGAAAGTACGGCAGGACACGCGCGCAAGTAAGGCGAGGAGGAAAGAAGGAGGAGGAGGAGGAGCACGCACGCACCGGCCATGTGCTCGTTGTAGGAGCCCTGCAGCGCGAGGACGCCGACCACCGCCACCATGGCCGCTCCCTCTCCCGTCCCTTCGCCTGCCTCGGGACGTGTGGTGCGGCTCGGGTGGGTGGGTGAAAAAGGGACGGAGAGAGGGTGGCAGTGACGTCACGGGAATGGGGAGGGAGGGGAGGAAGGAGGCGCACGTCGCCGTGGGCGGCGGCCGCCACACACACGATGAGTGGGTGACGGACGGACGGACGGGGACGGCGCCACTGGGGAGTGGGGGTCGAGCAAGGGTGGCCGTCCGATCGTCGGTGAGACGGTCCCGGCCGTCCGTTCTTCTTATTGGGTAGGGGCCGGGCTCGGGTGGCGGCTGTGAGACCGTCAGCCCACCAGGCCGAGTGGCACATACTTTTTTGAGGGCTGCTATGCGTCGGTCGTGGATCTTTCTAAAAAGATTCGCCGCCTGAGTCGTTAGATGTGACATATCTAGCGGCTCAACGTATTTTTTTATTTCGCACCAGAGATTTGTTATAGAAATATTACAATAGAAATTATGTTGTGAATTTTTCTGCAACATAGGTTAAGTTGCGGGATTATTTATGCAACATAGATTATGTTGCGTGATTTTTTTTACAAACAGAGTTTTTGTTGCAGATTTATTTTTTGCAACAGAGGTTTGTTGCTTTTTTTTGTAACATAGCTGATGTTGCAAAAGTTTGTCAAAGTTGTCATCCTCGTTCGTTGATGTGGTTTACAACAGCAGGGACATGTGGTAGGCTAAAAAATAATGAATATGTATGAGCGTGCCTGGGAATACGTGGGTCAAGGGCTATCCAACAGCTGTGCGGGTGGCGAAACACTTCGTGTAATTAGTCGACGGATGATTAGTGTTTCCCTACTTTTTTTCCTTCCCTATAAGTAAGAGAAATAAATAAATTTATTATTTTCATGAAAAAATGCCATCCTACAAAAGAACCCAGCAACTTGTTCTCCAACCATCAAAAATAATTTACCAATTTGTTCCATAGAAATGATGTATCTCTTTTGCTTCAGTCATGGTGCATGTTGCGGGAAATTATACGCTAGTCGTCTGGTGATCCGATTGGCGTGCGTCTTCTTTGTTGTGTGTTCGGACTACAACGGCCTCGTGGTTTAGATGATATAATGAAAATAAAGGTTTACTATATTCATCTCGTGACTTTGTCAAGCAACTAGTTCATATAACTGATTCATGATTTTAGGTTTATGGATTATTTCAGCTTGTGCAAATTCGGCCCTGATGCAATTACAACACATGAAAGAAATAATAGAGTCGAAACATGAAAAGCGATCAAGAGACACTGATTTTTAAAATAATAGTCGATGATTTTGTTCTTGTTCATAATCTTTTCGATAGTTTGGATCTATCACAATATCATTGCTTGTTGGATAAAGCCATAAATAGGACCAGACTGTCTCTCAGACTTTTTCTTTTTGGAAATTGGCCACCTTGCCGGTTGTGAAGATCAATGACCAGCCCTACCGCCGTGCCGAATTTTTTTGACAACAAAACAATATGGTTTTATTAGGTTTTCATAATGGAGCATTTTAACTGATAGAAATTAAGGTGTTTATGATCATGCTAGATTGATGGAATTCAAAATTTCGAACCAAGGTAACATGGTTCCGGAGTGGAGAGCCAACATGTCGCAATAACCAAACTCGCCACAGGTAAATCCTAGGCTAAATAGAAGGAAATCATCTTCTTTAGCCTTTTTTATCTATGTAATTCTTTTCTACCTGATGAGTCCAACGAATCTACGATTTAATCGGTAAAAACATGAACATGCCCCACTCATGCACCTATGAGGAGCCCGTGCCGCCCTACCTCATGTGGGACCCTGCTAGAGAGAATTAAATCGGTTGATCATACCTTACCATTACAAATTAAATCGGCGTCTCACACATAGATATTCACGATCCAAGGCGAGGCCTTTTCAAATTGTTTTTCTGCGGTACCCTGCTAGAGAGAATTAAATCGGTTGATCATACCTTATCGTTACAAATTAAATCACATAGATATTCACGATCCAAGGCGAGGCTTTTCCAAATTGTTTTTCTTCGGTACCCTGCTAGAGGGAATTCACCTGTCTTAATCAAGAACATTTCCGAGGTGCTCGTCAATAAGGCATAATTCGTCTACCAGGACTACGTGTTTGTAGTAGTAGCTATCTAGACATATCTCTCCTTTGTGTGCTGTCATGTCCAAATCATGGTTTGTCCACATCGAACAAGTAAAATGGATTTCTTCAACAGTAATTTCAATAGAAGATATGCATAGCACATGTGTGGAAACCGGATAACCGAATGACTCGTGTTTTCATATGTACTGTTTGAGTCAGTGAAGAAAAGTGAGTAGATGGTGTGCACGTATGTATCTCAAGCAAGCAAATGATGCCCATGAGTCCATGACACAATGAAAATGAGTGATTCAGTGGACTCGTGTGTGTGTGTGTGAGAGAGAGAGAGAGAGAGAGAGATCCGTTGGCTCGTCCGCCTCTCCACGGTCGTCGGGTCAGGAATGCCACCGAAGGCTACCACCTCCGGAGTGGTTGGCTGCGCGCCGGGAACACCTCCCGCTGAAGTGGCCGTCATCGCCGGAGTGATCTTGGGTCCCTGTCCAGTCCCACAGTCGGGGTTAGACACCACAACGGGAGTGCCTTCTGCCCTCGGCGCTACGACATCGCCCTGTCCACCCCGGCATGGCGAGACCGGGCTGGCATATGTCCTGGCCGGCGAGGAAGGCACCGACGGCCTCCCTGAAACCTTCAACGAGCGGTGCCCCGACGACCTCGACACCGGCGACAGCGAGTTCGTCGCCTCCTCGGTCGTCACCTGTTTCACCTTTGGCGATAACGTCAAAACTGGCCCCGGTGACACCGCCTGGCGCAGGCCCACCGCCATGGGCACCTGATCGAGCATCGATCATGCCGACGCGTCCGCCACTGCGACCGGAACCTCCTGAACCGGTCCCGTCAGCCTCGGCGAGCACGAAGCCACCACCTTCGTATTAGCACTGTGAGCTGTCGTGGATTGAAGACTCCTTGCTGGCACGACCTGGGCACTGGTCTGCGTTTGTACTTCCGCAGAAATGAGCAACGGTATGCCGCCGTGATACCCACTATCCTTCCTCACATGGGACTGGGTGGTCATCGGTGATGATGACGGAGACAACGGCGGCAACAGTAGCTCATCCGGGTCTTGGCATTCCGCTCTAACACCCCACAGCTTACTCGGTGCTGACGAGGATCCGAACGATCCACAACGCAACTGTTGCGAGACAGCAGAATCAACCATCTTTTCACCTCGTGCATTAGACTGAGAGTGCTTGGTCGAAGGAGGTGCCCCTTTGTCAACTTCCGGTTTCGCCTGAGCACCCGGATCCTGGTGTCCATCCCTGTCCTTTCCCTCATCAGTATCCATATCAACACTCTTTGCCAAGTCTTGAAACTCAGCATTTTCCCCTATCTCGATATCCAACAGATAGCTCTTGCCATCATAAGTCCAGTGGACCGAGTCCGGTACATGTTCCACACTAATAACACTGACGAAAAGACGAGCCACCCCATTAGAGCGGGTGAAAGGCATATCAACCTTCTCCGTCTTACCTATTAGTGATCCCAGGCTCCATGTCACCCTGACATCATCAAGCGCCGACTAGGGAGCACCAGCAATCTGAATCCACAGCTGAGGTAGTGGAGTTCCTTCTGGTTCCTGCCGTGCCCATGGTTCAAACTCAAGTACACATGTGCTGTTCGGAACCTTACTCATCCCAAATGTCAGGAGTCTACCTAGATCTTCCTTGGTAGGAAAATCCACTCTAAACACCTGATCCTCTAGAGCCACTAGATCCCAGTGAAAGGAACCAGGAACCAACTCTCGAAGGCGCTGCAACACTTGATCCGAAGTCATTCGTCCTCGCACCACCCTCACCACCCCAGTTCTGGAGCTCTCTGGAGCAGTCTCAGTGGAAGATGTGCGAGGCGACTCAAAGAACATCAACTCAGAACAACACACCCCATAAATAGTAACCACAGGCTTAGTTCCTAGGATGAACGGGCACTCACCCACGTCATGTTTTGGTTTCCGACATAGATCACATAACTCCGCCTTGCATTCTGCTGCGAAGTGCCCCGGTTCCCCGCATCGGTAACATGACATTTTCTCTTTCTTACGAGCCCACTTAGATAACTTCTCGCCTTCGGACTTTTCTGACTTCTCCGAATTGGCGTCCTTCAGCAGCGCCCCTTGAGTAGAAGGTACCTTGACTGCCGCGAACTCGCTAACCACATCCATAGCCACGGCTGGAAGGGGCTCGGTCGTACCCAATATGACCGGCTGTGCCCCGGATGCCTCTCTATTGCCTGAATGCTGATTTTGAGTTGCTGTTTCTGCTGGTGGGGGAGGTGGAGGAGGCCATCTTCCTCTTCCCCGCCCCCCGATATGGTTTGTACCAATTTCTCTGACAACTAGGAGGTCCTGTGGCGCCATGCACGAAGGGTCCAGGGGCCCATCGAAGCCTCTAGTTCCGCCGTACACCCGACCGCTGCTGGTGGACGACGAACCCCAGTGTATGCCCTCACCATAAGCATCATAACCATCATCTCCCCACTGGCCAGATGTGTTTCGGTTGCCGTTGAATTGACCAGGTCCTCGGCCAGCTGCCTGAAGAGCCCATCCATGTCCGACTCCGTTCCCATTACCGACAGCAGCAGGATGTGCCCGGCCATGACCCGCCCCGTTCCCATCAGGAGCGGCTACAGCAGGCCCGGTAGGTCTCGCCTGGTGTGGCCGCCGCTGCTGTTGTAGTTCGACGCGAGGCGTATGGTTCTCAGTCCAGCCCAGTTGCTGCGGCGCTTGTCGCGACGGCTGTTCCCCGTGGCCGGCCATCAAGTTCACCGCCGCCGGAATTCTATTTGCCTGCCCAACTCCGATTGATCTGAAGCTAGGTTTAGCTTTCCTGGTAGCCCTAGCGGTATGTCCCAGGCTATCGATCGGAGGCGTCAGCGACACAGGTAAGTTCTCGTCAATGTTGTGGGCTGTCGACTGGGCCTCATACCCAGCCCTCTGATAGCCCGCATCCAAACTTACCGGCCCATCCTGGCCAATTAGCCCGTTCAAACGAGTCAAGCGAATTTCCTGGATCGAGCGATCACTGGCCGACGGCAACAGCGTCGCCGTCGTCACCGCCGGAAGTCCACGTTGATGATTCTTCTTGTGGATGGACTTCCATGATGACTGGATGAAGTAATCAGCAAGAGTCGGTTTTGGGAGACGCACCTTAGGTATTGGTCCTCTCCATGGCCGTGTTGCCATCGCCGATGTCCGCCGATGAACCACTCGCCGCACCAGCTCCGTCTTGTCTGTCTCCGGTAGACCATGCCGCGCCGGATCATCGGACGGGATAATCCCATCGACCAACTCTGGAATTCTCTCCTCATCTTCTTCATTACTGAATGCCCTGCATATAAGATCAGAAGGCGTGGGAGACACGTCCGGTGCACCGCCGACGTGTTCATCCTCCACCTCCTCGTCAGACTCCTCCAGCAGCGCCCAAAATCGACCCCCACCCGGCAGTTTCCGGCACGATGGCCACCGGCCACCATCGAGGGAGTTGCCAGGTTCAGGCCAGGGGAGTCGCCAGGCTGACTATACAAATGTATGCACCTATGTTCAAACCATGGTTTGTCCAAACCGAACACGTAAAATGGATTTCTTTAACATTACTTTCACTAGAAGATTTGCATAACACATAAGTGGAAATCAGACAACAAAATGCCTCTCGTTTTCATATTTAGCGTTTGAGTCAGTGAAGAAAAGCAAGAAGATTATGTCCATGTATGTAACTTAACCAACAAAATGATGCCCATGAAACAATAAAAATGACTGATTACGCGGGTGGGGATGTGAGTGAGAAGGAGGTGCATGGTTTTTATTTCTCTTCTATGATGTACTCCACATCCTCCCCCTAGGGCGACTCGGGCGAGACCAGAAACCTAGACGCCGCCACCAAGCACTCCCTCCTCCTCTCCCTCCGCCGTCGCTGGGGGACGCCACCCGGCTAAGCCTGGGGGCCGATGGCGGTGGCGGGGGATCTCCTCCCTCACGCGTCTTCGGGTTGGGGCGGGACCGCTAGGCGTGTGATGGCGCGGCCGATCTGGATTCTGCGGCGCGACGGATGTCTGCAACAGGTGACGGGTGGCCGGCCCGTCCTCGGACGACGGCGGCTAGGCGCGGCGGGCGGCCCAGCCATGGACGGCGACGTGGGCTGCGGGCACAGCGGCCGGCCTTTTCGGGCGTCGGTGGCAGCGGCTGTGGTCGGCGGCGGCAGTCGGCTAGGCTACGGTGACGTGCAAACTGCCTTCAGATTGGCAGCGGCGGCGTGGAGGGCCTAGTGGTCTCGTCGGCAGCACATCCGGTCAGATTTGTTCTGACCGATGCGACCGACGGTGGTGGTCATCTCTTTTGCCAGAGGTGGTCGGCCTAAGGCTGGGTGTTTGGATCTCCGGATCCGTGATCCAGTACTGGTTGCGAGTCGGGAAGACATAGTTGCCGGTGAAAACCGAGCCGACGGCGATCAATGGCGGCATTCAACGTCGTTACCTTGATGAAGGCATCGTTGTGTGACTTATGTCGACCCACTCGTACTGCTCTGGGGGAAACCCTAGGATCTGGTCTTCCAGATCAGACGATGACATCACTGTGGTGGCGTTTCTCTCTTGGGAGCATCGTTTGTGGAGCAATGCCGGTGGTCAGAGGCAGGAGGTGGAGCGGCTTCGTCTTGCACGGAGCTTCGTTGGAGATGTCAAGTCATGCCTGGCCGACAGGTGCTACGCTTTTGTCATGCCTGGTTGGCAGGTGCTACGCACGACAGATCTTTCGGAGACTTCAAGTTGTGTCGGCTGGTGGTACTTGGCGGCATGGGGCTGAGGTGTACCGGCGGCGACCGTGACGTGCTAAGCAGTTTGCGCACAGGGTGGTGGTGCCGTTGGGCGCCGTGGTGGCGTTGACGGCAGCTAGACCAGGCAAGGATGATGCGTCAGTACAACTCTGAAGATGGAGTAGTGGCAGTTGGTGGCGGCGGCCTCTGAGAGCGCGTCGGACCGGTGGGTGCCCCATACCTGGCAAGTGGTTTGGTTGGGGCCTCAGGTCTTAGATGTTAGGCTTGTCTGCGAGGTCTGTGGTATTAGCTCAGACTATTAGCATCCCTTCATCAGATGGATAGGAGTAGCGACAGTTGTCACCTAGACGGTGGCTTCAGACGTATTGTTGTATTTCTTTGTAAGGTCTTTTATGAATAATTAATAAAATGGCTGCATGCATCGCCCAGATACAGAGGCCGGGGGCGATCCTCCTCTAAAAAAATAAAAAAAATGTACTCCACATAAGTCACTATATTGACATATTGATATGCATAATAAAACAACAAGGGCTAGGTGTGGTCCAAATCTTTTGGGTGGATGTGCTCACGTGATCCAATAAATTTGCACATCATGATGTCACCGCCTATGTGTAATATAATACTACATGATCAATTTGTGTTCATGCTTTGACTTCTCACTTTTTCACACAACTATATGCGTAGATTGAAGCTAAACGATATAATAATTCTTTTGGGGCTAAATAGGCTTGGGAGGCAAACAGAATGGCAAAATTCAGCACAAATATACAGCGTGTAAGAAAGCTACACGAGCAGCATGCACAAACTCGTACCCTTGCTCTTCATGCTGGTCTCTCTTAATAAAATCTC
This sequence comes from Hordeum marinum, assembly GCA_022496015.1. Classification (NCBI taxonomy): domain Eukaryota; kingdom Viridiplantae; phylum Streptophyta; class Magnoliopsida; order Poales; family Poaceae; genus Hordeum; species Hordeum marinum. The sequence goes on from CM039677.1 coordinate 50,458,460, forward strand.
TAGGAACTGGTAGTTGGGTCATAGTTCACCATACATCTTTTCATTTAGGGATAGGCTGTCGTTTGTTTAGCCAGTCGCAAATTTGTTGCATCTTTGTGCTTGAGTTTTCGGTGCTCGGAACTCTCCTGGTAGAGACATAGCAGATTTACACGCATGTATGCCTGTTCGAGCCTTACGTATGTAAACTTTTTTCTAGTTACTGAAAAAGGTGGAACAATTGCCGGTTTGCACAAAAGCAATAAAGATGTATACACCGTGTTGTGTGCGCAAGTAGACTTTCTAAATAAAAATCTGACTAATGAATACATAAAAATAGCCAAATTTTGTTACCCAGGGCCCACTTGCCCACTCATTAAACGCATGTTCCGTGGACAACAACATGTACCCCACTGTCCTGAGTTTGTTCCACGGTCAACACATGACTCAATCATCAATTGACACAATGTTTCTCCTCTTCTGCAACACCAATTGAACATCCAACGCCCATCTACGGTAGCCAGTAGTTTCCTGATGGATGGGCTTGTTTGCTTTTGTTGCAACATGCATATACATTCATATGTGTTGAGATATACGTATGTGTATAGGATGTGTATAAGATCCTTTGTACTTTTCTTGTACCCCAAGCCATCTGACTCCTATATATATACATGACAGGCCACCCTATTGGGGTGTGCAATCTCTCTACATGGTATCTGATCCTCAAGTTCCTCACCCTAAACCCTAGCCGCCGCCGCCGCACCCTCCTCCTCTCTAGCCGCCGCCGCTCCTCCTCCCCACCGCAGCCGCCACGCACCTCCCTCTCCACCCCATCACCTCGGCGCCCCGCTAGGGCACACGCTTCCCCCCACCATGTCCGGTCCCTTCGCCTCGTCCCGCTCCAGCAGCACCAACCCCTTCGCCGGCCCCGATGTCGCCGTCATCCGCGACATGCCCATCCTGGAGCACGTGCCGATGAAGCTCTCCCACACCGTGGCAAACTTCTTCGCGTGGAAGACCTACTTCGGGCTCCTCTTCCGCGAGTACGATCTTCTTGATCATGTGGACGACACCTACGAGGTCTTCGCCATGCCACACGATTCCGAGTGGTCCACCATCGACGCCACCATCATCCGCTGGTTCTTCCAGACCATCTCCGTTGACATCTTCCACACCGTGGTCCGCGACGGTGACTCCGCGCACGCTGTGTGGCAGAAGATCACCGGTCTCTTCACCAACAACAAGATCCAGCGCATCACGTTTCTCCAGCAGGAATTCTTTGGTCTTCACCAGAAAGATCTCTCCGTCGATGAGTTCTGCCTGCGCCTCAAGACCCTCTTCGACGAGCTGCGCGACTTGGGGTTTCCCATCTCCGACGAGCTCCTCCTCTCCACGCTCACCGCTGGACTCAGGGAGGATCTCAGCAACGCCGCCTCCAACCTCACGCTACTCACCACGCCGTCCTTCGAGTAGGTCGTGGCGTACCTTCGGCTCAAGGAACGGTGGCTGAAGCACATGCGGGCGCGCGCGGCTCACACCGCTTTCGCCGCTGGCATCTCCCACGGCAACCCCGTCGCCCCTCCAGCGCCGTCACCCGCCCGCTCGCCAGCTCCTGCGCCCGCCGGTGGTGGTAACGGTGGCAACGGCGGCCGCCAGCGCCGCAAGGGTCGCAATGGCGGCAACGGCGGCCCCCGCGTCGCGGCACCGGTCCCGGCGTCCCCTCCTGGGTCCGCGCCCACCCCGCCCTGGACGCTCGGCCACAATCCGTGGACCGGGGGCGTCCATGCCTACACGATGCCGGTGCCGCGCGCCCCGCTGCCTGGCATCCTCGGTCCTCGTCCCGCCCCGCAGCACGGCGCGCCAGTCTACCCCGTGCCCGGTCACTACACCACGCCATCGCCGGACCCTGCGCTTCTCCAAGCTCTTCAGTCCAACCCCGCCACCACCCCCGGTGCCTATGGTGGCGGCGGCGACTTGTTCATGGACACCGGCGCATCCGCTTACATGACCTCCAACGCCGGTAACCTTACCTCTTCCTCTCCCATCACCACTTCTTCCCGCATCATCGTTGGTAACGGTCACGCTCTTCCCATTACTCACACCGGCTCCACCTCCTTTCCTTCCACCTCCAAACCCCTCTCTCTCCATAATGTTCTTGTTTCTCCACATCTCATTCAGAATTTAGTGTCCGTTCGTTCTCTTACTCGTGATAATTCCGTGCCTCTGGTTTTTCTATAAAGGATGGACGTACCCGCATGCTCCTCCACCGATGTGACAGCTCCGGCGGCATGTACCCTGTCATGCCCGCCTCCGCCACCACCCGCCACTTCGCCTTCTCCGCCGGTGTCAACCTCTGGCACGCACACCTTGGCCATCCTAGCTCCACGGCTCTCCGTCACATACCGCATGGGTTTTTGTTTTCACGTAATAAATCAGAGGCTCACTCTTGTGATGCATGTCGTCTAGGCAAACTTACTCGTCTGCCGTTTCGTTTGTCTTCCACAGTCGCATCCTTTCCATTTCAGTTAATTCATAGTGATGTTTGGACCTCCCCGGTCCCCAGTAATTCGGGCTACACTTATTATCTTGTGGTTTTGGATGATTATTCGCATTTTGTGTGGACTTTTCCTCTTCGCCGCAAATCTGATGTGCCCGCCACCCTCACCTCCTTTTACTCTTATGTCGCTACACAATTCGGCCGCTCCATCCACGCCCTGCAAACTGACAATGGTAAAGAATTCGACAGCCTCGCTGTCCGTCACCTCCTAGCTACCCATGGCACCGTCTTCCGCCTCACTTGCCCCTACACCTCGCAGCAAAATGGCTGTGCTGAAAGCATCCTCCGTACCCTCAACGATTGCATCCGCACCCTTCTTTTCCATGCCCACATGCCACCTCGCTTCTGGCCCGATGCTCTCTCCACCGCCACTCTCCTACTCAATCTTCGCCCATGTCATACACGGTGGCAGTATACACCTCACCACCTTCTCTTCGGCATGCCACCCTCTTATGATGATCGCACCTTCGGCTGCCGCTGCTATCCAAATATTACTGCCACCGCTCCCCACAAACTCGCCCCCCGTGCTCTCCCTTGTGTGTTTCTCGGGTACCCCGCCAACACTAAAGGGTTTCGTTGCTATGATCCGGTCTCCCATCGCATCATCACATCCCGGCATGTTGTCTTTGATGAGTTTGTGTTTCCCTTTAAGCAGGACACTCCGGCGGCTCCCCCGGTGATCGGTGGCGCACCACCTCCGGCTGGTTCCCCTCCGGACGGTCCTCCTCGACGTCGGGCGACGTTGACACCGGTCGCCCCCGACTCGTCCGTGGCCACACCACCTCCCGTGGTGTCCCCTATGCCGCGGTCGCCTGCTACGCCCGGCAGCCCCGAGCCTTCCACGCCGGCCTCCTCGCCAGACCCGTCTCCGGCTTCGCCGTCGCCTCCGACGTCAGCCTCGCCCGTGCCATCCGCCTCGGAGTTGGCATCGGCACCCTCACCGGACCCGGCCCCAGCGTCGCCCGCCTCGCCCGCGCCGGCCACGGCGCCGTCCGTGCCACCATTTGGCACCATCATCATCCGCGCCCGTGCCGGCATGCATCGACCGTCGACTCGGTATCCGACCGACCTGTACGTCTGTACGACATCCACCTCTTTGCCGGTGCCCACCTCAGTTCGGGCTGCCCTTCGTGATCCGCAGTGGTATGCGGCCATGAAGGACGAGTTCGACGCCCTGCAGCAGAACTGGACGTGGACACTCGTTCCGCGCCCTCCGCGCGCCAACGTCATCACCGGCAAATGGGTCTTCAAGCAGAAGCTGCACCCTGATGGTACACTCGAGCGGTACAAGGCTCGCTGGGTCGTTCGTGGCTTCCGGCAACGCGCCGACGTCGACTTCACGGACACCTTCGGCCCGGTGGTCAAACCAGGCACCATCCGGACAGTCCTTCACCTTGCGGTGTTTCGTGATTGGTCAGTACATCAGATAAACGTCTCCAACGCTTTCCTCCATGGTCATCTCTCGGAGCAGGTGTACTGCCAGCAGCCCACTTGGTTCGTCGACGACCAGCGCCCTGATCACGTGTGCCTGCTCTCCCGGTCGCTCTATGGGTTGAAGCAAGCACCGCACGCTTGGTACCAGCGCATCGCGGCATTTCTTCATCAGCTCGGCTTCCGTGCCACGCGCTCCGATGCCTCACTGTTTGTCCTTTGACAAGGATAGCACACGGCGTACCTACTACTCTATGTTGACGACATCATCTTGACAGCGAGCACCGTGGAGTTTCTTCACCAGATCACCGATCGTCTTCGTGCTGAGTTCGCCATCAAGGACCTCGGCCCGCTCCATTACTTCCTCGGTCTCAAGATTGTACGACGAGCGGACGGGTTCTTCGTCCATCAGCGGAAGTACGCTCACGATGTTCTCGAGCGTGCTGGGATGCTTAATTGTCACCCCGCGCCCACTCCTGTTGACACCAAGGCCAAGCTCTCCGCCACCGATGGTGCGCCGTTTTCGGATGCGGCTTTCTATCGCTCCATCGTCGGTGCCCTCCAGTACTTGACGCTCACTCGGCCGGAGCTTCAGTATGCGGTCCACCAGGTGTGCCTCCACATGCATGCACCGCGTGATGCCCACTGGTCCGCTGTCAAGCGGATCCTCCGGTACATCCACGGCACCATGGAGCTCGGGCTCACCATCACCGCCTCGCCATCGACGGACATCGTCGCCTACTCAGACGCAGATTGGGTAGGCTGCCCCGACACTCGATGCTCTACGTCTGGCTACTGCGTCTACCTCGGCTCGTCGCTTATCTCTTGGTCGTCCAAACGATAACCTATCGTCTCATGATCCAGTGCCGAAGCCGAGTATCGTGCCGTGGCCAATGCCATGGCTGAATGTACCTGGCTGCGACAGCTACTCTCTGAGCTTGCCTGTCCTGTCGACAAGGCCACCGTTGTCTTCTGTGACAATGTCTCTGCTGTCTACCTCTCCGCCAACCCCGTTCATCATCGGCGTACCAAGCATGTTGAGCTGGATATCCACTTCGTTCGTGAGCAGGTTGCTCTCGGTCATGTTCGAGTTCTTCACGTGCTGACCTCTCAGTAGTTTGCGGACATCATGACGAAGGGATTACCGACCATGCTTTTTTCTGAGTTTCGGTCCAGTCTATGTGTCACCGCCGACCCTTCGACTGCGGGGGGTGTTGAGATATACGTATGTGTATAGGATGTGTATAAGGTCCTTTGTACTTTCCTTGTGCCCCAAGCCATCTGGCTCCTGTATATATACATGACAGGCCACCCTATTGGGGTGTGCAATCTCTCTACAATATGTGCTTCTCTCATCTCTCTCTCTCTCTCTCCTTCTTCTTCTCTCTCTTCTTCTCCCTCTCCCTCTCTCCCCCTCTCACCTCCCTCCCTCCCCCCCTCTCTCTCTCTCAGAAAAATGGAGTTGTATTACTCAAAGAGGAGCAAGTTCATCCCTGAAAGGCTAGGGAAATTTAGGCCAGAATGAAGCCACACCATAGTTCTAGTTTAAGTTCTATCAAAGTTTGCTAAAACATGACTAGCATTATTTTCGTTCCTCCTAATAAGAGTAAACGCAAATTACCTATTTCGCATGTGACGCTGAATTTTCATGACTATCATCGAGTACTTGGAACGATCCATCCACTTGCAATTCATTGCATTTTAGTTAGGTATTTCCTTTTTGTTGAGGTACGCCTTCCCTCGTCAACTCATATTTGTAAGGTAATTAACAAGGATATAATATAACTGAAAAAAATGTGTACTACTATTATGCAAAGTCGCAAACTATAAATCGCTAAGGAAAAAGAAAAAAGAAAAATGAGAAGAGGGCTGCCTCAGGCAACATGGCGACGTCCACAAGCCGGCTGGTGAACAAGATGGTGGGCAGGATTGACGGCACCCTAGTCATTGACAACACTCTCCGCGGTGGGGCTGATGGAGCACCGAGGCATATGGCCTGGTCCTGATGCTATTGAGGGGAGTTAGCGATGGAGATCTCTAAATGCCACTATCATGCAAATAACTCGATTGATTTGATGTTTTGGTTACAAGCAAGTGCTACATCTGACCATGATAATTGTAGAGACCAGAGCTCCATTGCCAGCAATTGATACAACTACTACTCGTTGCCATGCTTGCCAGCCACAAAAGAAAGATGGTCTCGCCCCTCCAAAAAATCAATATGTAGTGTATCCAGAAAGTGGACGACCGCTATCAAATTCTCCCCACACTTCGCAGACGAAGCTATGAAACCATCATAATCGCGACGACATTCAACGATGAAGTAGTAGAAACATTTGGATTGGGCAGTATTACCTCACATTCGCATAAGAAAGCTACATCGTGACACTTCCAAGAAATCCAGGTGTATAGTTGCCCCAATACCTCTCAACAACAAATAACTCGGATGTAACCCTCCCATTGAACCAATAGACATGGTGCATTCTCCATGGATCAAAATCACCAACAGCTAGAATGGATCCATCAATAAATAGGTAACCATTTTTAAGGGAATAATTATGGACTCTAAGATATATAACATGCTTTGCTTTTATCCATATATATCAATTCCGATTAAGCAGCTCTCCCTTTCCCTCCCTCTGTATTACCCAAGGAAGAGCAAGTTCATCCCTGCAACGGCTAGGGACATTTAGTCCAGAATGAAGATATATCATAGTTCTAACTTCAGTTCTACCAAAGTTTGCTAAAACATAACTAGAATTATTTTGGTTCCTCCTAATATGAGTAAACAAAAAATCCCTATTTCCCATGTGATGCTGAATTTTCTCGAATATCATCGAGTACTTGGAACTATCCATTCCACTTCCAATTCATTGCATCTCAGTTAGTTAATTTGCTTTTTGTTGAGGTACTCCTTGCCTCGGTCAACTCATATTTGTATGGTAATTAATAAGGATATAATAAAACTATAAGGATGTGTACTACTATTATGTAAAATCGCAAACTATAAATTACTAAGCTAAAATAAAGAAAAAAAATGGCATAGATGGCATCCTCGGACAACCTGGCGACATCCACGGGCTGGCTGGTGAACAAGATGGGGGGCAGGATTGGCGGCACCTTGGTCATCATTTTTGGGGAATAATTATGGACTCTAAGATATATAACATGCTTTGCTTTATCCATAGATTGATTTCGATCAAGCAACTCTTGCTGGATCCCAAAACTATAAATAACCACCATCCTAAAATATAAAGGTAATGATTTCAGTTCAAGAAATAATTAAGAATAATTTAGAAGTTAATTCAAATAATTTATAATACCAACGTAGATTGAATAAATGAATTTTCACATGGGGTAAATTACGAATATCCTATTATACAAGGAAAATTGAGAAACTAAGACTATTGAGGTGCCTTTGATACTAGCTTGCAAAATGCAGGGTGTATTTGGGTTAGTTAAGGCAAAAGCTTTGACAACCAATCACCCATGCAATTTAACAGTTGATTAGGAGATAGGAAAAACACATATTAACGTAAAGTGTGTGTGCTCGCATCTTCTATGGTAATTCGATGATGAGTGAGAGTTTTTTTTAAACGAGGAGTGAGAGGTTTGACTGGCCCCCACCAAGTATGTGATCTTGGTATAACTGATTCACGATTTTAGGTTTAGGGGTTATTAAAGCTTGTGCAAATTTTCCCTTCAGCGATTACACCACACGAAACAAAGGTAGACTCAAAACATGAAAAAAGACCAAAGAGACACTGAATTTGAAAGAGTTTCTAACAACTTTTAGTTTTATCGATGATTTTGTTTTTGTTCATATATCTTTTTAGTTGTTTGGATCTATCACAATTTCATTGGTTGTCGGATAAAGCCAAAAATCAGACCAGCTTCTCCCCGATCATAAAAATCTGGAATTGGCGACCATGGCAGTTTGTTAAGCTCAATAGACAAACCCGGAAAAAACGACCACCAAATTGGATGGTTTTAGTTCTGGGCCAAGTAGAAGGAAATCATCCATTTGACCTTTTTCTCGGTGTTTTTTTTCTACCTTTCAAACCAGATGAATCGGCGACACCACCCATGCACCCAGGAGGAACCCGCGCCACCTACCACGTGGGACCATGCTAGAGAGAATTAAATCGCTTGAGCATGACTTATTTATAAATTAAATCCGTGTCACCACATAAAGATATTAGCGATCCAACATGAGGCTTTTCCAAATGGTTTCCATGGTACCCTGCTAGAGGGAACTCACCGAGTGGTAAAGAAAAGCGAGAAGATCAGGTGCATGCACGTAACTTAAGCAAGGAAAATATGGCCATGACACAATGAAAATGAATGATTCTGTGGAATCATATACTTCATCCATTTCTAAATATAAGTTTTTCTATAATTACATGAAAAATTACATACGAATGTATATAGACATACTTTAGATTATAAATTAATTATTTTTGCTCCATATGTAGTCGATAGTGAAATTTATAGAAAGACTTGTATTTAAAAACGGAGGAAGTATTAGAGAGAGATAGAGAGGGAGAGAGAGTCACAGATGTGAATGAGAGGGAGGCACATGGTTTTTATTTCTCTCCTACGGTACTATGTACTCTAGGCAAGTCACCGTATCGATATGGAGTATATAATAAGACACATGGGGCTAAGTGTGGTCCAGATCTTTTGGGCAAATGTGGTCACAAGATCCAATAAATTTTCACATCACGATGTCACCGCCTGAACTATAATGCTACACAATCGATCTCTTTCCATGATTTGGCTTCCCACTTTTCACACATCTCTATGCGTAGGCTGAAGCTAAACAAAGCAATAGGCTTAATAGGCTTGGGAAGCAAAGGGAATGCCAAAACTCGTCAGAATTAGCTTTGGTGTAAGCAAGTTGTAGACTGGCGTGCTTGCTTTTCTTCATGGTTTGTCTTAAGAAAGTGCATGCCTGGATGAGCATGGTCTTCAGGAACAAGACGCTATGGCGTACTTCCACGTGCAGCTTTTCATCTAGAGGTAAGCTGTCGTTTGTTTAGTAACTTGCAGATTTGTCGTGTCTTTGTGTTGATGCTCTCGGTGCTGTCCACTCTGCTGGTAGAAACATAGAATATGTACACGTACGTATGCTGGAGTTGAGCCTCATGGATGTAAACATTTTTCTTGTTAATGAAAAAAGCAGAATAATTGTTTGTTTGCGCAAAAGAAATAAAGGTGTCTATAAATCCAATTATTGAACACAGAAAAATATCCAATTTTTGTTATTCAGATTCCACTCGTCCAGTTGCTCGACACCTGTTTTGTAGGCAACAACATGTACTCCCACAGTCCCGAGTTTGATGCACAATCAACACACGACACAACCATCAAACACGATTTTTTTTCCAGAAATAACACTAGTTTTACAGCAATTTTGAAAAAAAGTGTACGTTAAAAAAAATCAGTTTTAGCATCCTGTTGGCCTTCTCTGGGCCGACCGGGGGACAGTCGACAATCTGTCGGCCCTGGGCCGAAACCTGGCTGTCGGCCAGGCCCAGGCCGACTCGGCCAGCCCCAGGCCGAGGGCCCACCTATCGGCCAGGTGGAGGCCGACAGCTCCCCAGATAAGGCTGCGTCGGCCGGTTCCCTTCTTCCTCCTTCTTCTTCCTTTTTTCTCTTCTATTAGGCCGAATTCACCCCCCCTTGATCTCCCAATCCCTCCACTCATTTTCCGTTTCAATCCGATGAATTGGTAGATCGTGTGTTCCTCTCCCGCCCTACGGTTTTATTTTCCGCAACGGTGTACTGGTTTGCTCGTGTGGAGGAAAAGATGGTGTGGTGGTGGAGCTTGCAATGGTGAGAAGGTGGAGTGGTGTAGAGGAAGAAGAAGGTGGAGAGGAAGAAGGAGTGCACTCACGCGTCGAAGGTATAAATTTTTTGCTGTTAATTTCGTTTTTTTTGTTATTTTTGTAATGTACATACAATTAGTTTATGTTATTTTTAGTAGCGTAGTTATTTTAGGTTACTTGTGTTAGTGTAGTGATTTTAGTGTAGCCATATTAATGTAGTTTTAGTTAGTGTAGTCATATTAGTATCGGGTTTTAGTTTTTGTTTTCGTAGTATAGGTTTAGTTAGTTTAGTCATAGTAGTGTCGGTTAATTTTTGTGTAGCTCATTTTAATGTAGGTTTTTTTAAGTACATTACAGTGTATATTTTATTTTAGTGTCGATATATTCGTTGCGAATAATGAGAAGCTGGCATTGTCTGACCAGGTTAAAATGTCTGAATCCGTAAATCTGACTGTGTATTACGGCCCTGGTACTGTTCGATATAATGAGTTGGGGGTTGATCTTAGCGAGTTTAAAACAGGCGAGATGACACTTTCAGACCCGGACAGACTGGACAATAGGCAGTTGAAGCACTGGTTGACTACTAGTTTTGGCCTCGATCCTGAAGTTTGTTCCGTCAGTATTCATGCCTTGTGGACCAAATCCTGTAAAAATGTCAAGTGGGATTTGATTCCGATAGATAGGAGCCAGCATTGGTTGTCTCTGTTAAGTCGTTGCAGAGACCGAAGAATCCATCCGTATGCCCTAGTGCAACCAGTGGCGAAGGAGGAGAACATCATACCGCCAACCATGGGGTATGATCCAGGCCAGAGTAGTCAAGTGGCTAACGAGATTTATGTATCCGGGTCACAACTACCGGATGTGAATGATACTCAAGCCGACAATGAGTCAGATTATGTTAATGCTGGTCAGAGTATTCAATCGGTAGTATTAGCTGCCTCTGGTGTTGCTGATGGGGACGAGGAAGGCGAGGAAATGCAGAGGGTGATGGAGGAAGATGACGAGGATGGGATTACAGAGGAACTTGATTCTGAAAATTTCGAGGATGAGGAGGAGGTACCAATTCCTGCTGCATGGGAGCAGGACATATCCGCCGGCTTTACTGTCAACGATGGCCATGAGACTCCATGGCAATATAATCTGAACGAAGTCCAGATCGGGGCTATGTTTGACACAAAGAAGAAATTGAAGTATGCGGTGATAAAGTGGGCTATGTCTACCCAGAGGGTTTTCCGGACACACATATCTAGTCCAACGAAATATACCGTGAAGTGTGCTGAATCAGGTTGTCCTGCGAAGGTGCACGCCCACGTGCCAAAGTATCACATCCATTGGGTTGTGACAAATGTTGTACCGCATAATTGTATTAGGAAAAACATGTTGGCTCGTCATCCAAACCTTACTTCAACTCTCATAGCACAACTCATGTATACTGATATAGTGATGAAGAAAGATATGGAAGCAAAGCACATCCAGACCGCAATGAAGATCAGATGGAAGTATGACATTCCATATGGGAAGGCTTGGAGAGCTAAGAAGAAGGCTATGGAGGAGAGGTTTGAGACGTTCTTCGACTCCTATGATAATGTTGTGCGTCTCCTTGACGTACTGAAGGAGAGGAATCCCGGCACTTATGTTAACATTTAGCACACGAGGTTGGAAAGCATACCTGACTACAAGGTGTTGAAACGAGTATTCTTCTCTTTCGGTATGTGCATCGAAGCTTTCAGGCATTGTCCTCCTGTGATGTTTGTGGATGGTACATTCCTGGCTGGTCAGTACAAAGGGCAAATCCTGACTGCTATTGGTGTGGACGGGAACAACCAAATCATCCCACTAGCCATGGCATTTGTGGAGGGTGAGAACTTTCCGAGCTGGGTATGGTTCTTCTGTCAAATTAAAATTGCGATCATGAAGGACAGACCAAATGTGTGTCTCATTCATGACATACATCCCGGTATACTGAAGGCCGTGAAGACACTGAGTAATCCAACTGCTGACGAGCCAACACCTTGGAAGGACTTGCAAAGCTGGTGGTGCATGCGCCATCTTGGTGCTAATTTTTTCTCACAGTTCAAGAACAAACGGTTGATGAACTTGTTCAAGAAGTTATGCAAGCAGAACCAGCGGCGAAAATACGATTTTATTTGGTCCAAACTTGATGAGTTCACTAAGAAGCAGGTGGTTGCTAGGAAGAAAATGGAGAAAGACCAGGTTAAATTAACAGCACTCATTGCAGAGATGGAGGGGCCAGTTGGTCTTTGTGACTTGTCAGCAATTGACCCTCCTAATACGAAGCGAAAGAAGGGCAGGGCAATAAAGAATTTTTCTGAGTGGATAGAGAAAGAGCCTCTAGTGAATTGGTCTTTGCTGCATGACACCCATGGAGCTAGGTATGGCCACATGACAACCAATCTTGCAGAGATCTATAACTTTGTTCTCGGAGGGAATAGAGCATTGCCACTGACAGCTATTGTGGAGGGTGTATTCCATGGCACTGTGAGGTATTTCAGAGAAAGGCATGAGTTGGCAAGGAAGCATATTGAAGTTAATCAGAACACTCCTTACTGCAGCCGTGTCATGGAGTATATGGCTGATAAGATAAAGAAAGCCAAGAAGCACACCGTCACACTCATAGGTAATCAGGAAAGGAGGTACGAGGTTCAGCTTCCTACTGATGGTTTCGGTTCTGGAAATGAGGTGAGGACGCATGAGGTTACAATTGGAGCAGAATTTTATCCAACTTGTGAGTGTACATGCAACAAGCCACAATTGTTGCACCTGCCTTGCTCACATGTGTTGGCTGCCTGTGGCCAGATTCAGTTGGACGCTATGTCCTTCGTGTCACCGTACTATTCAAAGGAGGCAATACTTAATGTCTGGACAAGTGAGATGACAGGGTTTAGAGTCGTCGGCAATTTCAACAAGGTAAACGATGCTGATAGAGTATACATCCCGGATCCTGCACTACGGCGAACTAGCAGGGCCAGGCGTAAGGTAAAGCGCATCCGAAATGATATGGACCAATTTGAAGCAGGTGGAGCAACCAGACAGTGTTTGCTCTGTGCGGCGTATGGTCATAGGATGAAATATTGCCCCACACTGAAGAAAGACGGTGCTTCCACATCGACGAGTGCTTCTGCATCGACGACTGCAACAACAGTTGCAAGAGGAGGTCCTGGCAGTCGTGGTGGACGTGGCTCTCGAGGCCGAAGGGGCGGACGAGGAATGAATAACTCAGAAGCTACATAATCTGTGGGACTATGTTTGTATTTGTAATATGTGGGACTATGTTTTTAATTTGTAATATGTGGGACTATGTTTTTAATTTTTAATATGTCGGACTATGTTTTTATTTGTAATATGTGTGCACTATGTTTTTATTCGTAATATGTGAGACTATGTTTTTATGCCTTTCGGATACTAAGTTTTTATTTTTAGTGCGCCCCCTTCTATGTTATATTTTCTGATATGTTTGTACTATGTTCTCATTGCAGATATGACTTCCTATCCGTTGCTTAATGGTAATATCGATAGAGGGCACCGAGCTGCAATTACGGAATCGGGCACGAACTTAGACGTGTTGATCACTCGCACCCCAAAGTCTAACTGGATGATACACCCTACATGGGTTGATAGGTATGTGTCGGTACAATCACGTAGCACGTTCGTCATCGTTTTGATAGTAGCTAATTGTAAGCTACATTTTCTATATTTTGTAGGCTGAATTGGGCTGGACTTCTACCCTTGGCACGACTGGTTGAGGGTACATTGGATGAGTGGGTTGATCACCCGGACTTGGATGACGCGGGCGAACCAATGCAGCTGCACAAGAGGCCAGTATCACGCATCTCTTACAATAGGTCACTCCTTAGCTGCTTAGTAGATAGATGGAGACCAGAGACACATACGTTCCACTTTCCATGGGGAGAGATGGCTCCTACTTTACAGGACATGTCTTACTTGTTGGGATTACCTCTCGCCGGTGCTGCCATAGGACCTTTAGAGGTAGAAGATGGTTGGCTAGCATCTATGCATGCCCGTTTTCTGGCTGCGGTGCCAACAACCACCGCACTAGAAAACGATCGGCACGGGCCTCTTTTCAGGTGGTTGAGCCAGTTTCAGATTGTTGCCTTAGGATATCCCACTTATCAATTGTCAGAGGCACAGATTGACCGGTCCCTAGAGGCATATATTATGTGGTTGTTTGGCAAGACTATGTTCACAGAGAACCACGTGACCACTGTAGATGCATGATTGATCGGCATTGCACGAGAGATAGCTGAGGCACGTTCCCCTGAGAACATTGCACGAAGGAGTTTTCGTTCTGCCGTGTTAGCAGCTACCTATAGAGGCCTCTGCAAAGCTTGCCAGTTGAGGTCTAGGAAATCTGGTCTTCTCGGATGTCCACTTCTATTGCAGCTTTGGTCTTATGAGAAATTCCCCATTGGTCGACCCTACGTTAGCATTGACAAACCTTTCGGCAAGGAGGACATTGCTGGACATTACGTGCCTTCTATCGGTGACTTGCCTACTGTGGGATCTGTTTGGGCACGGAGAGAGGTATTTTCATTATTAACAATATGAATTAGTAATGTTTATTTCTCGATATTCAATATTACATACTAATGTTTGTTGTGATGTGCAGAGACAATTTACGCCTAGCCAGGTGAGGGGCTCCTACCCCTCCTTCACGGCGCAGTTTGATAGTCTGCACGAGGATCAGGTTATATGGGAACCGTACACCCGTAAGGCTATTTCAGATAGATACCCAGGCGGGAGTTCTGGAAACTGCACTAGAGATTAGCATTACTGGATGACCAAGGCCAAGCTGGTCTTCGATGTGACAGTTGAGGAGATGGCTATCAATAGGGTGATGAGACAGTTCGGTCTGTTCCAAGAGCGTGACATTCCGGTTATTTCACGATTACCAGATCACGTGCACAAGTAAGTAATACTACTTTGGTTCTCATCTCTGCATTAATAGGTTTTTGATACTATTCGGAGTACTTATAGCTAATCATGTAACGTGCATTTCAATCTCAGGTATACTCGCAGCGGAGGAAACAAGTCCCATACTTCTTGGGTTCGCGATATCAGACCTTACTTCGAGGAATGGAATACTGCCCCAACAAATATATGGGATGAAGTTCGTGTCTTCGACTGGGACACATACGGGTTGTATCTGAGGCGTTACAGACAGACCACGAGGATCTACTTGGTTCCATCATCTGCTCCGGAACATACCCCAGTTCCTCTCGCTAGCGATCTCTTCCCAACTTCCTCAGTAGTGGGAACCAGACATCACGCGGTATGTCCTCAGTTTGTCTCACATCCTACGTTTTCCCTATACATGAACATGTACAATTGGTTAACTTTCTACGTACAGGGTGAATTGGGAACTCAGGCGCTAGAGGAGGTTACCGCTTTGGTCGACCGTGCTGACAGAGGAGAAAATATCCCACTGAGAGAGCAAGCAACACTGTTGAAGAGTCTTCAAGCGAAGATACGCGGGTTCGTCGCAGCTGTTACATGTAGGCGAGTCTCCGATGTTGTTGACACTCGTGCAGCACATCGTCCGCCACGCCCCTCTCTGCAGCATTCAGAACCACGGCCTTCACAGCCAGGGAGCTCCTCCTGGCAGCAGCCACCTACTTCACAGCCAGGGAGCTCCTCTTGGCAGCAACCACCTACTTCACAGCCTGGCGGCTCCTCCTGGCAACAGCCACCTACTTCACAGCCTGGCGGCTACTCCTGGTAGCAGCCACCTACTTCACAGCCCGGGGGCTATTTCTACCACCAGCCACCTCCTTCGCAGGCCGCTGACTCTGCCTGGCTTCACCAGATGGACCTAGGTAACTAAACTTCGTACATTCTTGTGCAAAATGTAGTCTCGTAAGTCATTTCTTACATGTTTTAATTCACCAGTAGGCGGCAGCCAGTCGCAGCCGTTTATGGCTTTAGTTCAGTCACCTATATTTACTGGTCCTGGTTCATACATACCTGGTGACGGCGAGGACGATGATCGTGCTGCATGCACCTATGGTATCTCGAAGACAGTTCTTGCCACTCCACCACCACCATCGACGCAGGAGACACAGACACCGACGGACGAGGTGTTCTATGGTTGTGGTCATCGTGACACTCGCCCACCACCTCAGCGCTTATCGCCTTCCGGTCCACATCCCAGGAAGCCGAAGATTCGTCACAAGCCCTGGGAGTGATATGGTCATCTACGTACGAGACATGACTATGTATTTATGTATGAGACATATGTAGCCTTTATGTATCGGACATATTCATGTATTTGACATGCTTAGCCTCTATGTATCGGACATATTTATCCTACAAGTATTTTACATATTTATTCGGTCTGGAGAGAGAACAATAGCAACACAAACCAAATCAGTCGACATCAATTGCACATTACAAGTGAATTAAACGTTACAACTTAATTAAACCGCACTACATAGAACAACACTACAAAACATAGTACTACATGGAAACATAGTATTACATGAATGCATCATCGTCATCCTCCGTCGATGCAGATCTCTCCCCCTTCGTCGATGTAGAACTATTGCCCTTCGACGATGCGTTGGTCTTCACCTTGGTACTCGGCATGAAGACGTCTTCTTCATCCTCCGTCACTGCAGAACTTTTCCCCTTCATCGATGTAGAACTCCTGCCCTTTGTCGATGTAGAACTCTTGCCCTTGATGCAGAACTCTTCACCTTGCTGCTTGACATGAAGAGGTCGTCCTCATCCTCACTTTCTGCTGACCATAAACCTGAATTATTCACAGCAATCCTGAGATAAGCATCACCCTTGTGCAGTTGCTTTTGCCATCTGGCGTGCAACCTCAGAAGTTCTTTCCGTATCTCCTCAAAAGTCCTCGGAGGCCACCCAGCCCTAGCTAATTGGCGAGACAACTCATTCATTATCAAGTCACTGCTAATGAGTTCCTCCCATGGTAGTGCTCTGTCATTCATCTTGAAATTGGTAGCTAGACGGAGAAGACGGTCGGACATACCCTTGTGAAAACTACGATCAAAAGGATAGTGAGGATGAGGAGGATGAGACATCTCCATGATAGAATGGCGAGAGCGGAAGGAAGGATGCGGGAGCGACAAGGAAAGGAAGGGCCTGCTCACCCTCCTTACTGCCAATGTAGTTATATAGGCGGGAAACAAAGTGGCGGGAGAGGAAGTGGCGGGAGAGGATCTGGCAGTACATCTTGCTGAAATTAAGATACAATGTGCTGAAATTAAGATACATCTTGCTGAAATTAAGATACAACTTGCTGAAATTGAGTTACTGCAATCTAAATCTACTAGGTCCAACGTGGATATTTTCCTTTTCCATCTCCAGCTTCTTCTGCTGCCTGGGCTGCATGAGCCCTTTCTTTCTTTTTCTACCTCTCAGCTTCACGGGCCTCCTCTCGCTGCCGGTAGACCTCCGCCAGTCGAAGTTGGTTTTCTTGTTTTTTCTTCTTCATCTCAGCAAGAAAAGCCCTTGCTCCACACAGTGCTCTTGCCAAGCTCTCTCCTGCTCTGCTTTCTCCTCTGCTGCCGCCTTCTCGCGGTGCTCCTCCACGTCCAAACTTGCCCATGCTCGACGACTTCTTTCACGAATCTCAGTCACCGCCCAGTCTGGCATTTTCGTGTCTATCCAACGATAGTACTGGCATAGGGGCGGAGGAGACTACAAAAGAAACACAAATATAACAAATCAAATCAACAACAATATGAACAACATGTTTATTCTGTGTGTCTGAAACTTATCGGAGGCATGATGTACGGTGAAGGACCAATGGGTGGATCTTCCTCATAATTAGCGCACATGAAAAACTTCATGCCCAACCAATGTGAAAAATCCGTCACCTCCTTCACCTTGCAGAGATCACCGCACCAACAACGAACTGCTTCCACCCCCTGAGGCAGCTTCGCACTCTTCCATTTGCTAGGCCTAATGCTTTGATCCGAAGAAGGCAAACTCATAATGACTACCGCGCTGGTTTTTTCGAGTGTTGGTGGGTGATGGAGGAAGGCAGATATAATGCCTCCTTTTATAGGCAGATGACAACCGCAATGGCGGGAAATTAGGTGGGAGAGAATGGCGGGACAGAGAATGGCGAGAGAAAATGGCAGGATAGAATGGCGGGAGAAATTGGTGGCAAATAAAAACGACAATAGTACGGCTTGCTGAAATTAAGATACATCTTGCTGAAATTCATGATACATCTTGCTGAAATTAAGATACAACTTGCTGAAATTGAGTTACAAGAATATAAATCTACTGAGTCCAACGTGGATATTTTCCTCTCCATCTCCAGCTTCTTCTGTTTCCTGGGCTGCATGAGACCTTTCTTTCTTTCTCACTGTGGCAGATAGCTGAAAACAATAGCTAGCTCCTATTCATGCTGTTTGAATGTTATGAGCACCAAATTGTTGACTTCGATAAACGATTCCAGCAAAAAATTTCCGAAAGCTTCCTTCTTCAAAACCATTCGATCACCCAAGCCAATGAAGTAGGAACAAGAAATGCTCACAAATATATCATCATCTTCTGAATCCAAAGTAATTTCAAGAAGTAAAGAGCCAGTCCTAGGAATAGCCACAAATTCCATCAAACTCCTCACAACCATGGTAGGAATAACCCGACAGAAACAAGCAACTTATATGATCCATCTTATGAACCAGCAAATAACAAACAAATAATAAAAAACAGAAACCAAAGGTTACCATATGTTGGGAAATAACGTTCATGCGATCCATCCTATGAACGAAAGGAG
Organism: Hordeum marinum; assembly: GCA_022496015.1. Lineage (NCBI taxonomy): Eukaryota > Viridiplantae > Streptophyta > Magnoliopsida > Poales > Poaceae > Hordeum > Hordeum marinum. Next base: position 50,477,049 of record CM039677.1, read on the forward strand.
TACACAGTATGTAGTTGTCATCAAAGAGCTGCCGCGACATGACATACATTTGATGATAATTCAGAGTGACACCACGACTATAAAAACAGCTGTCAACAAGTTCCCTCTGAGTTTCACTCAGATCCTCAAGAGCTACAAAAAAATTATTTCAATTACTGACATGAACCGCAAAAAGTATAAGCTCAATCAAATCTGAAAATCTGTCAAACATAAATCTTACCAACATGGGGTAAAGGAAACAACATAACACCATCCCGATGAAATTCGACACTAATATAAGTTCCATAGTGCTCAAGCATAACAGTCATCATGTCACTGTGGCGGAGACCATAATCATTGACGAGTTCCTCCCACGAAGGACCATGGAATTTACTGCTCATCCTACCATGTGTAAATATAACATGGTATAAGTTACCCTCAGTGTTGTGCAGAGCAAGATCAATATCAGTGTCATCCCTCCCAATAGCTAAAGCTCTGCACTCCTCAATGTACCGAGCAAGATGTGATCTAACACTGCATGGAACATACTACAACAAGAATGGAAGCAAGGATCATAAACTTATAAACAAAGGCATTCGAATATGCCACAGTTAGATAATGAAGACATCGAATCTTACAACACATCTTGCACATCGACGATCCAGCACCACAGTAAATACGAACGCACCGGAATCAACGGCAACACAAGGGCCACCTGGAGCGCGGCAAAATGGGCAAGCCATTACCTGCGGACAGACGGTGACAAATATTAACTAAATCCACTACCAACTTGATAGTTCTCATTCGATTGAGTTGGAAGCAAAAAATATACCGTAGGCCGGTGGAGAACGCCCTGATCTATTGATTAAGCGGGTAGGATAACCGAATGGGTGTTCCAGCGAGGAGATCGGCGAGTCGGTGGAACCACCGGAGAGCAACGGTAGTGACAGGGGAAGAGGGGAAGGGTGAGGGTGAAATGACTGGTCAGAGGAGGAAGAAAACAGGGTCAGGGCTTAGCCAGGGGCCAGTCGGCCTCCCACTGGCCGACAGGTGCCTTTCGGCCTACCCCAGGCCGACAGGCCTATCTCCTGGCCTTTGATTGGCTGATAGGATCCTTTCGGCCTACGTATGGCTGACAGGTCTCCGGTCGGCCTGGTGGTGGCCGACAGGTCCCTGCTCGGCCGGCTATTGACCGACAGGGTACTGGTATTGAAAATTTTCCAACTCACGCACCTGTTTTCAAATTTGCTACAAAATCCGTACTAGTTTTGAAAAAAATTCATCAAACACAATGTCTCTCCTCTCTTCCCCAACAGCAATTTAACATCCAGCATCCGACTGCGCTGTCAGTAGCCTTTTCCTGATGGATGAGATTGTTTGCTTTTATTGCATCAGGCTACTCATGGTGGGGAGTATCATATACTAGTATCATACTCCCTTCATTTCTAAATATAAGATCTTTTAGAGATTTCATTATAAGACTACATACGGAGCAAAATGAGTGAATCTATACTTTAAAATAGGTCTATATACATCCGTATAAGACCTTTTAGAGATTGCAAATCCATCAACCGCCTGACCAGATGTAACCATGAGTTTCAACGTTCACCCACTAGATGTCGTCTGAATTGAACGTTAAGAGGTATGGACTGTAGTACTGTGGCAACAAAATCTGCCTTACGTGTTGCAATATTATATAATGGATATTGTATAGCTAGCGGCGCCTCCCCCAGCCACGTGTCTTCCCAAAATCTGGTCTTAGTACCGTTACCAACCAGAAATTTAACTCGCTAAAAAAGGACACTTTTACCTTCATTAACCCTTTCCAGAATGGCAAGTCATTGGGTCTAGCTGTAACCTGTGCTAGTGTTTTGGATTGTAGATATTTATTTCTCAAAATTTGTATCCACATTCCATCTATCTCCTTAGATAGCCTGTATAGCCACTTGCTAAGTAGGCATCTATTCTTAACTTCTAAGTTTTCAACTCCTAATCCCCCTTGATCTTTAGGTCTGCATATAATATCCCATTTTGTTAATCTATATTTCCTCCAGGACTCATCACTTTGCGAGAAGAAGTGTGATCGATAAAAATCTAATCTCTTCCGTACACCAATAGGCACTTGAAAGAATGATAGAAGAAACATCGGTAAACTAGTCAATACCGAGTTTATCAAAACTAGACGACCTCCGTAAGACATAAGCTTGCCCTTCTAGCAAGCCAGTCTTTTTTCGAATCTGTCTTCTATACATTTCCAATCCTTGTTCGTTAGTCGTCTATGGTGTATTGGAATCCCAAGGTAACTAAAAGGCAGTGAACCCATTTCACAACCGAAAAGCTGCCTATGTGCGTCATGTTCTTCCTTGGCTCTTCCAAAGCAGAACAATTCGCTCTTATTCAAGTTAATCTTTAATCGAGACAGTTGCTCAAATAGGCAAAGAACTAGCTTCATGTTTCTAGCTTTTGCTAAATCGTGTTCCATGAATAAAATTGTGTCATCCGCATACTGTAAGATGGATACCCTCCCCCCACCAAGTGTGGGACTAATCCACCTACCTGGCCGTTCTCCTTAGCTCGACCAATGAGGACCGTCAACATATCCGCAAATATGTTGAACAAGATAGGAGACATGGAATCTCCTTATCTTAATCCTTTATGTGTCTGGAAGTAATGACCCAAGTCATCATTAACTTTAATTCCCACACTACCCTTTTGCGTGAAGGTATTCCTCCAAGAGTCGGTAAATCCCTTCATTCACAAAGCTTGCTGTAAGAAAGGCCATTTGACCTTGTCATATGCCTTCTCGAAATCCACCTTAAAGATAACCCCATCAAGTTTCTTTTTGTGAATTTCATGGATTGTTTCGTGTAAGACCACTACCCCTTCAAGGATGTGTCTTCCTGGCATAAATGCTGTTTGAGATGGTTGAACTACAGAATGAGCGATCTGTGTCAATCTATTTGTAGCAACCTTTGTAAAGATTTTGAAGCTAACATTGAGTAAGCATATTGGTCTAAACTGCTCAATGCGAATAGCGTCCCCCTTCTTTGGCAACAACGTTATTGTTCCAAAATTGAGGTGAAAGAGTTGTGATTGTCCATTGAACAGGTCATGAAACAAGGGCAACAAGTCTCCTTTAATTATCTGCCAGCATTTCTTATAGAGCTCTGCTGGGAACCCATCTGGTCCTAGAGTCTTGTTGCGTTTCATTTGTGCTATAGTGTCATACATCTCTTTTTTAGTGAACAAAGCAGCCATAACATCATTTTCCTCATGTGTAAGTTGAGGAATATCAGATGTAATGCCTTCATTAATTGTGCCCTCATCCTGTTCAAGCTAAAATATTTTCTTCTTTCTATGTTTGCCATTTGCAATCATGTGAAAGAATTTAGTATTATCATCTCCGTGGACCACCTTCATCACTTTTTCCTGAAGTGCCAATTTCATCTCTTCCTCTCTGAGGAGTTTTTGTAACTTTTTTTCAGCTTCAATCTTAGTATTTCTCTCTGTTATGTGAAGGGCTGTGGATTCAGCTTTGACATCCAATGCATCAATGAGGTTAAGCAACCTCTCTTTCTCCGCTCTATAAATTCCCGCTTGATTTTTGGCCCAACCTCTTAAAAACTGGCATAGGTGTGTAATCTTATTCTGCCACCTATCCATATTTGTATTCCCCCCAGTTTCTGTTGCCCATTGAGTAGCAATGAGATCCATAAAACCCTCTCTCTCGAACCAACTCAACTCGAAAGAGAAGGAATTTTGATTACCCACATGGTTCGGTTCACCAGAATCAACCAATCGTGGTATGTGGTCGGAGACGGCTCTTTGCAAATCACGTACCATGACCATTGGGAATTTCTGTTCCCACTCAACATTGGTGAGAACCCTATCCAACTTCTCATATGTTGGAGTCGGTAACGAATTGGCCCAAGTGAATTGTCTCCTGGTGAGTTCGATTTCTTTTAAATCTAGACTCTCAATAATAGCATTAAACATGAATGACCACCTTCCATCGAAGTTGTCATTGTTTTTTTCTTGTCGTCTCCTAGTTATATTGAAATCACCTACAATTAAAATGGGCAGAGTCTCCTTCCTGCAAATTCTCACTATATCCGCGAGGAAGTCAGACTCGAACTCCGGTTGTGCCGCCCCATACATAGCAACCAACACCCATCTAAATCCGTCAACTTTCGACCTTACCCGAAATTTGACGGTAAACTCCCCATGGGCCACACTGAGGACCTGTAGAGATTCACACTTAACCCCTAACAAGATCCCTCCAGACCTTCCCCTCGGGGGTAAGCAATGCCAATCAAAATCCACCCCATCCGAAATGGTATTTAGAAATTGTGGCGTAAAGTTATCTCAACCTGTTTCTTGTAAGGCCATAAAATCGAGTTTCTATTCTAGTGAAGTTTCTCTTAGGAACCTTATTTTAGCCAAGTCCGCAAGACCTCTGCTATTCCAAAAGATTCCTTTCATATTTGGTCATGGATTTTTTCTTTTGTGTTTCACTCTCGCACTCCTCCTTACCGTAGAGGTGGGATATATATTTCTTTTCCATGGTATTTTAGACGTCTCTGGCACCACGTCGGAGTTGTCAGCATTATGTGTTTCCTGAGTAAGGATGTCTGCAATCAGAGGAGCCATATACCCCCCGGAATCCTCCTCCTTCTCGTTTTTGTCTACCCCATCTTCTGGAATTAAGTCCTCACATAAACTTTCTAGACAGGTGATACCCAACTCATCAATTTCCGTGTCGTTCAAAGGTTTTATCACAGCTAGGTTTTGAATGATATCAATGGCTCTATCCGCTTCTAAATCAAGAATATCATTAACAATTTTTGCTCTTTTGCATTACTACCAAGTGAAATCCCTAGGTTGCTGGCATTTTCTACAATATCAGTTTCAGAAAAGTGCAAAATGGAACAACTCGTATTAACTGACATACTTGTAGTTCCTTGGACATCATGAAGCTTGGCTGCCCGCAATGCACGCCCTAGCTGAATGTCGTCCGCATCTAGTTGTCCTTGGATACGCTGACGGAACCGCCGTTCAGAGCATAAAGGATCCGAAATGCCACCAAAACTGATGACATCATCCAAAGAGGGCTCTGAGATGTTTTCTTGCACCACTAAATCTCCGACCAACGTGGAAGAAATTGGTGTTGTGTCAACTAACCTCGAGTCCTGAATGGAAATCGGCAATATCACATGCTGTTGAGCATCCAACGAAGCAACATGTGGTGGTGATGGACGTCCCTCCGAGCTCCTTGCCAGGTGCGCCTGATCACCGACATTAACTGTGAAAGTGGGGGGCGGCGTCTTAGTAGCCGACTGTTGATAGTTCGCGAGCATTGCTCCAGCCGCCGGTGATGCCGCCTCGCTGGCTGTGGGGCTAGTGTACCCCTCCTGGCTGACCATGCCAACCGCAGGTGTAGCTGATCCGCCGGCTGTGAGCCCAGCGCAGCCCTCCTAGCCACCAGTGATGCAGCACTGCTGTCCTGGCCGGCTATTCCAGCCACCGGTGATGCAACCCTGCTGGCTGATGGTCCGGTGAACTTCTATTGGCTGCCCGCAGTAGCCACCGGTGAAGCTGCCCCCCCGGCTGCAGGTCCATTGTGCCCCTCCTGGCTGTCTGTATCAGCCGCCGGATCGACTCCTCGTGTTGCCTCAACGGAGTACCAATCGTAGATGACCACTTCAGCCCCTATGACCAATGTGATGAGCTGTCCGCCGGCCGGCGTGATACCGACCTCCATCTTAGAAGCGTCCGCATGCAACCCTATAGATTCCTTCTCTCGCTGTGGGTTGTCTAGTCCATCCCAAGACAACTCCTGTATGTCCGCAAGCGTGACGTGAGGAGAGGACCTTATATCCTCCCTTGGGAGCACATCATTACATACACGACTCGGAGCGGACTATATATGAAACGATCCAAAACGGAGAGAAGTCATTGGTGTTGATGTCGTTTTCTTTCCGTCGTGATTAGGTGCATTAGTAGACTTTGCAGGTTGACCCTTGTCATTGGACATATTATCATCATCACCTAGATCGGCCTTGGGATCACCATCTCCCTCTCCGTCTCCCATCATATCCACGTCTTAATCCTTAGCTGTGTCCTGTGGAATGGTCTTCTCAACCTCCACGTCGAGATCATAATGCACATTGTCATATGCCCAAGGCACAAAGTCAAGCACGTGCTCAATATCTATTACCCCAACAAGTATCCGTGCAATCCCCTGTTTCCATGTGAACGACATGTCCACTTTGTCCATTTTTCCAATGAGCGAACCAAGGCTCCAGATGATGAAAAAATCGTTTAGAAGAGTTTCTGGAACACCAGAGATCCTAATCCAAACCTTCTCAAGAGGCGATCCCTTGGGATCTGTCTTTTTACTCTCCTCGAACTCAAGCATATAATTTGTTCCTGGAACTTTGCTAACACCAAACTTTAGGAGGCGCTCAAGATCCTCTCTCCGAGGAAAGTCAACTCGAAACACCCGCTCCTCGACTCTAAATGGTGCCCATTGATATGACTCAGACACGAGCCTCCTCAACTGCTGAGATATGTGATCCTCAGTAAGTGAGCCATGTGAAACCTTAACCAAACCCGTCTTCGTGCTTCATTGCCTGGATGGTAGTTGAGGTACATTTGAATGCGGTGTCTCGAAGAACATGAGTTTGTGATGGCAAACTCCATATATATTGACCACCGACTTCGGTGCCAATAATAGTGGGCATGTGGAATCTGTATGTCCCGGTTTCAAGCATATATCACATAGCACCTCCTTGCAATCCATCACAAAATGCCCTGCCATCCCGAAGCGAAAACAACTCATTTTTCTTTCTTACGGGCTGCCTTATTCGCCCTAGCAGCTTCAGTTTTGTCCAAGCTTTGGTCCTGCTGTGACCCACTATCATGTGTGTTGTCTGATGTAGGAGTAGAGATAGATGCGAGGGCCTTGACTACCGCCGCCGCTGCCTCAGACAATGTCACAGCCGTTGTTGCAGTACCTTTGCCAGTGGGGTTTGCTGAACCATCCATGGTATTTTGTTTCTCAGTTTGCTGCCAGTGATGCTGCAAAGGAGGTTTCCTACCGAGTGCACGTCCACCTCCCCGATTCCCAAAGTACCGGCTAGGCGGTCTAGAAGCACCCTCCACAAAATCCCTTGCCGGTGGATGAAAATCACGGTGCCACTGGTTGGCGCCGAACGCTCGGTCATCATCGTGCCACCTACCACGTGAGCCCCCTGGTCGGTCATCGGCCCATTGATTCCAGTTAGGATGCTTGCCTTTGTACCCGCCGTCGCCACCACCACAGCCACCGTGATAGCCGCCATGTCCTCCGATCTGCCCGTCCCCTTGTCCCGCTCCAGGGTTAGCATGGCTATCATTGGCGCGCCCTACCCCGAAGCCGGCCCTCTGTTGATCGCCATTCTGTGTCACGCCCCTTCCAGCGCCGCGGCCGGCCGCCGTATGATCTGGCGCCGCGCCTCGCGCGTTGGTCTCTGCGGGCTAGCGTTCCCCATCGCCACGCCCCGCCATGTATGCGAGAGGTGGAGGGACTCTTGGCGCTCGACCTCGAGGCGAAGGGAAGCCAGGAGAAGATCGCCTCGTAACCCTAGTGCCGAGCGCTACATTTGCATGATCCGGCCTTCGGTCGTGGGAATCTTCCTTCGACTGAGACCCCAGATCGAGTTGTGTTGGCCTATCTTGGAATCCAACTGGGCCATATACCCAGTCGTATCCGACCCACTACCGATAGCCCACTGTTCTCCTTGTCCCAACAGCTAATTCAAACGAGCATCTCTCACCGTACGGATTCCCAGATCCGGATCGGCCGCTGCTGTTGCCAGCGGCGAGCTCTCCGCCACCGGATTTCCCTTCCTCCGTCGAAATGGAACCTTCTTCCAATTCCCAATGAAATCTGCTAACGTAAGTGCCGGTAGATGTACCTTCGGTAATGGCCCCTTCCATGGTTTGACCGTTGTAGCCGCCGTGCACCATTGAATCACACGCCGGAATACCTCTACCTTGTCTTCCTCACCTCGACCTAGACCTTCCCAAGCGCAGTCCGGTCGTGGTAGCACTCTGTCGATGTCTCTCGTGATGTCCTCCTCCGTGTATCCTAGTTGCACGGACTCACAGTTGTGATCCGACGGTGTTGGAGAGGAGCCCCGGACGTTTGCATCGCCGGTGAACTCCTCCTCATCGAAGTCCTCCTCGGAGCCGGCGAGAGCCCAGAACCGGCTTCCCCTATGGCCGTGACCCCAGATGCTTCTGGCTCGACCGACCGATACGGTGTCACTTGGATCGCCAGGTCCGGGGTCGCCAGAATCGCCAAAGTCGCCCATCGCTAAAAAAATCAGTTGATGCTGACACCTGCGTTCAATATCGAGAAGAATATGGGATATATTTTCATCTCCCGGCCTCTGCACCAACTAGGGATGCATATGGACATTTTAGTATGAGTGCCAAGATAAACATGGTCCTCGTAATTTTTTAAATGAGTATCAAGATTTTTTTGATGAGTGGATCCACCACATACCAAACTTGATCCTCAATAAATGGGGAAAACCCCTGTGCATCACCTACCAATTCTAGGAATTGAACCCGGGTCGTTAGGCTGCATAACCGCATGCCCTACCACTGAGCCAAAGCTCATATTGTGTTAGCTAGCTAATTAATAGAGAGAAGTGTCCTCTCTTTCTCCGTGCTTGGTCGACGCTAGCTACTATAGAGAGAACTCGACACGCTAGCTAGTAAGCAAATGAAGGAACCATTAAGTACACAAGATCGTCTTGAACATATACAGAGAGAAGTGATCGACCTCTCTTTCTCTAAGAGATTGGTTGAACAACAAGTTTTCGTATATCTATCCGACGCTACTAGCTACATATATACAATATAAGATATCTTACAATTCCTAAGATCCAATCACAAATCCACATAGTATTCTACGTCTTTAGGTATGACGTGGTCAAGAAAGAATCCCGCCAATTCCTCTTGAATTGCTTGTATGCGATCATGTGGTACGAGTTTATCCCACATCTGCCACATCTAATTTGAAGAAGGGGGTTAATACATGCATATATATGAATAAAAATCAACACAATTGATGGTAATATGTAAAATAAAATTGTGAATATTATTTAAGTACTTCAAATTGTTTGTTAGAGAAGCACCGATCAGAGGTTGAGTGGAAAATGAGCTCACATACGTAGTATCCATATAAAACAGTCCCTTCCTTCTCGTACAAGCACTTTACGAGAATAGAGTTCAATCAAACTGATAAGCAAGTATGGTAATGATATATTGATAAAATTTTGAATCAATTAGAGATGCGCAGAACTAGCTAGTACTACTTACTTTGGGGTGCGTAAATCACAACTCTTTGTTTAGACTGGGAACCTTTCGGGTGAACTTCTTCCAAACCCTGCCAGGCAAAGAAAATGATAACTTGATATCAGGAAATTAACGAAAGTTGCATGCCAATATGGTCCCGGTATTGACTGAACTTACTTCTTGAGCATTGCAATCATGTCTGCATAATTCTCGGGATATTTGCGTCTCGAGTCTAAGACAGTTACTAATGCCCCGTCAAGCTTAATGGATAGCAGAATAAAGTGGCAACTGCGCACACATATATAACTCACCAATTACATTACTTAACCTCGAGTAAGTGAAACCGAGTATACAGAGAAGACATCAACACTCACTTGAAGTTGTAAGGAAAGAGTATTTCCCTTTTGTTTTGATGTACAAGGAACGACTTTAGCAAGTTCTCCTTAGTCGCTCGGTTTCTTTTCGTATCGACCATTCATTTACGACATCTGGGCTAATGAACCCAACGTCGAAGATTCCTGCTTTTTTGCATTCGACGATCTTCAATCAGCATAATATAGTGATGATAATTATATATATATATATATACATGCAATGAACGAGCTGAGCTAGAGACTTAACTACAGAAGTAATACTTACATACGGTAGGCAGTCATGAGTTATTTGTTGAGGTCCCGTTGATTGTATAACTGAAATAATTCCTCAAATTGAATAGGCATCATGGGAAGTCCAATGAATTCGTGCTCTGGTTTCATTGCCACATACATAGTGTCTCTGCCCGACTCCCTGCAGGTTTTCATGTACCACTTATGCAAATTGTACATCATCGTTGTTAGAGGAGGATGATCAGGGATGACGAGAGGCTTCCCATGCACGTATTCATGTTTTTCTTTGGTTACCTCAGCCATTTCAAAAAGTACATCATCCCCAAGTAATCACCAAGTTTGGTACCGGACAGTATCACCGGATGATTAGCAATGTCGCTAGACACCTTGAGCGGAGGGCATGATTGCTTTTCCTATTCGCCGAGCTGGGGAATTGTTTTCCCACTTTTTCGTTCTTTGACTCGGGCAGCACTAGAGGTACTTCCCGACTACTGAGCTTCATTATATGTCTTTATAATATAGCGGTCATAGTTTGATGGCAGCGGAGGCGGCGATGGTCGCTTCAGGGCATCCAGAGTGCGCTTTGCTTTCACCAGATCTATCGTTTCCTTCGGAGGTGGCTGTTTCCATGCAAAATGGGCCTTCACTTTGGCTTTACTGATCTCAGCGCTTTCTTCGTCAGTCCTATCGTATGGTAACTTTGTAACAGGCTTGAGGCTTGGACCAAATTTGTATTTTTTCCCGCCTATTGTACTGCTAGCCACCAGAGCAGCGGTGGCATCTCTCTTCCGTCGTGGCTGATGCGTTGGAGGAGTCGTTGTGTCCTGCTGTGCTGGAGGAGGAGGAGGAGGCTCAGTGGCCTGATGCGCCGGAGGAGGAGGACGAGGAGGCGGAGTGGCCTCACGCGCCAGAGGAGGCGGACTGCTCCGACGCGCCGGAGTAGGTGAAGGAGGATGCGGAGTGCCATCACGCTTCGGAGGAGTCGGAGAAGGAGGCAGAATGCCCTGATCACTTGCCGGGGGAGGATGAGGAGGAGGAGTGCCCTGACTCGCCGGAGGAGGAGGAGGAGGCGGAGGCGTCCAGTTTGGAAGCTTGATGTACTCCTTCGGCCATAGACATGTACTCCTCAGAGCATGAACCAGCTTCTTCTCCCCTTCACCTGTAGGGTGGTCAAGCTCCAGGTCATCAAATCCCTCCATTACTTCATCCACCATCACAACAGCATAGCCATGTGGAATTGGAAGGCAGTGAAAAGTTCCGTTGGGTTGAGGAGGTGCAACTGAGCCAAGAGCCGCCTTGAAAGTGAGGTTCCAGAATTTCGTCCAACGCTCACAATGTTGAACCTCCGTGATAGTATCCATGGGGTAGCTAGGAGCCGTGAAGTCAGGCTGAACGAGCTCCATGGAAGCCACGCTGCTTCTTCGTTGAGATGGCGGGGTAGCTTCTAAGGTAGCTTCGTGCCGCTGAGATGGTTGGCCGGCAGCTCGCTGGCTCTCAGCTTCCTCTAGCTTTTCTATTCTTGCATTGAGCTTCTGCATTTCGCTCAGCTCTGCTTTCCTCTTTCTCTACCAGCTTATGTAACCATCTAAGTCGGGAAACCCAACCTTCCATGGAACGGAGCCTGGTGTGCCTCGTGTTCGTCCAGGGTGCTCAGCATTCCCTAGGGCCTCAGTCAGCTCGTCCTTCTCTCTATCGGGAATGAACATCCCTTCCTGCGCCGCGGTGATATACTTCTGAAACTTCGTGACGAGTATTGCAAGTTGCTCATTCGTCCAACAACACTTCCCTGTTTCAGGGTCCAAAGTTCCCCCAACCCCGAAGAACCAAGTCCTTGAACGGTCTGGCCAGTTATATGTCTGTGGTTGGACCCCTTTAGCAAGCAGGTCATTCTCAGCTTTGTCCCACAACGACCGGGCTTTGAGGTAGCCACCTAACCCCGTGTGATGGTGATACTGCTTCTTTGCAGCATTGTTCTTGTTTGTCTCTGACATTTTCATACTCTTCTCCGATGTCTTGTGGGCCACAAATGCGGTCCAGTGATCTCTTATCTTCTCAAATTGGCCGATGAATTCTGGAGTCTCCCCTTTGTCGACAAACTTTGATTTCAACTCATTCTTCCACCTCCTGAATAGATCTGCCATCTTCTTAAGAGCACACACCTTGACCAGTGGCTCTATAACTGGCTTATTCAGATTCTCCTCTGGCGGTAGGGTGAAATTTTCCTTCAGCGCAGTCCAAAGATCATCTTTCTGTCTATCGGTGACATAATCACCTTCATGGACGTCATCCTTAGGCTTATTCCATTGCTTAATGCTGATCAAGATGTTGTCCCTAACAATAGCTCCGCACTGAGCAGCAAATGCATCCTTGGTCCGCTTTGGTTCAATTGGTAGGCCATCGTCCGCGAGTGCTGTGATCGTGAACCTTTCTTCCTTGCCCAACCTTTTCTTAGGGCCTTGTCTCGTTACCAAAGTTTGGCTCAATCCGGAGGGCTATATAAAAGAAGAAATAAGAGTTAATATATACCAAAACAATTAATGCATCAATTATCTAGTTAGCACATGCTTATTTAATATATATACCTCGCCGGACTTTGCAACATCGTCCTCCTCCGTTCGATCACCGAAGCCATCACCATGGTATCCTTCTTCCTCCGGCATTCAGTGATCGGAGCCATCATGAGCATGTCCTTCCTCTCCTTCAAGACCATTGGTGTCATTGAGATACGACAAGAAATCACCTCCGCCTCGGATTATGTCCCCCAACAACTTTTCTTGTTCCAAGTCTCTTTGATCAATAGTTTCTGAAAATATTAAAACATGGCTATTAATATACTTCTGTACGATTTGGGGTGGCCTCAACAACGCTTCCAAGGTTAGGGGTGGCCCTTGACGCTTCTAGGGTTTGGTCGGGCGAGAGGGCCTGGATTCTCTTAACCTTTTAGGGATTTAACAAAATGGCGCCATTCTGGATGTGCAGAAAATGGTCCATATTTTTCCTGATCTCATCTGCCCTTCTATATGTCACGTTGTGTAGTGTCAAAGGATTCAAGAAGACCACAGCTTCATCATTAGCCGGAAGTAACAGGCGCATAATGGTACGAAGCTCTCCAAAATTGTTTTGGAACGGAGTCCCGGATAGGATAATTAGCTTTTTGGTACGAAGTTCAGCAAGAGCCTTCTGAATATCGCTATTTGGAAGGCCATTGCTGAAATTCATACCAAAATGCGAATTATTCTATCCGGAACTCCGTTCCAAACAACTTTGAAGAGCTTCATAGCATCATACGCCAGTTACTTCCGGCTAATGATGAAGCCATGGATTTCTTCAATACTTTGACACACAACATGACATATAGAAGAATATATATATATAGATGGGATCAGAAAAAATTGGATAAACTTGTGCACATCCGTAATGGGGGCATTCTTGATAAATCTATATTACCGGAGTTCCCTATATGAACATTTTACCTTAGTAACTTAGAAAAAAAATGTTATCAGGGAGGGGGTATATCGACAACGCTTTTTTTCTAGGGTTTAGGTGGCCTCGAGAGTTGGTCGCCCGGTATATCGAGAGGGGGTGAACATTTTACCTTAGTAACTTAGAAAAAAATGTTATCGGAGAGGGGGTATATCGACCCCCCTCATGTCGAAGTTATCGGGGAGGGGGTATATCGACAACGACAAAGTCTTTTTAGATGAACATATACACACATATACATGAACATATATACATATATATATACATGGTAATTTTTTTTTTCTAAAAATGCCCACTAGGGGGGCGGCGATGGCTGGAGGACGACGACAAGGATGGCGGGCTCGGGGCGGCACGCGGTGATGGGGAGCAGGTGACCATGGTAAAGGGGGGGCTTAGTGGGGGGGGGCAAGGATGGCGACGACGGGGACGAGGTCGGCGGTGACGGGGACAAGGACGGCGACGAGGGGGACGAGGACGGCGACGACGACGGGGACAAGGCGACGGGGACAAGGACGGCAGGCTCGACGCGGCGACGGGGTTGACGGGGACAAGGAAGGCAAGCTCGGGGCGGCAACCGGTGATGGGGATGGCGGGCGCTGGCGACGGGGTCGACGGGGACAGGGTCGACGGGGACGAGGCGATGGGGTCGACGGGGACGGCGGGCTTGGGGATACCGGCGACGGGGATGAGGACGACGGGCTCGGGGCAATTGGTAGATGAAAACTGAAATTTTCTAAGTGTTTCCTTATATACAAGAAGCATCGGTCCCGGTTCGTGGCACTAACCGGGACCAATGCCTCCCTTTGGTCCCGGTTGGTGCCACTAACCGGGACCAAAGGTCTCTTTTTGTCAGCCCAAAGGGCAGGAGGCAGAGACCTTTGGTCCCGCTTGGTGGCACCAATCGGGTCTAAAGGTGGGTATTAGTCCCGGTGGGTGCCACCAACCAGGACCAAAGGTCCCTTTTTGTCAGCCCAAAGGGCGGGAAGCAGAGACCTTTTGGTCCCAGTTGATGGCACCAACCGGGACCAATGGGTGGCATTATTTATTTTTTCGAGTATTTTTGTTTTGTTTTTTGGTTTATTATTTTTTATTTGTTTCCAATATTTTTCTTTTGTTATTTTAGTTCATTCTTTTGAACAAAAAATACTTTGATAAATTAATTGCATAATTTCCATTATTTTGTTTTGTTTTTTGCTTTATTTATTTTTGTTTTATTTTTTTGCTTTATTTATTTCCAGTGCGGTTTATCATTATATTCTTTTTGCTATTAATGTTTTGAACAAAAATACTTTGATAATTTTAGTTGCATAATTTTTATATAATTATAGTTTCAAAAATACTAGAGGTTTATAAAAGCTTTTTAGTTGATTCTTTTTTGAACTCCACTCGCACGATGTTTGGAAAGAAATTAAAAAACACTTCAAATGAACTCTAAAAAGGTTGAAAGTTAGCATGGTATCATCATTTCACCCACATAGCATGTGCTAAAAAATCGACCGGGTTACGGCAAAAACTAGATGAACTTCGTGTACAAAATGGACAATATCTTTTGAAGTATCACGGTTTCGGACGAAAACTCATCTGTTACAAAGGAATTTCATTTTTTAAACTTATTTGAACTCCATACTTTTTGTGTGTTCAAAATGCACCATTCAAAGCCACATCATCAATTTTCAACCCTTTCCAACTTGATCATTTGGTATTTTTCATGCACTTACTAATTTTTTTGAGCTAAATGACCCTGAAATTGAAAAGCACTTCAAATGAACTCTGAAAAGGTTGAAAGTTGGCATGGTATCATCATTTCACCCACATAGCATGTGCTAAAAAGTTGAGAGGGTTACGACAAAAATTGGATGCACTTTGTGTACAAAATGGACAATCTC
Organism: Hordeum marinum; assembly: GCA_022496015.1. Lineage (NCBI taxonomy): Eukaryota > Viridiplantae > Streptophyta > Magnoliopsida > Poales > Poaceae > Hordeum > Hordeum marinum. The sequence goes on from CM039677.1 coordinate 50,492,350, forward strand.
TTTCGAAGTATCACGGTTTCGGACGAAAACTCATCTGTTACAAAGGGATTTCATTTTTTGAACTTATTTGAACTCCATACTTTTTGTGTGTTCAAAATGCACCATTCAAAGCCACATCATAAATTTTCAACCCTTTCCGACTTGATCATTTGGTATTTTTTGTGCACTTACTGATTTTTTTGAGCTAAATGACCGTAAAATTGAAAAGCACTTCAAATGAACTGTGAAAAGATTGAAATTTGGCATTGTATCATCATTTCACAGACATTTGAAGTGCTCTTCCGGTGATCTGCCTCACCTTTAAAATGCTTTCGTCTCTTTCGACATTGATGGTTGGTCGGAAGAAATCAATGATGCCCAAGGTACACATTCTTGCTGCATTTGTCCAAATATATACTGTCGGTGTCATCTAAACAGTGCGTGCATGCGTGGTATCCCTTGTTTGTCTGTCCTGAAAGGTTATTGAGAGCAGACCAATCGTTGATGGTTACAAACAGCAACACATGTAGGTCAAATTCCTCCTGTTCGTTCTCATCCCACACACGTACACCTCTTCCATTCCATAGCTGTAAAAGTTCATAAACTAATGGCCTTAGGTACACATCAATGTCATTGCTAGGTTGTTTAGGGCCTTGGATGAGCATTGGCATCATAATGAACTTTTGCTTCATGCACAACCAAGGAGGGAGGTTATACATACATAGAGTCACAGGCCATGTGCTATGCTTGCTGCTCTGATCCACAAAAGGATTAACGCCATCTGCACTTAAACAAAATCATACGTTCCTTGGGTCACCTATAATGTCTCTCCACTTTCTCTCGATCATTCCACTGCGACCCGTTAGCGGGTGCTCTCAACTTCCCGTCTTTCTTATGGTCCTCTTTGTGCCATCTCATCGACTTGACATGCTCTTTGTTTCTGAACAGACATTTCTACCGTGGTATTATAGGAGCATACCACATCACGTTGGCAGGAACCCTCTTCCTGGGGTGCTCGCCGTCAACATCACCAGGATGATCTCGTCTGATCTTATACCGCAATGCACCGCATACCGAGCATGCGCTCAAATCCTCGTACGCACCACGGTAGAGGATGCAATCATTAGGGCATGCATGTATCCTCTGCACCTCCAATCCTAGAGGGCACAGAACCTTCTTTGCTGTGTACGTACTGTCGGGCAATTCATTATCCTTTGGAAGCTTCTTCTTCAATATTTTGAGTAGCTTCTCAAATCCTTTGTCAGGTACACCATTCTCTGCCTTCTAGTGCAGCAATTCCAGTGTGGTACCGAGCTTTGTGTTGCCATCTTTGCAATTGGGGTACAACCTTTTTTTGTGATCCTCTAGCGTGCGATCGAACTTAAACTTCTCCTTTTCACTTTCGCATTGTCTCTTTGCATCAACAATGACCCGACGAAGATCATCATTGGGCACATCGTCTAGTTCCTCTTGATCTTCATCTTCCCTCATTACAGCATCACCGTATTCAGGAGGCACATAGTTGTCATCATCCTGTTCTTCTTCGTTGTCTTCCATCATAACCCCTCTTTCTGCGTGCCTGGACCACACATTATAGTGTGGCATAAAACCCTTCTCAAGCAGGTGGAAGTGAAGGGTTTTAGAGTTGGAGAAAGCCTTCGTATTCTCACAGACAGTACATGGACAATGAATAAAACCATTCTGCTTGTTTGCCTCAGCCGCTTTGAGAAAATTATGCAGGCCCTTAATATACTCGGAGGTGCATCGGTTACCGTCATCCATTGCCGATTCATCTGCATGCGTTATATAATAAAGTGTATTAAAAACCATTACAACGTATCATGAATAGAGAAGTGACCAAATTAATAGAAATTCATCATCACATTAAAGCCAAAGTACAATAGTGACCAAAATAAATATATACAGTTCATACATAGTTCTCATTATGGAACAACATATAGCTCAGCGAAACTATGTAAAAAATTTAAATGCAACAACAAATGCGATCATAACCGCTACTAAGGTACCAATTGATCCAACGACATAATGATACCAAGCCTCTGTATGAATGTCATATTTTATAATCTTTCTAATCTTCAAGAACATTGCATCCATCTTGGTCTTGTGATCGTCGACGACATCGGCAACATGCAACTCCAACTTCATCTTCTCCTCTTCAACTCTTTGTAATTTTTCTTTCAAGTCATTGTTTTTCTTTTTCAACCAAATTTAACTTCTCGACAAGAGTTGCTATGTGGGTTGGAATTTCCGGTTCAACTACCTCCTCCTACATTAAAAAATCTATGTCACATTGATCGGCATAATTGTCATAAACACTAAATAAAACAAATAGTTATAAAAGATAATATATACAACATCCGAATCATAGACAGGACGAGGACCGACGGAGGCGGATACGAAAACCATCACACTATATAATAACAAAAAATAATAAAAGTAAGAAACTTACACAAGTATCTATCTAAATCATACAACTAGAAACTTTTTTCTTTTAGAAAGAAGACAAGAAGAAGAGGCTAACCACGGTGGTGCCGGCACCGAGATGGGCGTGGGCGATCAACGACGGTGAGGACGGGGACGGGACAGAACGGACTACCAAACCTAGACAAATCTTGAGGAAAATGAAGCCTGGACAAGGAGCTTCGAGAGGAGAAAGCTTAAGTGTGGCTTGGGCATTTTATCGAACACCTCATGTGCATAGGAGGTGAGGTAGAGCACCACAAAGCTCTCCCCTCGCCGGCCAGAAAAACAGAGCAATGTGGAGTGCTCTGCTCGCTGGCGAGTGGGTATATATAGGCATCTCATGGTCCTGGTTTGTGGCTAGAACCGGGACTAAAGGATCCCATTTGGTCCCGGTTCCAGCCACAAATCGGGACCAATGGTTGTGGGCCAGGAACAAGGCACATTGGTCCTGGTTGGTGTTTGGAACCAGGATCAAAGGGGTCAGACGAACCGGGACCAATGGTGCACGAGGCCCGGCCGGCGCCCTGGCCTCACGAACCGGGACCAATGTCTCCATGGGTCCTGGTTCGTGAGTGAACCGGGACTAATGGGCTGACCCGGCCTGGACCAAAGGCCCGTTTTCTACTAGTGGACATTTAAGCTAGCATGAAGCCACAACATAGTTCTAGCTTCAGTTTTACAAAAGTTTGCTAAAACATGACTAACATTATTTTGGTTCCTCTTGACATGAGTAAACACACATTCCCCATATCACATGAGATGCTGAATTCCGTGGGCTATCATCGAGTACTTGAAACAATCCATTCCACTTGCAATTTGTTGCATTTTAGTTAGTTAATTTGCTTTTTGTTGAGACGCGCCTTGCCTTGCTAACTCATATTTATAAGATAATTAAAAAATATGATACAACTTATTGGATGTGTGTACTATTACGCAAAACGATAAAGCACTAAGATAAAATAAAGAAAATAAATGAGAAGGTGCCTGCCACTCTGTTATTTTTGTTAATAACAACTAGAGTTGCTCGTAGACTCCTCATGCAGTTTAATTTAAATGATACTTTATTTATTTTCTTTTTTAAATATACACAAGTATGTGTATTATATATTCATAGAAAGAGAGAGCAAGATGCCCAGCCACTGTTTATGAGTGGGAAATACTCCCCAATCCGTGGCAATTACAAAGGGACTACTCACTACTTGCCCGCCTCGATAAATCCGCTAATACTCTATCCCTCCTTAAACATTCATATGATCAAGTATACTAACACCATCTCAAGAATAAATCTTACCCCATTCGAACCATAGTTTATTGCTTTGCTGCTCAGGCACATTGATTGGCTTCGCATGAGAACAATACTCTGGATTGTCTAAACTGAGCAAAGTTTAGATTCTTATCCATACAAAGTAAAATTGTCTTTTTCACCAGTTATTCAACTTGAAGATTTGAACCCTAGGCTAATGAAGAGTAACACAGATCGAAATGATCTAATTTGAAGACATGCGAACATAGACGAACGACAACTAGATCCGAGTATATCCACCAAAGACAGATCCACCAGAGAGACAACTCCACACGTCCACCGAAGATGCTAGATGCACATCCGAGATGGGGGCTAGGCAGGAGAACCTTATTCTATCTTAAGGGAGTCGTTGCTGTCTTACCTTTCTGAGCAGGACACAAACCCTAACAAAATTCGAAGAAACATCTAAAAAAGAAGCCCTCCCACCGGCAAGAAATGGGATCCACCGTGCCCCCATGGCCCTATAACCACCGGAGACGAGACAAACCATCGACGACGCTAACAGGAGGCAGAGGAACCCTAGACTATTTTGGAGAGGAGTTGTGATTAGACGGCGACTGATGTACTACTAGTAAGTAAAATATAACTTACATGATGCAAAAATTATATTGTTGGGTTCCTATTCACATGAAGTTTCTAAATAGTGCCTTCTTTGCCGAGAGAAATAGTGATATTTTTACTGCATATAAGTCATATTTTACTAATAAAATCTATAATCAAATTTTCATTCAAAAGTCAAAATACAAGAGGACCTATTAAATTCAAATGGATGATGTAGTTTGCATTTCTCTTATACGTTGTACCATGTTTGTTCAGGAAGGCAAACAGTTTATTCAGTTGATTGTAGCAACCTTCCGGCTTTCTTGTGATATCGAGTACGCCTAGCCAACTGAGGCCCAAGCTCTGAAACATGAAAATAGCCGGACCGGCTGACGAGGATATGTACCTAGGATAGGGTCCTAGACCTGACCTACATACCCTACCTAAGGACACTATATTGGAGGACTTAAAGATTATAAGGAGGACTCTGACTGAAGTCACCTTAGTGCATGAGTCACTCGACAGATAATCCACTCGGAGGTTTCTCCCTCCACTCGACAATAGCTTTTCACTCGGAAGAACCAATGGCCAGTCGACAACAGAAGACTAGAAGGCACCCTAGGGAGGCCAACAGGCATGCGCTTGACTAGTCATCATTAGTATCATTTATTACATACGTTATCAGTAACGTAAACCTTTATTGTCACGATCGAACCCTTGGTTGCCGGGTATTCATGAGGGGCAGCGTACTCTGTATAAGCCGCCCCTCCCCTGTGGCACAAGGTTTCGCACCCCCTGTAACATTCATATTCCACACGATTGAAAGCTCCTGAGCACTGAGACGTAGGCCTGTTACCTCCACGAGAGGGGTCTAAACTCATATATTCGTGTGTACATCCTCGCCGTAGCTAGGACTTTGCATTCTCCTTACGTACCCCTACCTTCTACTGTCAGGCTTGTTCCCACGACAGTTGGCGCCCGCCGTGGGGCAGGCGTCTAAACGACTTCTGGCGAGGTTACAATTTTTTCCTTCGTCATGTATTCCGGCGGCGGTTTGTTCCTTGGCCACGAGATCCGTCTCAATGTGCTCACTTTCATCGCCGACGATTCGTCATGGCTTCAGGAAGCGCCTCTAGATGTTGAGGCGCTCCCGATCTGCGGAGTAGCACACTTCCGTGCAAGCTCATGCGGCGTTCTTCTTCGGCAGCCGTCGACTCCGTACCTGTCGGCCCTCCCCATTGTTCATTGCCACAAACAATCTGGTCGTTCGTGCTCCAGCACTGGGTGAGGCATGCGGCGGCTCGCCAGGCCGCATCTTCGCAGATCGCGACTATCGAGCCCGCCAAATCACTTCATGACGTGTTCGACTCGGCGTTGGATCAGTCTGACGTCCCGTCCGAGTGCGAGAGTTGCGATCCAGCAGCTGAGGTACTTATGGTGGGTTCTCATCAAAGCCCGCCCGACTTCAGCTGTGGCAGACGCGAGACTGGGGGACCATCGAGTGAGCAGCAACAACGAGATGAGGAGGTCCTTCATACGCCCATCATCGGTGCGACTGCTGAGGCTGAGGCCTTGGAGGCCACACGCCTTCGGCTCGAAGAGATGTAGAGAGAACTCAACAAGCGTGCCTGCCAGAGTCCACCCATTCCCAGTTGACATCAGCGACAGTTGTTTCTGAGTGGATATCAGAACAACGTCGAGGTATTCCGTACTCCAGTTTTGAATGTTGCAGCTGCCGCTAGGATTGCAGATTCCATTCAGCCATCGCGTTCAGAGGCTGGCAGAGGTTTGCAGCAGATTCGAGCGTTGCTTGATGCAACGCAATGACAGAATTCAGTTATTTCTCAGTCGCGCAATAGGATACACAACAATTCACCCAAGGCAGATACAGTTCAGTCGGCACATAGCCCTGGATCACCTCTGTGTTGCAGGGATGGAGGTTTCCGTGAGGATCCATTTCGAGATCAGCTTGCTCCTTGTTATCACCGTGATGACCGCCGTCAAGGGCTTACTCCTTCGCGGAGTGGTTTGTATGTGCCCCGGCACTATGATGATAGGCACCCGTTCGGCGATGAGCGGAATCCTGGATTTGACGCGAGGGATATCCTTGCCCAGAAGCGGATTGATAGAGGCAGGGATCACATGGATGGTTATGATAGAGACTTTTCGAGCAGAAGTAGTGCCGTCGTCGCTGGCCCCGAGTGTTTCAGCAGAGCCATTCGGTCTGCTGAGATCCCCCAACTTTAGGTTGGCGACTGGGATCATCAAGTTCACGGGAGAGTCGAAGCCTGAAACGTGGCTAGACGATTACCGAGTGGCGGTGCAGATTGGTGGTGGAAATGATAACATAGCCATGAAGCATTTGTCCTTGATGTTGGATGGTTCGGCCCGAGTGTGGTTGAATCGTTTGGATCCTTCTAGCATGTACTGCTGGGAGGATCTTCTCCGAGTGTTCATCACAACTTTTGAGGGCACATGCAAGCATCCATTTGGTTTGATTGACCTGCAGCACTGTGTTCAGAAGCCCAATGCAACTTTGAGGGATTACATTCAACATTGGTCCACTCTGCATCACACAGTGGAAAATGTTTCCGAGCACCAAGCCATTTGCGCCCTCAAGGTTGGTGTTAAGTACAGAGAGCTTTACCTGAAGTATGGTCGTACATGAGATATTTCACTGAGCAAGATGATGGAGGTTGCCACTCGGTATGCCAATGGCGAAGAGGAAGACCGCCCCCACAGCGGCAAGGGAAAATAAGTCGACAATGATGCGGGCGACAATTCCAGTCGGAAACAAAAGCGCAAAGCCGATGACCCTGCTCAGGCAGAGGCGACCGCTCTGGCGGCACAAGGAAAGAACAAGGGCAAACCCAAAGGGTAGTTTACCCCCAAGAAAGTAAAGAATCGGTTTGGAACTAATGTTATGGATTTACCGTGTGCAATCCACACGAAGAAAGATGAGGAAGGCAATTTGATATTGTCGAAACATACCACTTGACAGTGCAGATTGCTGATCCAACAGTTCAAAGAAGGTCAGTCGAGTGAGAAATCTCCTAGAAAGGAGGATGATGAAGACAGAGAGGAATTCCCTATTTTCGATGATGTAGAAAGCAAGAGTCGACCGAAAGTTATCAACAGAGAAGTCAACATGACTGTTCCTGTCACCCCCACACACTTAAAATGGTCTCAGACTGCTATCACATTTGACCAGTCAGACCACCCTGCTCATGTTGCTACCCCCGATCGACAAGCTTTGGTGGTGGATCCTGTTGTGGGAGGTACTCGACTCTGAAAGGTTCTCATGGAAGGAGGGAGTGGTCTGAACATCCTGTATGCGGATTGTTGGAAATATGCCCTAGAGGCAATAAATAAAGTGTTTATTATTGTATTTCCTTGTTCATGATAATCGTTTAGTATCCATGCTATAATTGTATTAATTGGAAACATGGATACATGTGTGGATACATAGACAAACACAATGTCCCTAGTATGCCTCTAGTGAACTAGCTCGTTGATTGGAAGATGGTTAAGGTTTCCTAGCCATGGACATGAGATGTCATTTGATAATGGGATCACATCATTAGGAGAATGATGTGATGGACAAGACCAGACCCAAACTACAAACGTAGCTTATGATCGTGTCAGTTTATTGCTACTGTTTTCTGCATGTCAAGTATATGTTCCTATGACCATGAGATCATGCAACTCACAGATATCGGAGGAGTACCTTGTGTGTATCAAACGTAGCAACGTAACTGGGTGACTATAAAGGTGCTCTACAGGTGTCTCCGAAGGTGTCTGTTGAGTTGGCATGGATCGAGACTGGAATTTGTTACTCCATGTGAGGGAGAGGTATCTCAGGGCCCACTCGGTAATACAACATCACAATGAGCCTTGCAAGCAATGTGACTAATTTTTAGTTGCAGGATCTTGTATTACGGAACGAGTAAAGAGACTTGCCGGTAACGAGATTGAACTAGGTATGGAGATACCGACAATCGAATCTCGGGCAAGTAACATACCGAAGAACAAAGGGAACATCATACGGGATTAACTGAATCCTGGACATAGAGGTTCGACCGATAAAGATCTTCATAGAATATGTAGGAGCCAATGTGGACATCCAGGTCCCGCCATTGGTTATTGACCATAGAGGTGTCTCGGTCATGTCTACATAGTTCTCGAACCCGCAGGTTCTGCACACTTAAGGTTTGGTGACGTTTCGGTAGTGTAGAGTTATGTATGGTGGTGACCGAAGTTTGTTCGGTGTCCCGGATGAGATCCTGGATGTCATGAGGAGATCCGGAATGGTCCGGAGGTAAAGATTCATATATAGGAAGTCCCAGTTTGGTCGCCGGAAAAGTTTCGGGCTCATCGGTAGTGTACCGGGAGTGCCGGTAGTGTACCGGGAGACCACCGGGAGGGGTATTTCGACCCAAGAGGCTTCATGGGCTATGGGAGAGTATTAACCAGACCTTAGTGGGATGGTGGAATAGCCACAATAGGCCCATGTGGCTGGGGGAAGAGTCCCAAAGGAAAAAGAGTGGAAAAAGGCAAAAAAGGGAGAGTCCTACTCCTACTAGGAGTGGAGGAGGAGTAGGACTCCTTCCCCTTGGCTTCGGCCGACTCCAAGAGGGGCTGAGCCTTGCGCCAGCCCTCCTCCTCCTCTCCTCGTATATATACTGGTGGAATAGAAGGGTTTTGCACAGAATTTACGGCCTCGTGCTACCCGTTCCACCGGTGCTCCTCTAGATCGGTTTTCCGCAGTGCTTAGGCGAAGCCCTACCGGAATCACTCCACCACCATCGCCGGAGCGCCGTCATGCTGCCGGTGAACTCTTCCTCCTCTCCACCTCCTCTTGCTGGATCAAGACGGTGGAGATCGTCATCAACCTACACGTGTGCTAAACGCGGAGGTGCCGTCCGTTCGGTACTAGATCGGAAGGATCGTGATCAAGGCCACGGGACGTTCGTGATTGGATCGCGGGACGGATGACGAGATCGCGGGACTATTCGTGATTAGATCGCGGGACGCTCGGCAATTTGGATCGCGAAGACGTTCGACTACACCAATCGCATTTCTTAACGCTTCCCGCTTAGTGATCTACAAGGGTACGTAGATCCACTCTCCATCTCGTAGATGCTCATCACCATGGATAGGTTTGCGTGTGCGTAGGAAATTTTTTGTTTCCCATGCGACGTTCCCCAATAGTGGCATCATGAGCTAGGTTGATGGTTCGATGAGATCTCGAGTAGAACACAAAAGGTTTGTGGGCGTTGATGCTTAGATTGCTTCCTTCCTTGGTCGGATTTTGGTTCAGCGGTATTGTGAGATGAAGCGGCCCGGACCAACATTACTCGTACGCTTACGAGAGACCAGTTCCCTCGACGCAACTTGTTGCCTAGATGGCTTGCGGGTGGCAGTTTCTCTCACTTTAGTTGGATCGGATTCGACAAAGACGGTCCTTGAGAAGGTTGGAAAGCAAATTATGTATCACCATTGTGGTTTATGCGTAGGTGAGAATCGTTCTTGCTAGAAACCCGTAGCAGCCACGTAAAACATGCAACAACAATTAGAGGACGTCTAACTTGTTTTTCCAGGGTATGTTGTGATGTGATATGGCCAATTACATGATGTGAGATATGTGATGTATGAGATGATCATGTGATGTATAGAATTTCACGACTTGCATGTCGATGAGTACGGCAACCAGTAGGAGCCATAGGGTTGTCTTTAATTATTGTATGACCTGCGTGTCAATCATTAAGCGCTATGTAATGCTTTACTTTATCGCTAAACGGTAGCAATAGTAGTAGAAGCATGCAGGGCGTGACAACCTCGATGGCGACACGTTGATGGAGATCAAGATGATGGAGATCATGGTGTCATGCCGGTGACGATGAAGATCATGCCGGTGCTTTCAAGATGGAGATCTAAAGCACGAGTTCATGGCCATATCATGTCACTTATGAATTGCATGTGATGTTAATCCTTTTATGCACCGTGTTATTCTTAGTACGATGATAGCATTATAAGGTGATCCCTCACTTAAATTTCAAGATAAAATTGTGTTCTCCCCGAGTGTGCACCGTTGCGAAAGTTCGTCGTGTTGAGACACCACGTGATGATCGGGTGTGATAGACTCTACGTTCACATACAACGGGTGCAAGCCAGTGTTGCACACGCAGAACACTCGGGTTAAACTTGACGAGACTAGCATGTACAGACATGGCCTCGGAACACAAGAGACCGAAAGGTCGAACATGAGTCATATAGTAGATATGATCAATAGAATGATGTTCACCATTGAAGCCACCTCAACTCACATGATGATCGGACTTGAGTTTGTGGACTTGGATCATGTGACACTCAGATGACCCGAGGGATGTCAATTTGAGTGGGAGCTTTAGTAATTTGATTAACTAAACTCATTATATTGAACAATAGTCTAAGTGAACTTTGCATATTTATGTTGTAGATCAATGGCTCGCGCAGTAGCACCCCTGAATTTTAATGCGTTCCTAGAGAAAGCTAAACTGAAAGATGATGGAAGTAACTTTGTTGACTGGGCCCGTAATCTGATGATTATCCTCACGGCTTCCCAGAAATCATATGTTCTTGATGCACCGGTTGGTGACCAACTAGAAGACATGACCTTCGAAGACGTTAAGAACGCTTGGGAGGCACGTACTCGAGATTACTCAATAGTTCAGTGTGCATTATTGTATGGCTTAGAACCGGGACTTCAAAGATGTTTTGAACGTCATGGAGCATATGAGATGTTCCATGAGTTAAAGTTTATCTTTCAGAAGAACACTCGGATCGAGAGCTATGAAACCTCCGATAAGTTCTATGCTTACAAGATGAAGGAGAACGGGTCTATTAGTGAACATATACTTAGAATGTCTGGGTATTAAACTCGTCTAGTAGAGTTGGGAATTGCCCTTCCGCCAGAGGCGATCACTGATAGAGTTCTTCAATCACTGCCACCTAGTTACATGAGCTTTGTGATGAACTATAACATGCACGGGATGAACAAGTCAGTCGCCGAGCTGTTTGCGATGCTAAAAGTCGCTGAGTCTGAAATCCAGAAAGAACATCAAGTGTTGATGGTCAATAAAACCACTAGTTTCAAGAAAAATGGCAAAGTCAAGAGCAAGGGCAAGAAGGGTAAAACCAAGAAGGATGGCAAAGCAGTTGCTACTCCTGCAAAGAAGCCCAAGCATGGACCAAAGCCAGAAACTGAGTGCTTTCATTGCAAAGGAACTGGTCACTGGAAGCGGAACTGCCCCAAGTACCTGGCTGACAAGAAGGCGGCCAACGACGAACAAGGTATATATGATATACATGTTATTGATGTGTACCTTACTAGCTCTCGTAGTAGTGCCTGGGTATTTGATACCGGTTCGGTTGCTCACATTTGCAACTCATAGCAGGAACTACGGAATAAACGAAGGCTGGCAAAGGACGAAGTGACGATGCGCGTGGGAAATGGTTCCAAGGTTGATGTGATTGCCGTCGGCACGCTCTCTCTTTGATTACCATCGGGATTAGTGATGAACCTGAATAATTGTTATTTAGTGCCTGCGTTAAGCATGACCATTATATCTGGATCTTGTTTATTGTGAGACGGTTACTCATTTAAATCAGAGAATAAAGGTTGTTCTATTTATATGAGTAATATCTTTTATGGTCATGCACCCAATGTTAGGGGTTTATTCATATTGAATCTTGATAGTGATGACACACATGTTCATAACATTTATGCCAAAAGATGTAGGATTGATAATGATAGTACCACTTTCTTGTGGCACTGCCATTTAGGTCATATTGGTGTAAAACGCATGAGGAAGCTCCATGCTGATGGACTTTTGGAGTCACTTGATTTTGAATCACTTGACACATGTGAACCATGCCTCATGGGCAAGATGACTAAAACGCCGTTCTTTGGAACAATGGAACGGGCGAGTGACTTATTGGAAATCATACACACGGATGTGTGCGGTCCAATGAATGTTACAGCGCGTGGTGGATATTGTTATTTTCTCACCTTCACTGATGACTTAAGTAGCTATGGGTATATTTACTTAATGAAACACAAGTCTGAAACGTTTGAAAAGTTCAAGCAATTTTAGAGTGAAGTTGAGAATCATCGTGACAAGAATATTAAGTTCCTACGTTCTGATCGAGGAGGTGAATATCTGAGTTATGAGTTTGGCAGTCACTTAAGACAATGTGGAATTGTTTCATAGTTGACACCGCCCGGAACACCACAGCGTAATGGTGTGTCCGAACGTCGTAATCGAACCTTATTAGATATGGTGCGTTCTATGATGTCTCTTGCTGATTTGCCACTATCGTTTTGGGGTTATGCATTAGAGACAGCTGCATTCACTTTAAATAGGGCACCATCAAAATCCGTTGAGACGACGCCATATGAACTGTGGTTTGGCAAGAAGCCAAAGTTGTCGTTTCTTAAAATTTGGGGATGTGATGCTTATGTCAAAAAGCTTCAGCCTGAAAAGCTGGAACGCAAAGCGGAGAAATGCATCTTCATAGGATACCTGAAAGAGACAGTCGGGTATACCTTCTATCTCAGATCCGAAGGCAAAGTGTTTGTCGCTAAAAATGGAACACTTCTTGAGAAAGAGTTTCTCTCGAAAGAATTGAGTGGGAGGAAAATAGAGCTTGATGAGGTTATTGAACCTTTACTTCAACCAGAAAGTAGCGCAGCGCAGAAAGATGTTTCTGTGGAACCTACGATGGTAGAAGAGGAAGTTAATGATGATGATCATGAAGCTTCGGATCAAAGCAGCTATTGAACCTCGTAGGTCGACAAGGCCGCGTACTACCCATGAGTGGTACGGCAACCCTGTCTTGGAGGTCATGTTGTTTGACAACAATGAACCTACGAGATATGAAGGAGAAGTGATGGGCCCGGATTCCAAGAAATGGTTAGAGGCCATGAAATCTGAGATGGGATCCATGTATGAAAACAAAGTATGGACTTCGGAAGTATTACCTGAAGGGCGAAAGGCCATACAGAACAAATGGATCTTTAAGAAGAAAACAGACGCGGACGATAATGTCACCGTCTATAAAGCTCGACTTGTGGCAAAGGGTTTTTCACAAGTTCAAGGAGTTGACTACGATGAGACTTTGTCACTCATAGCGGTGCTTAAGTCTGTCAGAATCATGTTAGCAATAGCTGCCTATTTCGACTATGAAATTTGGTAGATGGATGTAAAAACAGCGTTCCTCAACGGTTTCCTTGAGGAAGAGTTGTATATGATGCAACCCGAAGGTTTTGTCGATCCAGAGAATGCTGACAATGTTTGCAAACTCCAGCGATCCATTTATGGACTAGTGCAAGCATCTCAGAGTTGGAATAAGCGCTTTGATGAGGTGATCAAAGCGTTTGAGTTTATACAAGTTTACGGAGAATCTTGTATCTACAAGAAAGTGAGTGGGAGCTCTATAGCGTTTCTAGTATTATATGTGGATGACATATTGCTGATTGAAACAATATAGAAATGCTAGAAAGCGTGAAGGAATATTTGAACAAGAGTTTTTCAATGAAGGACCTGGGAGAAGCTGCTTTCATATTAGGCATTAAGATCTATAGAGATAGATCGAGACGCTTAATAGCACTTTCACAGTGCACATACCTTGATAAAGTTTTGAAGAAGTTCAAAATGGAACAGTCCAAGAAGGGGTTCTTGCCTGTATTACAAGGTGTGAATTTGAGTAAGACTCAATGCCCAGTAACTGTAGAAGATAGAGAAAAGATGAGTGTCATCCCCTATGCTTCAGCCATAGTCTCTATCATGTATGCAATGCTGTGCACAAGACCCGATGTCAGCCTTGCCATAAGTCTGGCCAGAAGGTTTCAAAGTGATCCTGGAATGGAGCACTGGCAAGCGATCATGAATATCCTTAAGTACCTGAAAAGGACTAAGGAAATGTTTCTCGTTTATGGAGGTGATGAAGAGCTCGTCGTAAAGGGTTACGTCGATGCAAGCTTTGACACTGATCCGGACGACTCTAAGTCGCAAACCGGATACGTATTTATTCTTAACGGGGGAGAGGTAAGCTGGTGCAGTTCCAAGCAAAGCGTGGTAGCTGATTCTACGTGCAAAACAGAATACATCGCAGCCTCGGAGGCGGCAAAGGAAGGTGTCTGGATGAAGCAGTTCATGATTGATCTTGGAGTAGTGCCCAGTGCACTGAATCCAATGAACCTGTTCCGTGAGAACACTGGTGCCATTGCTCTGGCCAAGGAACCAAGGTTTCACAAGAGGACCAGACACATAAAGCGATGCTTCAACTCCATCCGCGATTACATCTTGGAGAAAGACATAAATATTTGCAAAGTGCACACGGATCTGAATGTTGCAGACCCGTTGACTAAACCTCTTCCAAGGGCTAAACATGATCAACACCAGAACTGCATGGGTGTTCGATTCATTACAATGTAAATCACATAGTGATGTGAACTAGATTATTGAATCTAGTGCAAGTGGGAGACTGTTGGAAATATGCCCTAGAGGCAATAAATAAAGTGTTTATTATTGTATTTCCTTGTTCATGATAATCGTTTATTATCCATGCTATAATTGTATTAATTGGAAACATGGATACATGTGTGGATACATAGACAAAAACAATGTCCCTAGTATGCCTCTAGTGAACTAGCTCGTTGATTGAAAGATGGTTAAGGTTTCCTAGCCATGGACATGAGATGTCATTTGATAACGGGATCACATCATTAGGAGAATGATGTGATGGACAAGACCCAAACTACAAACGTAGCTTATGATCGTGTCAGTTTATTGCTACTATTTTCTGCATGTCAAGTATATGTTCCTCTGACCATGAGATCATGCAACTCACAGATATTGTAGGAGTATCTTGTGTGTATCAAATGTCGCAACGTAACTGGGTGACTATAAAGGTGCTCTACAGGTGTCTCCGAGGGTGTCTGTTGAGTTGGCATGGATCAAGACTGGAATTTGTTACTCCGTGTGACGGAGAGGTATCTCAGGGCCCACTCTGTAATACAACATCACAATGAGCCTTGCAAGCAATGTGACTAATTGTTAGTTGAGGGATCTTGTATTACGGAACGAGTAAAGAGACTTGCCAGTAACGAGATTGAACTGGGTATGGAGATACCGACGATCGAATCTCGGGCAAGTAACATACCGAAGAACAAAGGGAACATCATACGGGATTAACTGAATCTTTGACATAGAGGTTCGACCGATAAAGATCTTCGTAGAATATGTAGGAACCAATGTGGACATCCAGGTCCCGCCATTGGTTATTGACCGTAGAGGCGTCTCGGTCATGTCTACATAGTTCTCGAACCCGCAGGGTCTGCACACTTAAGGTTTGGTGACGTTTCGGTTGTGTAAAGTTATGTATGGTGGTGACCAAAGTTTGTTCGGTGTCCCGGATGAGATCCCGTACATCATGAGGAGCTCCGGAATGGTCCAGAGGTAAATATTCATATATAGGAAGTCCCAGTTTGGTCGACGGAAAAGTTTCGGGCTCATCGGTAGTGTACCGGGAGTGCCGGTAGTGTACCGGGAGACCTCCGGGAGGGGTATTTCGACCCAAGAGGCTTCATGGGCTGTGGGAGAGTATTAACTAGCCCTTAGTGGGCTGGTGGAATAGCCACAACAGGCCCATGCGGCTGGGGGAAGAGTCCCATAGGAAAAAGAGTGGAAAAAAGGCAAAAAAGGGAGAGTCCTACTCCTACTAGGAGTGGAGGAGGAGTAGGACTCCTCCCCCTTGGCTTCGGCCGACTCCAAGAGGGGCTCAGCCCTGCGCCAGCCCTCCTCCTCCTCTCCTCCTATATATACTGGTGGAATAGAAGGGTTTTGCACAGAATTTATGGCCTCGTGCTACCCGTTCCACCGGTGCTCCTCTAGATCGGTTTTTCGCAGTGCTTAGGCGAAGCCCTGCCGGAATCACTCCACCACCATCGCCGGAGCGCCGTCACGCTGCCGGTGAAATCTTCCTCCTCTCCACCTCCTCTTGCTGGATCAAGACGATGGAGATCGTCATCAACCTGCACGTGTGCTAAACGCGGAGGTGCCGTCCGTTCGGTACTAGATCGGAAGGATCGTGATCAAGGCCACGGGACGTTCGTGATTGGATCGCGGGACGGATCGTGGAAAGATCGCGGGACTGTTCGTGATTAGATCGTGGGACGCTCGGCGATTTGGATCGCGAAGACGTTTGACTACACCAACCGTGTTTCTGAACGCTTCCCGCTTAGCGATCTACAAGGGTACGTAGATCCACTCTCCTTCTCGTAGATGCTCATCACCATGGATAGGTTTGCCTGTGCGTAGGAAAATTCTTGTTTCCCATGCGACGTTCCCCAATAGCGGATACCCTAAAGGGGATGGGCATTCCGATGTCCCGTGTCAGCGAAAGCAACATGCAGTTCCACGGAGTCATTCCCGGGAAGAAGGCCAAGTCGCTCGGCCAGAGTGCATTGGATGTGGTGTTTGGCACCGGCAAGAATTTTCGTAAGGAGAAACTGACGTTTGAAGTTGTAGACTTCCAGAGTGCGTATCATGCCATCCTTGGTCGTCCGGCTTATGCCCGTTTCATGGCCCGAACATGTTATGCGTACCTGAAGTTGAAGATGCCCAGACCCAAAGGTGTGATCACACTCATAGGCAATCGATAGAGGGCTGAGGAGTGCCTTCAGCAGGGCTCCAAAATCGGCAACCATCAAATGGCCGTGGTCGAATTGGAAGAGTACAAGAAGAGTGCTGATCTTGCTGACTTGCTGCGTGCCAAGAAGCCCGCCTCGGAGTCTGCTTTTCAGTTGGTAGGGGAAGTGAAGAAAGTACACATTGACCAGACAGATCCTAATGCTGCCCCAACCAACATTTCGACGAAACTCGACAGAAAATAGGAAGCAGAGCTCATCCAGTTCCTCCGTGAGAACTGGGACATCTTCACATGGAATCCTGCTGACATGCTGGGTGTACCCAGGGAACTGGCTGAGCACCGATTGCGAGTTGACCCGAAGGCCAAGCCTGTGAAAGAGCACTTGCGTCGGTCGGTAGCAGAAAAGCGGAAGGCAATCGAGGAGGAGGTGGCTCAACTCTTGGCGGCCAAGTTCATTTAGGAGATTTACCACTCCGAGTGGCTCTCGAACGTCGTCATGGTCCCCAAGAAAGATAAGTCACTCCGCATGTGTATTGATTTCAAACATATCAATCGGGTATGCCCGAAAGATCATTTTCCGCCCCCCGCATCGATCAGATTGTCGACTCGACTGCGGGATGCAAGCGTTTATCCTTTCTCGATGCTTACTCTGGATATCATTAGATCCGTGTGTTTGGTCCAGATGAAATAAAGATAGCCTTCATCACCCCTTTTGGGTGTTTCTGTTATATCACCATGCCTTTTGGTTTGAAGAATGCTGACGCTACTTTCATGCGTATGATTCAGAAATGCCTGCTCGACCAAATCCCTCGGAATGTCGAGGCCTATATGGATGATATTGTTGCAAATCTCGCAAAGGTTCCGACCTGCTGACTGACTTGGCAGAAACATTCGCCAATCTGAGGAAGGATGATATTAAGTTAAACCCGTCCAAGTGCACTTTCGGTGTTCTTGGTGGCAAGTTGCTCGGTTTCCTCATTTCCGAACAGGGAATCGACGTCAATCCTGAGAAGATCAGTTCCATCACTCGAATGAAAAGCCCTAAGCATGTGCATGATGTCCAGAAGCTCACGGGTTGCCTGGCGGCGTTGAGTAGATTTATTTCTCGTCTCGGTGAGAAGGTATTGCCTTTATACCGACTAATGAAGAAGTCTGATACATTTGAGTGGACTCCCAAAGCTGAAGCAGCGTCAGTCGAGCTCAAATCCCTGCTTTCCACCCAGGTGGTGCTTGCTGCTCTACACAGCAAAGAACCCTTGCTCCTGTACATTGCAGCCACTAATCAAATCGTTAGTACGGTTCTCACTGTCGAGCAGGAAGAGGAGGGCAAGGCTTATAAAGTCCAACGTCCAGTTTACTGTATCTCTGAAGTGTTGACTCCTTCAAAGCAAAGGTACCCACATTACCTGAAGCTCGCCTATGGTATATATCTATCAACGAAGAAGGTGGCACACTACTTTCAGGATCACTCAATTTCAGTCGTCAGTGATGCTCCATTGTGTGAGATCCTCAACAATCGAGATGTGATTGGTCGAGTGGACAAATGGGCTATTGAGCTCCTCTACTTTGATATCAAGTTTGAAGCAAAAAGGCAATCAAATCTCAAGCACTCGCTAATTTCTTGGCCGAGTGGATAGAACAGCAGCAACCAATTCAAATCCACTCGACACATTGGACCATGTTCTTTCATGGCTATAAGATGCTGAATGGGTCTGGTGCCGGCGTAGTATTGGTATCTCCAAAAGGCGACAAGCTCAGTTATGTCGTTCAGATTCACACTTTGATTCCTCTAATAATGAAGCTGAATACGAAGCACTCCTATACGGGTTGCGTATGGCCATCTCACTCGTCGTCCGGCGCCTGATGGTATACGGTGACTCTGATTTGGTGGTCAACCAAGTGATGAAAGAGTGGGACGTCAGGAACCCTGCTATGACCGGATATTGTAATGTAGTGAGAAAGCTTGAGAAGAAGTTTGAAGGTTTGGAACTCCACCATATTCCCTGAGTGAAGAATCAAGCAGCTGATGAGTTGGCAAAGATTGGATCCACTCGGAAGCCTGTACCTAGCAATGTGTTTCTGGAACATCTGCATTCTCCTTCAGTACAAGAAGATCCCTTCACTGAAGAGCCCCCGCAAGCAATAAGTGCATCTAATCCGACTGAAGTAGATATCCCGGCAGTCATAGATCTGGTCATGGAGATTCTGGTGATCATACCCGATTGGATGGTGCCATATATTGCATACATACTAAGGCAAGAACTCCCAGAAGACAAGGTTGAATCCCGACAGATTGTCCGCAGATCCAAGGCCTTTACAGTGATGGATGATCAACTTTACAGAGAAAGTGTAATTGGCATGACTCAGCGGTGTATTTCCCCAGAGGAAGGTCGACTGATTCTGGAGGAAATTCACTCGGGAACCTGTGGTCATCATGCGTCCTCTCGGACGATTGTTGCCAAAGCATACCGAGCTGGTTTCTTCTTGCCGCGCGCTAACGAAATGGCTAAGAAGATTGTCGATCGCTGCGAAGGATGTCAGTTCTACTCAAACTTGTTGCACAAGCCTGCATCTGCCTTGGAAACTATTCCACTCGTCTGGCCGTTCGCTATATGGGGCTAGGATATGGTCGGCCCTTTCCGAACGGGTCAGAGTGGGTTTACTCACATGCTTGTAGCAGTCGACAAGTTCACTAAGTGGATCAAAGGTAAGCCCATAAAGAAGTTGAACTCACGCACTGCAATAAAATTCACGAGAGTGATTACAACCCGGTATGGAATTCCCCACAATATCATAACACACAATGGCTCAAAATTCCACTCGGAAGAGTTCAGACACTTTTGCTTCACCCGAGGCACTCGGGTGGATTATGCATCCGTTGTGCACCCTCACACTAATGGTCAAGCTGAGCGAGAAAATGGCCTTATCCTTCAAGGATTGAAGCCTCGACTCATGTGGGATATTGAACATGCAGCTGGAGCTTGGGTGACTGAATTGCCGTCTGTATTGTGGGGCTTGAGGACGACTCCTAATCGATCGATTGGGTGCACTCCTTTCTTCTTGGTGTATGGAGCTGAAGCTGTTTTGTTGAGTGATCTCCTTCACAATTCTCCTCATGTAGAACTTTACTCCGAGGCTGAGGCTGAACAATCACGACAAGACAGTGTGGATCTCCTAGAAGAATAGCATGAAATGGCTCTGATTTCGTCGACTGTGTATCAACAAGATTTGCGTCGCTTCCATGCAAGGCACGTCAAGAGTTGGTCGTTACATGAGGGTGATCTGGTGCTCCGAGTGGATCAGCAGTGGCCACACAAGCTCGCCCTCGCGTGGGAAGGTCCTTTCATCGTCACCAAAGTACTAAACAATGGGCCTACCACCTCTACAACCTCAAGAAGTAGATCGATGAGCCGCGCGCTTGGAACGCAGATTTACTTCGACATTTTTATACTTGACAACTGAGTTGTTTTGATGTAATAAGAGTACTCCAGACAATGTCGTTTATCAAAGTTATGTCTCCCGCAGTCTATTGTCGATTCTGATCGTGCAATCTCACATTCAGAAACACTCCGAGTGACGAGCGATCCTCTCACTCAGGGGCTTAGCCGCGAACCAGCTTTCGCCTAAGTTAAAAAACCCTTCTGAGTGGATTACATCCTATTCACTCAGAAACTTAGCTGTGAACCAGTCTTCATCTAAGTTCAAAAACACTTAGAGTGACGAGCGATCCTCTCATTCGGGGGCTTAGCTGCGATCTAGCTTTTGCCTAAGTTAAAACCCCCTTCTGAGTGGATTACGTCCTATTCAATTGGAAACTTAGCTGAGAACCAGTCTTCATCTAAGTTCAAAAACACTAAGAGTGACGAGCGATCCTCTCACTCGGGGGCTTAGCTGCGAACCAGCTTTCGCCTAAGTTAAAAAACCTTCTGAGTGGATTACATCCTATTCACTCGGAAACTTAGCTGCGAACTAGTCTTCGTCTAAGTTCAAAAACACTCCGAGTGGAGAGCAATCCTCTCACTTGGGGGCTTAGCTGCTAACCAGCTTTCGCGTAAGTTAAAAAACCCTTCCGAGTGGATTAGATCCTATTCACTCAGAAACTTAGCTGCGAACTAATCTTAGTCTAAGTTCAAAAACACTCCGAGTGACGAGCGATCCTCTCGTTCGGGGGCTTAGCTGCGAACCAGCTTTTGCCAAGGTTAAAAAAACCTTCCAAGTGGATAACATCATGTTCACTCGGAAACTTAGCTACGAATGAGTCTTCGTCTAAGTTAAAAACACTACGAGTGACGAGCGATCCTCTCACTCGGAGGATTAGCTGCGAACCAACTTTCTCCTAAGATAAAAAACCCTTCCAAGTGGATAACATAATGTTCACTCGGAAACATAGCTGCAAATCAATCTTCGCCTAAGTTAAAAACCCTCACGAGTGACGAACATTCTTCTCACTCGGGGACTTAGCTGCGAACCAGTTCTTCGCCTAAGTCCGAAGTTCTTCCGAGTGATGAACAACCATTTCATTCGGAAACAAAACAAAATCAGCCAAGCAAAGGATTGGAAGCAAAATGCAGATAAATCCAGAATTCCTAGTGCAGATAAAAGTTGTTCGTGTAAACGGAAGTACTAAGGCCTCAGGCCTGAACGAAGTTTTAAAATGGTTACACCATCACTCGGCATATCGAGGCAAATAATGTTTTAACTACGATCAAAGTTTCATCAAGCACCTGTGGGACTTGCGGGCTCGACAAAAGTATCCAGATCAATCCCATCAGCAATCCGAGTGGCAGCGTCGATGAATGTCTCCATAAAGTCCTCAAATTGAAGTTTATTCATGTTGATCACCTATAGAGTCTCCAGCTTGTCCTCCTTTGCCTCCTTGCAATGGACTCGGACGAGTGAAAGCGCCACGTCGGCTCCGCAGCGAGCAACATATTTTTTTCCATGCTTGCACTCGACTGGGAATCTCATTGAGGCGGATCATCATTGACTCAAGGTCAGTCTGGAGGGTGTCTTCTGGCCACAGTTCTGTGTCAATCATCTCCAGTGCAACCCTCAGCCGAGCGATATACTCCTGAACCTTCTTGAGACGGTCGTCAAGCCAAAACATGTCCATGGCCACTGTGTACCCGACAGGTGACTTGATGGGGTCCAAATTTGGCTCGGTCTCCTTAGTCTCCTTGTTGATGTCTTGGCAGAATTCTACGCGAAGGGAGAATGGAAAGATGGGCATGCTACTGTCCTACAGGAATTAAGGAAACTCACTCAACGAAAGAAAGTTACCTTCGAGCATGCTGAACATCTTCTTCGTGAAGTCTCCCAAGTATTTCTCCAGACCAGTGCTCCTCTTGCTTAGCTGTTTGGTCTTCTTGATCCAGTCGGCCCGCTCTTGCTTGAGTTTGTTGTTTTCATCTTCCAACTTTTTGGATGCGGCAAGCTTCTTCTCAATAGCCTCAATTTTCTCTCTCGTCACCTTCTAAGCGTCAGCGAGTTCTTTGTCCTTGCCTTCAAGAGCCTTCTTCATGATATCTAAAGAAATAACATTTTTAAGTCACGCTTGTTGTCGGTGGTTCTCATCACGCACGTCTGTTCAAGTGAGGACACTCGGTTCAAAGGATGGAAGATGGGAGTGATAGTGCAGTTGGTCGACAAAGATTACCTCCTAGGGTCCTGAGCTCAGTCTGTGCATGGTCCAAATTCTTCTCGGACACCTCCAGATCTAGTTGAAGCTGATTCTTCTCCTTCTCTAGGTCGACGTACCGAGTCCCAAGTTCACAGTCTTTTTGAAATCAATAAAGAAGTAGTTCAGTCGACATTAATATTTTTCCACTCCCAAGTGGAAAGGTGCAAGTACAGTCGACTGGATGGCGGCCTGCCACCCCACCCCACTCTCCTGCAAAGCGTCATATCATGGTTGATGGAAATGATGTCCATGAAACCTGCGTCATATCATGGTTCATGCAAATGATATCCATGAAACTTGTAGGATACGTTCTGACCTCTTCATCTCTACGAACCGAGTGACAAGCACTTGACGAACCGAGTGACAAGCATACTCCGCGTACGAAAAAGGATCCCGAGTCCAAGTTCTTAAGACTACTGCCCATCGTAAATGATCGATAGTAGTCTCGGGGACTACACCTAGTGGGTGCACTTAGCATGCCCCACTGGATACAACTCCAATCGACCAGTTCTGGCCTGTCTTAAAAAACTTTGTCTCTATTAGACCCCTGCCAATGCAAGCACTCGACGGCGGTCTCAGGGACTACACCTAGTGGGTGCACCCAGCATGCCCCCATTGGACCTACTAACACTCGACCAGGTTCGGCCTATGGAATGTGAAGAGATTATCAAAACAATTCTAAGACCCCTGCTGATGTCATCACCATTCGACAGCGGTCTCGGGGACTACACCTAGTGGGTGCACTCAGCGTGCCCCCATTGGACCAGAAACCACTTGACTAAGATCTGATCTACTCGAGAGGAATCAACAAGAGAACACCTAGTGGGTGTAGAATCAAGATGGACAAGAATTCAATCGGAAATGAACTTACAATCACACTTACTCGGACATTGGCACGAAGCGCTCAGCTGGCATCATAAGCCAATTTGCTGGCCTTGTATGCCTCCTTCGTTCGTAGCATCATGTGCTCAGCCTGGATCATGGCTTCTTTGCTAGCTCCAGTCTGGTCATCTAGGACGCGATACAGAGGGAAGGAAGGTGTCAGGTGAATTGGTGCTACAGATAGAGTAATGGGAGTTGCTTGAGGTTGCCTGATTGGCGTCGAGGCCACAAGAGTTGAAGTGGCTGGCGGAGCACTCGACAGCGGGGCCGCAAGTTCAGTCCTTGCTCGAGACGAATCACCAAGTCCTTCATATGATGCACAGTCGACTTACGAGGCTTTTGCCCTGATGGTGTTCGCCGAGTGCGTACGCGCGGGGTACCCAAGGTCATACCTTCATCCCCCGTCTTCTCCTCATTATCCTCCAACTGGATGACGTCTGCAACTACCAGTCGACAACGCTAGCTAAGTCAATCGACGAATCATTTTCAAGGAAAAAGCAGAGCATAGTGAAGGTTTATTATACCTTGTTGAGAGGTGGCCGCATCAGCAGTATCCACATCCATATGTTCCTCTTCATCTCATGGAGGCGACATCATCGAAGTAGCGGCTCTGACAGAGAAGTTCCACTCGGTCAACAAAGGTATGAAGTTCTACAACAGCAAAAGGAAAAGAAAAATGAACACTCACGTTGAGGCGACCTGTACATCAATCTTCATGCGGGGCAGAGCCTTCCGAAGTTTTGGTACATCAGTCTTGGGCTGTTTCGCAGTTCATTCAGTCGACTCAATTGGTGTAGCCCGGTCGCGCTTCGGGTTCCTGGTGCTCGACGTCACGGTTTTGCTTGGGGCAGCCACTAGGTCTTGGCGCTGCTTAGATCGATGCTCAGTGCGCGAAGGAGACTTGGACTCTTCTTTGCTCTCCTCCGAGTCCTCATAATTGCCTTTGCTGTCCTGAGCATAATCGACGTCTACACTACAGCCATCGCTCGCCTCTCTGTCATCGGGCCGATCTCCATTCGACACGAGCGAGTATATGTTCATTAACTCCTGCAAGATATAAATAGCAAAGTCAGTCAACTGATGACCCAATCACTCGACGAAACATGAAAGCATTTGACAAAGATATCACTTACCAGATTCGGCGTCGGGTTCTTAGCAGAGAAGGGCAATATTCGCTTGGCTCCTAGGGGGTTGTCGTAGGCTCCAGTGATGCTTCTGAGCCATTGTGCAACAGTATTCTTAGAGACTTCCTCTGGATGTGTCCGAGTGGTGTCCTCGGGGCCTGAGTAGTGCCACATAGCATGGTCCCTCGCTTGAAGGGGCTGGATTCATTGACTGAGAAATGTCTCCAGCAGATCCATACCAGTCACTCCGCCACGAATCAGATTTACTACTACATTCACTAAGATTCCTACTTGGACTTTCTCTCCTTCTGTCACTGACAGTGATTTGGGAGTAGTGGGTCGCTCTGGTGTGAAGGGGGGAAGGCCAGTCGGCATGTTGGGAGATGCAACGTTGTTACAGTAAAACCAAGTCGACTGCCAGCCTGAACAAATTCCGAAAAAGTCATTGACGGAAACACACTTTTGGCTCTATTTTGGAGTCCCAAGCCACCACATAATTGGATGACATGGGTCTTACTATCATCTGGGTTGGCTTTTTTGACCGACTGGGATCTGATAATGAAGATATGTTTGAACAAACCCCAATGAGTGGGAGAACCCAAGAAGCATTCACACAAGGTTATGAAAGCGGCAAGGTACGAGATGGCATTCGGAGGAAAGTGCTGAAGTTGCGCTCTGAAAAAGTTTAAGAACCCACGGATGAATGGATGAGGAGGCAGAGAAAAACCTCGCTCGACGTGGGTGAGGAGGAGGACTGGCTCCCCTTCGCGCGGCTCCAGCTCGATCTCCCCCTTCGATAGCCTCCACGAACCATCAACTACCAGCCCGTCGGCGACGAGGTTCTGGACGTCCTCCGCCCTGACCATCAATGGGAGAAAATCTCCCTGGATCCACCCCAGCGACGGCATGAATCAGGCGCCCGACGCCTTCTTTGCCTTGGCCCCTCCCTTCTTGGCGTGCTCGAGCTTCTCCGTCTTGCTCTTCGTCATCGCGGTGGTGGTCGTCGAGGCGGAGCCGAGTGGTGCGCGTAGAGCAGAGGAGGCAGAGGAAAATACGAGATTTGGGGGGGGGGGGGGAAGCACTGTGCCCGCCTCTACGCGGCCTTATCTTATATGCACCCGAGTGAGTCACTGACCTGCGGGCCCGTCGGATCCCTGTGAATCCCGGCTGCAGAGGAAGCGCTGTACGTGGCGTAAAAGGCGGCACAGAGATCGAGGCGTCATGCCCCCATTTGCCCCAGTCGTTGCGTTGTTATCGTGCAGCGCACACTTCCCAAATTTTCGAATCCCGTTGGATCAGGGCCTGACGAAGTGAACCGTCGCATCAAAAGATCTTGATTGTTCACTCTGAACTGGTTCTGTGCTCAAGTTCACTCGGATGTTTATCAAGGCAGAATCGATTAGGGCGAATGATAAAGACTCCAATCGACGTAGATTTCCGTAAAGCCCTCAGATGCATTCAGAATTTATGTGCCTTATCAGAACCAGCATCGATCCCTTTTTCAGTCGAACCCCGATCCATTCGGGGGCTAATAACGAGGATATGTACCTAGGATAGGGTCCTAGACCTGACCTACATACCCTACCTAAGGACATTATATTGGAGGACTTAAAGATTAGAAGGAGGACTCCGACTGAAGTCACCTTAGTGCATGAGTCACTCGACAGATAATTCACTCGGAGGTTTCTCCCTCCAATCGACAGTAGCTTTTCACTCGGAAGAACCAATGGCCAGTCGACATCAGAATACCAGAAGGCACCTCAGGGAGGCCAACGGGCAGGCGTTCGACGAGTCATCATTAGTACCATTTATTACATACGTTATCAGTAACGTAAACCTTTATTGCCACGGTCGAACCCTTGGTTGTCGGGTATTCATGAGGGGCAGCACACTCTATATAAACCGCCCTTTCCCTCTGGCACAAGGGTTCACACCCCTGTAACACTCATATTCCACACGACAGAAAGCTTCCGAGCACTGAGACGTAGGGTCGTTACCTCCACGAGAAGGCCCTGAACTCATATATTCGTATGTACATCCTCGCCGTAGTTAGGACTCTGCCCTCTATTTACGTACCCCTACCTTCTACTGTTAAGCTTGTTTCTGCCACATCGGCACGGAGGGCTATGTGGACGTGGACGTCTAGAGCAACCTGGCAACGTCCACGGCGGGCAGGATCGGCTGCACCCTGGTCAACGGTAGCGCTCTCTGCGGCAGCTCTGATGGAGCACCGGGGCATATGGCCTGATCCTAATGCTATTGAGGGGGAGTTAGCGATGGGACCAACTACGCGCGTTTTCTGTGTCTATCGAAGGTGCAGATCTCTGCCTGCCACTATCAGGCAAAGATCTGAATTAATCGGATGTTTCAGCTATAAGCAAGTACAACTGGCCATAATAATTGTGGACATAGATATCACTCACAACCAATATCATAAACGCCTCGAATGATTGACCAATAGACTTGCACATACACCGGAGCTCCATTGCCGAATTAATACAGCTGCCGCTCTTTTGTTCTCTCATGTCCAAACCATGGTTTGTCCGAACCGGCAAGTAAAATGGATTTCTTTAACAATAGTTTCACTACAAGATTTGCATAACGCATCAGTGGAAATCAGACAACAGAATGGCTCTCGTTTTCATATTTAGCGTTTGAGTCAGTGAAGAAAAGCAAGAAGATTATGTGCATGTACGTAACAATGATGCCCATGAAAAAAATAAAAACGACTGACTCCAAGAACTCATGTATGCGCAGTGCGCGGGGCTGGGGTGGGGTGGTGAGTGAGAGGTAGGTGCAAGTTTTTTATTTCTCTAGTATGATGTACTCTATAAGTCACCATGTTGACATATTGACATATTGATATGCATAATAAAACAAGGGTTAGGTGTGGTCCAAATCTTCTGGACGGATATGATCACGTGATCCAATAAATTTTCACATCATGATATCACCGCCTATGTATGATATAATGCTACATGATGGATCTATTTCCATGCTTGGACTTCCCACTTTTTCATACATCTATATGCATATATTGAAGCTAAACAATGCAATAATTATTTTGGGGCTAAAATAGGCTTGGGAGGCAAATGGAATGGCTTAATTCAGCACAAATAGACGGCGTGTAAGCAAGCTACATGATCAGCATGCACAAGCTCGTACCCTTGCTCTTCTTGATGGTCTGTCTTAAGAAAGTGATCGCCTAGATGTGTATGGTCTCTGGGAACTGGTAGTTGGGTTGTACTTCCCCACACATATTCACATTGAGGGATAGGCTGTCGTTTGTTTCGTCATTAACAGATTTGTTGCATCTTTGTGCTGAATGCTTTCGGTGCTGGCAACTTTCCTGGTAGAGTCATAAAACATTTACACGTATGTATGCATGCATCAAGCCTTATGGATGTAAACTTTTTCTAGTTAATGAAAAACAAAGAACGACCGCCGAGTTGCACAAAAACAATAAAGATGTCTACACGGTGTTCCGTGTCCAAGTGGAATTTCTAAATAAAAATCTAACTTTTAAATATACAAAATAGCATTTTTTTGTTACTTAGAGTACACTCACGCACTCGTTCAACGACTGTTTTGTGGACAACAACATGTACCCCCACTTTCTCAAGTTTGTTGCATGATCAACACACGAGGCAACCATCAATCGACACAATGCTTCTCCTCTCTTCTACAACACCAATTTAACATCCAGCACTCAAGTGCCATAGCCAGTAGTATACCTGAGCATATGTCGGGTCGGGCCGGGCTAAAAAAGGCCCGGTGCTAAAAACCTAGGCCCTAGACTGGCCCAGACCGACCGTCATGCCTAATAAATCAGGCCCGAGCCGAGGAGAGCCCGACACAGCCCGACTAAGGCTGAAATTCTGTTTTCCACAAGCCCGAGCCCGGCCCGAGCCTAAACTCGATGTCACGATTAGGCCGGGCCTGGCTCGGGACTTTCGGGCTGGGTCGAGACAGGCCGTCCGGGCTGGGCAGCACATGGCCAGGTAGAGCGAGTAGTTTCCTGACAGATCAACTTGTTTGCTTTTGTTGCGATATGCCTACACATTCATGTGTGCTCCTCTCATGCATCTCTCTCTCCCTCTCTCTACCTCCCTCCCTCCTGTTGGGGAACGTTGCATGGGAAACAAATTTTTTCCTACGTTCACGCAAGATCTATCCATGGTGATGAGCATCTACGAGAGGGAGAGTGGATCTATGTATCCTTGTAGATCGCTAAGCGGGAAGTTTTAAGAAACGCGGTTGGTGTACTCGAACGTCTTCGCGATCCAAATCGCCAAGTGTCCCGCGATCCAATCACGATCCATCCCGTGATCCAATCATGATCCGTCCCGCGAACTTGATCATGATCCATCCCGCGAACTCGATCACGATCCTTCCGATCTAAAGCCGAACGGACGGCACCTCCGCGTTCAGCACACGTACGGCTTGATGACGATCTCCGCCGTCTTGATCCAGCAAAAGGGAGCGGAGAGGAAGAAGAGTTCTCCGGCAGCGTGATAGCGCTCCGGTGATGGTGGTGGAGCTATTTTGGTAGGGCTTTGCCTAAGCACTACAGAAATCCGATCTAGAGGAGAAACTATGCACTGGAGGAACGGGTAGCATGTGGCTGAAAATTCTATGCAAAAACTCTAAAACCTCCAGTATATATAAGAGGGAGGGAGGAGAGGACTTGGCGCAAGGGCCAAGCCTCCTTGGTTCGGCCGAAGTGGTGAGGAGAGGAGGACTCCTCCAATCCTAGTAGGACTAGGATTCCTCCTTTTTTGCCTTTTTTCCACATTTTCCCTTTGGGCTTTTCTTCCCTAGCCGCATGGGCCTTGTGTGGGAATTCCACCAGCCCACAGAAGTCTGGTATTTATTCTCCCACAGCCCATGAAGCCTCTTGGGTCGAAATACCCCTCCCGATGGTCTCCCGGTACACTACCGGCACTCCCGGTACACTACCGATTAGCCCGAAACTTTCCCGGTGACCAAAACAGAACTTCCTATATATGAATCTTTACCTCCGGACCATTCCGGAGCTCCTCGTGACGTCCGGGATCTCATCTGGGACTCCGAACAACCTTGGTAACCACCATACATAACTCTATAGTACCGAAACGCCATCAAACCTTAAGTGTGTAGACCCTGCGGGTTCGAGAACTATGTAGACATGACCGAGACACCTCTACGGTCAATAACCAATAGCGGGACCTGGATGCCCATATTGGTTCCTACATATTCTACGAAGATCTTTATCGATCGAACCTCTATGTCAAGGATTCAGTTAATCCCGTATGATGTTCCCTTTGTTCTTCGGTATGTTACCTGCCCGAGATTCGATTGTTGGTATCTCCATACCTAGTTCAACCTCGTTACCGGCAAGTCTCTTTACTCGTTCCGTAATACAAAATCCCATGACTAACACTTAGTCATATTGCTTGCAAGGCTTATTGTGATGTTGTATTACCGAGTGGGCCCTGAGATACCTCTCCGTCACACGGAGTAACAAATCCCAGTCTTGATCCATGCCAACTCAATAGACACCCTCGGAGATACCTGTAGAGCACCTTTATAGTCACCCAGTTACGTTTGATACACACAAGGCACTCCTCCGATGTCCGTGAGTTGCATGATCTCATGGTCATAGGAACATATACTTGACATGCAGAAAACAATAGCAATAAACTGACACGATCATATGCTACGTTTGTAGTTTGGGTCTTGTCCATCACAACATTCTACTAATGATGTGATCCCGTTATCAAATGACATCACATGTCAATGGCTAGGAAACCTTGACCATCTTTGATCAACGAGCTAGTTCACTAGAGGCATACTAGGGACATAGTGTTGTCTATTTACCCACACATATAATGTGTTTCCAATCAATACAATTATAGCATGGATAATAAACGATTATCATGAACAAGAAAATATAATAATAAACACTTTATTTATTGCCTCTAGGGCATATTTCCAACATGCATGTGTGCTCCTGTCATGCATCTCTCTCTCCCTCTCTCTACCTCCCTCCCTCCCTCCCTCCCTCAATCTCCCCCTCCCTCACTCTCTCTCCCTGTGAGAAAAATGTAGCTATATTACTCAAGGGGGATCAATTCATCCCATGCAAAGGCTAGGGAAATTCAGGCCAGAATGAAGCCACGCCATAGTTCTAGCTCCAATTCTATCAAAGTTTATTAAAACATGACTAGCATTATTTTTGGGTCCTCCTAATATGATTAAACATAATTTCCATATTTCCCATGTGACGCTGAATTTTGTCAACTATAATTGAGTACTTGCAACGATCCGTCCACTTGTAATCCTTGCATTTCACTTAGTTAATTTGCCTTTTTGTCCCGGTATGCCTTCCCTTGCCACTCATATTTGTAAGGTAATTAATAATGATATAATATAACTCAAAAGACGTGTCCTACTATTACGCAAAGTGACAAACTATAAATGACTATAATCACTAAGCTAAAGTAAAGAGAAAATGGGATAGAGGGCAGCCTCAGGCAACCCGGACGCTGAACAAGATGGTGTTGCCTCCGTTGGACGCACCGCCCAACCCAAATCAAAAAGCGGACATGGACAAGCGAACGGCCGATCCAAACGAACAAAAAATAGACAAACACGTATCCGTTTGGGTCAACATGTTGGAGTTGCTTTTAGATTTGTGACTCTTCTGACGGCGGTGACCTCCTTGTCTAAATGATATCGTGGAAAATAAAGGTCTACTAGGTTCATCCCCTGACTTTGTTGACCAACAAGTCCACATGACTCTCCTTTTTTTTATCTTCTATGGTAGTTTCACTAGGAATGAGCGGTTTGGCAACTCACTCACGAAGGATGTGATCTTGGTATAATTGATTCATGATGTTAGGTTTGGGCGTTATTTCAACTTGTGCAATTTTAGCCATTTGCAAACACACAAAACAAAGAGTAGAGTCAAAAACATGAAAAAAGATCAGCAAACATTGATTTTGAAAGAATTTTTTAGTAACTTCTAGTTTTATCAAAGATTTTGTTTTTGTTCGTAATCTTTTAGTTGTTTGAATCTATCATAATATCATTGGTTGTTACATAAAGCCATAAACCCAACAAGACTATCTCTCATATCGACAAAAAGCCCAAGTTGGCGACCACGAGTGTCACTTTGTTCTCATGGGTATTCTAGTGGGTGGGTATAGAAAGTTTACGCGCGTATGTGTCTGGCAGAAGGGGTTTGTACCCACCATACCATACCTATTGCCATCGCTATTGACGACCCTGCTGATTGGTTAAGATCAATGGCAAGCCCCTCCACTGAATTGAAAAAAACCCGACAATAAAACCAAATGCTTTAATCCAATTTTCATAAAAACCGGAACAAGTGAACTGGTAGAAATAAGGTGTGTATGACCATGCTAGATTGACGGGATTCGAACCAAGGTAACATCGTTGCGGACTGGAGAGCCAACATGCCGCAATAACTAAACACACCATGGGTTTTTTCTCGGCTGAATAGATGGAAATCATCTTTTTTGACCTTTTCTTCTCTGTAATTTTTTCTACCCATCAAACCCGACGGATCAGCGGCTCAATCAGTAAAAGCTTGAACGTGTCCCACCATGAGCCTATGAGGAGCACGCGCCACCCTACCATGTGGGACCCTGTTAAAATCAATTAAATTTGTTGATCATACCTTATTTCATATCTTAAATCGATGTCGCCACACATAAATGTTCACGATCCAAGGAAAGGCTTTTCCAAATCATTTCTCTAGTACCTGCTAGAGGGAATTCTACACCTATGTTAATTAGTAACATTGTCGAGCAGCTCGTCGATAAGGCATGGTTAGGCTACCTAGGACTACGAGGTTGTTTGGTTCCTGCCTAAGATCGCCCTGCCAAATCATGGACATTGTGGGCGCGACAAACAAAAAAACCGATGGTTGATTCATCCCCCATTTCGCCAATGAATTGGCACAAAAGCTGGGAGAAGAAGGTGGGGTGTGCCGGCGAGCCAAAACTTTGGAGTTTATTCAAAATAAATTGGTTGGGCAGATGAGTGATCCAATCTAAACAGACCTATGTTTGTAGTGGTAGTAGTAGTAGCTATCTAGCCATATCTATCTTTTTGTTCTCTCATGTTCAAACCAAGGTTGTCCAAATCGAGCAAGCGAAATGGATTTCTTTAACAGTAATTTGACTAGAAGATTTGTATATAACACATCAATGGAAATCGAACAAAAGAATGCCTCTCATTTTCATATTTAGTGTTTGAGTCGGTGAAGAAAAGCAATAAGATGATGTGCATGTACATAACTTAACCAACAAAATGATGCCCATGAAACAATGAGGATGAGTGATTCCGTGAACTCATAGATTAGGGGAGAGATGTGAATGAGAGGGAGGTGCATGTTTTTATTTCTCAGATACAATGTACTCTTGTACTCTACATCAGTGACCATATTAATATGCATAATAAAACAACACGGGTTAGGTGTTGTCTGGATCTTTTGCGCAGATGTGATCACGTGATTCAATAAATTTTCACATCATGATGTCACCATCCATAAACGATACTTCCTCCGTTTCAAAATATAGTGCGCCCACGTTTTCCGAGGTTCAACTTTGACAATAAATTTAACTAACAAGACCGATTGTGACGGGAGTAAAAATTATACCAATGAATTCGTATTCGAAAGAAGTTTTCAATCATATAATTTTTGCTTCCCCCGCAGTCGGTCTCGTTGGTTAAATTTATGGTCAAAGTTAAAACGCGAGAACCGATGACGCACTATATTTCGGAACGGAGGGAGTATAATGCTACACTATAGATCTCTTTCCATGCTTTGACTTCCCACAATTCACACATCTATATGCGTAGACTGAAGCTACATGATGCAATAATTATTTTGGGGCTAAAATAGGCTTGGGAGGCAAACGGAATGCCAAAATTTGGGACAGCAAGTCGGGGTGTAAGCAAGCTACACGACCAGTATGCACAGACTGTCGTGTATGCTCTTCTTGCCGGCCTCCCTTAAGAAACTGCATGCTTGCATGAGTATGGTCTCTAGAACTGGTAGTTGGGTCATACTTCGCCGCACAACTTGGCATTTTGGTATAGGCAGCAGCTTGTTTAGTCACTCGCAGATTTGTTGCATCTTTGTTCTGATGCTTTCGGTGATGGCCACCCTT
This sequence comes from Hordeum marinum, assembly GCA_022496015.1. Taxonomy (NCBI): domain Eukaryota; kingdom Viridiplantae; phylum Streptophyta; class Magnoliopsida; order Poales; family Poaceae; genus Hordeum; species Hordeum marinum. The sequence goes on from CM039677.1 coordinate 50,526,217, forward strand.
GTTGCACAGACATCGAAAATTTACATGTATGTATGCTGGTGTTAAGTCTCATGGATATAAACATTTTTCTAGTTCATGAAGAAGGTAAAATAATTGTTGTTTTGTGCAAAAAAGAAGGGGACTTTTTACGGGACATCATTCTACTCAACATGAGGTGTAGTATTAACACTACCAGAAGAATAACTGCTTACACCGACGGCCTAATCTACGCCGACGGCCACCGTCGGCATAGATACGTGTATGCCGACGGCTGGCAAAATGCCGTAGCCGTAGAAAAGCCGTCGGCAAAGTGAGCCCTACGCCGACGGGGGCCGTAGGCGTATAAAAGCCGTCGGCATATCTTGCTCTATGCCGACCCAGGTCGTCGGTATATGTGGGCCGTCGCCTTAGAGGTGACGTAGGCGACTCGGACGTGGGATGGTGGTCTGACACCGTCCGATCTATGCCGACGGTTCTGACGGAGGCCGTCGGCATAGCTATGCCGATGGTCAAACCGTCGGCATAGCTACGTGTTCGCGTCATCGATCCGTGGCGCGTGGCACGTCATCGATCCGAGGCACGTGGTGGGCCGTTCCTGGTCGATGCAAGCACAGGTATGCCGACGGTTATGCCGTCGGCATATTTGTTTTGTTTGGCTTTTTTTGTGTTTTCTAAATACAAACCATATATTTTTATTATATTTTTTAATCTGTTTTTAGGTAAATTTGTCTTATCTAAACATAAACATGTGTAAATTATACATCGATTTGGTGTGACCTCATGTTCTTTCGCATGAAATATTTTGAGTATGTTAGTAATATATATATATATATATATATATATATATGACCTCATGTTCTTTCGGATAAATTATATATCTTTAATGTGATCTATGCCGTCAGGTCTTGCGCTGGACTCTGTTACACGTCTAGAAGTGTGGTGGCAGGCACAAGCATCCGTCACGTGGCTCCAGGCTGTGGTCCCTCTCATGGACGTCGATGCCGTCATCGCACGAAGGGGGGAAACGCTCGCGTCGGGCAGACACAAAGGGAACCTTGTGGTGGGTTGGGCCCAGACCTTGATCCGAAGTGTACCTTTGGCGTGACAATCACAACAAGGTGAATATGTCCATCGGTCATACACCGTCCGGTGAAAGTCAAAGGGGTAGATCCGTCCGGTCAACAGTGCGAGAGTTAGACGGGATGGGGTGCTTGGGGGGTAGCTATGCCACCAGGTCTTGCGATGGGCCCTATTACACGTCTGGAACTGTGGTGGCAGGCGCAAGCACCCGGAACACGACTCCGGAGTGTAACCCCCTTCACGGACGGCGCAGCTGCCGGCACGTGGAGGGGGGAAACGCTCGCGTCGGGTCGACACGGAGGGAATCTTGTGGTGGGTTGGGCCAGGAGCTTGTTCTAAGATGTTGCTATGGGTTGGCATATCACAACCTGGTGAATATGTCCATCGGTCATACCTCGTCCGGTGAAAGTCAAAGGGGTAGATCCGTCTGGTGAACAGGGTCAGGGTTAGACGGGATACGGTGCTTGGGGGATAGCTATGCTGCCAGGTCTTGCACTGGGCCTTGTTACACGTCTAGAAGTGTGGTGGCAGGCACAAGCACCCGGCACGCGGCTCCGGGTTGTGGTCCCTCTCATGGACGTCGATGCCGCCGTCACACGGAGGGGGGAAACGCTCCCGCCGGGGAGACACAAAGGGAACCTTGTGGTGGGTTGGGCCCGGACCTTGATCCGAAGTGTACCTATGGCGTGACAATCACAGCCAGGTGAATATGTCCATCGGTCATACACCGTCCGGTGAAAGTCAAAGGGGTAGATCCGTCCGGTCAACAGTGCGAGGGTTAGATGGGACGGGGTGCTTCGGGGGTAGCTATGCTGCCAGGTCTTGTGATGGGCCCTGTTACACGTCTGGAACTGTGGTGGTAGGCACAAACACACGGCACATGGCTCCGGAGTGTGACCCCCTTCACGGACGGCGCTGCCGCCGGCACATGGAGGGGGGAAACGCTCGCGTCAGGTCGACTCGGAGGGAATCTTGTGGTGGGTTGGGCCAGGACCATGTTCTAAGATGTTGCTATGGGCTGGCATATCACAACCTGGTGAATATGTCCATCGTTCATACCTCGTCCGGTGAAAGCCACAGGGGTAGATCCGTCCGGTGAACAGGGTCAGGGTTAGACGGGAAGGGGTGCTTGGGGGATAGCTATGCCGCCAAGTCTTGCGCCGGGCCCCGTTACACGTCCGGAAGTGTGGTGGCAGGTGCAAGCACCCAACACACGGCTCCGGGGTGTGGCCCCTCTCACGGACGTCGATGCCGTCGTCGCACGGAGGGGGAAACGCTCACGTCGGGGAGACACAAAGGGAACCTTGTGTTGGGTTGGGCCCAGACCTTGATCTGAAGTGTACCTATGACGTGACAATCACAGCCAGGTGAAAATGTTCATTGGTCATACCTCGTCCGGTGAAAGTCAAAGGGGTAGACCCGTCCGGTCAACGGTGCTATGGTTATACGGGACGGGGGACTTGCGGGGGTAGCGATGCCGCCAGGTCTTGCGCCGAGACCTCTTATACATCTGGAGGTGTGGTGGCAGGTGCAAGCAGTCGGCACGTGGCTCCGTAGTGTGACCCCCCTCACGAACGTCGCTGTCACCGTTGCACGGAGGGCGGAAACGACCACGTCGGGGAGACACCTAGGGAATCTTGCACTAGGTTGGGCCTGGACCATGATCCGGAGTGTATCTATGGGCTGGCCTATCACACCCAGGTGAAACTTTCCATCGGTCATACCTCGTTCGGTGAAAGTCAAATGGGTAGACCCGTGCGGTCAACAGTGCTAGGGTTAGACTGGACGGGGTACTTGGGGGAGGCAATGTCGCCAGGTCTTGCATTTGGCCTTTTTGTGGTAGGTGCAAGCACCCGACACGCGGCTCCGGGGTGTGGCCCCCCTCCATGGACGACACTGTCCCCGTATAGGGGGCTAGGGTTAGTGCGGTCAATGGGGTTTCCCGGTCTAGCAATGCCACCGACATAGAGCACCGGGCCCTATTGCATGTGTGAAAATGATGTGGCATGTGTAGGAAATTAAAAAAATTCCTAGGGTCATTTAAAAAATAAATTAGAATGATTCCATAGAAATAAATAGAGATATGCCGACGTCTAAGCCGTCGGCATAGGTGAACATTATCCACCCGACGCGTGGATTCTCCTCCACTCACCTCCTCCACCCTCTCGACCCCGACCCGCGCTGCCACTCTCTCGCCTGTCGCCGCCGCCCTACCCGCGCCGCACCTTCCGCGCCGCCCGTCGCCGATGCCCCGACCCGGCCCAGCCGCCGCCTCACCTCGGCTCAGCCCAGTCGCCGCCCTGCCACCAGGCCATCACCCACCATCTCGCCCAGCCGCCCTGCCGCCGCCTCGCCCCGCCGCCTCGCCCTGCCGCCCGGACGCTGCCCCGCCACCTCGCCCCACCCGTCCCCGACCCTCTCCTGCCTCGCCCCGCCACCTCGCCCCCACCACCCGCCTCCCCCGGTCCCTTCCCCATCTCCGGCTGCTGCCCCCGGCGCCGATCCCGACTAGCGGAGCCGCTCCCGACATCGCCCATCCTCCCCCACCCCATCCCGTGCGCGAATCCGGCTGGCCAGCCCTGCCTCGTCCCCGCCCCGACCTCGACTGCTGCTCCGGTGGGAGGTGAGCTGCTCTGCTAATGTTTGATGTTAGATAGATTAGTTAGATATATAAATAGTTTGATGTTAGATAGATGATGATTGTTAGATGATGATAGATGATGATGATGATTAATATATTGTTAATATTGTTAGTTTTTTTGCCTACATGATGCTAAAGTAAATGAATGAATGTTTAGATGCTTTAAATATGCTCTATGAGTTTTGATGTTCTAAATTTTTGTCGCGGTGGAATTTGCAGGTTTTTTATGTCACTAGATTTTCTTTTCACGTTAAGTCCTGTAACCTAGGAGTCTCCCGTCCGAAAGGGTTGCATCGATAAATATGCATTCAATTGCATATTTATCACCGCAACTCTTTTGGATTGTCCAGCGTTTTCCACGGACAGCCCGAGGATGTGTAGATTGTGTACGTTCTCCATGCCCTACCCCGTTCCGAGACAAGATTTCGGTGGCGCCTCCCCGTTGTTCTCCGGAGCACATTCTCTTGGCTATTTGCTGAGACATGTATCTAGAGAACAGCGGGGAGGTGTTGCCGAATTTTTTTCTCGGAACGGGGTAGAGCATGGAGAACGTACTCAATCTAGACATCCTCGGTGGGATTAGGACCCATCTTTACCTATTAGAGATGTTGTTGGATTCACCGCAGAAGAAAATAAAAATTTGATGTGATTAATTCAAATGAATCCTTAATTTTGTTGTGTGGCTCCCAATTAAACAGAGGATGGCAGATAATCAGTGGATGTACAGTGGCGTTATCCGTCAGAATCGAGTAACATCAGAGTGGATCACGAAAACCAATCTGTATTTTAAGGATTTATTCCGTATTCTAATGAGAATTATCCCACCATGCCCATGTGCGTGATGTGGCAGACGTCACCGTAAAAATCAGAAGGACATGACTGACCACCTTCGCATGCACGGATATATGGCAAACTTTGACATGCCACTGATAAACTTAGCTGAGCATGACCATGGCAGAGAGGAGGTGATGCGACAATGCATCGATGGTTATGAAGACGATGGGGTCAGGGACATGCTAGATGATGTCATTGCTGTAGAAACGACAAATGCGACACCTTCAGAGAATGAACTGGAGGAGCCGGAGGCAATCACAAAGGCCTTCTTGGAGGTCTTGGCCTCATCGAAGAAACCTCTTTACGAGGGTGCCAAAATATCTCAGCTGAATGCCATCTCGCAATTTATTGTAGTTAAGGCTGAGTATGGTTGTAGCCAGAAATGCTTTGAAGCATTCTTGGTAGTATGGGCTAACAGCCTTCCCGATGGTCATCAACTGCCGAAAAGCATGTACACTACAAAGAAAATCATGAAGGCACTCTCTATGGATTATAAGAAAATACATGTTTGTCCGAAGAATTGCCTTTTGTTTAGGCATGAGTATGCGGATGACAAGTACTGTAGGGAGTGTGGTTCGTCTCGGTACCTTGAGGTGGTCGGTGAGGATGGTGTGAAAAGGCAGCTAACCAACCCTGCTAAGGTTCTTCTATATCTCGATTTCATACAAAGACTACATCACCTTTTCATCACGGAGGAGTCTGCCAAAATGATGAAGTGGCACAAGGAAGGTAAAAGGTATCATCCAAATAAAATCGTACATCCATCAAAAGGTGAAGCATGGAAGTCGTTCGATGAAGAATACCCCGAGGAAGGAGCTGAGGCCGGGAATGTCAGAGTTGCAATAACAGGTGATGGGGGTCAATCCATATGGTATATCGACCAATCCATACAGCTGCTGGCCTGTGTTTGTTATTCCGCTCAATCTCCCTCCAGGTGTCCTAATGCAATACAACACCATATTCTTGTCGCTGATTAATCTAGGGCCTGAATACCCGAGGAAGAATTTGGCAGTGTTTATGCAGCCACTGGTGGATGATTTGCACCATTCTTGCTACTTCCCAAGGTTGACATACGACCGATATCTTCAGAAAAATTTCTTGATGAAAGTTTGGTTGATGTATTGCATGCATGACTTTCCCGGCTATGTTCTATTTTGCGGATGGTGTACAAGTGGGAAGATGCCATGCCGAGTGTGCATGCAGGCTTTGCATTTGATTTGGCTGCAGAAGGGTGGCAAGTATTCAGCCTTTGACCTGCATCGTCAGTTCCTCCCTCCAGACCATCCAGACAGGGAAGACAAGAAGAACTTCACGAAAGGTCGGGTTGTCCATGAAGTAACCGAGATTCCAACATTTTCGGGGGCAGATGTTCTTTCTCAGCTAAAAGCTCTAAAGCCTAAAGTCAAAGGCAAAGGCAAAGGAAAACACTTCGAGGGATATGGTGAGACGCACAACTGGACTCACATTACCCCCTTCTCGAAGCTTCCCTATTTCAAGGACCTCAAACTTCCTTACAACATTGATGTGATGCACACCGAAAAGAATGTCGCAGAGTCCCTTTTTTGCACGATCCTCAACATTCCTGATAAGACGAAGGGTAACCTTAAAGCTAGAGCCGATCAACAGAGAATTTGTGATAGACCACATCTAAACATGAAGCCTCCCATAGGCGGTAGAAGAAGCTGGTTCAAGCCAGATGCTGACTTTGTCCTTAAACCGCCAAAAAAGAAGGAAGTTTATATGGATGAAACACATCTTGAAGTTCACCGATGGTTATGCATCGTATATTAGTAAGGGAGTCTATCTTTCAACGGGCAAAGTGATCGGGCTCAAGAGTCATGACTACCATGTGTGGATTGAGCGGATAATGCCGGTGATGGTTCGAGGCTATGTCCCCGAGCATGTCTGGCGAGTGCTTGCCGAACTAAGCAATTTCTTCCGCACGCTCTGTGCTAAAGAAGTAAGTAAATTTCATTGTATATACCCTGTTACGATGTGACGGTGTGATGGTGCTGTTGGCTGTGCATTAAATTTCATTGTATATACCCTGTTATTTTGGAGCTGAAATGAATTTGTATGAAACAGGAAAAAGAAAAAAAATAGCGCAAAACTACGCCGACGGCATAGCCGACGGCATAGAGGGCCTCCGAATTACCAGTGGCTGCCACGTGGCAAGCTATGCTGATGGCTATGTTGTCGGCGTATAGTTGTAGCCTAAGCCGACGGCCTGAGCCGTCGGCGTATGCACACCCCAGGGGATACCAGCGCCTGCCACGTGGCAAGCTATGCCGACAGCTAGGCCGTCGACGTATCTTTGTAGCCTAAGCCGACGGCCCGGGCCATCGGCATAGGCTTTCCTAAGGAACCATCACAGGCCGCCACGTGGCTCTCTATGCCGATGGGGCCGTGGGCATAGGACGGACACGTGGCCGTCCCTGGGTGGTGCACTCTTGACGGCAGCGCTGCCGGACGCTGTTTGACATGGAGCTATGCCGACGGCCTAAGCCGTCGGTACCTATATACGGACACCGTCGGCATAGCATATATGCCGACGGTGACTTGTGGTACGCTGACATATATGGTGCCGACGGGCCTATGCCGACGGGGGCCGTCCGCATAGACCTATGCCGACAGGAATCGGGGCTACGCCGACGGCCTAAGCCATCGGCGTAGAGCTTTATCCTGGTAGTGTTAGTTAGTCCAATGGTCAGTATGAGTCGGTCAGATTTTGGACGAAGGACATATTAGTAGTTATGTTTCGTATAATTAACTACTAATCATAGCCTATGCCGCTGCAGGCCTCCGATCAGTCTTTTTTTAACAGAAGAGGGGTGTCGAAGGACCCGACCTTGCATTAGAAATATCTGCGAAGAGTACAAGCACACCTTACACAAGGACCCCTAAGGAAAAGAAAATTACGGACAAGTGATTGCATCTTACAAAGAGGACGCCCAAACATAAAACAAAATCACAATTCAGTCCTCCAAATCAAAGAAAGCCGAAGACCGTAGCCACCATCTCCGGGGATGAACCACTTGGGATGGTGGCTCCGCTACGTCATCTCCACCGGATTGGAATAAACAATAGAAGAAGCTTGACGTGCACTGGGTTGCCTCCCATCTGACGATGGCGCATCGGGAGGAATGAACAGAGCCAACACGGCTCCAACAGGTTGTCATTCGACCAGAAGAAGCAGGGCGGAGACGAAGACCGGCAAGCAACCGATGTGCGTCATGAACCACCAGAAACACACCTGCTGATAAGTGTGAGGAAGACGACTGCTGTTGTAGCTTGGCTGGAGGTGGATTGGCCTTCCTCTGCAACCCATTTGTCTCCGCCATGGCGGCAAGAACAGAGTAGCAAGAGGAAGAACGCCATCTTCAGATCTGGGGAACACAAGGCCTTATTCCTAGAGTATCTGCTAAAGAGGCCCTCTGCTCCTGCTCCTCCGACCACCAGAGCAGCCCAAGGAGCAGAGAAAATACCAGCAAACCCCCTCGGCGAATAACTCCAAACATTCTTCATAACGCCACACTCCAACATGGAAAGTCTAGGACTAAAGCTACTACTATGTACATCTAGATCCCAATCACCTCTCCCTAGCCATCGCCGGCCGACAGTGTCGTCGGCTAAGGCATGGGTCGAGCTGGGAGGCCCTAGAGACTCTCAAGCAATGGGAAGAAGATAGGAGACGGAAGAGAGACGAGTGGACGAGATAAAAGAGGTAATAGCACCACAAGTCCTTGAACTTGCACCCGAGGTGAAGGTTTAGTCCCTGTACTTGCAAAATGGGACTAGCTAGTCCCTAAACTTGCAGCTAAGGTGCAATTTTAGTCCTAGGCCAATCACGCTGCGCCAAATGGATCCAACGTGGCCTCCCAGTCAACAAATGACATTTTGCAATTACCCCCTGGCGTTTCCTAGAATTGACACGATGTTTACCTCGTCCGGGTCGAACATATCCACACCTCAAATTATTGCCCCCTCAATCATTTGCCCACTTGTCCCCTTCCACTCTCCTGTCGGCACGACAACAACTCCGGCTGTCAGAAGTGGTTGCCGTTCACACGCATGGTGACCTCCTCGCTGGAGTGGACCTGTGGCGTATATCCGCCTCCCTCCGCTCACCTAGTTCAGCCACTGGGTGTCTTCCCCCCTGATTATGGTGCCTCCTCACTTCCTTCCTCCCCACTTCCTCCTGCGCCGCTGTGTTCTTCCTTTGCCCCACCTGATTTTGTTGCTCTGGTCGAGCTGAAAGATAGTTTTTTAGTGTTCGTTGTTGGCTGTGTTGTTGGATGTTGCACGCGAGGCAGATCGTGTTTGGTCGCCGATGTTTTGACTCTAGGGTTTTTACTTATGAATTCGATGATTTGGTTGGAAGAATCGGTCGTTGCAAGCACGGGCTAGTTGATGATGTCAATGTTTGTGTTATATTTCTGCAATTCCTATGAAATTTTTCCTAGGGTTTGGACTTAGTTGTGTTTATGAAGTTAGGCTACCAAAAAAACCTAAACTTTGTAGTTCATATGTTAGATGTACAATAATTGAGTAATGACATGGAGTAGTGTAATGTATGAATGGTGGATATGTTGACAGCTAACCGCATATGTCCAGTCCATTGTTATGATACATTGTCTACATATTCAGTTAACTGAACATATTCAATGTCTACATCTTCAGTTAACTGAACATATTCAGTTAACTAAACATCTACAGTTAACTGAAGATCTTCAGTTAACTGCACATATTCAGTTCACATATTCAAGTCACATATCCAATTCACATATTCAGTTAACTGTTTTACTGTTTTCTTGTAGTATGTGATTCGGCCATGGGGAAAAGTGTGGATACTCCTTTTTTTACACTGGAACTGGAGCATGGTGGCCTATTCTGTGGAGCAAGCAATGACATGGAGTACTATAACCCTTCTGTTGATGTGCTTGACTATGTTGATTCTACCAGTTTCACATATGTTGTCCTTGAAGAGCACTTATTGTGGCTGGGATATCCTGTTAGTGAGCACATCATATATTGGTGCAGACCAAAGAAAAATATTTTAGATGGGATTGTGAGAATAAGAGGTGATGAGGATTTGCAGCATATGCTCAGAGCTAGTGCTCATCATAAAGTTCTTGCAATGATGGTTGACCATTCAGATTTCATGAGTAATTTCAAACAAGATTTGTTACTGCAGCTGCCATTGGCTGAGAGTCCTGTCAAAATTTCCAACTCAAATGCTGGGGCAGTCAGTGCACAATCTTCCCACAACATAGTCTCTACCAATGTTGAAGAGCCAATTTAAGAGATCCCAACAGTTGGCTTATTTCTGACTGAAGGTGAAGAGAATTTGATTACTGCTGCTGCTCAAAATTTGATTATTGATGGTGCAACAATTTGCTTACTGCTGGTGCAGAGAATGTATTTGCTGATGGTGGAAATGGATCAATAGCAGAAAATTTGGAGTCATCAGATGTTGTGGGTTCAGATTCTGAATTCAGTGACAGTGATTATGACATAGATGATGGAGATGATGATCTGTATGAAGACAACATTGATTTTGATGTTGATGAAGAAGCAGAGCAATAGGAGGAAGAGATGGAGCCTGATTATGTACTTGAAGATGAAAATCTCAACCTGTCCTTGCAGGAACAAGAGCAACTCAAGTCAAGTTCAAATCTTTTAATTCCAAGGTGTACATGACTTCCCCTATATTTTCTTTAGGAATGGTATTTGCTGATGTGATTGAGCTGAGGAGAGCTCTTACTGCATATGCAATAAGGAACATAGTGCAAATCAAGAAGTTGAAGAATGACAAGATAAGACTGGAGTCAGTGTGTCAGAAAGGTTGCCCATGGGTACTTAAGGCAAGCAATGACAACAGGACTAGAGGTTTTGTCATAAAGACTTACAATGGAGTTCATGTGTGCCAGAAGAAATGGAAATTGAAGGATTTGACAGCTAGATTCCTTTGCAAGTCATTCTTTGAGGAGTTCAGGGATGACCAGAAGATGTCACTTGCAACATTTGCTAGGAAAATCACTAAGGAATATAATGTGTCTCCTAACGGATGGAAGTTGTCTAGGGCTAGAAAGCAAGCACTGAATGAGATACATGGTGATGAGGCAGAGCAGTTTAGTAAGCTCTGGACTATGGGCATGAATTAAGAAGCAAGAACCCTGGGTCTACATTTCTACTGTCTACTACTTTAGTGAAGGACACAAAATTTCCATTGGGCACGAAATGTTTGAAAACCCTCTACTAGTCATATGATGCATGTAAAAGAGGTTGGCTAAAGGGCTGCAGACCTATTATCTTCATTGATGGATGTCACATGAAAACTAGGTACAAAGGAGTTTTGCTTAGTACTGTTGGAATTGATCCTAATGATTGCATTTTCCCAATAGCAATGGGTTGGGTTGAAGAAGAATGCACATGTTCATGGGAGTGGTTTCTGACCACTTTGAAAGATGATCTAAACATCATAAACACTGCTCCTTTCACAATCATGAGTGACAAACAGAAGGGTTTAATAAATGTTGTGCACAAGGTTTGGCTAGATTCAGAGCACATGTTTTGTGTGAGACATATTTACCAGAATCTTAATGAAAATCGCAAAGGAGAGGTGCTGAAGCAAGACCTATGGGCCTTTGCAAGATCAACAAACAAGCTGAGGTGGAGGGAAAACTGCTAGAAAATGGATGATCACTGCTCTTCTGCTTTCCATTGGACTGAAAGGATAGAGCCAAAGACTTGGTGCAAGGCCTTTTTCAGTGAATTTCCCAAATGTGATATCCTTCCTAACAATAACTCTGAAGTGTTCAACAGTTACATCCTTGAGGGCAGAGAGATGGCAGTGCTTAGTATGCTTGAATACATATTCTACAAGATCATGCACAGGTTAGTAAGCAAACAGAGAGAAGCCATTGAAACGTGGACAGGGCATAGAATCTGCCCAAAGATTAGGAAGAAGTTGGAAAAAACACTGAATTTTCTGCAACCTATCATGTATCAGAAGCTGGCCAACAAATTTTCAAAGTTGTGTATGGTAACTCAACCTACATAGCAGATCTGTGCTTGCACACATGTGATTGAAGGAGATGGCAGCTTTCTGGGTACCATGTGGTCATTCTATAGCATGCTGTAGGGAGGAGAGAATTGATCCAGAGATAATGGTTCATGAATGCCACACTGTTGAGACATATCTTAAAGCTTATGGATATACCCTGGTTCCTCTTGCAGACCCAAAAAAGTGGGAGAAACAGAATGGTTACAAGGTGTTTCCACAAGTGTTCACAAAATAGTTGGGCAGACCCAGGAAGAATAGGAAGAAGACACCAGAGGAGATAAGCAGAAGGAATGGTGTTAGGGTTTTGAATAGAAAAGGTGTTACAATGCACTGCTCCATTTGTGGAAGAGCTGATCACAACAGAAAAAGGCATTACAGATGGCAGGAAGCTCAGATTCATGAAGGGGTGGAGGTGGTCGATGAAAACTATGATGACCCAACTTTCCTCTAGGTATGAAAACTTAACTGAACTTGACTGTATGTCTTCTGCAGAATATCTTTCCCGAACAGTCAGATCCACTATTAGATCCAGCCGAGTCACCAAGCAGCATGGTTTTCAACATGGCTCACAGAGAGCTAGCAAGAAGAGCTCCTCACAGGGTTCATGGCCCACTGCCTGACCAATCTACATTTGTTACTAGTGTTGGTGCTTCAATTCCTTAGCCAGGGTTGACAACAGAAATGAACATAGCAAGGCAGACAAGGGCAACCACAAGAGCTGAAATTGCTGGTAGGGGAGGAAGGAAGAGACAAAGAAATGAAGATGGTGGGAGAGGAAGAAATCGTGGTGGTGGGAGAGGGGGAGAAATGCAGAAGGAGGTGCTGGTGGTGCAGGAAGAAATCCTGGTGGTGGGAGAGGGGGCAGAAATGTTCATGCTTGGAGAGGAAGAGGATCAAGAAATGCAGGGAGATTCAGTTAAATTCAGGTAACTGAATGTCCAGTGAAATTCAGTTAACTGAATGTGGTGTGCATGTTTAGTTAAATTCAGTTAACTGAATGTGGTGTGCATGTTCAGTTAAATTCAGTTAAGTGAATGTGGTGTGCATGTTATCTGGATGCAAAATATAACAAAAAATGTGGGAGGCCTGGGGCTCGAACCTAGGACCTCAGGTTTGATATGCTGCTCGCTAGGCCAGTGGGATAGTAGTAGTGATTTGTAGTGATTTGCTATCTTAGTTTACTAGTACCCTTAGTGCACGGAGCGGCCGTTGACGGTTTGGTTTCCCACTGCTCTAAATACATGGCCACCCACCGCTCCCCTCCCAGTCACGTAGCTTCGAACTCCTCGCTCCCCCCACCGGTCCCCAAACTTGCCGTAGAGAAAACCCTCCCACGCAATCACCGGCGACGAGGACGCCATCGACGCCATGGATAGTAGCCTTGGCTGGCAGAAGGCCGTTGAAGATCTCGCCGGCGACAACACCGAGATCCGCGAGCAGCTTCGTGAAATCGCGTGCTGGTTCCCAATCGTCGCCATGATGCGCAACCACACGCGTGGGCTAATCAAGGTCATGCGTGGCGACGAGAAGGCCCGTGCCTTCCCCAACGGCTGTGTCATCCCTCCATCCGCCGTCGTCCTTTGGGCGATGCGGGAGGTGCATTGCTCCCCCTGCCCGAAGCAGCGCGCAAGGTGGTGGATGTATTGATCTATTGGAAATAGGCCCTAGAGGCAATAAATAAAGCGTTTATTATTATATTTCCTTGTTCATGATAATTGTTTATTATCCATGCTGGAATTGTATTAATTGGAAACATCGATACATGTGTGGATACATAGACAAGCATAATGCCCCTAGTATGCCTCTAGTAAACTAGCTCGTTGATCGAAAGATGGTTAAGGTTTCCTAGCCATGGACATAAGATGTCATTTGATAACGGGATCACATCATTAGGAGAATGATGTGATGGACAAGACCCAAACTACAAACGTAGCTTATGATCGTGTCAGTTTATTGCTACTGTTTTCTGCATGTCAAGTATATGTTCCTATGACCATGAGATCATGCAACTTATAGACATCGGAGGAGTGCCTTGTGTGTATCAAACGTTGCAACGTTACTGGGTGACTATAAAGGTGCTCTATAGGTGTCTCCAAGGGTGTCTGTGGAGTTGGCATGGATCAATACTGGGATTTGTTAATCCGTGTGACGGAGAGGTATCTCAGGGCCCACTCGGTAATACAACATCATAATAAGCCTTGCAAGCAATGTGACTAAGTGTTAGTTACGGGATATTATATTACAGAACGAGTAAAGAGACTTGCCAGTAACGAGGTTGAACTAGGTATGGAGATACCGACGATCGAATCTCGAGCAAGTAACATACCAAAGAACAAAGGGAACATCATACGGGATTAACTGAATCCTTAACAATGAGGTTCGACCGATAAAGATCTTCGTAGAATATGTGGGAACCAATATGGGCATCCAAGTCCCGCTATTGGTTATTGACCGTAGAGGTGTCTCGGTCATGTCTACATAGTTCTCGAACCCGTAGGGTCTGCACACTTAAGGTTTGGTGACGTTTCGGTAGTATGGAGTTATGTATGGTGCTGACCGAAGGTTCTTAGAGTCCCGTATGAGATCCCGGACGTCACGAGGAGCTCCAGAATGGTCCGGAGGTAAATATTCATATATAGGAAGTCCTGTTTCGGTCGCCGGAAAAGTTTCGGGCTCATCGGTAGTGTACCGGGAGTGCCGGTAGTGTACCGGGAGACCTCCGGGAGGGGTATTTCGACCCAAGAGGCTTCATGGGCTGTGGGAGAGTGAATATCATCCCTTAATGGGCTGGTGGAAATTCCCACACAAGGCCCATGTGGCTGGAGAAGAAAACCCAATAGGAAAAGCTGGAAAAAGGAAAAAAAAGGACGAATCCTAGTCCTAGTAGGATTTGAGGAGAGTCCTCCAATCCTAGTTGGTTCGGCCGACTCCTATAGAAGCCTTGGCCCTTGCGCTAGCCTCTCCTCCTCTCCTCCTATATATACTGGTGGATTTTAGGGTTTTGCACTAGTTTTTATAGCCACGTGCTACCCGTTCCTCTAGTGCATAGTTTCTCCTCTAGATCGGATTTCTGCAGTCCTTAGGCGAAGCCTTGCCAGAATTGCTCCACCACCATCGCCAGAGCACCGTCACGCTGCCGGTGAACTCTTCTACCTCTCCCCTCTCTCTTGCTGGATCAAGACGGTGGAGATCGTCATCAAGCTGTACGTGTGGTGAACGCGGAGGTGCCGTCCGTTCGGTGCTAGAACGGACGGATCGTGATCAAGTTCATGGGACGGATCATGATCAAGTTCGTGGGACGGATCATTATCAAGTTCATGGGACGGATCATGGTTAGATCGCGGGATGGATCGTCATTGGATCGTAGGACGCACGGCGATTTGGATCACGAAGATGTTCGACTACACCAACCGCGTTCCTTAACGCTTCCCGCTTAGGGATCTACAAGGGTATGTAGATCCACTCTCCCTCTCCTAGATGCTCATCACCATGGATAGATCTGCGTGTGCGTAGGAAGTTTTTTGTTTCCCATGCAACGTTCCCCAATAGTGGCATCATGAGCTAGGTCTATGTGTTGACGAGATGTCGAGTAGAACACAAAAGGTTTGTGGGCGTTGATGCTTAGATTGCTTCCTCCCTGTGTCGTATTTTGGTTCAGCGGTATTGTGAGATGAAGTAGCCCGGACCAACATTACTCGCACGCTTACGAGAGACCGGTTCCCTTGACGCAACTTGTTGCCTAGATGGCTTGCGGGTGCCAGTTTCTCTATTCGACAAAGGCGGTCCTTGAGAAGGTTGAAAAGCAAATTATGTATCACCGTTGTGGTTTATGCGTAGGTGAGAATCGTTCTTGCTAGAAACCCAGTAGCAGCCACGTAAAACATGCAACAACAATTAGATGACGTCTACCTTGTTTTTGCAGGGTATGTTGTGATGTGATATGGCCAATTACATGATGTGATATATGTGATGTATGAGATGATCATGTGATGTATAGATTATCACGACTTGCATGTCGATGAGTACGGAAACCGGCAGGAGCCATAGGGTTGTCTTTAATTATTGTATGACCTGCGTGTCAATCATTAAGCGCTATGTAATGCTTTACTTTATCGCTAAACGATAGCAATAGTAGTAGAAGCATGCAGGGCGTGACAACCCCGATGGAGAAACGTTGATGGAGATCATGGTGTCGTGCCGGTGATGATGGAGATCATGCCGGTGCTTTCAAGATGGAGATCTAAAGCACAAGTTCATGGCCATATCATGTCACTTATGAATTGCATGTGATGTTAATCCTTTTATGCACCTTGTTTTGCTTAGTACGACGGTAGCATTATAAGGTTATCCCTCACTTAAATTTCAAGATGAATTGTGTTCTCCCCGAGTGTGAACCGTTGCAAAAGTTCGTCGTGTCGAGACACCACGTGACGATCGGGTGTGATAGATTCTACGTTCACATACAACAGGTGCAAGCCAGTGTTGCACACGCAGAACACTCGGGTTAAACTTGATGAGCCTAGCATTTACAGACATGGGCTCGGAACACAAGAGACCGAAAGGTTGAACATGAGTCATATAGTAGATATGATCAACATAATGATGTTCACCATTGAAGCCACCTCAACTCATGTGATGATTGGACTTGAGTTGGTGGATTTGGATCGATGACCCGAGGGATGTCAATTTGAGTGGGAGCTTTAGTAATTTGATTAACTAAACTCATTATCTTGAACAATATTCTAAGTGAACTTTGCATATTTATGTTGTAGATCAATGGCTCGCTCAGTAGCACCCCTGAATTTTAATGCGTTCCTAGAGAAAGCTAAGTCGAAAGATGATGGAAGTAAATTTGTTGACTGGGTCCGTAATCTGAGGATTATCCTGACGGCTTCCTAGAAATCATATGTCCTTGATGCACCGCTCGGTGACCAATCAGAAGACATCACCCCCGAAGACGTTAAGAACGCTTGGGAGATTACTCAACCGTGTTTCTTAACGCTTCCCGCTTAGCGATCTACAAGGGTATGTAGATCCACTCTCCCTCTTGTAGATGCTCATCACCATGGATAGATCTGCATGTGCATAGGAAATTTTTTGTTTCCCATGCAACGTTCCCCAATAGTGGTATCATGAGCTAGGTCTATGTGTTGATGAGATCTCGAGTAGAACACAAAAGGTTTGTGGGCGTTGATGCTTAGATTGCTGCCTCCCTTGGTCATATTTTGGTTCAGCGGTATTATGAGATGAAGCGGCCCGGACCAACATTACTCGTATGCTTACGAGAGACCGGTTCCCTCGACGCAACTTGTTGCCTAGATGGCTTGCGGGTGGCAGTTTCTCTCACTTTAGTTGGATCGGATTCGACAAAGGCGGTCCTTGAGAAGGTTGAAAAGCAAATTATGTATCACCGTTGTGGTTTATGCGTAGGTGAGAATCGTTCTTGCTAGAAACCCGTAGCAGCCACGTAATACATGCAACAACAATTAGAGTACGTCTAACTTGTTTTTGCAGGGTATGTTGTGATGTGATATGGGCAATTACATGATGTGATATATATGATGTATAGATTATCACAACTTGCATGTCGATGGGTACGGCAACAGGCAGGAGCCATAGGGTTGTCTTTAATTATTGTATGACTCGCGTGTCAATCATTAAGCGCTATGTAATGCTTTACTTTATCGCTAAACGGTAGCAATAGTAGTAGAAGTATGCAGGGCGTGACAACCCCAATGGCGACATGTTGATGGAGATCAAGAGGATGGAGATCATGGTGTCATGCCGGTGACGATGGAGATCATGCCGGTGCTTTCAAGATGGAGATCTAAAGCACAAGTTCATGGCCATATCATGTCACTTATGAATTGCATGTTATGTTAATACTTTTATGCACCTTGTTTTGCTTAGTATGACGGTAGCATTATAAGGTGATCCCTCACTTAAATTTCAAGATGAATTGTGTTCTCACCGAGTGTGCACCGTTGTGAAAGTTCGTCGTGTCGAGACACCACGTGATGACGGGTGTGATAGATTCTATGTTCACATACAACGGGTGCAAGCCAGTGTTGCACACGCAGAACACTCGGGTTAAACTTGACGAGCCTAGCATGTACAGACATGGCCTTGGAACACAAGAGACCGAAAGGTTGAACATGAGTCATATAGTAGATATGATCAACATAATGATGTTCACCATTGAAGCCACCTCAACTCACGTGATGATCGGACTTGAGTTGGTGGATATGGATCATGTGACACTCAGATGACCTAAGGGATGGCAATTTGAGTGGGAGCTTTAGTAATTTGATTAACTAAACTCATTATCTTGAACACTATTCTAAGTGAACTTTGCATATTTATGTTGTAGATCAATGGCTCGCGCAGTAGCACCCCTCAATTTTAATGCGTTCCTAGAGAAAGCTAAGTTGAAAGATGATGGAAGTAACTTTGTTGACTGGGCCCATAATCTGAGGATTATCCTCACGGCTTCCCAGAAATCATATGTCCTTGATGCACCGCTTGGTGACCAACCAGAAGACATGACCTCCGAAGACGTGAAGAACGCTTGGGAGGCACGTACTGGAGATTACTCAATAGTTCAGTGTGCGATATTGTATGGCTTAGAATCGGGACTTCAAAGACGTTTTGAACGTCATGGAGCATATGAGATGTTCCAGGAGTTGAAGTTTATCTTTCAGAAGAACGCCCGGATCGAGAGGTATGAAACCTCCGATAAGTTGTATGCTTGCAAGATGGAGGAGAACAGGTCTATCAGCGAACATATACTCATAATGTCTGGGTATTCAACTCGTCTAGCGGAGTTGGGAATTGCCCTTCTGCAAGAGGCGATCATTGACAGAGTTCTTCAGTCACTGCCACCTAGTTACAAGAGCTTTGTGATGAACTATAACATGCACGGGATGAACAAGTCAGTCGCCGAGCTGTTTGTGATGCTAAAAGTCGCTGAGTCAGATATCCAGAAAGAACATCAAGTGTTGATGGTGAATAAAACCACTAGTTTCAAGAAAAATGGCAAGGTCAAGGGCAAGGGCAAGAAGGGTAAAACGAAGAAGGATGGCAAAGCAGTTGCTACTCCTGTAAAGATGCCCAAGCATGGACCCAAGCCAGAAACTGAGTGCTTTCATTGCAAGGGAACTGGTCACTAGAAGCGGAACTGCCCCAAGTACCTGACTAACAAGAAGGCGGCCAACGACAAATAAGGTATATATGATATACATGTTACTGATGTGTACCTTACTAGCTCTCGTAGTAGTGCCTGGGTATTTGATACTGGTTTGGTTGCTCACATTTGCAACTCAAAGCAGGAACTACGAAATAAACGAAGGCCGGCAAAGGACGAAGTGACGATGCGCGTGGGAAATGGTTCCAAGGTTGATGTGATCGCTGTCGGCACGCTCTCTCTTCGATTACCATCGCGATTAGTGATGAACCTGAATAATTGTTATTTAGTGCATGCGTTAAGCATGAACATTATATCTGGATCTTGTTTATTGCTAGATGGTTACTCATTTAAATCAGAGAATAAAGGTTGTTCTATTTATATGAGTAATATCTTTTATGGTCATGCACCCAATGTTAGGGGTTTATTCATATTGAATCTTGATAGTGATGACACACATGTTCATAACATTGATGCCAAAAGATGTAGAGTTGATAATGATAGTACCACTTTCTTGTGGCACTGTCGTTTAGGTCATATTGGTGTAAAATCCATGAGGAAGCTCCATGCTGATGGACTTTTGGAGTCACTTGATTTTGAATCACTTGACACATGTGAACCATGCCTTATGGGTAAGATTACTAAAACGACGTTCTCTGGAACAATGGAACGGGCGAGTGACTTATTGGAAATCATACATACTGATGTGTGCGGTCTAATGAAGGTTACAGCGCGTGGTGGATATCGTTATTTTCTCACCTTCACTCATGACTTAAGTAGATATGGGTATATTTACTTAATGAAACACAAGTCTGAAACGTTTGAAAAGTTCAAGCAATTTCAGAGTGAAGTTGAGAATCATCGTAACAAGAAGATTAAGTTCCTGCGATCTGATCGAGGAGGTGAATATCTCAGTTATGAGTTTAGCAGTCACGTAAGACAGTGTGGAATTGTGTCAAAGGTGACACCGCCCGGAACACCACAGCATAATGGTGTGTCTGAATGTCGTAATCGAAACTTATTGGATATGGTGCGTTCTATGATGTCTCTTGCTAATTTGCCACTACCGTTTTGGGGTTATGCATTAGAGACAGCTGCATTCACTTTAAATAGGACACCATCAAAATCCGTTGAGATGATGCCATATGAACTGTGGTTTGGCAAGAAGCCAAAGTTGTTGTTTCTTAAAGTTTGGGGATGTGATGCTTATGTCAAAAAGCTTCAGCCTGAAAAGCTAGAATCCAAAGCGGAGAAATGCGTCTTCATAGGATACCCGAAAGAGACAGTCGGGTATACCTTCTATCTCAGATCCGAAGGCAAAGTGTTTGTCACTAAGAACGGAACATTTCTTGAGAAAGAGTTTCTCTCGAAAGAATTGAGTGGGAGGAAAATAGAGCTTGATGAGGTTATTGAACCTTTACTTCAACCAGAAAGTAGCGCAGCACACAAAGATGTTTCTGTGGAACCTACGACGGTAGAAGAGGAAGTTAATGATGATGATCATATAGCTTCGGATCAAGCTGCTATTGAACCTCGTAGGTTGACAAGGCCGTGTACTACCCCTGAGTGGTACGGCAACCCTGTCTTGGAGGTCATGTTGTTGGACAACAATGAACCTACGAGCTATGAAGGAGCAGTAATGGGCCCGGATTCCGAGAAATGGTTAGAAGCCATGAAATCTGAGATGGGATCTATGTATGAAAACAAAGTATGGGCTTTGGAAGTATTACCTAAAGGGAGAAAGGCCATCCAAAACAAATGGATCTTTAAGAAGAAGACAAACGCGGACGATAATGTCACCGTCTATAAGGCTCGACTTGTGGCAAAGGGTTTTTCACAAGTTCAAGGAGTTGACTACGATGAGACTTTCTCACCCGTAGCGATGCTTAAGTCTGGCAGAATCATGTTAGCAATAGCTGCTTATTTCAACTATGAAATTTGGTAGATGGATGTCAAAACAGCGCTCCTCAACGGTTTCCTTGAGGAAGAGTTGTATATGATGCAACCCGAAGGTTTTGTCGATCCAGAAAATGCTGACAAAGTTTGGACACTCCAGCGATCCATTTATGGACTGGTTGTAACATCCCAAAATTCTATTTTGGAATGTTATGTTATAGCTATGCATCTATCATCATCATTACTTGATTGTATGTGTTAGTTGAAATGTCTCTTCTGGATTTCAGAAAGCTCTTTCTACTTTTCCCTAAGTTGCTTTCACCTATTTGAAATTTTGGTTAAAAGTTCAAATAAGAGAGGAGGAACATGACACTCCACACCAGGGACTAATTGGTGGTTTATTTGAACAAAAATAACCAGGGGTTATTTTGAAAATATTTGCAAAAAGGGTTTAAAAACAATTAGGCAATTTCTGAAAATATTATTTTTTTAAAAGTGTCCAATGACAGAATAGAAATGTTCATTAAATAGAATTTATTATTCTGTTAATTTTGATATATAATACCCCTATATTTAGAGACGATTTGAATGCTTTAAAAGCTTTTGAATGTCTCTGGAATATTATTAAAAGGAAACGGTAACCGTTTCCGGTATTAAACGGGCCGGCCCACGATAGTTACTCGCGAATTGATTAGAAGCCGACCGACCGCGCGTAACGGACACGCCTCCATTCGCTGACACTGGACCCCACCTCGTTCGCTCGTAATGACCGAACGGTCATCTTCTTCCCCCCCCCCCCCCGCGCGCCGGACCCGACGCCGGTCGCTTCTCCCCTCGCCGGATCTCTCCCCTCTCTTAACTCCCCGCACTCCCGAGCACCTATATAAGAGCCCAACAGCCTCGCCTTTCATTTCCCTCCCAGAACCCTCTTCCCTCTCGCCGGAAGGCTATGCAATTCCTCGCCGGAGCTCCCACCCTCACCGGACCTCCCATCGACCGTAGCCACCGAGTCCGACCTCCGTTCGCCCCACCGTTGCCACCAGTCGACTCCGGAGGCCCGTCGCCGTCGCCCGGACCACTTCCCCGTCTTCCCCGACCATCGGAGCACCTCGCCGTCGCATTCGCCGCTACCGGACTCGCCGGAGAACCCCGACGCCGGCGACTTTACCCCGTGAGCATTCCCCTCCCTCCGATCCAAAACCAACGGCTAAGAGTAGATCGGATTTAATCCGAACCATTATCCTCTTCCGACCGGTCGCCCGCTCGAAATCATCTAACACACGCGCTAGCCAACCAATAGGATTGCGCCACGTAGCCCCCTGACCGTCGCAAATCTTTTTTTTCTTTTCTGTTATTGTTTTAATTAACAGAATGATTTCAAAATTTGTTTTAACTATATCTTTTAATATATTTAGTGTTTTGAGTTAATTCTTTTTGCAATAGCTCACATTTTTCATGTAGTTTCACCCTGTACTTTTAAATTTCAAATTTGAACTATAAAATTTGAATTGAATCAAATTTTCTTAAAAATCTTCAAATCTGTATAACTAGAGTTTGAAAATAGATTTTGACATGAATCTTTTTGCTACTGTTTGGTATTAGTTAGGACTACCTTCATGCTTAGTTTGAAGATATTTAGGATATATTTGATTAATGTTTTAACCAAAAACAGAATCTGCCTAGTATTACAATATAGTTTTATATACTTAATTTTAATTAGTTTGATTTAGAATTTGGTTTTATTTGTTTATTAGGTTCTGTTAGTAAACATTTAGTGTTTTCACTCACTGTTAATAAAAATATAAATTTTCTTAGTTTAATTTTATTTAACATAGGAATCACAACTTTTTTTCAAATAGGTTTATTTTGATTAAAACAACTAACTAGTACTAGTTTTGTTTTCAAACAAAGTTTTGTATATTTTAATTCTGTTTTCTAAGACAGATTTAATTGTAAATTATTTCCTGTTAAGAACATGTTTTACAAATAAATAATAAGTTTAGTTTTTCATTCTTTTGTTAATATAACTATAATTGGTTCATATAGTGTTTATCACAAACTTGTATAAACTTTACTAAACTTTTCCCAACAAACTTAAATTGATTATATTCTGTTTATTAATAAAATATTCTATTGTTTCCTTGCTGACAACAATTGTTTTGTTATTACAAATGGTTTCATTATGTCAGTAGTGTTTTCATTCCTCACCTTTTTAAAACAAAACTTTGTGTGTTTTCTTACTTGAGATTTGTGCATTGTTTTGTCTTGATTGTTTACTAGTTCTTGGTTGATGTTTGTGAGTTACAATATTCTGTTGTATGCTTATTGAGTGCTTGTTTGCTTCGTTAGATTATCCGGAGTGCGAAGCTTGTTACTTAGAGTCACTCACGTACGAAGATCATCAATCAGGCAAGTCACTTTGACCATGTTTACCCATGTTTTATATGCATTAGTTCTACCATCTCCCCAGTTGCATGCAAGATAGGTTAGTTGGAAACTTGGTTACATTGTAGTAGTATCATGTGGTAGGTACCCCCCCTCAACCTCTTGACACATTGGCCCCGGGAAACGTTGTTTTACCTTTTGCTATGCTATTAGTAGACGGGGTTGGATGTGTGATTCATGAGAGTTGAGAGAGTTAATAATTTCAAGACCTACATAATGATCAAGATTTAAGACTCCGAGTTTTCAACATACCTCTGGGTGGATGATGGTTGAACGGCACCCTGGAGAAACCAGTGGATTTGCCTAGGTGATGCTGGAGATGGCCAGTATTCACGCGGAAAGGTCCACCCAGGCACAAAGAGATGGATGGGTGCTTCAAGACCCAAGGCTTACCTGCACAGCCACAAGTCATTATGGGCTCTGGCTTGGTTGGAAATCGTGGTGACCCTGGACAGGCGGTGCTACGAGAGGTAGAAGAACGGTAGGAAAGGATGGGCACCGACAGAGTCGCAGGGAAACCCTTTGGAAGACCATGTTTTGGTCATCCGTTTCTCAAACACCCTGAAGTGCGAGAAATCAAACGGAGGCGACCAAATCTTGTGGGGAACGTGTGCAAAACTCTGCAGAGTATTCCAAACCTAATCGATTAGCCGTGTCCACGGTCATGGACGACTTGAGCCAAAGGAATTGAAACTTCCGGAACTCTCAACAAAATTAATATGATGATGTGGGTACATTAATAATTTTGGGAATGAGAATTGGTTGGTGGAACCATCTCATTAATCAACCAACTTAGTAATGTTTTGCTTAGCCCCTTTTCTTGATGTAGGAAAAATTGGCTTTACGCAAAACTTACCACCCCACCTGCCATATAAGCATATAGACTAGCTGATTATTTTCACCCCTCTCTTGTGACTTTGCCGGCATATTCCGTATGCTGACCTACACGGCTGCAACGTATCATGTTGCAGAGTATTTTTCCGACCAGGAGTGAGGACGCGTTCTATGCTCAGTGAGATGCCCTTGGAGTCGGATGGACTCATCTACCGTCGACGCTTCCGCAAGATTTAGATATTCTCATGAGTTGGCCTTTGGCCACTTTATTGTAATATTTATTGTAATAAAGGACTCGATATGAGATTTCGATTAATATAATGCTGTGCAATTTCCCTTTGATATATACATTGATGTACCGTGTGTGTACCAGCATGATCTTGGGATGGTACGGAAACACCGGAGACTTGACCTTTCAGGTCGGGTCGCTACACTGGTGGAAGCATCTTGGAGTTGGAATAAGCGCTTTGATGAGGTGATGAAAGCGTTTGAGTTTGTACAAGTTTACGGAGAAGCTTGTATTTACAAGAAAGTGAGTGGGAGCTCTATAGCATTTCTAGTATTATATGTGGATGACATATTGCTGATTAGACACAATATAGAAATGTTGGAAAGCGTGAAGGAATATTTTAACAAGAGTTTTTCAATGAAGGACCTAGGAGAAGCTGCTTTCATATTAGGCATTAAGATCTATAGAGATAGATCGAGACGCTTAATAGCACTTTCACAGAGCACATACCTTGATACAATTTTGAAGAAGTTCAAAATGGATCAGTCGAAGAAGGGGTTCTTGCCTGTGTTACAAGGTGTGAAGTTGAGTAAGACTCAATACCCAGTAACTGCAAAAGATAGAGAAAAGATGAGTGTCAACCCCTATGCTTCAGCCATAGGCTCTATCATGTATGCAATGCTGTGCACAAGACCCAATGTCAGCCTTGCCATAAGTATGGCCGGAAGGTTTCAAAGTGATCCTGGAATGGAGCACTGGCAAGCGGTCAAGAATATCCTTAAGTACCTAAAAAGGACTAGGGAAATGTTTCTCGTTTATAGAGGTGATGAAGAGCTCGTCGTAAAGGGTTACGTCGATGCAAGCTTTGACACTGATCCGGACGACTCTAAGTCGCAAACCGGATACGTATTTATTCTTAACGGGGGAGCGGTAAGCTGGTGCAGTTCCAAGCAAACGTGGTAGCTGATTCTACGTGCGAAGCGGAATACATCGCAGCCTCGGAGGCGACGAAGGAAGGTGTCTGGATGAAACAGGTCATGACAGATCTTGGAGTAGTGCCCAGTGCACTGAATCCAATGAGCCTGTTCTGTGACAACACTGGTGCCATTGCTCTAGCCAAGGAACCAAGGTTTCACAAGAGGACCGGTAGTGTACCGGGAGACCTCCGGGAGGGATATTTTGACCCAAGAGGCTTCATGGGCTGTGGGAGAGTGAATATCAGCCCTTAGTGGGCTTGTGGAAACTCCCACACAAGGCCCATGTGACTGGAGAAGAAAACCCAATAGGAAAAGGTGGAAAAAGGAAAAAAAGGACGAATCCTAGTCCTAGTAGGATTGCAGGAGAGTCCTCCAATCCTAGTTGGTTCGGCCGACTCCTATAGGAGCCTTGGCCCTTGCGCCAGCCTCTCCTCCTCTCCTCATATATATACTGGTGGATTTTAGGATTTGGCACTAGTTTTTATACACGTGCTACCCGTTCCTCCAGTGCATAGTTTCTCCTCTAGATCGGATTTCTGTAGTGCTTAGGCGAAGCCCTGCTGGAATTGCTCCACCACCATCGCCGGAGCGCTGTCATGCTGCCGGAGAACAATTCTACCTCTCCGCTCTCTCTTGCTAGATCAAGACGGTGGAGATCGTCATCAAGCTGTACGTGTGCTGAACGCGGAGGTGCCGTCCGTTCGGCGCTAGATTGGACGGATCGTGATCAAGTTCGTGGACGGATCGTGATCAAGTTCGTGGGATGGATCGTGATCAAGTTCATGGGATGGATCGTGATTAGATCGCTTGACGGATCGTGATTGGATCGCGGGACGCATGACGATTTGGATCGCAAAGACGTTCGACTACACCAACCGCGTTTCTTAACGCTTCCCGCTTAGCGATCTATAAGGGTATGTAGATCCACTCTCCCTCTCGTAGATGCTCATCACCATGGATAGATCTGCGTGTGCGTAGGAAATTTTTTGTTTCCCATGCAATGTTCCCCAACACGATCCACCAAGATGATTTCACCGCAGCCGGATCCGAGCCGTCTTGCCTCAAGGACGGAGGGCGTCACCGATGTCGTTGTCGCCCTCCCTACACCCGTCAACGCCGCTTACTCCAATGACGAGCCCGAGCTACAGATTGTTGCACCGGTAGTAGCTGCAAGAGAGGGTGATGCTAGTCACCCGATAGAAGTGGAGGAGCTACCTGACATCCCAGATGCACCGGCCGTCATCAAGCAGAAGGTGATGGATGTAGAGGGGGCCAAGGAAGAGGAGGACAAGAACAAGAAGAGGGGCACTAAGAAGAAGGCAGTTGCAGTCAAGGTGGTGTGCCGCTCCGAGCGCCTGAAGGTGCTCAAGAACAACTGAAGCAATGGAGCTACTAAAGAAGTAACTTAGGTATGCTGCTGAAGAAGTAACTAAAGCAATGGTTAGGTATGCTGCTATGTTAGGATATAAGTTACTGCATATTTTGTTTAGGTGTGCTGGTATATTTCAGCACATAGGTTATATGTAATGGAGTAATCCATGTTGAACTGATATGCTGCCATGTTGAACTGCTAGGATGCTAAGTTATCTATAATGTTGCTATGCTACCATGATACTATGTTGCTACTATGTGATTACTTTGTTTCCATGTGTATGTCCTCTATGGGTTCAACATAGTATGCCCATGTGTGCTACTTTCCTAAAATAGCATGCACCAAGATGTAGGTAGATGTTCAAATGTAGGCAGATGTTCACATATTCAGTTAAGTTAACTAAATTATAGCAAATCAACTGT
Source organism: Hordeum marinum (assembly GCA_022496015.1). Classification (NCBI taxonomy): domain Eukaryota; kingdom Viridiplantae; phylum Streptophyta; class Magnoliopsida; order Poales; family Poaceae; genus Hordeum; species Hordeum marinum. Next base: position 50,553,175 of record CM039677.1, read on the forward strand.
TCAGTTAACTAATTGAATTCAGTTAGTTAACTGACTTGTACAAAATTCAGTTAACTAAATTAGATCAAGTTAACCGTTCACTTAACTAACTGAATTCAGTTAGTTGACTGACTTATACAAAATTCAGTTAACTGAATTAGATCAAGTCAACTGTTCAGTTAACTAACTGAATTGAGTTAGTTGACTGACTTGTACAAAATTAAGTTAACTGAATTAGATCAAGTCAACTGTTCAGTTAACTAACTGAATTTGAATTCAGTTAGCTATATTAATTCAGTTAAGAAGTCAAAATGGCAAATGACAGTCAAATTCAGAGCTTTAGGTACATCATTATAGTAAGATCAATTAATCAAGGAGTACACACTCAAATTCAGAGCTTAAAGTACATCATTAGACAAATTACTTAAAGTTGACCTAATCAAGAGCTAAAATTCATCAAGGATTTCCTTTAGCTTCATTATCTTCTCTTTTGTTTCCTCCTTATGTTTGAATATAGCTCCAATGGTGTACTCCAATTGCTTCTTATCTTTCTTCAACTCCTCCCTCTGTAAAATCAAATTGTCCCTGTCTTCAAGAAGTTTCTTCTTCACATGCATGAATGAGTCCATCTGCTACTTCATCTGTTCTATTTCTTTCTCTGCCTTGGCCCTTAACACCTGCAGACTTGTCACAGAGGCTCTTCTTCCCCATCTCTTCCTATAGGTCACTAAGAGCAAGTTGTGCATTGCCTAACTGGGCCAATGCCTGCTCCTTGTCACCCACCATCTTAGCAAAGTCAACCTTGAAAAATCTAAGTTCTTTTTCCATCCTTTCCTTCTCTCTCAGCATCCTCATGTTTTCTTCTACATTAACTACATTCTGCCTAAGCCTCAAACTATTATCATCATCAAACATATCTCAAACCCTAGGTAGACTCATTTTCAAAGGTGTGGACCACTCAGGATCAACCCACTTCACAATGGGGCATTTAGGTCCTTTCTACAAATTCAGTCAAAATAAAAGGATGTTAACAAGGAACTATGCAAAATCAACATATTAAGTGGAACTGAACATATTCAGTTAACTAAATATTATGAAGTTAACTGAACATGTTTAGTTAACTGAAGATATGAAGTTAACTGAATATGTTCAGTTAACTGAAGATATGCAGTTTAACTGGACATATTCAGTTAACTTGACATATTCAGTTAACTGAATATGTTATGTTCAGTTAACTGAAGTTATGAAGTTAACTGAATATGTTCAGTTAACTGAAGATATGCAGTTTAACTGTACATATTCAGTTAACTGAAGATATGCAGTTTAACTGAACATATTCTGTTAACTGAATATGTCTAGTTAAACTGCATATCTTCAGTTAATTGAGCATATTCAGTTAACTGAATATGTCCAGTTAAACTGCATATCTTCAGTTAATCGGGCCAGATTCAGTTTAACTTTAGTTTGCACTAACCATCAATTGACTGCATAACTTTGAACTCGGAATATAGTTCAGATAACTAATTTTCAAATTCACTAAAGATGCACTAAACTTCTAGGCACAACCCAAGAATCTCTTGCCACTATCCATTGACTCAAATGCCACAAATCTTTGTCAAACGGCACGATATTCACATCTAGTAGGTAGATCTTTAGTTAGGCCACACCATTCCGAGCAGAAAATGGCAGCAGGGGGCTAAAAATGGTAACACGTAGTTGGGCTAAGCAAAAAATCCCCAACTTAACAAACCCTAACTGCGGGAGAGGGGAGCCGAGCATACCTGGCTGGTCACAGGTTCCCCATCCGACGAGGAGCTGGACAGGTCATTCCACGAAGGCATGCTGCCAAGGTGGGCTAGAAGGCGATGGGAAAATGGACGGCGGCGTCGGCGGCGAAGAATGGCGAGGTGGGCTAGAATCTGAGAGAGCGAGCGGAATAAGTGAGCAGCAGAGAGGGAGGGGAAAGATTCCAACGATGCCCGTGCCCTTTGTGTAGTGTGTTGTGATTACTTAGTGCTGATTCTAGGAAACACCAGGGGGGTAATTGCAAAATATCATTTGCTGATTGGGAGGCCACATTGGATCCATTTGGCGAAGCATGATTGGCCTAGGACTATAGTTGCACCTCAGGTGCAAGTTCAGGGAGTAGCTAGTCCAATTTTGCAAGTACACGGACTAAACCATCACCTGAGGTGCAAGTTCAGGGACCTGCGGTGCTATTACCTCGAGATAAAATGTTAACATTATAGGCCTCCAACATGTTGCTAGCCATACTTAGCCTGCACGTCATGGCAAAATTTCATGTTTTGACCCTTTAGGGGTAGTTTAGCGAAATATGACTCCGTTTAATTTTTTTTAAGATCTGATCCTTTTTCCTACCATCAGGGTCCCTAATGGTAGGGTTATACAACCTACCATCAAGGCCTCCGGGGTAGACGACTTATCCACGTCCACCCCCTATAACCGATGCCGACTGTCATGACCCTCGTCCGCCGCTATAGCCACCCCACCCGACGACAGTCTGTCTAACCCTACCGCTAGGGTACATGGCGGTCCTAGAAGTTATAAGGGTAGATGCCGGCTCGGCCTCCTACTGGGGAATGTTGCATGGGAAACAAAAAATTTCCTAGGCACATGCAAGATCTATCCATGGTGATGAGCATCTACGAGAGGGAGAGTGGATCTACATACCCATGTAGATCGCTAAGCGGGAAGCGTTAAGAAACGCGGTTGGTGTAGTCGAATGTCTTCTCGATCCAAATCGCCGAGCATCCCGCGATCTCATTAGGATCCGTCCCACGATCCAATCACAATCCGTCCCGCGAACTCATCATGATCCGTCCCATGATCTCATCACATTCCGTCTCGCGATCTTGATCACGGTCCTTCCAATCTAGCGCCAAACGGACGGCACCTCCGCGTTCAGCACACGTACAGCTCGATGACGATCTTCGCCTTCTTGATCTAGCAAGAGAGAATGGAGAGTTAGATGAGTTCTCTGGTAGCGCAACGGTGTTGCGGCGATGGTGGTGGATCTATTCCAGCAGGGCTTCGCCTAAGCACCGCTGAAAACCGATCTAGAGGAGAAACTGCGATCAAGAGGAGAGGTAGCACGTGGCTATTAGGGTTAGCTTTTTCCTCTAAATCCTCTAGTATATATAGGAAGGAGGGAGGGGAGGAGGGAGCCTCAAACACTCAAGGTTTGGTTGAAATTGGAGGTGGAGGAGTCCTACTCCAATCCTATTAGGAGTAGGATTCCTCCTTTCCACTTGGAAACTCTTTCCACCTCTCCACCTTTGGATTTTTTTCCTTCTCAAACCACTCCAACCGCATGGGCCCTTAGAGGAGGCTTAGGACAGCTCACCAGGGGCTGGTTTACCTCCTCCCACAGCCCATGTATCCTCTTGGGATGAAATACCCCTCCCGATGGTCCCCCGATACAGTACCGGCACTCCCGATACACTACCGATGAGCCCGAAACTTTTCCGGCGACCAAAACAGGACTTCCTATATATCAATCTTTACCTCCGGACAATTACGGCGCTCCTCGTGACATCTGGGATTGTAGGAGATATGCCCTAGAGGCAATAATAAATGTTATTGATTATCTCCCAGTTCATAATTAGGTTTATGTTCCATGCTATAACGGCTATGGTTCTCGAGTCTACAATAACCACGAGTCTTGAAGGAAGACTCATATGCACGTGTGGAATAATAAACTGTAAATTGTATTCCTAGTCTGGCCTCTAAGACTGGCTCAAGTATTGCTTGATGATCCTGTTTTCCTGATCATGGGCATGGCTATGTCGACAATTTTGAGGGCACAATGTTAGAAGAACATTTGTGATGAATCGACCCAAATTGATGTTATTCTATGAGATACATTCATCATAAGTTAATGGTTAATAACATAGAGAAGTAAATGTTTGCATAATTCCTTAGACCATGAGAGTATCGAGTTTCTTCATGCTTGCTTCATGAACTTTGGGGTTTGTTAAACGTCATCCGTAAATGGGTGGCTATTACGGCGGCTTACGGGTTCATGGAAAAGTATGTCAAGTAACTTGATAGCTCAAGATTGGGATTTTATACTCCGACGATGGAGAGATATCTCTGGGCCCTCTTGGTGTTACGACATTCATCATCGTCTGGCCAGACCCTTTGTGATTTGATCACGGGGATGCCGGAACATGGGAACGAGAAAAGAGAACAATACCGGTAACGAGGTAACTGGCATAGTGGACAAGTTATTGATCCATGGGGATGCCAACATGTCTCACCTCGGGTATTTGTAACATATCGCGAAGCAACAGGAATAGCACACGGCAACTGGAGGTTCACTCGAATATTTATTCGTGTGGGTATAGGGATCGATATGGGTGTCCACCGCTCCGATGCTGATCATTGATCGGAAAGTGTTCTGGTCATGTCTATACTTCACCGAACCTATAGGGTCACACGCTTAAGGGTCATCTATCTGTTGAATACTAGACAAGGAGTCCGAGAGAAAGTCACTGTAAAAGTTTCGGAGACAACGGAAAAGTTCCGGAGAGAACACCGAAAAAGTTTCGGTAAAACCAAAATTTGTTTCGGATAAAACCATTGATCAGAAAAGGTTTTGGCAAGCAGGTAATGTTTTGGAGGTTGCCAGATTGGTCTGGTAATCTCTGAAATTTTTTCGGAGAAAAACCGAAAAAAGTTTTCGGAGCTGCCGGAATTGTTTACCTGGTAAACGAAGATGGTTTTAAATTAAACCACCGTACTGGAAATGTTATAGAGTGCGTCCAGATAATTTTAGAGGGTGCCAGAAATGTTCTGGGACCTTCCAGAATTTTTCAGAAGTAATAGTCACGGAAAACATCTTGTCCCAGCGTGAGGGGACAAGATACCACGACTCGTGGGGGCTGTTTTGGGGTGCCTCCTCTTGGGGGGCAGCCCCTTGTGGCTAGACAAAAGGTGTTGGGGTCCCCCCATGGTGGGGGCAGCCTCCAAAAATGGTGGAAAGTGTTGGGAGGTGGTGGGGCCCCATGTTGGAGCACCATGGACAAGGGAACATGTTTTTCCCTTGTTTGGTGGGAACATGTTCTCCTTGTTTTGTGGGAACATGTTTTCCCCATGTTTAGTGGGATGAAATTTCAGCCCCTTCCACCCCTACCACCACTATATAAGGAGGAGGAGAGGTGCTCTCCAACTACACCCCTTGCTCTCGTACACATGCCTTGCATTATCTAGCTTCTTCTCTCCCTCCCACGAAGAGAGTTTCGTGGCGCCAAAAGGTTGTCTGGGTTCCGGTGGGAACTAGTTCTGGACGGCGTGCTGGATAGATGACACCGTATAGGTGCAACTTTGTATAGAGATCGTAGTTTCGGTCTTAGTTCAAGACTGCCTCCCGTAGGGCTGTCCGTGTGACCGTTCGAGTTTTTGAGGTCTTCCCGAAGGGCTGTCTGATTGACAGTCCAAGTTTCGAAGGTCCAATCGAAGGGCTGTCCACGACACCATCCGGGGGACTGTCCGACCGCCTCCCGGAGGGCTGTCCAGGGGGCAGATGAGGGTATACATCCTCGCGGTTGGGAGGTAGTAAAATCCTAGCTGCGGGGATCTGTACCGCCGATCGTCATCGACTCTACTTCTGCTGCGCTACGAGTCGGTAACGAAATGATCAAACCTTGTATGCAGTCTCCATAGTGGTCCTAGGCTCGTGCGTAGGTCGAATTTTTTTGTTTTCTGTTGTGTTACCCAACAGTGGCATCAAGAGCCGTTCTATGCATAGATGCAGGTTACGATCTAGAATACATGGAGATGTATGGGTATTGCATAATATAATTTTGGAGTAGATGAGATCTATTGCCGAAAATTATTTATGCGGGTAGCAAATGAAATTTGTTACTGGATGTTCATGTTGCTTCCCCTGAATTTACGTAGTCCTGATCTTGATGGCATGGTGGAATCTCACAAAGTTCTGGCAATCCGCGATCCTTTCATGCTGCTCCTGAGTATGCTGATTGACAGATCAACGAAGTGCTAATAGTTCTTTGGGTTCCACCATAGTTAAGGAAAGATGGATGTTTCGCAGACAAAAGGGCAATGCAGATATGATCTGCACAGGGGTCATGCGTATGACAAAGTTTAGTATGGGTCTCGAGATTTTATTATCTCGTGTTTCATACACCCTGCAATGTTAATTTAGCGACTTGGATTATCATGCTTGATGATGGACGTTGGTAGCTTCGGTTTGTTTCGAAACCTTAGAAGCCACGTAAAACAAGTTTTTGCATGAACCGATTAGAGGCGTCTAACTTGGTTTTGCAGGATGGTTTGCATGTGCGTATGATGTGGTATAGCAATGCTCATATTAATTTGATTATGTATGAGATGACTATATGATGTAATTAACATGACCTGCGTGTCATGATTCGGCATGATGGCTGGAGACATATGATTGCACTTTAATGACCTGTGTGTCAACCTTATGTAATGCACTTATTTTATTAGCTATAGATATAGCAATATTACCTAGTGCATCAACAAGGTGGTGGCAATCTTCGCGAAGGTGAACACCGACGCGAATGCCGAAGACGAAAAATGAAAGACTTCTCCGTCAGAAAGGGCTATACCATATCATGCTATTATGAATTGCCTGAGATGTTGATCCCTTATGATGCACCCTTCTTGATTGCGCAGTAGTCGCTTTTTATTAGGGTGATCTCTCACAAAATATCAAGTAGTTAGTGTTCTCCCAAGTGTAGCACCATCACGGCACCTATCTTTTCGGGGTGCGCCGTGTCACACGGGTACGAACAATTAGAGAAGTGTGAGGCGGGTGAGTTGAGACCTCGCAGCGAGATCACTTGGTTGTCTTGATGTTCAGGCATGACTGTCATGAGCTCGGAACACACGCATCGAAAGATGAACAAGAGTCACATAGAGATGTGATTGGCAAGTTGGCCTACCGGTTGAGATTTTCGTCATCAGTGGTGTTACACCAATGGCGAACAATTTAAATGCGGGTCTTGTATCACTCACAATCAATTATGAGAGATATTGATTTGAGTGGGAGCACACTATAGAATTAATTCTTTTAATTCTCAGTGCAATTAATTGTGAACTTTGTCTAAGTGTAGATTGCATAATAGTTGTAGGATAATGGCTCGCGTTTCCACCTTCCCTATTAAAATTGAATAGCTATTAAATATCTGGTTAAAACTTTACGGTTGGTAACGTAATGTGAGGATTGTCCTCAAGAGTGCCGAGAAGGACTTTGTCCTATCGCATGCTTTCGATATTCTCCTGCTAATGCTATGGATCATATGACTGTCGTCCTTCAATCCAAAAGCTAGAATTCCTTTTCAGTCAAAGTGCAATATGTTTGCTTCCATGAGACCAGAACTTCGAAAGTTTTGATAGTTATGTGATATACATGGAATCTGAAAATCATTTTCAGAAACAGAAAAAAGCTAAAAGATATGAGATATCCAAAGCAATGTTTGTTTGCAAACAATTAGTAAAGGAGTTTACTATGCATTAGACTGATAAGAGAGGGATCCAGGAGAACGCCTTTCATATGATGAAAGGTGAATAAACAACAACTTAAAGAGAAAGGAAGTGTCCGAAGGGTGTTAGTAAGACTTTCACGCCTAGGATGTCCGGGGCTACGCCACTCTTAAGTTGGGTGCTTCTTCCGAGAGTAGGAGAAATACTGAAAAGTTAAACTGTTAGAAGTATAATGGCAAAAAGAAAGAAGACTGGAATATCCAACTCATGTATAAATGTCATACAAGTTTTTGATGTATAGAAGGCTGGTCAAAGATATAGTTCTTGGAAATTATGGTTAAACATGTTAATCACTAATTCTTGGGTATTGTGAGTTGGTCACAAAGATACCCGCTTGATTGCATTCTGTTGCAACTCGATGTAAGAACTACTATGGCCTGAAAGACTAGCCAGGGATGAGGTTTAGATACACGCAGGGAACATAGTAAATGTTACTATGCCTTCCATCGGTGTATTCGCTATGTATTAAGTTTCATAATTCATTTTAGAATTTCACACTCTAGCCCTTTGCATAAGGTATCTTGCAAGAAGGTTGTTCACAAGAGAACTTTTCATGTTTGGTGTTATAAATAACATAAGGGCCATACTTTCATTATGAATGAGACGTATGTTATGAATATTGATAATAACACATTACCTCTGGGTTTACTTTTATAATTCATTTTAGAGTTTCATACACTCTAGCCCATTGCACAATGTTTGTTGCAAAAGAGTTGTTCATAAAAACAACAATTGTTGTTCAGTATTATGAATAACATGAAGGGCCATGCTTCCATCCTAGATGGGATTTATGTTATGAATATTGATGGAAATATGATAGATCCATAACACTGACGCTAAATGTCGCAAGACTTAAAGAATACCACATATGTGTGGCACTGCATTTGGTCACATTGGAGAAACCCGCATGGAAAATTCCATTATGATGGATTTTGAAGTCGTTTGATTTTGAATCATCTGATACTTGCAACTTTCCTCCAAAAGGTGAACTAACTAAAATACCGTTCACAGGCCATAAGGAACGAGCAAAGAACTTATTGGTGATCATACATTTGATGTATGTAGTCCGATAAATATTGTTGCAAACAGTGGATTTGTCTACCTTCAAAAATGACTCAAGTATATATATGGATATTTACTTGATGATACATAAGTCTGGATCTTTTGAAATCATTCAAAAGGTTTTCAAAAATGAAGTAGAAGTTATTGTACCAACCAAATAATGTTTCTGCAATTTGATTGCAGAAAGGAATATTTGAGTTACAAGTTTAGCGAATGTCTGATGAGTTGTGAAAGAGTTTCATAACTTGCACCTCTCGGAACACCACTACAAGTGCAAAGTCCGTGAAAATGTAATCGAACCATTTATGACATGGTAAGATCAAAGATGACATAAATATATTTGCCATTATCCATTTTATAGAGTGATGCTTTAGAGACTGCGACTTTTACACTGAAAAGAGATCCATCAGGTGTGTTGAAAGGACGCCATCGTATGGTATGCCCAACCATGTTATATCCTTTCTTAACATTGGGAATATGGGGCTTGTGTAAAAGGTTACAAACCTATTCCAAATCAGACAAGTGCTACTTTGTATGGTTATCCCAAGTCATTGGGTATTCCCCCACCTCTATACCGAGGCAAAGGGTTTTGCCACAAAACGGTATGCTTTTAAAGAGAATGGTTCTTACAAAAGGGAAGTAGGAGGATAGTGCAACTTGACGAGATAACCAGTATCTTCGTCATTAGTTCAAAGGAAAGAAACCCTGGAAGTGATTCCGTTGTTTCCTACTACGACTAATACGGAAGTCTCTACAATAAAATGTATGGACTTCGGTCAAACATGCAGCTCAACCACATAGGCAAAGCTCGTGCAAACCTATTAGGTGCGCAAACGAGATATTGTTGTTAGACAATAGTATACCTACAATACACAAGGAAGCGTTGATGGGCCCTGACTCTGGGATTGGCTAAATGCCAATACAATCCGAGATAGTTTCCATATAAGTGATTCAAGATTAAAACCTTGATACACCTTTCAGAGGACTTAGAGTCTAACGAATATTTATGGAACTAAAAACTGACACGGATAACAATGTTCTATCCATAAAGCTCGACTTGTTGAAATAACAAGTTCAAGGAGTTGACTACGATGAAGTTGTTTCACCATAGCGATGCTTAAGGTCGGTTCGGATTGAACTAGCAATTAATACATATATCAATCATGAGATATGAAACATGGATAACAAAAGGATTTCCATCTGATGGAAATGAAACCTAGGACTTGTATGTGATACAGTCCAAAGTAATTTGTCGATCCAGAGGATGCTAGTAAGTATGCAAACTTCAGAGGTCCAGCAATGGACAGAAGAGAGCAAAATGGAGTTGGAATCTTCGTGGTTTGATGAAATGCTCAAAGGTTTTTTTTACTTCATCAATGGGTAACGAAGATGCTTGTGATTCAAGAAAGTAAGTGGGAGCATAATAATATTTCTAAAATGTTGTGTGCTTGACACATTGTTAATTGGAAATAAATTTCTTCACACGAATTAGGACTTCATTTGAAAATAGTTTTGCGATGAAGTGCTTAGGCTAAATAGCCTCAATATTAGGCATGATGATCTATGGAGATAGATTTACCTAATGGGGCTAAGGAATGAATACATATTGACAAGGTGCTAAAACCTTTTAGCATTTAAAAACGCCAAGGAGTGATTCTTGCCGAAGTCACATGGAAAGAGTTTTTGCAAGACTCAGTGTCCCAAAACACTTACGAGTAAAATACATGATGGAGATTCCACACACTCTAGTGTTTGGATTAATCATGTATTCCATGGTATGTAAATATAACCAGATATGTCCGATACTCCCAAGTTGTTGCGAGTATAGATACAAAAGTGATCAAAGCACTGATCATGGGACAATAGTGAAAGATGTCATTAAGTACTAGAGTAGTGCTGATAACATGTTTTCTCGCAAGCAGAGATTATGAAGTACTCGTTGTAAGTAATTACATCGATACAGTCTCAATCAATGCTCCATGCGATTTTCGATTTAAGTTAAGGGTTTTGTGTGATACACAATATGGTGGCACGGTAGTTGGAAATTGTTCCAAACAAGATACTGTGGCAAGTTCTATAACAAAGGCTAAGTATGTTGACGCTTTGGAAGCGATAAAGAAGTTGTTGAATCATATAGTTCATTCATGAACTTAGTATGGTTCCAAGATGGCTTTGGTCTACGAGACACTATTGTAGATAGTTTCTCCATAGCTCAGTCTGAGGAATCACGTTTCGACCAATGGTTCACATATATGCAAAGCCAAGTTCACACAAAATACAAATTTTGTGATAGCGTGAAAACGCGAGGATATGCAAAGTTACACACGGAGCTGAAGTTGTCAGATCCGTTGCACATCAGGCTATACCACAAGCGAAGCATATTTTACACCAATATGCCATAGGTGTAAAGTGCATTAGCATTGACTAGATTATTGACCCTAGTGCAAGTTGTAGTCTGTAGGAGATATGCCCTAGAGGCAATAATAAATGTTATTAATTATCTCCCTGTTCATAATTAGGTTTATGTTCCATGCTATAACTGCTATGGTTCTCGAGTCTACAATAACCATGAGGCTTGAAGGAAGACTCATATGCACATGTGGAATAATAAACGTTAAATTGTATTCCTAGTCTGGCCGCTAAGACAAGCTGTAGTATTGCATGATGATCCTGTTTTCCTGATCATGGGCATGGCTATGCCGGCAATTTTGAGGGCACAATGTTAGAAGAACATTTGTGTCGAATCGACCCGAATTGATGTTAATCTATGAGATACATTCGTCATAAGTTAATTGTTAATAACACAGAGAAGTTAATATTTGCATAATTCCTTAGACCATGAGAGTATCGAGTTTCTTCATGCTTGCTTCATGAACTTTGGGGTTTGTTAAACATCATCCGTAAATGGGTGGCTATTACGGCGGCTTACGGGTTCATGGAAAAGTATGTCAAGTAACTTGATATCTCAAGATTGGGATTTGCTCCTCTGACGATGGAGAGATATCTCTGGGACCTCTCGGTGTTACGGCATCCATGATCGTCTGGCCAGACCCTTTGTGATTTGATCATGGGGATGCCGGAACACGGGAACGAGAAAAGAGAACAATACCGATAACGAGGTAACTCGCATAGTGGACAAGTTGTTGATCCACGGGGATGCCAACATGTCTCACCTCGAGTATTTGTAACCTATCGCGAAGCAACAGGAATAGCACACGACAACTGGAGGTTCACTCGAATATTTATTCGTGTGGGTATAGGGATCGATATGGGTGTCCATGGCTCCAATGCTGATCATTGGTCGGAAAGTGTTCCGGTCATGTCTATACTTCACCGAACCTATAGGGTCACATGCTTAAGGGTCATCTATATGTTGAATACTAGATAAGGAGTCCGAGAGAAAGTCACTGGAAAAGTTTCGGAGACAACAAAAAAGTGCCGGAGAGAACACCGAAAAAGTTTTGGTAAAACCGAAAAGTTGGTTCGGATAAAACCATTGATCATAAAAGGTTTTGGCAAGCACGGGGAATGTTTTGGAGGTTGCCAGATTAGTCTGGTAATTTCTGGAATTTTGCTGGAGAAAAAACCGAAAAAAGTTTTCGGAGCTACCGGAATTGTTTACCGGGTAAACGAAGATGGTTTTAAATTAAACCGCCATACTGGAAATGTTCCGGAGCACGTCTAGATAATTTTAGAGGTTGCCAAAACTGTTCTGGGACATTCTAGAAATTTTCGGAAGTAATAGTTGCGGAAAACATCTTGTCCCAGCGTGAGGGGACAAGATCCCACGACTCGTGGGGGCTGTTTTGGGGCGCCTCCCCTTGGGGGGGGGGGCAGCCCCTTGTGGCTCGACAAAAGGTCTTTGAGGGCCCCCCATGGTGGGGGGCTGCCTCCACAAATGGTGGAAAGTGTTGGGAGGTGGTGGGGCCCCATGTTGGAGCACCATGGACAAGGGAACATGTTTTTCCCTTGTTTGGTGGGAACATGTTCTCCTTGTTTTGTGGGAACATGTTTTCCCCATGTTTAGTGGGCTGAAATTTCAGCCCCCTCCAACCCTTCCACCACTATATAAGAAGGAGGAGAGGTGCTCTCCAAATACACCCCTTGCTCTCATACACATGCCATGCATTATCTGGCTTCTTCTCTCCCTCCCATGGAAAGAGTTTCATAGAGCCAAAAGGTTGTCTGGGTTCCGGTGGGAACTAGTTCTGGACGGCGAAGCCCTGCCGGATACATGACACCGTATGTGTGCAACTCTGTAGAGAGATCATAGATTCGGTCTTAGTTCAAGAGTGCCTCCCGTAGGGCTGTCCGTGTGACCGTCCGAGTTTTGGAGGTCCTCCCGAAGGGCTGTGTGGGTGACAGTCCAAGTTTCGGAGGTCCTCCCAAAGGGTTGTCCGCGACACCATCCGGGGGACTGTCCGACCGCCTCCCGGAGGGCTGTTCGCGAGGCAGATGAGGGTATACATCCTCACGGTTGGGAGGTTGTAAAATCCTAGCTGCAGGGATCTGCACCACCGATCGTCATCGACTCTACTTTCGCTACGCTATGAGTCGGTAACGAAATGATCAAACCTTGTATGCAGTCTCCATAGTGGTCCTGGGCTGGTGCATAGGTCGATTTTTTTGTTTTCTACCGTGTTACCCAACAGGGATCTCATCCGGAACTCCGAACAACCTTTGGTCACCATCATACATAACTCTATACTATCGAAACGTCATCGAACCTTAAGTGTGCAGACCCTACGGGTTCGAGAACTATGTAGACATGACCGAGACACCTCTATGGTCAATAACCAATAGCCGGACCTGGATGCCCATACTGGTTCCTACATATTCTACGAACATATTTATCGGTCGAACCTCTATGTCAAGTATTCAGTTAATCCCGTATGATGTTCCCTTTGTTCTTTGGTATGTTACTTGCCCGAGATTCGAGGTATCTCCATACCTAGTTCAACCTCGTTACTGGTAAGTCTCTTTACTCATTCTATAATACAAGATCCCATGACTAACACTTAGTCACATTTCTTGCAAGGCTTATTGTGATGTTGTATTACCGAGTGGGCCCTGAGATACCTCTCCGTCACACAGAGTAACAAATCCCAGTCTTGATCCATGCCAACCCAACAGACACCCTTGTAGATACCTGTAGAGCACCTTTATAGTCACCCAGTTACGTTGCGACGTTTGATACACACCAGGTACTCCTTCGGTGTCAGTGAGTTGCATGATCTCATGGTCATAGGAACATATACTTGTCATACAGAAAACAATAGCAATAAACTGACACGATCATATGCTATGTTTGTAGTTTGGGTCTTGTCCATCACATCATTCTCCTAATGACGTGATCCCATTATCAAATGATATCTCATGTCCATGACTAGGAAACCATAGCCATCTTTGATCAACGAGCTAGTCTATTAGAGGCATACTAGGGACATGGTGTTGTCTATGTATCCACACATGTATCTGAGTTCTGATCAACACAATTATAGCATGGATAATAAACGATTATCATGAACAAGGAAATATGATAATAACCAATTTATTAGTGCCTCTAGGGCATATTTCCAATAGTCTCCCACTTGCACTAGAGTCAATAATCGAGTTCACACCACCAGGTGATTCGCATTGTTATGAATCTAACACCCAATGAGTTCTGGGGCTCGATCATGCTCTGCATGTGAGAGAGTTCTTATAGTCAACGGGTCTACGACATTTAGATCTGTGTATACTTTGCAAATCTCTATTTCAAACTGTAAACACTGCTACCACACTCCACTTGGAGCTATTCCAAATGGCTGCTCTACTATACGTATCCGGATTGCTACTAAGAGTCATCAGGATTGGTGTCAAAGCTTGCATCGATGTAACTCTTTGCGACAAACTCTTTCTTACCTCCATAATCGAGAAACATTTCCCTAGTCTTTTAGTTACTCAGGATGATCTTGACCGTTGTCCAGTGATCCACTCCTGGATCACTCTTGTACCGCTTGATAGACTCATGGCAAGGCACACACAGGTGCAGTACACAGCATGGCATACTATACAGAGCCTATGGCTAAGGCATAGGGACGACATTCGTCCTTTCTCTTTCTTCTGCCGTGGTCGAGCTTTGAGTCTCACTCAACTTCACACCTTACAAAGCAGGCGAGAACACTTCTCTTTGACTAATCCATTTTGAACTCTTTCAAAATCTTGTCAAGGTATGTACTCATTAAAAGTCTAATCAAGCATCTTGATCTATCTCTATAGATCTTGATGCTCAACAATTAGGTAGCTTTATCCAGGTCTTCCTTTGAAAAACTCCTTTCAAACAACCCTTTATGCTTTCCAGAAATTCTACATCATTTCCGATTAATAATATGTCAACCACATATACTTATCAGAAATTCTATAGTGCTCCCACTCACTTTCTTGTAAATACAAGTTTCTCATAAACTTTGTATAAACTCAAAAACTTTGATCACCTCATCAAAGTGTATATTCCAACTCCGAGATGCTTGACTCAGTCCATAGAAGGATCACTGAAGCTTGCTCACCTTTTAGCATCCTTAAGACTGACAAAACCTTTTGGTTGTATCACATACAACTTTTCCTCAAGTAAACTGTTAAGGAAACGATGTTTTGTCATCCATCTGCCAGATTTCATAATTGAAAAATGCAGCAACTGCTAATATAATTCCAACAGACTTTAGCATCGCTACGAGTGAGAAAGTCTCATCGCAGTCAACTCTTTGAACTTGTCGGAAACTTCTTTGTGACAAGTCAAGCTTTATAAATGGTGACATTTACCATCAGCGTCTCTCTTCATCTCAAAGGTCCATTTGTACTCGACGACCTGCCGTCCAACGAGCAAGTCTACCAAAGTCTATACTTGGTTTTCATACATGGATCCTTTCTTGGATTTCACGGCCTCTAACCATTTGTCGGAATACGGGGCCATCATCTCTTCTTCATATCTCGTAGGTTCATCGTTGTCCAACAACATGACCTCCAAGACAGGGTTGCCATACCACTAAGGAGTAGTACGCATCCTTGTCGACCTGCGAGGTTTGATACTAAATTGATCCAAAGCTTCATGATCATCATCATTTACTTCCTCTTCAACTGACGTAGTTTCCATAGGAACATCTTTCTGCGTTGCGCTACTCTCTGGTTGAAACAAAGGTTCAACAACCTCATCAAGTTCTATCTTCCTCCCACTCAATTCTTTCGAGAGAAAAATTTTCTCGGGAAAGGACCCGTTTTAGCAACAAACACTTTATGCTTGGATCTGAGATTGAAGGTTCACCTAACTGTTCTTAGGGTAATCTTTGAAGGTGCATTTGTCCGCTTTGGGTTCGAGCTCATTAGGTGAAAACATTTTTCCACACAAGCGTCGCAGCCCCAAACATTAAGAAATGACAGCTTAGGTTTCTATCAAACCATAATTCACATGATGTCATCTCAACGGATTTAGATGGTGCCCTATTTAAAGTGATTGTAGTTGTCTCTAATGCATAACCCCAAAACTATAGTAGAAAAATGATAAGACACATCATAGCCCGCACCATATCCAATAGAGAACGACTATGACGTTCGGACACACCATCACACTATGGTGTTCCAGGTGGGGTGAGTTGTGAAACGACTTTCACATTGTCTAAAGTTGTATGCCAAACTCGTAACTCAGATATTCACCTCCACGATCATATCGTAGACATTTTTATCTTCTTGTCATGATGATCTTCAACTTCACTCTGAATTTGCTTGAACTTTTCAAATGATTCACACTTGTGTTTAATTAAATAAACATACACTATATATACTCAAATCATTAGTGAAGATAAGAAAATAACGATATCCACTGCACGCAACAAGACTCATTGGATTGCATACATCAACATGTATCATTTCCAATAAATCACTTGCCCGCTCCATCAATCCGGAAAACGGGGTCCTTAGTCATCTTTCCCAAGAGGCATGGTTCGCATGTCTCAACCGATTTGAAATTGAATGAGTCCAAAGATCCATCAATATGGAGTTTCTTCATGCGCTTTATACCAATATGACATTTAGCAATAGTGCCACAAGTATGTGGTACTATCATTATTAACTTTGTATCTTTTGGCATCAATGTTATGAACATGTGTATTACTATGATCAAGATTCAACAAACCATTCTCACTGGGTGCATGACCATTGAAGGTATTATTCATGTAAACAGAATAACAATTATTATCTAACTTAAATGAATAATCGGGTTGCAATAAACACGATCTAATCACGTTCATGCTCAACGCAAAACATCAAATAACATTTATTTAGGTTCGTCACTAATCCCGAAGGTAGAGAGAGCATGCGATGTCGATCACATCAACCTTGGAAACATTTCCAACACACATCGTCACCTCACCCTTATCTAGTCTCCTTTTATTCCGTAGCTTTTACTTCGAGTTACTAACATTTTGCAACCGAACCGGTATCCAATACCCAGGTGCTATTAGGAGTACTAGCAAGGTACACGTCAATAACACATATATCAAATACACTTGTGTCGATGTTGTCAGCCTTCTTATCTACCAAGTATCTAGGGTTGTTCCGCTTCAGCGACCGCTCACCTCATAATAGAAGCACTTAGTCTCGGGTTTGGGTTCAACTTTGGGTTGCTTCACAAGAGCAGCAACTGACTTGGCATCCATGAAGTTTCCCTCCTTGCCCTTGCCCTTCTCGAAACTAGTGGTTTTACTAACCATCAACACTTGATGCTCCTTCTTGATTTCTACCTTCGCGGTGTCAAACATCGCGAACAGCTTAGGGATCATTATTTCTATCCCTGACATTTTATAGTTCATCACCAAGTTCTAGTAGCTTAGTGACAGTGACTTGGAGAACTATATCAATCGCTATCTTATCTGGAAGATAAACTCCCACTCGATTCAAGCGATTGTAGCACCCAGACAATCTGAGCACATGCTTAACGATTGAGCTGTTCTCTTTCATCTTGCAGGCAAAGAATCTTGTTGGAGATCTCACATCTCGCAACACGGGCACGAGCCTAAGATCAAAATTTCAGCTCTTAGAACATCTCATGTGTTCCGTGACGTTCAGAACATTTTTGAGCCTCAATTCTAAGCCGTAATGCATGACGCACTAAACTATCAAGTAGTCATCGGAACATGCCTATGAGATGTTCACAACATCTACAGACGTTGCTAGAGGGGGTGGCGCACCGAGTGATGCATTAAGGACATAAGCCATTTGTGCAGCAATGAGCACAATCTTTAGATCACGGACCCAGTCCGCAATATTGCAACCATCATCTTTCAACTCTATTTCTCTAGGAACATATATAAATTCAAGGGAGCTACAGCGTGAGCTAGTAATCTACAACATAATTTTGAAAGACACTACTGACTATGTTCACGATAATGACTTCAATTAATCATATTATTTAAGAACTCCCACTCAAATTGACATCCCTCCGATCATTCGAGTGATACATGATCCAAATTTACCAACTCAAGTCCGATCATCAAATGAGTTGAGGTGGTTTCAATGGTGAACATCATCATGTTGATCATATCTACTATATGACTCATGTTCGACCTTTCGGTCTCTTGTGTTCCAAGGCCATGTCTGTACATGCTAGGCTCGTCAAGTTTAGCCCGAGTGTTCTGCATGTGCAACACTGACTTGCACCCGTTGTATGTGAACGTAGAGTCTATCGCACCCGATCATCACGTGGTGTCTCGACATGACGAACTTTCGCAACGGTGCACACTCGGGGAGAACACAATTTATCTTGAAATTAAGTGAGGGATCACCTTATAATGCTACCATCATCCTAAGCAAAACAAGGTGCATAAAAGGATTAACATCACATGCAAATCATAAGTGACATGATATGGCCATGACCTTGTGCTTTTGATCTCCATCTTGAAAGCACCGACATGATCTCCATCATCACCGACATGACACCATGATCTCCATCATCTTGATCTCCATCAACGTGTCGCCATCGGGGTTGTTGCGCCCACCATGCTTCTACTACTATTGCTACCGTTTAGCGATAAAGTAAAGCATTACATAGCGCTTAATGATTGACGCGTAGGTCATACAATAATTAAAGTCAACCCGATGGCTCCTGCCGGTTGCCGTACTTATCGACATGCATGTCGTGATATTCTATACATCACATGATCATCTCATACATCACATATATCTCATCATGTAATTGGCCATATGACATCACAACATACCCTGCAAAAACAAGTTAGACGTCCTCTAATTGTTGTTGCATGTTTTATGTGGATGCTACGGGTATCTAGCAAGAACAATTCTCACCTACGCATAAACCACAACGGTGATACATAAGTTTATTTTCAACCTTCTCAAGGACCGCCTAAGTCGAATCCGATCCAACTAAAGTAGGAGAAAGAGACACCCGCTAGCCATCTTTGTGCAACTAAGTTACACGTTAGTCGATGGAACCGGTCTCTCGTAAGCGTACGAGTAAGTTTGGTCCGGGCCGCTTCATCCCACAATACCGCTAAACCAAAACATGACCAAGGGAGGAAGCAATCTAAGCATCAACGCCCACAAACTCTTTGTGTTCTACTCGAGATCTCATCTACACATAGACCTAGCTCATGATGCCATTTTGGGGGAACGTTGCATGGGAAACAAAAAAATTCCTACGCACACGCAAGATCTATCCATGGTGATGAGCATCTACGAGAGGGAGAGTGTATCTACATACCCTTGTAGATCGCTAAGCGGGAGGCGTTAAGAAACGCGGTTGGTGTAGTCGAACGTCTTCGCGATCCAAATCGCCAAGCATCCTGCGATCTCATCACGATCTGTCCCGCGATCCAATCACGATCCGTCCCGCGAACTCATCACGATCCGTCCCACGATCCATCTTGTGATCTTGATTACGGTCCTTCCGATCTAGCGCCGAACGGACGACACCTCCGTGTTCAGCACACGTACTGCTAGATGACGATCTCCGCCTTTTTGATCCAGCAAGAGGGAGCGTTGAGGTAGATGAGTTCTCCAGCAGCGCGATGGCGTTGCGGCGATGGTGGTGGAGCTCTTCCAGCAGGGCTTCGCCTAAGCACCGCTGAAAACCGATCTTGAGGAGAAACTGCGATCTAGAGGAGAGGTAGCACGTGGCTATTAGGGTTAGCTTTTTCCTCTAAATCCTCTAGTATATATAGGAGGGAGGGAGGGGAGGAGGCAGCCTCAAACCCTCAAGGTTTAGTCGAAATTGGAGGTGGAGGAGTCCTACTCCAATCCGATTAGGAGTAGGATTCCTCCTTTCCACTTGGAAACTCTTTCCACCTCTCCACCTTTGGATTTTTTTCCTTCTCAAACCACTCCAGCCGCATGGGCCCTTAGAGGAGGCTTCGGCCAGCCCACCAGGGGCTGGTTTACCTCCTCCCACGGGCCATGTAGCCTCTTGGATCGAAATACCTCTCCCGATGGTCCCCCGGTACACTACCAGCACTCCCGGTACACTACCGATGAGCCTGAAACTTTTCCGGTGACCAAAACAGGACTTCCTATATATCAATATTTACCTACGGACCATTCCGGAGCTCCTCGTGACGTCCGGGAACTCATCTAGGACTCCGAACAACCTTCGGTCACCACCATACATAACTCTATACTACCGAAACGTCACCGAACCTTAAGTCTGCAGACCCTGCGGGATCGAGAACTATGTAGACATGACCGAGACACCTCTAAGGTCAATAACCAATAGCAGGACCTGGATGCTCATATTGGTTCCTACATATTCTATGAAGATCTTTATCGGTCGAACCTCTATGTCAAGGATTCAGTTAATCCCGTATGATGTTTCCTTTGTTCTTCGGTATGTTACTTGCCCGAGATTCGATCGTCGGTATCTCCATACCTAGTTCAACCTCGTTACCGGCAAGTCTCTTTACTCGTTCCGTAATACAAGATCTCATGACTAACACTTAGTCACATTGCTTGCAAAGCTTATTGTGATGTTGTATTACCGAGTGAGCCCTGAGATACCTCTCCGTCACACAGAGTAACAAATCCCATTCTTGATCCATGCCAACCGAACAGACACCGTCAGAGATAGCTGTAGAGCACCTTTATAGTCACCCAACTACATTGCGACGTTTGATATACACAAGGTACTCCTCTAGTGTCAGTGAGTTGCATGATCTCATGGTCATAGGAACAAATACTTGACATGCAGAAAACAATAGCAATAAACTGACACGATCACATGCTACGTTTGAAGTTTGGGTCTTGTCCATCACATCATTCTCCTAATGACGTGATCCCGTTATCAAATGACATCTCATGTCCATAACTAGGAAACCATAGCCATCTTTGATCAACGAGATAGTCTATTAGAGGCATACTAGGGACATGGTGTTGTCTATGTATCCACACATGTATCTGAGTTTCCGATCAACACAATTATAGCATGGATAATAAACGATTATCATGAACAAGGAAATATGATAATAACCAATTTATTATTGCCTCTAGGGCATATTTCCAACACCTCCCCATCTTCTTCGCTAACCCGCTACAAGAACTCTCTCTCCCCCTCTCTCTACGACCTCCAGTCCCCCTAAGATTTCTTTCGTTTCTCAGCGGTTTTGGCGGATCGGGATGGCTTCGACAAAAGAAAAGTAATCTCCTACAATCCCTCCAATTCGTTTTTGTCATATACCTTTCTATTCGATGCATTATTTTCTTCAAATCAACCCTATGTTTGAACTAGATTTAATTTGTTTTACCCTATGTTTGTTTTAGGTTGATTCTAGATGTTCTATTAGGTTGAATATTAACTCTAGTCATGAGTTTGAATAGTTGTATGTAGTGTCATGATGAACCCTAGTTCATGATTTGTTTTCTTCAAAATTTTGGTATGATGCATATTCGAGGAATTAAGTCCTACGTAGTGTCATGATGAACCCTATGTTTGTTTTGATGTGATGCATGTTGATGATATGAATGAATCATATATATATAGTGAATTTTGGAGGAATTATGCTTAAGCTATGTAAAAAAATGAATAAATGAAATGCTTATGCAAAATGAATAAATGAATCAAGCTTATGAATCATGTTTCAAAATGAATGAATGATTTTTTTACAAATGTTTGTTGAATTATGCTTATGCAATTTTTAGGAGCCCCCCTCTTGCGGACAACATTGACACTAGGTGCTACATGCTTGACCCTACGTTCGATAAGGGTCATCGTGCCCGTTTCATAGATAATAGAGTGTTAATTACTATGATCCAAATATTGAACCAAAGGTTTCAAATTGATGAAATAAGTTACTAATTAATTGCGTCTACATTTTGACATATGCTCCCGCCACTTCGGATGAGGGGTCACACCAAGGCTGTTGAGATGGAGTACGACGAGCGCTACGCACCGTACATCAGGAGAGCCCGACTGTTGGGTTTCGTCACGCAGTTCAAATGTGTGCCGCTGACGCTCGTCCACTTAGCTCTCACAGCTTTTATAGACTGGTGACGGCCCGAGATGCAAAGTTTTCATTTCCACAATGGGTGGAATCCTTCAAATGACCAGCTCAGTCATTTGGATGTTTTTGTATTTGTGATCCGTTGTTGTTGTATATTATTTTTCCTATTTTGGACATGTTTTTCTTTGGTTTTTGATTCGTTTTGATTGTATTGACCTTGTATTGTTCATTTAAATTCAATAAAAATGCGCAATAGAGTCATGCTGTTTCCTAAAAAAAGGTCTACATGGTGTTGTGTGCCCAAGTGGACTTTTTAAGTAAATATCTGACCATTGAATACACACAAGCCGCCAAATTTTGTTACTCGGAGTCCACTAGCCCACTTGCTCAATCGCATGTGTTGTAGCCTTGTAGGCAACAACATGTACTCGCAGTGCCTTGAGTTTGCTACACGGTCAAAACACGACACGACCATCAATCAACAGAACGTTTCTCCTCTTTACTCCAACATCAATTTAACATTCAACACCCCGGCTGCGTTTCCAGTAGCCTTTTCCTGATGGATGGGATTGTTTGCTTTTGTTGTATCAGGCATATATGCTCCTCTCATGCACCATTATTTGTGAGAAAGTTTTGGAGGTGATTAAGTTTTGCAAGGAGCACTGCAATTCGTTCTCTCTCTCTCTAAAAAATGGAGTTGTACTGCTCAAGGAGGAGCAAGTTCACCCCCGCAAAGGATAGGGACATTTTTTCAAAAAGAGGCGTTTTATATTACTTAAAGGATTTAAGTATTACACCTGACCCCGCATAACTAAGATACACACAGCTAAACAAGGCCCTCTCACACAAACAAAAAATAAAAAACGAAATACAAAGAGACGTGTAGAGTCTGTATAACGCCTAAAGCGTAGAGGGGCCAATCCTAAGATCATGCTGCCACCCATGTTGGGTCAAAGTATCTCTCGCCGTAGCCTCCAATCGTGTACACACCTCCATAAACAGGTCTCGATTCTCCATGCGATGTAGAGAGGACCATAAACGAAGAGTCCGTGTACATCTATAGATAACCTGCATCAGAGAAGTACTTTTATCATCAAAAATCTTATCATTTCTACATAGCCAAAGCGACCAAATAACGGCAAGCGCTCCCACCTGAGAAGAGTTCTAAACATGTGATCAATCCCATGTAACCAGTTGCTAAATACATTAGCAACACTACAAGGAGGATACAAGCTAGAAGCTATTTGGATGACTGACCATATAAAACGAGCCAATTTGCATTGCAAGAATAAATGTGTTATTGTCTCATCATGGTGACAAAAGACACATTGCGTACTTCCATGCCAATTCCTCTTAATAAGCTTATCTTTAGTAGGAATGACTCTGGGACGAAGATACCATGCAAAGATTTTATTCTTAAGAGGTATCTTCATCTTTCAGATCTTCTTGTTATTATCAACTGGCACATCAGACTGGAGTAACGCTCTATACATTGACTCTACTGAGAATTGTCCATTTCCATGGAGGTTCCATCGGAAAATATCAGACCCATGTGACAATTGCATCATGGACAACCGCTGGAGCAGGATGTTCCATGATTGGAGTCTGGGTCCAATTAAATCTCTTTTGAACGTCACATTTTGCAGAAAAGATTCCATTACCATGGCGATAGTATCACCCTTGTGGCGCACAATGTTGTATAGAGCCGGATATTGTTTCCGGAGTGTGGCATCTCCTAGCTACTTGTCCTCCCAAAATCTAATTTCCGAGCTGTTCTTAATTGAGAAGGATCCTTAGCAGAGGAAATATTTCTTCGTAGCCATTAGACCGGCCCAAAAGTGGGAATCCCCAGGCTTCCAGTATACCTGGGATACCGCCTTGGAACCCACATATTTCCTTCTTAGGAGGGTTTGCCATACACCATCTTCCATCAGTAATTTAAACAACCATTTGCCGAGGAGGGCCCTATTCTTAACCTCAAGGTCATGAATGCCCATCCCGCCTTGGTCTTTGGGACGGCAAACCACACTCCATTTGGCCAGTCGATATTTCTTTCTCTCGCTATCTCCTTGCCAAAAGAATCTTGATCGGAAATAATCCAATCTATGTAAGACTCCTTTCGGCAACTGGAAGAAGGAAATCATATATAGTACCATATTACTTAGTACTAAATTGATGAGGACCAATCTTCCACCCAGAGACAATAGTTTACCTTTCCAACTGCTAAGTGTTTTTTACAGTCTCTCCTTGACGTGTTTCCATTCAGCATTTGTGAGTCTCCGATAATGTATTGGTATCCCCAAATATGTGATTGGAAACTGGCCCAACCCGCATCCGAACAGTTCAGCGTACAGGTGGGCCTCGTCTTGAGCGTCGCCAAAGCAAAACAATTCACTTTTATGAAAATTGATCTTGAGACCTGAGAGTTGCTCGAATGCTGATAAAATCATTTTCATATTTCTCACTTTCTCGAGGTCATGATCCATGAAGAGAATCGTATCGTCGGCATATTGAAGTATAGAGAGACCACCATCAACAAGATGATTTAGTATCCCATCAATTTGGCCGTCAACCTTGGCACGCTCAATCATGACCGCTAGCATATCCGCCACTATATTGAATAGCATGGGCGATATCGAGTCACCTGGTCGCAATCCCTTCTTCGTTTGGAAATAGTGTCCAACGTCATCATTGACCTTAATGGCAACACTACCTCTAGAAATGAAGCTATGAACCATAGCGCGCCACTCTGCAGAAAATCCTTTCATCCTAAGAGTCTGTTGAAGAAATGACCACTTGACTTTGTCATAAGCTTTTTCGAAGTCTATTTTGAGTACCACCCCATTCAAGTTTTTCTCGTGTAATTCATGGACTGTTTCATGAAGGACAACAACTCCATCTAGGATGTGTCTGCCTTGCATGAAAGCTGTCTGTGAAGGGCGAACCACATGTCCAGCAACCGAATTCAGCTTAATAGTCGCAACCTTCGTGAATATTTTAAAACTAACATTAAGGAGGCAAATAGGTCTATATTGTTGTATCCTTTCAGCCTCATTAACCTTAGGTAATAAAATAATGCCACCGAAATTTAAGCGAAACAATTCTAGTTGGTCAGCATTAAGGTCGCTAAACAAAAGTAGAAGATCCGGTTTGATGACTTCCCAAAAGGATAGAGACATTTAGGCCATAATGAAGCCACAACATAGTTCTAACTTCAGTTTTACCAAAGTTTGCTAAAACACGACTAACATTATTTTGGTTCCTCCTGACATGAGTAAACACACATTCCCGGTTTCCCATGAGATGCTAAATTTCATGGACTATCATCGAGTACTTGACACAATCCATTACACTTGCAATTCGTTGCATTTTATTTAGTTAATTTGCATTTTGTTGAGATGGGCCTTGCCTTGCTAACTCATATTTATAAGATAATTAACAAAAATATGATACGACTTATCGGATATGTGTACTATTACACAAAACGATAAAGCACTAAGCTAAAATAAAGAAAATAAATGAAATGTTGCCTGCCACTCTGTTATTTTTGTTAAGAACAACTAGAGTTGCTCATAGACTCATGTAGTTTAATTTAAATGATACTTTATTTTTTTCTTTAAATATGCATAAGTATGTGTGTTATATATTCATAGAAAGAGAGAGCAAGATAACCATCCACCGTTTATGAGCAGGAAATACTCCCCAATTCGTGGCAATTACAAAGGGACTACTCACTACTTGTCTGCCTCGATAAATCCGCTAATACTCTATCCCTCCTTAAACATTCATATAGTCAAGTATACTAGCACCATCACAAGAATAAAAATCACCCCATTCGAACACAGTTTTTTGCTTTGCTGCTCATGAGAACAAGACTCTAGATTGTTTAAACTGAGCAAAGTTTAGATTCTTATCCAGACAAAGTAAAATTGTGTTTTTCGCCTGTTATTCCACTTGAAGATTTGAATCCTAGGCTAATGAAGAGCAACATAGATCGAAATGATCTAACCTAAAGACACGCGAACAAAGACGAACGATAATTAGATCCGAGTAGATCCATCAAAGACAGATCCACTAGAGAGACAACTCCACACGCCCACCGACGATGCTAGATGCACATCCGAGATGGGGGCTAGGAGGAGAGAACCTTATTCCATCTTAAGGGAGCCACTGCCGTCTTACCTTCCTGAGCATGACACAAACCCTAACAAAATTCAAAGAAACGTCTAAAAAAGAACACCTCTTACCGTTAAGGAATGGGATCCACCGCGCCCCCATTGCCCTATGGCCACCGGAGACGAGAGAAATGGCGGTGGCGCCAACGGGAGGTAGAGGAACCCTAGACTGTTTTGGAGAGGAGGTGTGAGTAGACGGCGACCGATATAATACCAGTAAGTAAAATATAACTTACATGATGCAAAAAAATACATTATTGGGTTCCTGTTTGCATGAAGTTTCTAAATAGTGCCTTCTTTGCGGAGATAAATAGTACTATTTTTACTGCATGTAAATCATATTTTACTAATCCTATCTATAATCAAATTTTCACTCAAAGGTCAAAATACAAGAGGACGTATTAAATTCAAATGGAGGATGTAGTCTGCATTTCTCTTCTACGTTGTACTTTGTTTGTTCAAGGAAGACAATCAAATTATTTAGTTGATTATTGCAACCTTTCCACTTTCTTGTGAGATCGACTATACCCATCCGACTGAGAGCATCTCCAACCGCTGCCCCAAAGGACCCCCAGGTCTCTTTTTTATTGCCGGCGGGCGAAAAAAATTCCAGTCCCCCTCCCAAAACGCCGATTTTCGCCTGTTGGGCCCTTTTTTGGATCGGCGAACCCAGGACAAACCCAGGGCGCTAAGGACCCTGGAGAAGCCGGCTGAAGCGAAAGGCCACGTGGGTCCGAGCTATCAGCGACAAAGGCTCCATTTTCCCGCTGTTTTCCCTCCTCTTCCCTCTGTTGGAAATATGCCCTAGAGGCAATAATAAATTATTTATTATCATATTTCCTTGTTCATGATAATCGTCTATTATCCATGCTATAATTGTATTGATCGGAGACTTAGATGCATGTGTGGATACATAGACAAAACCATGTCCCTAGTATGCCTCTAATAGACTAGCTCGTTGATCAAAGATGGTCAGGTTTCCTAGCAATTGACATGTGATGTCATTTGATAACGGGATCACATCATTAGGAGAATGATGTGATGGACAAGACCCAAACTACAAACGTAGCATATGATCGTGTCAGTTTGTTGCTACTGTTTTCTGCATGTCAAAGTATGTGTTCCTATGACCATGAGATCATGCAGCTCACAGACATCGGAGGAGTACCTTGTGTGTATCAAACGTCACAACATAACTGGGTGACTATAAAGGTGCTCTACAGGTATCTCCGAGGGTGTCTGTTGAGTTGGCATGGATCAAGACTGGGATTTGTTACTCCGTGTGACGGAGAGGTATCTCAGGGCCCATTCGGTAATACAACATCACAATAAGCCTTGCAAGCAATGTGACTAAGTGTTAGTCACGGGATCTTGTATTACGGAACGAGTAAAGAGACTTGCCGGTAACGAGGTTGAATTAGGTATGGAGATACCGACGATCGAATCTCGGGCAAGTAACATACCGAATAGCAAAGGGAACATCATACGGGATTAACTGAATCCTTGACATAGAGGTTCGACCGATAAAGATCTTCATAGAATATGTAGGAACCAATGTGGACATCCAGGTCCCGCCATTGGTTATT
Source organism: Hordeum marinum (assembly GCA_022496015.1). NCBI lineage: Eukaryota > Viridiplantae > Streptophyta > Magnoliopsida > Poales > Poaceae > Hordeum > Hordeum marinum. The sequence continues at coordinate 50,581,006 of CM039677.1, forward strand.
GACCGTAGAAGTGTATCGGTCATATCTACATAGTTCTCGAACCCGCAGGGTCTGCACACTTAAGGTTTGGTGACGTTTCGGTAGTATCGAGTTATGTATGGTGGTGACCAAAGGTTGTTCGGAGTCCCGGATGAGATCCCGGACATCACGAGGAGCTCCGGAATGGTCTGGAGGTAAAGATTGATATATAGGAAGTCCCATTTTGTCGCCGGAAAAGTTTCGGGCTAATCGGTAATGTACCGGGAGTGCCGGTAGTGTACCGGGAGACCACCGGGAGGGGTATTTCGACCCAAGAGGCTTCATGGGCTGTGGGAGAGTAAATACCAGCCTTTTTTAGGCTGGTGGAAGTCCCACACAAGGCCCATGCGGCTGGGAGAAAAAGCCCAAAGGGAAAAAGGTGGGAAAAGGCCAAAAAAAGGAGGAATCCTAGTCCTACTAGGATTGGAGGAGGAGTCCTCCTCTCCTCCCCACTTTGGTCGACCCAAGGGCTGGCTTTTTGGCAGCCAAGACTCCTCCTCCTCTCCTCCTATATATACTAGACGATTTTAGGGATTTGGCACAGAATTTTCAGCCACGTGCTACCCGTTCCTCTAGTGCATAGTTTCTCCTCTAGATCGGTTTTCTGCAGTGCTTAGGCGAAGCCCTGCCGGAATTGCCCCACCACCATCGCCGGAGCGCCGTCATGCTGCCGGTGAACTCTTCTTCCTCTCCACTTCCTCTTGCTAGATCAAGATGGTGGAGATCGTCATCAAGCTGCACGTGTGCTGAACGCGGAGGTGCCGTCCGTTCGGCGCTAGATCGGAAGGACCGTGATCAAGATCGCGAGACGGTTCGTGACGAGTTCGCGGGACGGATCGTGATGAGTTCACGGGACAGATCGTGATGAAGATCACGAAACGGATCGTGATGAGTTCGCGGGACGGATCGTGATGAGTTCACGGGATGGATCGTGATGAGATCGCGGGACGCTCGGCGATTTGGATCGCGAAGACGTTCGACTACACCAACCGCGTTTCTTAACGCTTCCCGCTTAGAGATCTACAAGGGTATGTAGATCCACTCCCCCTCTCGTAGATGCTCATCACCATGGATAGATATTGCGTGTGCATAGGAATTTTTTTGTTTCCCATGCAACGTTCCCCAACAGTGGCATCATGAGCCAGGTCTATGTGTATATGAGATCTCGAGTAGAACACAAAAGGTTTGTGGGCGTTGATGCTTAGATTGCTTCTTCCCTTGGTCGGATTTTGGTTCAGCAGTATTGTGAGATGACGCGGCCCAGACCAACATTACTCGTACGCTTACGAGAGACCGGTTCCCTCGACGCAACTTGTTGCCTAGATGGCTTGCGGGTGGCAGTTTCTCTCACTTTAGTTGGATCGGATTCGACAAAGGCGGTCCTTGAGATGGTTGAAAAGCAACTAGTGTATCACCATTGTGGTTTTTGCGTAGATGAGAATTGTTCTTGCTAGATACCCGTAGCAGCCACGCAAAACATGCAACAACAATTAGAGGTCGTCTAACTTGTTTTGTAGGGTATGTTGTGATGTGATATGGCCAATTACATGATGTGATATATGTAATGTATGAGATGATCATGTGATGTATAGAATTTCACGACTTGCATGTCGATGAGTACAGGAACCGGCAGGAGCCATAGGGTTGTCTTTAATTATTGTATGACCTGCGTGTCAATCATTAAGCGCTATGTAATGCTTTACTTTATCGCTAAACGGTAGCAATAATAGTAGAAGCATGCAAGGCGTGACAACCCCAATGGCGACACGTTGATGGAGATCAAGATGATGGAGATCATGGTGTCGTGCCGGTGACGATGGAGATCATGTCGGTGGTTTCAAGATGGAGATCTAAAGCACAAGTTCATGGCCATATCATGTCACTTATGAATTGCATGCGATGTTAATCCTTTTATGCACCTTGTTTTGCTTAGTACGACGGTAGCATTATAAGGTGATCCCTCACTTAAATTTCAAGATAAATTGTGTTCTCCCCGAGTGTGCACCGTTGCGAAAGTTCGTCGTGTTGAGACACCACGTGATGATCGGGTGTGATAGACTCTACGTTCACATACAATGGGTGCAAGCCAGTGTTGCACGCGCAGAACACTCGGGTTAAACTTGACGAGCCTAGCATGTACGGACATGGCCTCGGAACACAAGAGACCGAAAGGTCGAACATGAGTCATATAGTAGATATGATCAACATGATGATGTTCACCATTGTAACCACCTCAACTCACGTGATGATCGGACTTGAGTTGGTGAATTTGGATCATGTATCACTTGGATGACTGGAGGGATGTCAATTTGAGTGGGAGTTCTTAAGTATTATGATTAATTGAACTCATTATCATGAACATAGTCAGTAGTGTGTTTGCAAATTATGTTGTTGATTACTTGCTCGTGCTGTAGCTCCCTTGAATTTTTATATGTTCCTAGAGAAATAGAGTTGAAAGATGATGGCAGCAATAGTGCGGATTGGATCCGTGATCTGAGGATTGTCCTCATTGCTACATAGAAGGCTTATGTCCTTAATGCACCGCTCGGCGCACCAAACCCTCTAGCGTTGTTTGTAGATGTTGTGAACATCTGACAGGCACGTTTTGATAACTACCTGATAGTTTAGTGTGCCATGCATTACAGCTTAGAATTGAGGCTCCAAAACTTTTTGAACGTCATGGAACATATGAGATGTTCTAAGAGCTGAAATTAGGATCTCAGGCTCATGCCCGTGTTGCGAGATATGAGATCTCCAACAAGATTCTTTGTCTGTAAGATGATAGATTATAGCTCAATCATTGAGCATGCGCTCAGATTGTCTGGGTGCTACAATCTCTTGAATCGAGTGGGAGTTGATCTTCCAGATAAGATAGTGATTGATATAGTTCTCCAAGCACTGTCACTAAAGCTACTAGAACTTGGTGATGAACTATAAAACGCCAGGGATAGAAATAATGATCCCTGAGCTATTCGTGATGTTTGACACCGCGAAGGTAGAAATCGAGAAGGAGCGTCAAAGTGTTGATGGTTAGTTAAAACCACTAAGTTTCAAGAAGGGCAAGAGCAAGGAGGGAAACTTCATGGATAGCAAGTCAGTTGCTGCTCCAGTGAAGCAACCCAAAGTTGAACTCAAACCCGAGACTAACTGCTTCGATTATGAGGAGAGCGGTCGCTGAAGTGGAACAACCCTAGATACTTGGTCGATAAGAAGGCTGGCAACGTCAACAGAAGTATATTTGATATACGTGTTATTGATGTGTACCTTGCTAGTACTCCTAGTAGCACCTGGGTATTAGAGACCGGTTCGGTTGCTAAATGTTAGTGACTCGAAATAAAAGCTACGAAATAAACGGAGAACTAGCTAAGTGTGAGGTGACGATGTGTGTTGGAAATGTTTCCAAGGTTGATGTAATCAACATCGCACGCTCTCTCTACCTTCGAGATTAGTGACGAACCTAAATAAATGTTATTTGGTGTTTTTGCGTTGAGCATGAACGTGATTAGATCATGTTCATTGCAACACGGTTATTCATTTAAGTTAGAGAATAATGGTTATTCTATTTACATGAATAATACCTTCAATGGTCATGCACCCAGTAAGAATGGTTTGTTGAAACTTGATCGCAGTAATACACATGTTCATAACATTGATGCCAAAAAGATACAAAGTTAATAATGATAGTACCACATGCTTGTGGCACTGCCGCTAAATGTCATATTGGTATAAAGCGCATGAAGAAACTCCATGCTGATGGATCTTTGGACTCATTCGATTTCGAATCGGTTGAGACATGCGAACCATGCCTCTTGGTCAAGATGACTAAGGACCCCGTTTTTGTTTTGATGAAGCGGGCAAGTGATTTATTGGAAATGATACATGTTGATGTATGCAATCCAATGAGTCTTGTAGTGTGCAGTGGATATCATTATTTTCTTACCTTCACTGATGATTTGAGTAGATATAGTGTATATTTACTTAATGAAACACAAGTTTGAATCGTTTGAAAGGTTCAAGCAAATTCAGAGTGAAGTTTAAGATCATCGTGAGAAGAAGATAAAGATGTTTGCGATATGATCGTGGAGGTGAATATCTGAGTTACAAGTTTGGCATACAACTTCAGACAATCTGAAAATTGTTTCACAACTCACGCCACCTAGAACACCATAGTGTGATGGTGTGTCCGAACGTCATAGTCGTGCTCTATTGGATATGGTGCATGCTATGATGTCTCTTATCGTTTTGTTACTATAATTTTGGGGTTATGCATTAGAGACAACTACATTTACTTTAAATAGGACAACTACATTAGAGACAACTAAATCCGTTGAGATGACACCGTGTGAATTTTGGTTTGATAGAAACCTAAGCTGTCATTTCTTAATGCTTGGGGCTACGACGCTTGTGTGGAAAATGTTTTCACCTAATGAGCTTGAACCCAAAGCGGACAAATGCATCTTCATAGAATACCCTAAGAACAGTTGGGTGAACCTTCTATCTCATATCCAAGCATAAAATGTTTATTGCTAAAACTGGGTCCTTTCTCGAGAAAAGGTTTCTCTTGAAAGAATTGAGTGGGAGGAGGATAGAACTTGATGAGGTTATTGAACCTCTTCTTCAACCAGAAAGTAGCGCAGCGTAGAAAGATGTTTCTGTGAAGCCTACGTCAGTTGAAGAGGAAGTTAATGATGATGATCATGAAGCTTCGGATCAAGTTACTATCGACCTACGAGGAAAATAGAACTTGATGAGGTTATTGAACCTTCACTTCAACCAGAAAGTGGCGCAGCGCAAAAAGATGTTTCTGTGAAGCCTACGTCAGTTGAAGAGGAAGTTAATGATGATGATCATGAAGCTTCGGATCAAGTTACTATCAAACTTCGTAGGTCGACAAGGATGTTTCTACAAAGAGTTCAAAATGGATTAGTCAGATAGAAGTGTTCTCGCCTACTTTGTAAGGTGTGAAGTTGAGTGAGACTCAAAGCTCGACCACGGCAGAAGGAAGAGAAAGGACGAATGTCGTCCCCTATGCTTTAGCCATAGGCTCTGTATAGTATGCCATGTTGTGTACCGCACCTGTGTGTGCCTTGCCATGAGTCCGTCAAGGGGTACAAGAGTGATCCAGGAGTGGATCACTGGACAGCGGTCAAGATTATCCTTAGTAACTAAAAGGACTAAGGAGATGCTTCTCGATTATGGAGGTGATAAAGAGTTCGTCGTAAAGAGTCACGTGGATGCAAGCTTTAACACCAATCCAGATGACCCGTAGTAGCAATCTGGATACATATAGTGGAGCAGCCATTTGGAATAGTACCAAGTGAAGTGTGGTAGCAGTGTTTAAGGTTTGACACAGAGATTTGCAAAAGTACACACGGATCTGAATGTCACAAACCCGTTGACTATAAGACCTCTCTCACATGCAAAGCATGATCGAGCCCCAGAACTCATTGGGTATTAGATTCATAACAATGTGAATCACATGGTGATGTGAACTAGATTATTGACTCTAGTGCAAGTTGGAGACTGTTGGAAATATGCCCTAGAGGCAATAATAAATTAGTTATTATCATATTTCCTTGTTCATGATAATCGTTTATTATCCATGCTATAATTGCATTGATCGGAGACTTAGATGCATGTGTGGATACATAGACAAAACCATGTCCCTAGTATGCCTCTAATAGACTAGCTCGTTGATCAAAGACGGTCAAGGTTTCCTAGCCATTGACATGTGATGTCATTTGATAACGGGATCACATCATTAGGAGAATGATGTGATGGACAAGACCAAAACTACAAACGTAGCATATGATTGTGTCAGTTTGTTGCTACTGTTTTCTGCATGTCAAAGTATGTGTTCCTATGACCATGAGATCATGCAGCTCACTGACATCGGAGGAGTACCTTGTGTGTATCAAACGTCGCAACCTAACTGGGTGACTATAAAGGTGCTCTACAGGTATCTCCGAGGGTGTCTGTTGAGTTGGCATGGATCAAGACTGGGATTTGTTACTTCGTGTGACGGAGAGGTATATCAGGACCCACTCGGTAATACAACATCACAATAAGCCTTGCAAGCAATGTGACTAAGTGTTAGTCATGGGATCTTGTATTACAGAACAAGTAAAGAGACTTGCCGGTAACGAGGTTGAACTAGGTATGGAGATACCGACGATCGAATCTCGGGCAAGTAACATACCGAAGAGCAAAGCGAACATCATACGGGATTAACTGAATCCTTGACATAGAGATTCGACCGATAAAGATCTTCATAGAATATGTAGGAACCAATGTGGACATCCAGGTCCCGCCATTGGTTGTTAACCATAGAGGTGTCTCGGTCATGTCTACATAGTTCTCGAACCCGCAGGGTCTGCACACTTAAGGTATTTCGACCCAAGAGGCTTCATGGGCTGTGGGAGAGTAAATACCAGCCTTTTTTGAGCTGGTGGAAGTCCCACACAAGGCCCATGTGGCTGGGAGAAAAAGCCCAAAGGGAAAAAGGTGGGAAAAGGCCAAAAAAAGGAGGAATCCTAGTCCTACTAGGATTGGAGGAGGAGTCCTCCTCTCCTCCCCACTTTGGTCGACCCAAGGGCTGGCTTTTTGGCATCCAAGACTCCTCCTCCTGTCCTCCTATATATACTAGACGATTTTAGGGATTTGGCACCGAATTTTCAGCCACGTGCTACCCGTTCCTCTAGTGCATAGTTTCTCTCTAGATCGGTTTTCTGCAGTGCTTAGGCGAAGCCCTACGGAATTGCTCCACCACCATCGCCGGAGCGCCGTCACGCTGCCGGTGAACTCTTCTTCCTCTCCACTTCCTCTTGCTGGATCAAGACGGTGGAGATCGTCATCAAGCTGCACGTGCGCTGAACGCGGAGGTGTCGTCCGTTCGGCGCTAGATCGGAAGGACCGTGATCAAGATTGTGAGACGGTTCGTGACGAGTTCGCGGGACGGATCGTGATCAAGATCACGAAACGGATCGTGATGAGTTTGCGGGACGCATCATGATGAGTTCACGGGACGGATCGTGATGAGATCGCGGGACACTCGGCGATTTGGATCGCGAAGACGTTCGACTACACCAACCGCGTTTCTTAACGCCTCCCGCTTAGCGATCTACAAGGGTATGTAGATCCACTCTCCCTCTCGTAGATGCTCATCACCATGGATAGATCTTGCGTGTGCGTAGGAAAATTTTTGTTTCCCATGCAACGTTCCCCAACACCCTCCCTCTCCCTCCGTTTCCCCATCCATTCTATCCATTTCCCTTCATCTCCCTCCGCCGCCAGGCCGCTGAAGAAGTACACCGCCCCTCGCCAAGCCACCGGCCCTGCCACCTCCAAGCCTCCCAAGGGCAGTGTGCCGATGCCAAAGCCCCGGGCTTGACGAACGCGGAGTGGAAGGTCGACGTCAATCGAAGGGAGGCGGTGACCACTGATCGCCGAAACAGGCTTCTCATGAAGAAAGCTAGGGATGCGGCGGTGGAGCAGGAGGCGTCATCTTGGCGGCCGATCTTCCCGGGGCAGCAGCAGGCGGGCCCGTTCGCGCGAGGCGCTTGGGGCAGCCAGCATAGCGTCGCCGGCCAACACCAACTTCCTGACGCCGGCGTGGGGCGGTTACGCGCGCTCGCCGGAGTACGTCGACGGCGACGCCGTCGGTGGCTTCAAACCCAACATCACCTTCCAGCACACGCCTTCCGCCTTCTCCGCCGGCGACCCCAACGCCTAGTACGGATACACGCCCTCGCCGACGTACTCGGGCACGTCTGTGACGGCACTGCGGTGCGGCCCCTACCTTTCGTGCCTGGTTCGGCCACACAGTTCAGTGCTGTCGAGGCCAAGACGGGGGAGATCATCAATACCGGCTCCGCCGCGGCAGCGGCGTTCTCCGGGTTTGGCACGCAAGATGCGGAGGACATCGCCGACATGGATGATGTCGACCATGATGAGGCCAAGGTGGAGGAGGAAATGGAGGAGGAAGAGCCGATGTCGGAACCCGCACCGACGAGGGGAAAAGGGAAAAAGAAGAAGTCAAGGTCTGCCAATGGGAAGCCGGCCGAGCCCCGCATCAAGTGGACGGTGAAGGAAGACGTGTGCCTCGTCGATGCGTGGAAGCAGCACAGCATGGACCCGATCACCGGACAAGGATAAGGCGGCGTTCGACAAGGGCAAGTTGGTCGTCCCCAAGTTCACTGGCACACACATATGCAGCGCAACGCCAAGGTCATGTTCAACCATTGGGCGAGCATCCAACTTGGGTGCACCAAGTGGCATGGGAGCGGCGCGAACGTCGAGCAACATGTATGTTCAAGGAACACCTCACTTCGCCGTCCTTCGCCGTGTTCGCCAACACTTGTGCTTTGCTGCAGATGGTTCGGATGATCGATTTGTTTTGCCGATGCAGCGATATCGATTCCGACTTCAAGTTCCTCCATGTGTTCACCCGGATCGAGTCCTGTGAGAAATGGGCCGAGGTCCGGCTTGCACTTGCCAACAAGGACGGCGTGTACAACCGAGATGCGCGTGTTGCTGGGGCGGCCAAAGGGCGGCCAGACAGGAAGAAGAAGGCAAAGAAGGGCAGGAACTACGCGCGGGTTGCCGAACGGCTGCTCGCGTTGATCGAGCAATGCATCGCCGATGCAAAGACCTACTCGACCCCGAGGGAGGAGAAGTCGGAGGCGAGGTGGTCGGCGTTGATGACGAAGCAGGACGCCAAGCTCGACCTCCTCAAGACCAACATCGCCGCGAGAAACGCAACACCGACCTGGCGTTCCTAATGGGAGGCGGCCCGGTGGAAATGGACCCGCAGTGAAGGCATGGTACTTGACGGAGCGCAACCTCATCCTCAACCTCATGCCCATGCCGACCGCATCGCCCATGCCGTCACCGAGCGCGCCTTCGTCTCCGTCGTCGCCAAACGCGTCCTTCCCGATGCCGATGCAGACGGCTACGCCGACCTCTCCCGCCACTCCGGGAGACGACGAGCTGGCCGTTTGAGTTCTATGTGCATGTCTATCGTCTTTTTGTACGTCGGACTATTGGCACGTTTTGATCGTCGGACCTGTGATGGCGATCGCCGGCCTGTGGCATGATAGACACCAACTTGTGGCATGACCGATGCTGAACTGTGGCATGATCGCCGACTTGCGTCGTTTTTTGGGCAACGGAAAATGAGACGTTTAAATTTATATGCACTTTATGGTCGAAGCTCGGGGGCGCGACTGGAATTTTGATCTCCAGAACGAAAATAACACCGGCTGAAACGTTTTGCGACCTCGTCAGACACGCTAGGGAGCAAACGGCTAGAGATGCTCTGAGGCCCAAGCTGTTAAACATGACAACAGCCGGACCGACATGGTGGGCTGGGTGAACGTGGACGTCGAGGGCAACCTGGCAACGTCCACGGCGAGTAGGATCGGCTGCACCCTGGTCATCGGTAGTGCTCTCTGTGGCAACTCTGATGGAGTACCGCGACATATGGCCTGATCCTAATGTAATTGAGGAGACCAACCATGTGTGTTTTCTATGTCCACCGAAGGTGCAGATCTCTGCATGCCACTATGAGGCAAATAACTGGATTAATCGGATGTTTCAGTTATAAGCAAGTACAACTGACCAACTTACAACTGGCCAGAAGACTAGTCACGGTGGAGCTTACATTAGTAACATACATGTTATCCTAGACTAAGTTATTATCTTCATAAGCTTCATTTATTAGGCTATATACTCATTTTGTCTTGGTATATGTGATGTTATTCATAGAATGAGTAAGGCTAGTTGTAACGAAAAGTATCATATATTAGTATCATGCATATGATACTAGTGGATGATAGTACATTCATAATGAATAGTTTCATATGTTAGTATCATAGGATAGGTAATTTATTGACATGCATGACACATAAAAACACAATATTTAATATGATACGATATCATGATGTGATACTCAAGCTTCTTTTTCTTTATTTAATTCTATACCACATCATCAAAATTATCTAGTTAACATGCATGATAATACCTATGATACTCCCATTATGACCAGCCTAACTAAATAAGTTACTCTCCTTATTAACTCATTCCATATAAACAAATTTATTGAGTTGAATCCGATGTTATTCTTGAAGTTACTCTCACGGCCAGTCTAATAATCGTGCACATAGATATCACTCACCAACAGTATCATAAACGGCTTCAATGATTGACCAATAGACTTGCACATACACCGGAGCTCTATTGCCGAATTAATACAACTGCTGCTCTTTTGTTCTCTCATGTTCAAAGCATGGCTTGTCCAAACCGACAAGTAAAATTGATTTCCTTCAACAGTGATTTCACTACAAGATTTGCATAATGCATCCATGGAAATCGGACAACATAATGGCTCTCCTTTTCATATTTAACGTTTGAGTCAGTGAAGAAAAGCAAGAAGATTATGTGCATGTCGTTAAAAAATGATGGTCGTGAAAAAATAAAATTGATTAAGCGAGCTCATATACGCAGGGGCGGGGATGAGTAAGAGGAAAGTGCATTGTTTTATTTCTCTCCTAGGATGTACTCTACATAAGTCAACATATTGACATATTGGTATGCATAATAAAACAACATGACTTAGGTGCGGTCCAAATCTTTCGGACGGATATGATCATGTGATTCAATAAATTTTCACATCATGATGTCACCGTCTATGTATGATATAATGCTACATGATGGATCTATTACCATGCTTTGACTTCCCACTATTTCATAGAATTCTGTTGGGGCTAAAATAAGCTTGGGAGGCAAAAGGAATGGCAAAATTTGGCACAAATAGACGGCGTGTAACCAAGCTACATGATCAGCATGCACGCTCGTACCCTTTCTCTTATTGATGGTCGCTCTTAAGTGGTCGCCTGGATGAGTATGGTCTCTAGAAACTAGTAGTTGGGTTGTACTTCATGGCACATCTGCTCATTGAGGGATATGTTGTCATTTGTTTAGTCACGCACATATTTGTTGCATCTTTGTGCTGATGCTTTCGGTGCTGGCAACTCTCCTGGTAGAGACCTAGAACATTTACACATATGTATGCATATATCGAGCCTTATGGATATAAACTTTTTCTCGTTAATGAAAAAGGTAGAACAATGGCCGATTTGCACAAAATCAATAAAGATGTCTACATTTCTGTGCCCAAGTGGAATTTCTATATAAAATCTTACTTTTAAATACAGAAAATATCCATTTTTTTTGCTTAGAGTCCACTTGCCCCCTCCAATGCCTGTTTTGTGGACAACAAATGAGGCAACCATCAATCGACGCAATGTTTTTCCTCTCTTCTACAACACCAATTTAACATCTAGCACCTAGCTGCCATAGCTAGTAGTTTCCGGATGGATGGGCTTGTTTGCTTTTATCGCGATATGCCTATAGATTCATGTGTCCTCTCATGCACCTCTCTCTCTCTCTCTCTCCCTCCCTCCCCCTCCCTCTCTTTGTGAGAAAAATGGAGTTGTATTACTTAAGGGGGAGCAAGTTCATCCCTGCAAAGGCTACGGAAATTTAGGCCAGAATGAAGCCACACCATAATTCTAGCTTCACTTCTATCAAAGTTTGTTAAAACATGACTAGCATTATTTTTGGTTCCTCCTAATATGAATAAACGCAAATTCCATATTTTCCATGTGATGCTGAATTTTGTCAACTATAATTGGGTACTTGGAACGATCCATCCAATTGCAATTCATTGCACTTCACTTAGTTAATTTGTTTTTTGTTCGGGTACGCCTTCCCTCACCAACTCATATTTGTAAGGTAATTAATAATGATATAATATAACTCGAAAGATAGTCCTAATATTATGCAAAGTCACAAACTATAAATCTCTAAGCTAAAAAAATGGGACAGAGGGCAGCCTCAGGCAACCTGGCGACATCCACGGGCCGGCTGACGAAGCGACACCCTAGTCATCGACAGTGCTCTCCAGGTGGCGATGTTGGACCACCGAGTCATATGGCCTAATCCTGATGCTATTGAGGGGAGGTAGCAATGGAGATATCTGCATGCCACTATGAGGCAAATAAATCTATTAATTTCATGTTTTCATGTTTCAGTTACATTCAAAGAACTCTCTTCTCTCTCCCTCTCACCCTCTCTCCCCCTTCCTTTCCCTCCCTCTCTCCATCTCCATCTCCCTCTCTCTCTCTCTTTCCCTCTCCGCCTCCCCCTCTCTCTCCGAGAAAAATGGACTTGTATTACTCAAGGTGGAGCAAGTTCATCCCTGTAAAGGCTAGGGAAATTTAGGCAAAATGAAGCCACTTCATAGTTCTAGCTTTCGTTCTACCAAAGTTTGTTAAAACATGACTAACATTTTTTGGTTCCTCCTAATATGACTAAACGCAAATTCCACATTTCCCATGTGACGTTGAATTTTCTCGACTATCACTGAGTACTTGGAACGATCGCTAGTAGAAAAAAGGGCATTTGTCCCGGTTCCAGAGGGCCTTTAGTCCCGGTTCTGGAACCAGGACAATGCCAACGGGACTAAAGATCCGGTCTTTTGATCCCGGTTGGCTTTCGAACCGGGACTTAAAGGGCTCCACACAGCCACAACATAACGCCCAGGCTAGAGGATCTTTAGTCCCGGTTGGTAACACCAATCGGGACAAAAGGCCCTTCACGTGTCAACCCCTCCAAAGTGCTAGGACCTAGGGTTTTTTTTTGAAAAGAGCCATGTTTCATTTTGTGTTTTCATTTTCTTTTATATTTTTATTGTATTTTCACACAGTTACACATATTAATATACAAAATTATCCATACAAATTATGGAAAATAACATCCAACATCAGTACAAATTAAATGGATGCAATACACCAAGTTGAATTAGAGGAAAATACGATGTTGCCTCGCAATATCGTATTTTCCTCTAATTCAACTTGGTGTATTGCATCCATCTAATTTGTACTGGTATATGTCACATTACAACTTATCATCATCTTAATCAACTCTTCATCATTTTAGGTAAAATATCATAAAAAGGTGAACTTCTCATCATTTTGGTTGTTATCATACTAGCAAATGATCAAGTTCTCACAAGTCATAAACACTAACTACTGCTTTCTTCTAGGTAAAATAGCATAAAAAAGGTGAACTCCTGCATCTCCCCATTGAAGAATACAGATCAACCTATTTCCAATTTCTAGCTTGCGCAATTTATAGTCTCCAAGTGTTTGCCTGGATGTTGTTATTGCCTTGCTCCATCCTTTTATTTTCATGGTATTCTCACTTTGATATATCGTGTATTTACCAGGGTAACTCATCGGCATTGGCCGTAAACTAAACGTATGCAAATCACATTTGGTAAACATCCACTTAGGTACGGTCTCTGGCGGGAGTACCTATTGAAGAACATAAGTTATAATAACATAGTTAGCAAACTAGTTTATCTTAAGAACGATGTATGAAAAGGATGGACTAATGACACAAGAGTAAAAACATCTTACAAAGTAGTCTCAAGTGATGTTATAAGGGTCTAGCTTGTGCACTAGTGACACATATCCATGATAAATGTTACCAATAATGTAATTTTCCTTATGATGCTGAACATCATGAATAAATGAGACAACAAAAGTGTAATGCTCCGTTATTTTTCACTTTAACAACAAAAGTGTAATGCTCCGTTCTTAGGTGAGCTATTATAGGCTTTGTACTGTCCTTCCTTTGGAAATGGAACTTGTCCAAGACAGCGGATCTTGCATGACAGGGAACACACTAGTCGAATTGTACAAAAGAAAATTAAAGGTTAATTAAACCAAAAAAGCACACGTCAGACTTCATTAACATAAAATACATGTCGTATGTACATACCATAATTTTACTAAATTCTTCTGTTAGCTTGACGGTGAACGACCTATCGTTTTTCAGGTGAGGATAAAGATCACATAGACCCCTATCGTGCTAGCAATAAGGGCACTGAGAGATCCTATCGTCGTCAGACGACGTCAACATTTCCTGTGTTCATGATTCTAAGATTAAAAATCGACGGCAATCATATAATATCACTAACACATATAATAGCACCGGCGATCATCGGCGACTTTTCATATAATATTATCATATAATATCACTAATACATCTTGAATAATCCAGTTAATGAAGCATCGAATAATATCACTAATATAGATCGAATATTGTCGAATAATCTAGTTCAGTCGCGGTTCTTGAAGCGTGGGCGGTGGACATCCAAAGAGAAGGAATAATCACAGGTTCATAACTCACGTGAGATCCCTGAAGGAACTACTAGATATTGGAGAACCTCGCACCCAATAAACCATGTAGCGACGGACATGCTCGTCCTCCTCCCTGACACGGCGACATATCACCTCATCGGTTGCCGGCTGCCTCCGCACCGATAGTGGCCCACGCGACCAAAGAAGATCCGGGTCGACGACGAAACCTGAATTCCTCACCAAACTACGCGCTCCGAAAGGTAGCACCCCCAGTGCCAGCCCGACGGAGCCCAGTCCCGGACATGGCGCCTCTCAAGCTGGTTGTCGGCACCGAGTCGACGACGAGGATGTGGGATTGGCATCGTCGACGAGAACAAATCGTGGCTATAGTGAATATCATTTTATTTAATAACAATAAAACAACAATACCATTAGGGTGAGATTTAGAGGTCAGAGTTGTTGTATATGCAAAGGGTATTATTTAGCATTTCTATCATTTTGGTAAAAAAAATAGTATGAAAATAACAATACGTGTAGTTCGATGATCACTCAAGTAAGACTTGTGATGACCACTAAGATATGCATCACATTGGACTCAACTAAGAGGGGCAATCAACATCATAATAACATCTCATTATTGTTATAATCAATAGAAGAACTTCTCATACTTTTCATGTGTATGCGATTTTCATTTTACAAATTGGATTTTATGATCATTTTATATACTGTACCTAGATATGCTATAAAAAACAAAGTACATAATGAACTAATTAATGGTGGTGTGGCCGGCGGCTCACCTAGGAGGAGGAGCAGGCCAGAGCGGGCTCAGGGAAGCGACTGTGTCGGGGGAGGCGATGGCGTCAAGGAGACAACGGCGTCGGGGGATGGCGATGGCATCGGGGGGCGGCGACGGGGGACGGCGACGGCGTCGGGGAGGCGACAACATCGGTGGGTGGAGACGGGGAGCGGCGACGGCGTCGGGGACGGTGACGATGTCGGGGGAAGCGACGAGGAGGTGACGACAACGGCGTCGGGGGCGGCGATGGCGTTGGGGAGGCGACAGCGTCGGGGGCGGCGACCAGGAGGCGACGACGTCGGGGGCGGCGACGAGGAGGCGACGACGGCATCGTGGCGGTGACGAGGAGCGAGCGGGCTTGGGGAGGCGACGGCGCGATCCGGCAGCCTGGCGGCGTCGAGGTGGTTTTCGGCGCCATCAGGGGAGAGGGAAAGAAGATGGATTTGGAGAATTTTCCATGTCCCGCTTATATAGTCCAACCTTTAGTTCCGGTTGGTGGCTCCAACCGGGACTAAAGGCTACCCTATATTCCCACCTCGCCAACCGAAGGGCGCTCGCAATGGTTTATAAACCCCGCATTGGCTTCCATCGCGAGCTCCTCTCTTTAGCTGGCCTTGGGCCAAAATTTCTTTTCTGATATGCCCCGTAGGGCCAATTTGCCTCGCGGGCCTGCATCCTGGCGCATGTGCATTTGGATTTCTAGTCGTATACAGGCCGTGGTGGCCTGGTAGGCAGCCATTTTTTGGTTATTTTTTGCGTATTAAAGTTTTTAACGAAAAGAACTTTGATAATTTTAGTTCATTCTTTTTAGTTGATACCTTTTAGTTAATGTTTTAGTTGATTCTTTGGAGTTCACTCTTTTTAGTTAATATTTTAGTTGATTCTTTTTAGGTCATTCTTTTCTAAATTACCCAATTTTTAACAAAAAATACTTTGATAATTTTAGTTAATATTATTTTTATTCTTTTTAGTTCATTCTTTTTAGTTAATGTTTTAGTTGATCCTTTTTAGTTCATTCTTTTTAGTTAATATTTTAGTTCTTTCTTTCCTAAATGACCCTGAAATTGAAAGGCAATACAAATGAATTCTGAAAAGGTTGAAAGTTGGCACGGTATCAAAATTTCACCAACATAGCATGTGCTAAAAAGATGAGAGGGTTACGGACAAAACTGGATGCACTCCGTGTACAAACTGGACAATCTCTTTCGAAGTACTAGGGTTTAGACGAAAACTTATCTGTTACAAAAGGATTTCAATTTATTAAACATATATGAACCCAACACTTTTTCTACATTCAATGTGCACCATTCAAAGCCACATCATCCCATTTCAACCCATTTCTCACTTCATTAGCTATTTTTCATGCATTTCATGATTTATTTTGAGTAAAACAATCTTGAATTGAAAAGCACTGCAAATGAACTCTGAAATGGTTGAAAATTTGCATGGTATCATAATTTCATTCACATAGCATATGCTAAATTTTTGAGACGGTTACGGGAAAAATGGATGCACTTCATGTATAAAGTGGACAATCTCTTTTGAAGTATCATGGTTTTAGACAAAAACTTATCTGTTTTAAAAGGATTTCAATTTATTAAACATATTTGAACTCAAGACTTTTTTTGCATTCAATCTACACCATTCAAAGCCACATCATCCCATTTCAACCCTTTTCTTACTTCATTAGCTATTTTTCATGCATTTCATGATTTATTTTGAGCTAAAACGACCCTGGATTGAAAAACACTTCAAATGAACTCTGAAATGGTTGAAAATTGGCACGGTGTCATAATTTCACCTACATAGCATATACTAAAAAGTTGAGAGAGTTACGGGAAAAACTGGATGCACTTCGTGTACAAATTGGACAATCTCTTTCGAAGTATCAGGGTTTTAGACAAAAACTCAACTGTTACAAAAGGATTACAATTTATTAAACATATTTGAACTCAAGACATTTTCTGTATTCAATGTGCACCATTCAAATCCACACCATCCCATTTCAACCTTTTTCTGACTTCATTAGCTATTTTTCATGCATTTCATGATTTATTTTAACCATGCCAAGTTTCAAACTTTTCAGAGATATCTCAGCACATACATCACAATGCTTCGGAAATCTTGCTCACATCATATTTAAACTAGGACATAAATAGAAATAATAGTTCAGATATCCATTATAGAAAGTACTCATCCGAATAGAGATATATAAAAGTACTCGTCCGGATCATAGGAGACCCCCAAGCACTACATAATAATAGAGATATATAAAAGTACTCGTCCGAATAGCTAGAGATCCCCAAGGAGTACATAATAATAGCTAGCTAGAGATTTTGATAGAGATAGAAGTGTTTGCCGTTGCGAACACTACTCGTCTGAATCAGAATATCCCCGGCCCCAAACTAGTGGTGGTGGTGGTGGTGCTTGATTTACGAGGTGCCGCTGCCCATAGTTGATGATTCCAATCCCGCGGTACAACTCGTATTCAACGTACGCGTCTATTGTTGCATACTCAATGTTGATACCGTCAAGTGGAGTTGTCTCCCACTCTTTGTGCTGATCCGGGGGGAATTTGGTCTTCATATTAGTGTACTGCTCGTCGATCACAGCGACTGCCATATCATCCATCGAAGTCCTCCTATGCTTAAGCCTGAATATGTCTTGGAGATCAATGTGGCAGGCAGCTAATATCTCAATACCGAAGTTGTGCCTCATCTTGAGCTTGTCATTCGTTATACAATGCTATTAAAACGTATGCCGCTGCAAAGGAAGTCCATGAGTACTGGACAATGCTTGTCACTACTGCAACAACAAATTAAAATGGAACAAATGTTAAATACTGCTGCAACAATGTTAAATATTGGACAGTGCTTTCCCATATGATTCAAATGGAACATATTTTATCCTAGGCAATTTTCATATCCTATGAATTGATCAAGAAACCCTAAATTAACTATGACATATATGATCTCCCACGGTTTTTCCAATATGCAACAAGGAAAATTGTTCCACTAGAACACAAGAGGAATTGATCTTTCCCATAGGATTCAAATGGAACATATATATTGCTATCATATGCAATTTTCGTATCCTATGAATTGATCAAGAAACCCTAATAAATTAACTATGACATATATGTTCTCCCACGATTATGCAAATATATGCAACAAGAAAAATTGTTTCACTACAACACACAAGAGGAATTGATCTTTCCCATATATAGGATTCAAAATGGAATATATTGCTATCATATGCAATATTCGTATCCTATGATCAAGGAACCCTAAATTAAGTATGACATATATGTGTTCTCCCACGGTTTTACCAATATATGCAACAAAGAAAATTGTTTCACTACAACACAAGAGGAATTGAACTTTCCCATAGGATTCAAATGGAACATATTGCTATCCTATGCAATTTTCGTATCCTAGGAATTGATCAAGAAACCCTAAATTAACTATGACATATATGTTCTTCCATAGTTTTGCCAATATGCAACACGGAAAATTCTTTCACTACAACTAAAAAAGAATTGATCTTTCCCATAGGATTCAAATGGAACATGTTGCTATCCTATGCAATTTTCATAACCTATGACTTATTGATCAAAGAAAAGCCCCAAAACTTACCTTGACCATTGGAAGACCATGCCATTTCTCTTGAAACAAAGTTGGATGATCGCAACATCTTTTTGATTGTCCGTGTACTCGAGATCAAGACCCATGAACTTGTTTTCTTCCTCCGCCTCTTCAAGCCATCCCTTGAAATCGGAAAGAAAACGCGGCACCATGGCGCGTTCGTTCGTGTAGACGACACTGAGTTTGGTCGTGCCATGTGCGAGCACCTTCCCATAGCGAGTGATTGGATGATCCATGGTGAAAGACATGGGGGAGAAGAGAGGAGAGAGGGATACGAACAGGTAATGGCCGCTGTTACTGGAGCAGTCGTGGTACTATAGCATTTCTCGTGTTTTCATTGCGCGAACCGCCGCGAGAAGCGAATGGTTTGGGCCTTTAGTCTCGGTTTTAGCCACGAACCAGGACTAAAGGGGCTCGCACCAGGAGAATGGTTGCCACCACCCCTTTAGTCCCAATTCGTGGCGCAAACCGAGACTAAAGGCCCTTAGCGAACCGGGACAAAAGCCCTGGCCTCACGAACCTGGACTGATGCACCTTTTGGTACCGGTTCGTAAGTGAACCGGGATTAATGCTCTTATATGACCTCAACCGAAGGCCTATTTTCTACTAGTGGATCCATCCCACTAGTAGAAAACGGCCCATTTGTCCCGGTTCCAGAGGCCCATTTGTCCCGGTTCTGGAACCGGGACTAAAGGATTAGGACTAAAGCCCTAAACCTTTAGTCCCGGTTCGCTTATGAACCGGGACCAAAAGGGCTCCACGTGGCCGCTACGGGAGCCCAGGCAGGAGGACCTTTAGTCTCGGTTTGCAACACCAACCGGGACCAAAAGGCATCCACGCGTCAGCATCTAGCAGGAGCTGGGGGGGGTTTGGAAGGGGGGGTTTAGGGGTTTTTAAAGGGTTAATTTAGGGGTTTCATATTGTGTTAGCTAGCTAATAGAGAGAAGTGATCTCTCTTTTTCTGTGCTTGGTCGACGCTAGCTACTATACATATAGAGAACTCGACGCTAGCTAGTAAGCCAATGTTGGAAAACCATTAATTACACAAGATCTAACAGCTCATCATCATCTTAAGCATACAAAGTTAAAGTCTCATAAAACAAAACAAAAAAGATAAAATGACATAGTCCTCCCTCATAGGACCTACTACTCCCTCTTAGGTAAAATGGCATAAAAAGAATCACACCAGTGTCTCCATGATGAAGCAAAGAGATCCAACGGTCTCCAACTTGTGGCTTGCGATCCTTCTTTATTTGTCCCCATGCTTCAATTTGGAGCCTTCTTGGTGGTTTGCGCTCAGTCGAGTATGCAAAAGATAACTCGGGATGGAAGGGGTGTTTTATTGTCATATTACCTTCAGGTTGCATCAATGGTGGCACAACTTCATTTGGCAATTTCTGTTGAAGAACATAATATATAGTAGCTTAGTTAGCAATATAATCAATACCATTTACGCAACAGTACTAGTCTACTTAATTAGCAACTCCTACCATGATATTTCGGCGAATGTCATCCGCCCTCAACCTATGCACTAGTGTCCTGTATAATGTATAATTTGGGCTAGTTCCCAAATTATACGTGCAGATGTCTCAACCAGCTATGACACCAATAACAAAGTAGATAAGATCATCCTTCTCCTCCCAAGTTAGATGTGATCCATAAGTGTAGTGTGTTGTGTCGATTATGTTCTGTATTTCACTCGAAGAAACGAAATAAGTTGTAAATTAAAAATTAACAAATTTAGTACGCATGAACACCTAAGATTTTTATATATATAATGCAAATTACTTGACAAATATGCATGGTTGACAAACTCACATGGAGGTAAAATAGGAAACATATTGACATCCACCCAAATGTCGATGTTTCCTTCAATATGATCTTCGGGACGAAGATCGAAGGTTATTTTCATATCTTCCTGAAATCCATATGCCTTGCAAAGAGCTTCCCAATTTGAGCACCCTATTTCTGTGTTATTAGGTGCATTCATTACTTCCACAAGAAATGTGTGACCATGTTTACTCCTTAGGTTGGCTGTCCTCGTCTCAAAACTCTCATTCTCTTCGAAACCGAGCCTCTCCAAGAAATATTGTCTTGCATGACAGGGAACGAACTAGTCGAATTGTATAAACTAGAAATTATGCATTGAAGGAAAGAAACAGAAGTCATGCTTAATTACGAAAAAACGGTTGTCATCGTTGTGTACCGTAGAAATATCAAACTCCTCATAAAGGTTCATGGTGAAGAACTTGCCGTCTCGCAGCCCAGTCTGGTCACAAAGACCTTTATCTTCACCGCAAAATTCACACGCTTGGATCCCATCGTCGTCTGATGACAACGACATTTCTTGTGTTCATGATTCAAGAATTACGGCACGGGCTCATAGTTGAAACATTTAAAATCGATCGAAGGAAACTACGAGAAAACTGATCAACACATAGATCACTATTACTCAATATGCAACGGGTCGACTTTAGGTCTATCGAGTCTTTCCTTCCTAAACTCTCATCTCACGAATATGTTGGGAACTCCCTCTGATATTGCGACCATCGGTGATGGTGGATCCTCTATTCGTCCCCGAGTGCATTACACCAAAATGTCTAGCACACGGGAACGAAGGAGAAGCGACCCCCACGACAACAGTCGGGATTCTTCCTCTCTCACATATATATATACATATATATATATATATATACATATGGTGGACACTCTCCCTCACTGAAAGACACACAATGAGCCGAAACAGACCTAAAGTCAACCCGTTTCATATATCGAGCAATGACATAGAAAAAATACTGAAATGACTTGCAAATCACAAATACATTTATAATGAACTTGAATATAATATCACTAATACATCATCCCGAATAATCCAGTTCAAGAATTACGACATGCTTTGGATCTTAATTAATGCGTGTGTGACTTTCGATACGTCGAGGTTTTCCTTAAATAACTCTCATATCTCATGATGTGTTGGTGCGCACTCTCTCACATTGATACGGTGGTGTATATATGTTGGTGGACACTCTCTCACAATAATAGTTCGATCGTTCGTGATGGACGCTACCCCTCTCCTCTTCTTGCGCAATATATCGACAAGTATATCGCGAGGAAGAGAAGAAAGAAGAGGCGCCCCCCACGACAACAGTCGGGATTCTTCCATCAAGAACACACATGAAAGTTATCTAAGGAAAGCCTCGACGGAACGAAAGTCACACACGCATTATACCGATAAAATATCACTAATACATTAATATTTATAATGACCTCGAATATAATATTGTTGGGGAACGTTGCATGGGAAAAAAAATCCTACGCACAGGCAGATCTATCCATGGTGATGAGCATCTACGAGAGGAAGAGTGGATCTACATACCCTTGTAGATCGCTAAGCGGGAAGCGTTAAGAAACGCGGTTGGTGTAGTCGAACGTCTTCACGATCCAAATCACCGTGCGTCCCGCGATCCAATCACGGTCCGTCCCGTGATCCAATCACGATCCGTCCTGCGATCCGATAACGATCCGTCCCACGAACTTGATCACGATCCTTCTGATCTAGCACCGAACGGACGACACCTCTGCGTTCAGCACACGTACAGCTTGATGACGATCTCCATAGTCTTGAACCAGCAAGAAGGAGTGGAGAGGAAGAAGAGTTCTCCGGCAGCCTGATGGTGCTCCGGCGATGGTGGTGCAGCAATTCCGGTAGGGGTTCGCCTAAGCACTGCAGAAATCCGATCTAGAGGAGAAACTATGCACTGGAGGAACGGGTAGCACGTGGCTGAAATTCTAGTGCAAAACCCCTCTATACCACCAGTATATATAGGGGGAAGAGAGGAGAGGAGGCAGCCTTGGCTTCCCAAGCCAAGGGCTTCGGCCGAAAGGAGGTGGAGGAGGTGGAGTCCACCTCCAATCCTAGTACGACTAGGATTCACCTATTTTTGCCTTTTTTTCACCTTTTTCTCTTGGGCTTTGTTCTTCCAGTCGCATGGGCCTCTTGTTGTTGTTCCACCAACCCACTAAGGGCTGGTTTCCACTCACCCACAGCCCATGTAGCCTCTTGGGTCGAAATACCCCTCCCGGAGTTCTCCCGGTACACTACCGGCACTCGCGTTACACTACCGATGAGCCCGAAACTTTTCCGGCGACCAAAACGGGACTTCCTATATATGAATCTTAACCTCCGAACCATTCTGGAGCTCCTCGTGACGTCCGGGATCTCATCCGGGACTCCGAAAATCTTCGATCACCACCATACATAACTCTATACTACCGAAACGTCACCAAACGTTAAGTGTGCAGACCCTGCGGGTTCGAGAACTATGTAGACATGACCGAGACACCTCTACGGTCAATAACCAATGGCGGGACCTGGATGTCCGCATTGGTTCCTACATATTCTACGAAGGTCTTTATCGATCGAACCTCATTGTCAAGGATTCAGTTAATCCCGTATGATGTTCCCTTAGTTCTTCGGTATGTTACTTGCCCGAGATTCGATCGTCGGTATCTCCATACCTAGTTAAACCTCGTTACTGGCAAGTCTCTCTACTCGTTCCATAATACAAGATCTCACATACAACACTTAATCACATTGCTTGCAAGGCTTATTGTGATGTTGTATTACCGAGTGGGCGCTGAGATACCTCTCCGTCACACGGAGTAACAAATCCCAGTCTTGACCCATGCCAACTCAACAGACACCCTCGGAGATACCTGTAGAGCACCTTTATAGTCACCTAGTTACATTGCGACATTTGATACATGCAAGGCACTCCTCCGATATCTATGAGTTGCATGATCTCATGGTCATAGGAACATATACTTGACATGCAGAAAACAGTAGCAATAAACTGACATGATCACAAGCTACGTTTGTAGTTTGGGTCTTGTCCATCACATCATTCTCCTAATGATGTGATCCCATCATCAAATGACATCTCATGTCCATGGTTAGGTAACCTTAACCATCTTTCGATCAACGAGCTAGTTCACTAGAGGCATACTAGGGACATTGTGTTTGTCTATGTATCCAACATGTATCCATGTTTCCAATTAATACAATTATAGCATGGATAATAAACCATTATCATGAACAAGGAAATACAATAATAAACACTTTATTTATTGCCTCTGGGGCATATTTCCAACAGTATCCCACTTGCACTAGAGTCAATAATCTAGTTCACATCACTATGTGATTTACAGTGTAATGAATCGAACACCCATGCAGTTCTGCTGTTGATCATGTTTAGCCTTTGGAAGTGGTTTAGTCAACAGGTCTGCAACATTCAGATCCGTGTGCACTTTGCAAATATTTATGTCTTTCTCCACGATGTAATCGGAGATGGAGTTGAAGTGTCGCTTTATGTGTCTGGTCCTCTTGTGAAACCTTGGTTCCTTGGCCAGAGAAATGACACCAGTGTTGTCATAGAATAGGTTCATTGGATTCAGTGCACTGGGCACTACTCCAAGATCTGTCATGAATTGCTTCATCCAGACACCTTCCTTTGCCGCCTCCGAGGCTGCGATGTATTCCGCTTCGCACGTAGAAACAGCTACCACGCTTTGCTTGAAACTGCACTAGCTTACCACTCCCCCGTTAAGAATAAATACGTATCCTGTTTGCGACTTAGAGTCATCCTGATCAGTGTCAAAGCTTGTATCGACGTAACCCTTTACGACGAGCTCTTCATCACCTCCATAAACGAGAAACATTTCCTTAGTCCTTTTCAGGTACTTCAGAATATTCTTGACCGCTTGCCAGTGCTCCATTCCAGGATCACTTTGAAACCTTCCGGCCATACTTATGGCAAGGCTGACATCGGGTCTTGTGCACAGCATTGCATACATGATAGAGCCTATGGCTGAAGCATAGGGGATGACACTCATCTTGTCTCTATCTTCTGCAGTTGTTGGGCATTGAGTCTTACTCAACTTCACACCTTGTAACACAGGCAAGAACCCCTTCTTGGATTGTTCCATTTTGAACTTCTTCAAAACTTTATCAAGGTATGTGCTCTGTGAAAGTGCTATAAAGCATCTCGATCTATCTCTATAGATCTTAATGCCTAATATGAAAGCAGCTTCTCCTAGGTCCTTCATTGAAAAACTCTTGTTCAAATATTCCTTCACGCTTTCCAGCATTTCTATATTGTTTCCAATCAGCAATATGGCATCCACATATAATACTAGAAACGCTATAGAGCTCCCAGTCACTTTCTTGTAAATACAAGCTTCTCCGTAAACTTGTATAAACTCAAACGCTTTGATCACCTCATCAAAGCGCTTATTCCAACTCCGAGATGCTTGCACCAGTCCATAAATGGATCGCTAGAGTTTGCAAACTATGTCAGCATTCTCTGGATCGACAAAACCTTCGGGTTGCATCATATACAACTCTTCCTCAAGGAAACCGTTGAGGAACGCTGTTTTGACATCCATCTGCCAAATTTCATAGTCGAAATAAGGAGCTATTGCTAACATGATTCTGACAGACTTAAGAATCGCTACAGGTGAGAAAGTCTCATCGTAGTCAACTCCTTGAACTTGTGAAGAACCCTTTGCCACAAGTCGAGCTTTATAGACGGTGACATTATCGTCCGTGTCTGTCTTCTTCTTAAAGATCCATTTGTTCTGAATGGCCTTTCGCCCTTCAGGTAATACTTCCAAAGTCCATACTTTGTTTTCATACATGGATCCCATCTCGGATTTCATGGCCTCTAACTATTTCTCGGAATCCGGGCCCATCACTGCTCCTCCATAGCTCATAGGTTCATTGTTGTCCAACAACGTGACCTCCAAGACAGGGTTGTCGTACCACTCAGGGGTAGTACGCGGCCTTGTCGACCTACGAGGTTCAATAGCAGCTTGATCTGAGGCTTCATGATCATCATCATTAACTTCCTCTTCTACCGTCGTAGGTTCCATAGAAACATCTTTCTGCGTTGCGCTACTTTCTGGTTGAAGTAAAGGTTCAATAACCTCATCAAGCTCTATTTTCCTCCCACTCAATTCTTTCGAGAGAAACTCTTTCTCAAGAAATGTTCCGTTCTTAGCGACAAAAAATTTGCCTTCGGATCTGAGATAGAAGGTATACCCAACTATCTCTTTCGGGTATCCTATGAAGACGCATTTCTCCGCTTTGGGCTCTAGCTTTTCAGGCTGAAGCTTTTTGACATAAGAATCGCATCCCCAAACTTTAAGAAACGACAACTTTGGCTTCTTGCCAAACCACAGTTCGTATGGCGTCATATCAACGGATTTTGATGTTGCCCTATTTAAAGTAAATGCAGTTGTCTCTAATGCATAACCCCAAAACGATAGTGGCAAATCGGCAAGAGGCATCATAGAACGCACCATATCTAATAAGGTTCGATTACGACGTTCGGACACACCATTATGTTGTGGTGTTCCGGGCGGTGTCAACTGTGAAACAATTCCGCATTCTCTTAAGTGACTCCCAAACTCATAACTTAGATATTCACCTCCTCGATCAGATTGCATGAACTTAATCTTCTTGTTACGATGATTCTCAACTTCACTCTGAAATTACTTGAACTTTTCAAATGTTTCAGACTTGTGTTTCATTAAGTAAATATACCCATATCTACTTAAGTCATCAGTGAAGGTGAAAAAATAATGATATCCACCATGCGCTGTAACATTCATTGGACCGCACACATCAGTATGTATGATTTCCAATAAGTCACTTGCCCGTTCCATTGTTCCAGAGAATGGTATTTAATTCATCTTGCCCATGAGGCATGGTTCACATGTGTCAAGTTATTCAAAATCAAGTGACTCCAAAAGTCCATAAGCATGGAGCTTCCTCATGCGTTTTACACCAATATGACCTAAACAGCAGTGCCACAAGAAAGTGGTACTATCATTATCAACTCTACATCTTTTGGCATCAATGTTATGAACATGTGTGTCATCACTATCAAGATTCAATATGAATAAACCCCTAACATTGGGTGCATGACCATAAAAGATATTACTCATATAAATAGAACAACCTTTATTCTTTGATTTAAATGAGTAACCGTCTCGCAATAAACAAGATCCATATATAATGTTCATGCTTAACGCAGGCACTAAATAACAATTATTCAGGTTCATCACTAATCCCGATGGTAATCGAAGAGAGAGCGTGCCAACGGCGATCACATCAACCTTGGAACCATTTTCCATGCGCATCGTCACTTCGTCCTTTGCCAGCCTTCGTTTATTCCGTAGTTCCTGCTTTGAGTTGCAAATGTGAGCAACCGAACCGGTATCAAATACCCAGGCACTACTACTAGAGCTAGTAAGGTACACATCAATAACATGTATATCATATATACCTTGTTTGTCATTGGCCGCCTTCTTGTCAGTCAGGTACTTGGGGCAGTTCCGCTTCCAGTGACCAGTTCCTTTGCAATGAAAGCACTCAGTTTCTGGCTTGGGTCCATGCTTGGGATTCTTTACAGGAGTAGCAACTGCTTTGCCATCCTTCTTGGTTTTACCCTTCTTGCCCTTGCCCTTGACTTTGCCATTTTTCTTGAAACTAGTGGTTTTATTGACCATCAACACTTGATGTTATTTCTGGATTTCAGACTCAGCGACTTTTAGCATCGCAAACAGCTCGGCGACTGACTTGTTCATCCCGTGCATGTTATAGTTCATCACAAAGCTCTTGTAACTAAGTGGCAGTGATTGAAGAACTCTGTCAGTGATCGCCTCTGGCAGAAGGGCAATTCCCAACTCCGCTAGATGAGTTGAATACCCAGACATTATTATGTTGATCATATCTACTATATGACTCATGTTCGACCTTTCGGTCTCTTGTGTTCCGAGGCCATGTCTGTACATGCTAGGCTCCTCAAGTTTAACCCGAGTGTTCTGCGTGTGCAACACTGGCTTGCACCCGTTGTATGTGAACGTAGAGTCTATCACACCCGGTCATCACGTGGTGTCTCAACACGACGAACTTTCGCAACGGTGCACACTCGGGGAGAACAAATTTTTTGAAATTTAAGTGAGGGATCACCTTATAATGCTACCGTCGTACTAAGCAAAACAAGGTGCATAAAAGGATTAACTTCACATGCAATTCATAAGTGACATCATATGGCCATGAACTTGTGCTTTAGATCTCCATCTTTAAAAGCACTGGCATGATCTCCATCGTCACCGGCAAGACACCATGATCTCCATCATCTTGATCTCCATCAACGTGTCGCCATCAGGGTTGTCGCGCCCAACATGCTTCTACTACTATTGCTACCGTTTAGCGATAAAGTAAAGCATTACATAGTGCTTAATGATTGACACGCAGGTCATACAATAATTAAAGACAAAACTATGGCTCCTGGCCGTTGCCGTACTCATCGATATGCAAGTCGTGAAATTCTATACATCACATGATCATCTCATACATCACATATATCATATCATGTAATTGGCCATATCACATCACAACATACCCTGCAAAAACAAGTTAGACGTCCTCTAATTGCTGTTGCATTTTTATGTGGCTGCTACGGGTTTCTAGCAAGAACGATTCTCACCTACGCATAAACCACAACGGTGATACATAATTTGCTTTTCAACCTTCTCAAGGACCGCCTTTGTCGAATCCGATCCAACTAAAGTGAGAGAAACTGCCACCCGCAAGCCATCTAGGCAACAAGTTGCGTCGAGGGAACCGGTCTCTCGTAAGCATACGAGTAATGTTGGTCCGGGCCGCTTCATCTCACAATACCGCTGAACCAAAATCCGACCAAGGGAGGAAGCAATCTAAGCATCAACGCCCACAAACCTTTTGTGTTCTACTCGAGATCTCATCTACACACAGACCTAGCTCTGATACCACTGTTGGGGAACGTTGCATGGGAAACAAAAACTTTCCTACACACACGCAGATCTATCCATGGTGATGAGCATCTACGAGAGGGAGAGTGTATCTACATACCCTTGTAGATCGCTAAGCGGGAAGCGTTAAGAAACACAGTTGGTGTAGTCGAACGTCTTCGTGATCCAAATCGCCGTGCGTCTCGCGATCCAATCACAGTCCGTCCCACGATCCAATCATGATCCGTCCCACGATCCGATAACGATCCATCCCATGAACTTGATCACGATTCATCCCACGAACTTGATCACGATCCTTCCGATCTAGCACCGAACGGACGGCACCTCCGCGTTCAGCACACGTACAGCTTGATGAAGATCTCCACTGTCTTGATCCAGCAAGGAGTGGAGATGAAGAAGAGTTCTCCGGCAGCCTAACGGCGCTCCGGCAATGGTGGTGGAGCAATTCCGGCAGGGCTTCGCCTAAGCGCTGCAGAAATCCGATCTAGAGGGGAAACTATGCACTGCAGGAACGGGTAGCACGTGGCTGAAATTATAGTGCAAAAACCCTCTATACCACCAGTATATATAGGAGGAAGAGAGGAGAGGAGGCAGCCTTGGCTTCCCAAGCCAAGGGCTTCGGCCGAAAGGAGGTGGAGGAGGTGGAGTCCACCTCCAATCCTAGTACGACTAGGATTCACCTATTTTGCCTTTTTTCCACCTTTTTCTCTTGGGCTTTTTTCTTCCACACGCATGGGCCTCTTGTGGTTGTTCCATTAGACCACTAAGGGCTGGTTTCCACTCTCTCACAGCCCATGTAGCCCCTTGGGTCGAAATACCCCTCCCGGAGGTCTCCCGGTACACTACCGGCACTCCCGGTACACTACCGATGAGCCCGAAACTTTTCCGGTGACCAAAACGGGAATTCCTATATATGATTATTTACCTCCGGACCATTCTGGAGCTCCTTGTGACGTCCGGGATCTCATCCGGGACTCCGAACAACCTTTGGTCACCACCATACATAACTCTATACTATCGAAACGTCAGCAAACCTTAAGTGTGCAGACCCTACGGGTTCGAGAACTATGTAGACATGACTGAGACACCTCTACGGTCAATAACCAATGGAGGGACCTGGATATCCACATTGGTTCCTACATATTCTACGAATATCTTTATGGGTCGAACCTCTATGCCAAGGATTAAGTTAATCACGTATGATGTTCCCTTTGTTCTTCGGTATGTTACTTGCCCGAGATTCGATCGTCGGTATCTCCATACCTAGTTCAACCTCGTTACTGGCAAGTCTCTTTACTCGTTCCGTAATACAAGATCTCACAACTAACACTTAGTCACATTGCTTGCAAGGCTTATTGTGATGTTGTATTACCGAGTGGGCCCTGAGATACCTCTCCGTCACACGGAGTAACAAATCCCAGTCTTGACCCATGCCAACTCAACAGACACCCTCGGAGATACCTGTAGAGCACCTTTATAGTCACCTAGTTACCTTGCGACGTTTGATACACACAAGGCACTCCTCCGATATCTGTGAGTTGCATGATCTCATGGTCATAGGAATATATACTTGACATGCAGAAAACAGTAGCAATAAACTGACACGATCATAAGCTACGTTTGTAGTTTGGGTCTTGTCCATCACAGCATTCTCCTAATGATGTGATACCGTCATCAAATGACATCTCATGTCCATGGTTAGGAAACCTTAACCATCTTTCGATCAACGAGCTAGTTCACTAGAGGCATACTAGGGACATTGTGTTTGTCTATGTATCCACACATGTATCCATGTTTCCAATTAATACAATTATAGCATGGATAATAAACGATTATCATGAACAAGGAAATACAATAATAAACACTTTATTTATTGCCTCTGGGGCATATTTCCAACAAATATCACTAATACAGATCGAATATCCTAGAATCCAAAATGAAGGACGGTGAACTTGGTTCACTAGCGGTCTCTGAGTCGCCAACGATGGACACCCAAAGATAAGGATCTGGCAGGTATTGTCAAACCGGGCGTCCAACGCCGCCATGTAGCGACGGACGTGCTCGTCCTCCTCCCTGACACGACAACGTACCACCTCCATGGGTGACGGCTCCCTCCATACCGAAAGTGGCCCGCGTGACCGCCACCACAGAAGGTCCGGATCGACGACGATACCTGCAATCCTCACCAACCTTCGAGCCCAGGAAGGTAGCTCCTCTTAGTGCCAGCCCGGTGGAGCCCAGTCCTGGACATGGCGCCTATCAAGTAGGCTCTCACGGACTACTCAACGACGAGGATGCGGGCCGGGCATCGTCGACTAATTTTTGATAAAACCCAAAATCAACATACACATACTAATCTAACATAAACATACTAATCTACTTTAAAAAAAGCATAAACATACTAATCTAACATACACATACTAATCTAGCTAACATAAACATACTAAAAACATAAATATACTAATATAACATACACATACTAATCTAGCTAACATAAATATACTAATCTAACATGCATACATATACTAAAAAAGCATAAAAATCAACATATATGTAAAAAAATTGCAACAAGCCGTGGCGGCGGCGGCTCACAACGGGGGCGGCGACGGGGCGATGACGGGGGCGGGGCGGCGACGGCGACGGGGCGGGGCGGCGACGGGGGCGGCAGGGGAGGCGACGGAGGAGGAGCGGCGACAGGAGCGGGGCGGCGACGAGTGAGGCGATGGGGGCGGCGACGGGGACGGCGGGGGAGGCGATGCGGACGGCGGGGGAGGCGATGGGGGCGGCGGGGGAAGCGACGGGGGCGGCGAGGGAGGCGACGGGGCGGTGACGGGGGTGGTGGGGGAGGCGATGGGGCGGCGATGGGGGCGGCGATGGGGACGGGAACGGCGACGGAGGGCTCGGGGCGGCGACGAGGGCGAAGTGGAATGAAAACTACGAATTTTGCTAAGTGCTTGTCATATAGAAGGAGCATTGGTCCCGGTTGGTGGCCCCAACCGGGGCAAATGCTACCTTTAGTCCCGGTTTGTCACACCAACCGGAACCAATGCCCTATTTTCCGCCGCCCAAAGGGCGCGAAACAGGGACCTTTGGTCTCGGTTGGTGCCACTAACCAGGACCAAAGCCCTATTTTCAGCAGCCCAAAGGGCGGGAAACTGGCCCTTTGGTCCCGGTTGGTGACACAAACCGGGACAAAAGGGTGGCATTGGTCCCGGTTGGGGCCACCAACCGGGACCAATGGCCTTGCACAGCGGTGTGGTGGGAGTTTAGTCCCACCTCGCCAAGTGAAGGTTGCCCGAACCTGCTTATAAGCCCCGCCGCGGCTGTTACGTTGAGCTCTTCTGATAGTGATAATAGATGCGTTGATACTGAAATTTGGCCTGAATTCAAAAGGCTAGTTAGGTGCCTAACTAGCACTTTGAATTTAGGTTGAATTTCAGTGTAAGCGCATCTATTTTCACTTTTGCTATTTTTATGTTATTTCTTTGCATATTAAAAGTTGTTAACAAACAATACTTTATGAATATTTTTTTGCAATTAAATTTATAAACAAAAATAACTTTGATAATTTTAGTTGCATGAATTGTATATACTATCAAGTTTCTTTCGAAGTATCGTGTACAAAACGAACAGTCTCTTTCGAAGTATCGGGGTTTCGGACGGAAACTCATTGGTTACAAAAGGCATTTCATTTTCTTGAACTTATTTGAATTCCATGCTTTTCTTGTGTTCAAAATGTACCATTCTAAGCCACATCATCAAATTTTCAACCCTTTCTGACTTCATTTGATATTTTTCATGCATTTACTATTTTTTTTAGCTAAATGACCCTGAAATTGAAAAGCACTTCAAACGAACTCTGAAAAGGTTAAAATTTGGCATGATACCATAATTTCACCCACATAGCATGTGCTAAAAAATTGAGAGGGTTACGGCAAAAGCAAGTTGCACTTCGCGTACAAAAAGGACAGACTCTTTCGAAGTATCGGGGTTTCGGACGGAAAATCATCGGTTAGAAAAGTCATTTCATTTTCTTAAACTTATTTGAACTCCAAGCTTTTCGTGTGTTCAAAATGCACTATTCAAAGCTACATCATCAATTTTTAACCCTTTCTGACTTCATTTGATATTTTTCATGCATTTACTGATTTTTTTTGAGCCAAATGACCCTGAAATTGAAAAGCACTTCAAATGAAGTCTGAAAAGGTTGAAAGTTGGCATGGTATCAACATTTCACCCATACAACATGTGTTAAAAAGTTGGGAGGGTTACGGCAAAAGCAGGATGCACTTCGCGTACAAAATAGACAGTCTCTTCGAAGTATCGGTGTTTCGGATGGAAACTCATCGGTTACAAAATGCATTTCATTTTTCTTAAACTTATTTGAACTCCAGGCTTTTCGTGTGTTCAAAATGTACCATTCTAAGCCACATCATCAATTTTTCAACACTTTCTGACTTCATTTGATATTTTTTATACATTTACTGATTTTTTGAGCTAAATGACCCTCAAATTGAAAAGCACTTCAAATGAACTCTGAAAAGGTTGAAAGTTGGCATGATATCATCATTTCACCCACATAGCATGTTCTAAAAAGTTAAGAGGGTTACGGCAAAAGTAGGATGCACTACGCGTACAAAACAGACAGACTCTTTCGAAGTACCGGGGTTTCGGACGGAAACTCATCGGTTAGAAAAGGCATTTCATTTTCTTGAACTTATTCGAACTCCAGGCTTTTTGTGTGTTCAAAATGCACCATTCAAAGCCACATCATCAATTTTTAACCCTTTCTGACTTCATTTGACATTTTTCATGCATTTACTGATTTTTTTTTGAGCTAAATGACCCTGAAATTGAAAAGCACTTCAAATGAAGTCTGAAAAGGTTGAAAGTTGGAATGGTATCAACATTTCAGCCACATAGCATGTGTTAAAAAGTTGGGAGGGTTACGACAAAAGCAGGATGCACTTCGCGTACAAAAGAGACAGTCTCTTTCGAAGTATCGGGGTTCGGACGGAAACTCATCGGTTACAAAAGGCATTTCATTTTCTTGAACTTATTTGAACTCCAGGCTTTTCGTGTGTTCAAAATGCACCATTCAAAGCCACATCATCAATTTTCAACCCTTTCTGACTTTATTTGATATTTTTCATGCATTTACTTTTTTTTAGCCAAATGACCCTGAAATTGAAAAGCACTTCAAATGAAGTCTGAAAAGGTTGGAAGTTGGCATGGTGTGTGCGTGCTTGTTGCCAATGATGACAACCCATTTTTTTATTGCATATTGTTCTCGGCCACAATCGAAATTTAAGAAAAACCTGAATTGAAAAGCACTACAAATATATAATAGCTAGAGAGATATGTAATATATAATTGTTCAGATATTCATTACAGAAAGTACTCGTCCAAGCGAACACTACTATCTAGTCTGAATCAGAAGAATATCCGCCCCATGGTGGTGGTGGTGCGAGGTGACGCTGCCCATAGTTCACGGTTCGAATCTTGCGGTACAACTCACATGCAACGTATGCACCTTTTGTTGCATACTCAATGTTCATAGGCTGAAGTGGGGTCCTCTCCCACTCTTTGTGCTGCGCCGGGGGAAATTTGGTCTTCATATCTCCGTAATAGTCGTTGATGTTCTCCCACGTTTTGCAACAAGGAAAATTGTTATTCACTACAAACTTAAAAGAAATATTGAAATTTCCAATAGGATTCAAAATGCAACATATTTCTATCCTATGCAATTTTCATCATAATCTATAAATTATTAATTGATCAAAGAAAACCCTCAAAACTCACCTTGCCCATTGGAAGATCATCACATGTTTCTTGAAACATAGCTGGATGACGGCAACATCTTCTTGCTTGGCCGTGTACTCGAGATCAAGCCCTATGAACTTGTCTTTCTCATCCGCCACTTCAAGCCATTTCTGCAAAAGGGGAAAGAAAACGCGACACCATGGTGTTGTCGTTCGTGTAGATGACATCGAGATTGGTCGTGCCATGTGCGAGCACCTCCCCGTAGCGAGTGATTGGATTCATGGTAGAAGATATGGGGAAGAAGAGAGGAGAATGGAGGAGAAGAAGAGAGGAGAATGGAGGATAAGAAGAGAAATGGGAGAAGCTCTCGGAATAGTTGCCTCTTCCTCGAACCGCGAAACGTCGTGGGATGTGAACCGTTCGAACCTTTAGTCCCGGTTTGAGCCACCAACCGGAACTAAAGGGGCTCGCACCAGGTGAACGTTCACCCCCTTTGGTCCCGGTTCTAGCCACGAACCGGGACCAATGGTTGTGGGCCAGGAGCGAGGCACATTGTTCCCGATTTGTGTATGGAACCGGGACCAAAGGTGTCCTACGAACCGGGACCAATGCCCCACGTGGCCCGCCCGGCCCCCTGGCCTCCCGAACCGGGACTGTTGCTCCCATTAGTCCCGGTTCATGACTGAACCGGGACTAATGGGCTGGCCGGCCCGAACTGATGCCCTGTTTTCTACTAGTGTTCACTTGCAGTTCATTTCATTACAATTAGTTAATTTGCTTTTTGTTGAGATACGCCTTGCCTCGTCAACTCATATTTGTAAGGTAATTAGTAAGGATATAATATAACTCGAAGGGTGTGTACTACTATTAAGAAAAGTCGCAAACAATAAATCGCTAAGCGAAAAAAGCGATAGAGGGCGTCCTCGGGCAACCTGGCGACATCCATGGGTTGGTTGGTGAACAAGATGACGGGCAAGATTGGAGGCACCTTGGACATCAACAGACCTCTCCGTGGTGGCGCTGATGGAGCACCAAGGCATATGGCTTGATCGTGATGCTATTGAGGGGAGTTAGCGATGAAGATCTCTACATGCCACTATTAGGCAAAGAACTTGATTAATTCGATGTTAGAGTTATAGGCAAAGAACTCGATTAATTCGATGTTTGAGTTATAGGCAAAGAACTCTCTCCCTCTTCCTCTCTGTCTCCCATTTCCCTCTTCCTCTGCCCTCCCCCTCTCTCCCTCCCTCCCCCTCCCCTGTCTCTATGTGAAAAATGGAGTTGTATTACTCAAGTAGGAGCAAGCTCATCCCTGCAAAGGCTAGGGAAATTTGGGCCAGAACGAAGCCACGCCATAGTTCTAGCTTCAATCTACCAAAGTTTGCTAAAACACAACTAGCATTATTTTGGTTCCTCCTAATATGACTAAATGCAAATTCCCTATTTTCCATGTGACGCTGAATTTTCTTGACTATGATGGAGTACTTGGAACTATCCATTCCAGTTGCAATTCATTGCATTTCAGTTAGTTTATTTGCTTTTTGTTGAGGTACACTTGCCTCATCAACTCATATTTTGAAGGTAATTAATAAGGGTATAATATAACTCGAAGTATGTGTACTACTATTATGGAAAGTCGCAAACTATGGCCCTGTTTGTTTGGGCTTTAGCTTCGGCTTTTGCAGCTTTTCCAGTTTGGCCAAAAAGCCACAAAAGCTCATAAATAGGTGCTTTTGGAGCTTTTATGGCTTTTGGAGCCCAATATTGTTATATTGATTCATCAAAAGTTATAAAAGCTCCAAAAACACCTATTTAGGAGCTTTTGTGGTTTTTTGGTCAAAATGGAAAAGCTATAAAATCCGAAGCTAAAGCCCAAACAAACAGGACATATAAATCACTAAGCTAAAATATAGAATAATAAGATAGAGGGCAGACTCGAGCAACCTGGCGACGTCCATGGGCCGGCTGGTGAACAAGATGACGGGCAGGATTGGTGGCACCCTGGTCATCGGCAGCGCTCTCCATTGTGCTCGTTGATGAAGCACCGAGACATATGACCTGATCCTGATGCTACTGAGGGGAGTTGGCGATGGAGATCTCTGCATGCCACTATCAGGCAAGAACTCGGTTAATTTGATGTTTCAGTTACAAGCAAGTGCTACAACTGACCATGATAATTATGCACATAGACATCACTCACTAAGCACTACCATCAACGGCTCCAATGATTGACCAATAGACTTGCACGGAGAGCAGAGGTCCATTGCTGGCAATCGATACAACTGCTCCTCGTTGACATGCTTGGCAGCCACAAAAGAAAGAGGGTCTTGTCCCTCCTCCAGAAATACAATATGCAGTATATCTAAAAAGCGCATGATTGCTATAAATATCTCCCCACACTTCCGAGACGAAGCTATAAAACCATCACTGTCATGACAACATTCATTGAGGAAGTAGCAGAAACGTTGAGACTGGGATTTATTACAGCACATTCGCATATGAAAGCGACCTTGCGGCACTTCCAGGAAATCCAGGTGTATAGTTGCCTAAACACCTCTCTCAACAACAGATGACTCGAATGTAACCCTCCCATCGAACCCATCGACATGGTGCGTTTTCCATGGACAAAATCACCAACGGCTAGAACCGATCCAAAAATAATTGTGGAATCATTTTTAGGAAATAATTATGGACTCTAAGATATATAACATGCAGTGCTTTTATCCATATATCAGTTTGGATCAAGAAGCTCTTGCTGATATCCCCCTTGTTGGATCCCAAAACCGTATATAACCACCATCCTAAAATATAAAGGTAATGGTTTTGGTTGAACTAATTAAGAACAATTTACAAGTTAATTCAAATAAGTTATTAGAGCAATAAAAGTTGAACATGATATCGTAGATTGTAGCATGGAACTAGGATAATGGTGGCATCGCTCCCCGGTCCACACAAACTAGTATATAACATCGGTCCTCGTTTTGCTGGAAAATAAAAACCTTGTGGGTTATATCATCTGAGATGAGATGTAATTCGGTAACGTATGAATATTACTTAACATTTTAGTTACACAACTTACTACATATATGAGATGTTATTTATGCGATGGTTCCGAAGCTACAAAAGACCTCTCACATCAAAAACAGCCCTGGGCTATAAGTACGAACAACAATCGTTTTCTTTTTTGGCAGGGAAATAGAATGTTTTATTCCATGATAACAAGAAGATTACCACCGCCCTCGCAAGATTTCCAACCCGCGGAATGCTTGACGGAGCCAGCCCACAGTACTGACTCTGTTCTGTCATAGTCTTCTAGAAATGTGCACCTATTTAGTTCTAACTTTAACTTCTCCACCCCTCTAAAGCATGTGTCGTCTGGCAAAGGAAGACAAGCCTGGCCGACGTTGGTTTTAACGAGCACCAACAACTCATGAACTGTCAGGCGGTTCCTCCCCCGACAATTCCATCCGAGGAGACTCATTGGTTCTGGCGGCACTCCTCGAAGGAGCCCGTCGATAGGTGATCACTGTCTGCTGTTGTATCTTTCTTAGCTCGCTTACAATCCGAGTTGTTTGCTGCCGATCCCTCTGGAGACACATAGCTGCCATCAGTTAACAACAGTCGGTTCTCTGGTGGCGCCTGGATGACCGGCAGCCCACCGTGGTTAACATTTGAGAAAGCATAGGCTTTCCTACATCTCCTTATCTAGCCATTCATTTCTGCATCGCGATTCGTGCAAATATTTTTTTGTCTTTTTTGTTTCTTGCAAATAAAAGAACATTTGAACTTCAAACTTTGAAGAATGATAAAACATTCTAACTAGAATGTGGGAAAAAACTTTCAGATTTTTTCATGAAATATATATACTAAAAAATGTATTTTTTAGTCAAAAAAATTTCATTTCGTGTATTTATATCGGTCAAAAAAATCTGAAAGTTTTATCTCACATTCTAGTTAGAATGTTTTCTCATCCTGCAAAGTTTGAAGTTCATATGTTCTTCTATTTACAAGAAACAAAAAAGAGAAAATTTCATGTAAGAAATTAGTTGTGTAGAACGGATCTCAAAGCAACATTGGAGGATATGGATAAGAGGTGTCTGAAAGTCTATGCTTCAAAAATCCACATTCACCCCACCGTTGTTATTGTTTTCCAACTCCAAAATCAAGCGCTTCCTAGTGCTTTTATCCACCTCCATGTCCACTGTCCCTGCTGCTGGGTTCCAGGGGCCTGCTCCAATATCATTCAGATCATGAACGTTGCCGCTCAGGTCCATCTCCTGCGCCGGTAAGGCTTCGCCCTGGTTCTCGGTCGTCGACTGGCCGGCCTGTAGCAGCGTTGCATCTTTGCTCTTCTGCCGGCGCGCAAGCTCCTCCATCTGCCGCCGCACAAGCTCCTCCCTCTCCTGCCGCTCACGTTCTAGCCTCTGGTTCCGGCGAGCATCCTCCTCCTCCTGCCGGCGCGCGTCCTCCTCCCTCTGCCGGCGCACGGCCTCCCAGTAGCCGGCGGACGGCACCATGGCCTTGAAACCGAGGCCAGGAGAGACCGGAGAGAAGTGGGATTCTGCACCAGCCCATGTCCATCCATCAGCGAATCAGAAACGAAACCAATAGAGGCGCGCGCAGATGGATGCGGCAGGGGCGAGGAGGAGGGTACCGTCGAACCGTCCCCGCGGTCTCTCCACGTTGTCCGCCTCCGTCCGGTGCAGGGTGTCGATGACCATACGGCGCCTTTCCTCGCCCAGCAACGCCCACGCCTTCTCGCTGATCACGCCGTCGCACTCCTCTGGTCGCGGCAAGCATCCTCCTCCCTCCATTGACGGCGGCGTGGAGATCTTGGGTGGGGGCTGGGGATTAGGGGTTCGGTCGATGTTGCCCCCCAATTCTCGCGCATGAAGTATTATGTGATATTAACCGTCAAAATGGAAATGGCCCACGGGCTTGGGTTACGGATCCCATGTACCGACTTGATCTCCCCCGTAATTCTCCACTTCCCCCCCTGAATTTCGGGGTGGAGTCCCGTAATATCAAAGCACGGTGCCAATTCACTATGGAACATAATTATACTAGTATAATGCTGTGCATCGCCACCACGGGTCATGAATATATTTTTATCAGTTGCAAACATAATCACAATGCATATTAAAATTTGCATACATGAAAATTATAGCATGTAACAATGAGAAATAATTGAAATCCACTTCAATAATCCAACTAAATATCTGTTACAAACTAAGATCTATTTTTATACCTAGACGTCCCAGATCTAGGAAACGTTATAATGGAGTGTGGGATGAAAAAATGAGCTGAAACATCTATTTTTTCTACATAGCAGGAATCGTGATCAAGTAGTGATGAATACAAACAAAAAATGCCTTCATCACACATATAGATACATATCATTTTTGGTGCAACTAATGTTTGTGCTAGTCTGCTAGTAATTTGTATTCATGAAGTAACATTTTAAAGAAAGAATAACAAGTTATTTGGAGAAAAAGCCTACGGAAAATTGTAGAATAATGTTTAGTCATTAATATGTGTGCAAGTGATAGACTAGTGTGTGTATAACTTCTGCTAACATGTTGCCCCATATCATGATGATATGAATCCTGCTAGTTCATGAACCCAATTCCGACTAACATGGTGCCACCGATAGGTTCATATAGTAGTGTTTTACCAGTCTATGAGAGGAATGTCAATGATATATTATCCTAACACACCCAAGAATAAAATTTAAAACTGATAAAATTCAAAAGTGATTATCAGTAGAACTGAAGCAATTATCTTGCGAGAAGCTTCAGCTGCAGCAAATTAAACATAACCAATTTCACGGGGAACAACACAAATATCTAGGCAGTCTAGGCTCATACTCAAAATATGTTATCCTATTCTAACGATGTAGTTACAAATACATGAAAACTGTTCATCTGACATATACATATTCTAGCATTAACCTCCATGAAGAATGTGACTACGCAATACATATTCCTATAATTTGAAATGTTTTGAAATGGTTGCTACAGACTATCTGTCATGTTATTTCCAACACGTGGGTTCAACACAAAAATTCCACCCCATGATGCGCCCTTCTCTTATTATATCGGACCCTCCTCTTCCCGCTCGGGTTTTCACCGTAGCAGGACAATTTTCACTGCATCCTGCTCCTTTAATATCAGATGATGCTCACTCCACCTTTGCCATGCATTTCAGTAGGGATGAAACTTTTTATATTTACAATGTGATAGAGTGGGTTAGACTAACCAATAATATTGACACAAACAACAAATAATTATAAAGAGCATTCTCAAAGGTACATTGAACATTACAAATGCATACTGGTGTGGGATGTGAGTGGCAAATTGAATGCATTACTAGTCACCATAAGCTCCACCTCCAACTCACGTACCATTCATTGCTGGAAGGCATAATTGTCATTCTTCTCTTGTCCGTCCTTCCCTACATATTATACTTATAGCCTCTTCATCTACCCATTTCGTCGGTGCCAACCAGCACTGCGTCAATATGAATGCGTTCATCAGTGACACCTTATCTTTTTGTTTCATCCTTCCTCGCCAAGTTTAGTTCTCGTTCCTACTTATTTTTTAAATACTATTTCCCTATTTTTTTGAGCACTCATTTCTTTTTTAACATCATGGATCACTTGGTTGCTTTGGTTTTTTCTATTGTTATTCATGGGACACATTTTGTTTTTTACTGTAGCATGAACCATTTGGTCAATGTTGTGTTCTGTTGTCCTCACCCATGAATGTTTCAGCAACTGCCAGCGTGTGGACATCCTGCAAAATATGGTCGTCATCCAACTTGGTGAACGTTAGGTTGCCCATGTAGCAAGCACATGGTGGTTGTCGTCCTTGTTGGCAAGTGGTCCTCGTAATGTCCCTAAGGGTCTATTGATCATCATTGCCCACGAGCACTTTCGAAATAATCCAGCACAATTATTGTTTGCTAAAATAATTACATAAATAATTAATGTCCTATCTAATTATTCACATGCCTAATTAACTTCCAATCGAATCAATTACTTTTTGGGAGCCGCTAGCGATCAGACTACTGATCCCTGGCTTGCTATCAGACCAGCCGAATGCCGTAGGATTAGAATGATGATGGTCATCTAATCTGTATTAAGGCAGGGTGCATTATATGTTAATTTCCCATTACTAATTGATTGGTTGCTTGTTTAGTTGCTTCCTATTAACTGCTCCCGTAATGTTAGTTGCTCCCTATTTACAGCT
Organism: Hordeum marinum; assembly: GCA_022496015.1. Lineage (NCBI taxonomy): Eukaryota > Viridiplantae > Streptophyta > Magnoliopsida > Poales > Poaceae > Hordeum > Hordeum marinum. The sequence goes on from CM039677.1 coordinate 50,622,542, forward strand.
CCTTGCTCCCTTAAGTCTTGCTGCTTCCTATTGGATAACCTTACGAACTCAATTTCCTTCCTAACATCGTTTCCTAGAATGACGTCAAATCACTTTTCTGCGAAAATAATTTTGGGATAGTACGATTATTTCTCACGGTTAAATTCAGCATATATTATTAAGTTCAAACATGTGTTCCTTTACCGATGGCGACATAATTTATGAACCGTGGAAGCATTATTCTTCATGCATAGAAGCATCATTTTCTAAAGTTATGTTCACATGGCAGGACACATTTTTTTCTCCTCGATGAATACAAGTGCCAGTGATTTGGAAGCATCATTTTCCAGTAAGATGGAACATATTAAGAGCAGAGAAGCAGGTGTGAAAGTACAACAAGGTTCGGTATGACAACAATTTACAGTTCTCTTGTTTAATAAAAAATAGAACACTACAACATCAACACTATTTCCGCTTTCAGTCCGCCCACGTCACATCGCCTACTAAATGGGTTGATCATGGATAAGCATTCCACACAACGCAAGCTCCTCATGGCCAACACAGTTGTCATGGACATTTAGTGGTTCCTCCTGTTCACATCACAGTTAACATTAACATAGCTGTGTTGGCGTTAATAGTAAGAAACAAGGAATCACACACTTGCAATGAAAAATGTATGTCACTTTGTGCAGAAAAACATTTATACAATGTAAGTATATGTATTAAGCAATGGAAGCACGTTTGTTGGAAATAAGAAAGCGAGAAAGAATGAAGCATGCTTTGTAATAATTTCAGGCTTTAAGCTATGCTTAGAAATTGATGAACAAGCTAAATAAACTATGTGAAGTCAACATTACCCATTTTGGTATGATGCATAGAACATTGATAATGGAAAACAAATTAAGCTTGCTACCAACATGATGATGCATCTTTCGAGGTGCCGACAAACATATTGATTTTTTTGTTAATGAATGGAAGAAATTTTCTAGTCAGACAAAACTAAAGGATTACAATGTAGAAGCATCATGGCAAGAAGCAACAAAAATGCATTGGGTATATAAGTAGTGTCAATTGAAGCATGAAATTTTGAAAATGAAACAAAAATAAATACTTTCATATGTGTGGAAGCTCCAGGAACAGGAAGCATGTAAAGGTTGCTACGTCAGCAGTTCTTCCTTTACCTATTGTTTTTTCCGGCAAGTACTACACATAGGGGTGTTAAAAAGTGTAGGTTATCAGTATCCTAAAAATAGGATGATAACAAGGAAGCACCATGACATCATAATAGTAGCTAGAAATTAATCTAATGGGAGCATAGTAAATAAGCATGGTAGCAAAACTTATGTTGAGGATATTATTTGGAGCTCTATCGACACAACAAAGGAGCACAAAGGATATGCTATCGGAACATAGGAATACTAGATTGGGAAACAAAGGGTAGCCCGATCAACTGGCCTGCAGCATACTCATATTTTTAACCCTTCTCTTCAACATACACTCAGCTTCAGATTGCTTCATTATTCCTGGGTCAACTAAAAACATAAGGAATTAAGGCATGTTACAGATACAGTTAAATTTTCATTACACAGAAAACTTGGAAGCAAATGCCATGTCATATCTGAAGTTCAAGCTGCTGGTCGGATGAAAATATGTTATATACAAGATACATAGAAAGATATGATATACATATGGGTTCAAATCGAAGCATACAAAAATAGATATTGAAGCAAAATGAAAAATTGCTGGCCAACAAGGGATAGATATTTAGACTCACTAGCATATGAATATGTATGTACTATTTATTTTTGGCATTTGGAAGTAAAAAAATACAGTCCAGAAGCATTTCTACAGAATTATAGATGCTACAAAACTATTGAGCATAATTGTAATATTGTGGAAGCAGATCTAAACCTAGATGGAAGCAACCAAAATTTAAAAGTAAGTTGAACACAAATATAATGGCAATATTAGGAATTGGGAGTCAGATCACTGTGGTTTGCACAGGAAATTAACTAAAATTCATGGTTGAAGTAGTGTGGTTCAAGAAAATAAAAAGGTGACATCCTCGAATCTGTTCATACCCCTGCACCAAGATACAGCGCCTTCGTCTCGCCTCACACCAAGATGTGATTTGGAGAAGCAGGGGGCAAAGCTGGCTGGTGGGGTGGTCCTGCTGCTCGACGACCACGAGGGAAGGAGGTAGCTGCGAGTGAGGCAGGGGGAGAAGGAGATCTGGGCGAGGTTGGGCCTGCACGCGACATAGAGGAGCTCCGGCCGATACAGCTGCGACTGGAAACAAGAGAAATTAGGGAGAGTAATCACGCTCGGGGGTTACGGGTGGTCATCTCCTTGCAGTTGTTTTTTTTACATTTTTTTGAGACAATCTCGCCAAGCTTTATTCAATCATAGCAATGTTTATAGGGATGAATAGTAGGTCATCGGGCTGCCCTAACCAAGCATGGCGACCAAACCCGAGCGTAAGAGCATGCTTAGCGAGCTTGTGAGCCTCGAAGTTTGAGGTCCTATACTCATGGACTATGTTACAAGAAGTAAAGACAATGGAATGATCGATTTCATGTATAATCGCTCCATATTCTGATGAACTATGTTTTACTCCATCCACAACTGTCTTGCAGTCCGAGGCAACATGAATCTTCTTCTCATACAGGTCTTCTGCTAAAGCAAGAGCCTCTCTAACTCCCAACGCTTCAAGTGTTTTTGGGTCCGACAAATTTCTGAAACAGATACAGGATGCACCAAGAAAAACTCCGGCTGAGCTTCGACACACCACAGCTACTGCACCATAGCTATTATCCCTTCTTACTGCTGCATCAGTATTGAATTTTGCATGATCTGCATGTGGTGCAATCCATCCTAACGGCCTCATTGGTGCACTATTAGATTGACCAGTGCTTGGTTTCGACAAAATATCCAAATCAGCAAGATATGACCTGATGAAATAATGAGTAGAGAGGGGGCTCTGATGGACATCCTCGTGAATAACTTTTCTCCTCGCCTTCCAGATTGCCCATAACGTCACCATCATTTCCGTAAAGTTCTCATGAGACAAAGTTTCCTGCATAAAAACAGTCACTTCTTTGCATCCGTCTCCTCATTTGCTGTCATGTGTTCTACCATCTCCTCTGTTGCTAAAGACCACACACTCCTTGCCATCATGCAGTCCAACAGTGCGTGCCTCCAATTGTCATCTGATGAGCAAATTGAGCATACAAAACCTGTTGACATATTCCGGTGATGCAGCACATCAAAAGTGGGTAGCGTGTTTAGAGACAACCTCCACAAAAAATTCCTAAGCTTTGAAGGTACAAAAGTATACCATAAACGCGCCCAGTTTTGTTCTTCTGCTCGGGTGTTCTACTGACCCTGAACATTTTCTAACCAATTTTCCATCCAGAACTCCCCTCCAAATTTGCGACGGGCGAGATCCAAGAGTTGCTTCCATAAGAGAACAAGAAGGGAAGTACGCTGCCTTCAAAATTCTTGCATTAATAAGTGTTCCCGCTTCTTGAAGTATACGCCACGCTTGCCTTGCCAACAAGGACAGATTGAAGAGCTCCATATCACGGAAGCCTAAACCTCCCAGATTTTTTGGTCTTGTGCATACATCCCAAGATACCCAACATGGCTTCCTTTTACCGCTTTTGCTTCCCCACGAAAATTGACGGATAGTTGATGTTATACTCTCACAAATTCCCCGTGGCAATCTGAAACATGCCATCGAGTAAACCGGGATACCCTAGGCCACAGCTTTGATGAGGACTTCCTTTCCTGCATATGATAACAACTTCTCCATCCACCCTTTGACCTTCTCCCAAACCCTATCTCTCAAATATTTGAAAGTGCCATTTCTAGAGGATCCCACATTTGTCGGCATGCTCAAATACCTCTCACTGAGTTGCTCATTATGCACATTTAGAGTGCCCTTTATAGTGTCTCGCACTAGCTGAGGGCAGCCCTTGCTGAAAAAAATTGAAGATTTATCATTGTTAATCCTTTGTCCTGACGCATTACAATAAGTTCCCAGCAGGTTTGACACTGCAACCGCCCCTTCATTACTCGCCTTAAACAGCAGCAGGCTATCATCCGCAAAAAGAAGGTGGTTGACAACCGGGGCTGTTGGTGCCACCTTAACTCCCACAATACTGGATGACCGAGAACTGGACTTCAAGAGGCACGAAAGGCCCTCTGCTGCGATCAAGAAGAGATAGGGCAAATTGGATCTCCCTGTCGAATTCCTCTAGTCGGTTTAAACTGCTCAAGCTTCTCCCCATTAAAGAGCACCGAGAAAGAAACAGATTTGATCATGCCCATTACAATATGAATCCATTGATGTGAGAAGCCTAGCTTACCCATAATTGCCTCCAAATATGACCACTCGAGCCTATCATAGGCCTTCATCATATCCAGCTTAAGAGCACAGTAGCTATTTGACTTTGACTTACTCCTCTTCATAAAATGTAAGCATTCATAAGCGCTGATAATATTATCCGAATCAACCTTCCGGGGACAAAGGCAGACTGCTCCTCTGATATGATCTCCGGAAGTACTTGTTTAAGCCTGTTTGCTACCACTTTCGAAGCTATTTTGTAAAGAACATTACATAAACTTGTAGGCCTGAACTGAGTTAGGATCATTACCTTCGGGATCAAAACCAGAAAAGTATCGTTGATACACTCTGGGCTCTCCTCACCTTTTACAATCCGAAGAACGGCATTAGTCACCTCCTCCCCACAAACGTCCCAGTGCCTCTGGTAAAAGTGCGCCGGGAACCCGTCCGGGCCCGGTGATTTTGTGGGGAACATATGGAAAAGGGCCACCTTCACTTCCTCTTTTTTGTATGCAGCACATAACATATCATTCATCGCACTAGTCACCTTTCTGGGAACCTGAGAAAGTACCGCCTCCATGTTCTGAACGCCCTCGGATGTGTACAGATCCTTGTAAAAAATTGAAACCAGCTCCTTCAACTCAGCCGGATCATCAACCATCACACCAAGAGAATTTGACAGCGCCTTGATCATATTCTTCTTTCTTCTCATGCTCACCCTAAGGTGGAATTTTTTTGTATTTTTGTCTCCCTCGGCCAACCAGTTGATCCTCGATCGCTGTCTCCATAGTATCTCCTCTCTTTGATATAGCTCAACTAGTTTCTCGTTGATTTTGAGCTCAGCATGGCACGGCCCCGTTCTTGCTGGATCCGACCGCAATCTCTCCAGCTCTCTCTTCAGATTTTTTATCTCCTTCCTGACCGAACCAAAAGTGTCGTTGTTCCATGATTTCAATCTACAGGAAAGTGCAGCAAGTTTTTGTTTTAAATCATCAACTCTGCCACTCGCCTGATTAGCAGACCAAGATTCCAATATAGTGCCTTTCAGACTCTCATGTGTATCCCATGCTACCTCATACCGAAACAGGGGGCTCGTCCTCCTCCCTTCTGTCTCTCCATTCAGCTCTAACAGAATCGGTGAATGATCAGATGTGGCAGCCGTCAAGTGACTCAGATTTGCTAACGGAAATTGCGCGCCCCATTCGGTTGATCCGAGAGCTCTATCCAGTCTGACACGCGTATACGACCCCCCCACTGACCTTTTTTTCAGAAGTCCAGAATCTGCCTTTAAATCCCAAGTCGACCAACCTGCAACTGTCAACCACATCTCGAAAACCTTGTATCTGAGCGTTGCTCCTCTAACCAACCCCTTCGTGTTCTTCTGGGCGTAATACTTCATTGAAGTCTCCAACGCACAGCCACGGAAGATCGCTAGAGCTACATATACCCTTGATAATATCCCATGTTTGATGGCGTAAATGGGTCTGGGCCTCTCCGTAGACCATAGTTAGCCTCCATGGGTCGCTGCCAAGATCAACCTTGCAATCTATATGGTACACAGAAAAACCCAAAATCTCAATGTTTATTGAATTGTTCCAAAAGATGCCAATACCACCACTTCTACCAATACTGTCAATAGCATAAGCTTTATCATAGCCTATCGAGCTAGCTAAACTCTCTACCCTTGCCTTGTCAATTTGAGTCTCAGGAATACAAAGCAAGGTAGGGGCAAATTTCCCCGTGATCTCACGGAGTTCTCGAACCGTCGAGGCTTTACCCGCACCTCGGCAGTTCCAACTTATTATACTCATTGTGCCCGGTGGCGCTCCTCGGAGGAGCCCGCCGATACTGCATTGGTTAACTGCTTATCCTTCTTGTCGCCTCCACCCCCTCGATTCTCCTGTGTTTTCTTCGGCCTCTTGTTGTCCTTGCGAGGTGAGACATAGACAGGAGGCAGCGGGGGGATCCCCGGTGGTGTGCTGTTAACAGCAACTATGGTGCCACCGTTTTTTCCCTCCTCCATATTCTGCTTGCTCGCAACGATGCCATCAGCAAGGCTCTGGTTGTTGTCCTGAGAACCCCTTTTAGAGTTCTTGATCCCTATCACCGCGGTTGTGACCTGCTCGCTGATCTGCACTTTATCCTCTCTGGGCTCGACCTGTTCTGAACAATCGTTAAAAGACTGTACCGAGTTGGATGAGGATGCAGCCCCCTTATCTGCTTTATCTGTTGTAATATCCTCCTTCACAGTACTGTCACTATTTGCATCAGCTGCTTTACCCCTATTCTCCTCTGAACTTGCTGCAGGCGCAGCATTATTCCTTGCCGGCTCTCTTCCATCATTACGTCCACGAGCTGGACCAAAACCGCGGCCTCCAGTACCGCGACCACGACCCCTTCCACCCCGAGGAGCAAAAGCACCAGACGGCTGAGAATATTGTATTGTGCGCCGTTTGGCAATCATCCACTTGCCCCACTTTTTATCCTCCTCTTTCCACACACCATTGCCACATTCTCATAACTATGTCCCATGAAACCACATATCTGGCAAAGGAAGGGGATCTTTTCATATTTAACAACCAACATACGTGTTCCCTCTCCCTCCACCGTGAGAGGTGTGAAGCGAGTTAAGGGTTTTGCAGTGAGAACCCTAGCACGGACACGAACATAATCTCCCTCATAGTAAAGGGTAGGTCGAAGCTGAACCTCCCGGACTTTACCTATCCTTCGAGCTAGCCCATCAACCACTGGTTCCTGGCGATAAACTTCTGGGATCCTGTGGAGTTGCGCCCAAACATACAAACCATCCAGAGCCACCGTTTCAGGATCTGTCGTGCCGTTGTAATCCTCAATAATCACTCCAAGGCCCCTAAAGAGCCAAGGACCTCCATGCACAACCTTTCTCCAATCCCCAAGACAGAAAAGTTGGATGATGAACAGATTTTCCCCTGCTTCACGGAATTTCGGTGTTTGAGCCAGCCCCCAGATGAACTTCATGTTGTCAAAGAACGCGTGGGACTAAAGGGTCTATCCGTATTCACCCGAGCGATCGCAAGCCATCTGGCCTCCGCTTTGAATTTCTGCGCCTCCTCCTTCCCAATGACCGCATCATCCAGTTCTTCGTCCAGCACTTCCATGTTCTTCAAATCCTTTCCAGATCAATCTCGTCTCTTCCACTGGATCGCGACGAGGAGCCCCTCTCCCCCCTGCCATGGCTAGGTTAGGGATGGGGGACACCGAGTGCTCACGCGCAATCCCCCCCCCCCCCCCCCCCGGGTAGCCTTAGAAGGCCAGCGGTTCGGTATTGATAGGTGCTGCCAGCCCCTCCGGCGATCAGGAAATCGCCAGCGGCGGCGCTCTCGTTCCTCAAGATGTCACTTGTTTTTTTACAAATAAAAGAGCCCAATTTGTGAGACGTCCGATTTGGATTGTATCAACGGCGTTTGACTGGTCTGGCGCTGGACTTCTCTCAGACTATAGACGGGAAGTGTTTCCTTTTTTTGCCTAATTAGGAAATCCCTACTTACAATTATGTGTAGGTATAATTAATTGTTTACCTAATTATTAATTGTATTAATGACTCAGTTTTCAAATTGATTTGGTGCAAAAAAAATTTATTTAAATGGCTGAATTAATTACATGCATGATTAGCTATCTAGCTAATTAATTCCATCGACGGTTTAATTTGCTAATTGATTCTATGCTCGCTCTTTGAAATACTTTTGCATGAATGGCCGCTAGAAACGACCATGATGACTATCGCGTATTATATGATAGATTTCCTTAACGATTTTTTGACATTTGAATGGACACGATTTGATTTCAGAATATATCATGTCTGGATCTTTGTATAACTGACAAGAAATCTAATATGACCGTGTCAACGACCTTCCTCGAAACCTTGATCCATGCTCCAGCATTCTATAGCATCGCGTCGACGTTAGGCGCGCTTAGGGTATCCTCTTTGGTGTCGCCCGTGCCGTCCCTCCACAACCATGCACAAATGTGTATGCTCATAACAAAACAAAAGATCTAGTATTTTTATTGTATTAGGAAACTTGTGATTATCAATTAATAGTAGATATAATGATAATAATAAATGACATAGCGTGTTGGAGTTTTTTATTTTTTAATGAGGAATATCTGACTTTGTTTTGGAAATTTATCGAGAAAAATCTTTTGTCGGTCTTTTACGAATGTGATCTCACATATATGGTGTGATTTCTAAATTCTTAATTACATGTTATTTACGTGATTAAACTAAACCAGTACCTGCCAAAGCGAGCACGAAAACAACATCTCTCGCTTTAATGGGATTCGATTTTTAATAAGAGGGAGAAAATTCAATAGGAGGGGGATTTGTTTGTCATGATTTAAATGTTAATATCCTTAAAATGTGTTATTTGTTTACTAAAATCTGTTATTTATTTCCTAGATTAAATTGCATTAATAAGAGGGGTCGGTTGATTTGAATAAGTTAAGGAAATTAGATTAAAATCTATTTTTTACTTCCTGAAAATCTGTTATTTGTTTCCTAAATTAAATTTCATTAATAAGAGGGATCAATTCATTTGAATAACTTAAGAAAGTTAGATTCGTGATTTTTGCATGTTAAGAAAGTTAGATTCGTGATTTGTTGCATCTTAAGAAAGTCCTAGTTTGTAATAAAAAGTGGACAGAAAAATAAACCGATGGACCAGGTGGGAACGTTGCATGGGAAAAAAAATTCTATGCACACGCAAGATCTATCCATGGTGATGAGCATCTACGAGAGGGAGAGTGGATCTACATATCCTTGTAGATCGCTAAGCGGGAAGCGTTAAGAAACGCGGTTGGTGTAGTCGAACATCTTCGCGATCCAAATCACCGAGCGTCCCGCGATCACATCACAATCCGTCCCGCGATCCAATCACGATCCGTCCCGCGAACTCATCACGATCCGTCCCGCGATCTCATCACGATCCGTCCCGTGAACTCATCACGAACGGTCTTGCGATCTTGTTCACGGTCCTTCCGATCTAGCGCCGAACGGACGACACCTCCGCGTTCAGCACACGTGCAGCTTGATGACAATCTCCACCATCTTGATCCAGCAAGAGGAAGTGGAGAGGGAGAAGAGTTCACCGGCAGCGTGACGGCGCTCTGGTGATGGTGGTGGAGCAATTCCGGCAGGGCTTCGCCTAAGCACTGCGGAACTAGTCTAGTCTAGAGGAACTTGATCTAGAAGTAGGGTTTAGACGTGGCTGAAAATCCTTGTCCAAAAAAAACCCTAAAACCACTCATATATATAGGAGAAGGGGAGAGGAGGCTGCGCCCAAAAGGAGGGATCTCCTTTGGTTTGGCCGAACCTAGTGGGGAGGAGTCCTCCTCCTAGTAGGACTCCTCCTCCCACAAGAGAGGTAGAGTTTAGGGAGGTTTCCACCCCAATTCGGTTTGCCTCTCTTTCCTCCTGTGCATAGGCCTTCTTGGCCGACCTAACTGGCCCACTATGGGCTGGTGGGTTGCCACATAGGCCCATGGGGTGGGTTGGCCCCACTGGTGGGCCCCCGGGACCCATTCGTCACTCCCGGTACACTACCGAAAATGCCCGAAACTTTCCAGAGTCCAAACACCACCTTCCTATATATCAATATTTACCTACGGACCATTCCGGAGCTCCTCGTGATGTCTGGGATCTCATCCGGGACTTCGAACAACCTTCGGTCACCACCATACATAACTCTATACTACCGAAACGTCACCAAACCTTAAGTGTGCAGACCCTGCGGGTTCGAGAACTATGTAGACATGACCGAGACACCTCTACGGTCAATAACCAAGATGTCCACATTGGTTCCTACATATTGTATGAAGATCTTTATCGGTCGAACCTCTGTGTCAAGGATTCAGTTAATCCCATATGATGTTCCCTTTGTTCTTCGGTATGTTACTTGCCCGAGATTCGATCGTCGGTATCTCCATACCTAGTTCAACCTCGTTACCGGCAAGTCTCTTTATTCGTTCCGTAATACAAGATCCCGTGACTAACACTTAGTCACATTGCTTGCAAGGCTTATTGTGATGTTGTATTACCAAGTGGGCCTTGAGATACCTCTCTGTCACACGGAGTAACAAATCCCAGTCTTGATCCATGCCAACTCAACAGACACCCTCGGAGATACCTGTAGAGCACCTTTATAGTCACCCAGTTACGTTGCGACGTTTGATACACACAAGGTACACCTCCGACGTCAGTGAGTTGCATGATCTCATGGTCATAGGAACATATACTTGACATGCAGAAAACAGTAGCAATAAACTGACATGATCATAAGCTACGTTTGTAGTTTGGGTCTTGTCCATCACATTATTCTCCTAATGATGTGATCCCGTTATCAAATGACATCACATGTCAATGGCTAGGAAACCTTGACCGTCTTTGATTAACGAGCTAGTTCACTAGAGGCATACTACGGCCAGAGTGTTGTCTATTTACCCACACATGTAATGTTTTCCATTTAATACAATTATAGCATGGATAATAAACGATTATCATGAACGAGGAAATATGATAATAACTAATTTATTATTACCTCTAGGGCATATTTCCAACAGTCTCCCACTTGCACTGGAGTCAATAATCTAGTTCACATCACCATGTGATTCGCATTGTTATGAATCTAACATCCAATGAGTTCTGGGGCTCGATCATGCTTTGCATGTGAGAGAGGTCTTATAGTCAATGGGTCTGTGACATTCAGATCTGTGTGTACTTTGCAAATTTCTATGTCAAACCGTAAACACTGCTACCACACTCCACTTGGTACTATTCCAAATGGCTGCTCCACTATACGTATCCAGATTGCTACTACGAGTCATCCGGATTGGTGTTAAAGCTTGCATCGATGTGACTCTTTACGATGAACTCTTTATCACCTCCATAATCGAGAAACTTCTCCTCAGTCTTTTAGTTACTAAGGATAATCTTGCCCGCTGTCCAGTGCTCCATTCCAGGATCACTTTGAAACCTTCCGGCCATACTTATAGCAACGCTGACATCGGGTCTTTGTGCACAACATTGCATACATGATAGAGCCTATGGCTGAAGCATAGGGGATGACACTCATCTTTTCTCTATCTTCTGCAGTCACTGGGCATTGAGTCTTACTCAACTTTATACCTTACAAATCAGGCGAGAACTCTTTCTCTGACTGATCCATTTTGAACTCTTTCAAAATCTTGTCAAGGTATGTACTCATTGAAAGTCTTATCAAACATCTTGATCTATCTTTATAGATTTTGATGCTCAACAATTAGGTAGTTTTATCCAGGTCTTCCTTTGAAAACCTCTTTTCAAACAACCTTTTATGCTTTCCAGAAATTCTACATCATTTCCGATCAACAATATGTCAACCACATATGCTTACCAGAAACTCTATAGTTCTCCCACTCACTTTATTGTAAATACAAGTTTCAAATAAACTTTGTATAGACTCAAAAACTTTGATCACCTCATCAAAGTGTATATTCCAACTCCGAGATGCTTGCTTCAGTTCATAGAAGGTTCACTGAAGCTTGCACACCTTTTAGCATCCTTAGGACTGACAAAACCTTCTGGTTGTATCTCATACAACCTTTCCTTAAGGAAGGAAACGATGTTTTGGTATCCATCTGCCAGATTTCATAATTGAAAAATGCAGCAACTGCTAACATAATTCCAATAGACTTTAGCATCGCTACGAGTGAGAAAGTCTCATCGCAGTCAACTCCTTGAACTTGGCGGAAACTTCTTTGCGACAAGTCGAGCTTTATAAATGGTGACACTCACCATCAGCGTCTGTCTTCATCTTGAAGATCCATTTGTACTTGACGACCTGCCGTCCAACGAGCAAGTCCACCAAAGTCTATACTTGGTTTTCATACATGGATCATTTCTCGGATTTCATGGCCTCTAACCATTTGTTGGCTTCCGGGCCCATCATTGCTTCTCCATAGTTCGTAGGTTCACCGTTGTCCAACAACATGACCTCCAAGACAGGGTTGTCGTACCGCTCAGTAGGAGTACATGTCCTTGTCGACCTACGAAGTTCGATAGTAACTTGATCCGAAGCTTCATGATCATCATCATTAACTTCCTCTTCAACTGATGTAGGCTTCATAGAAACTTCTTCCTGCGCTGCGCCACTTTTTGGTTGAAGTAAAGGTTCAATAACCTCATCAAGTTCTATTTTCCTTGTAGGTCGATAGTAACTTGATCCGAAGCTTCATGATCATCATCATTAACTTCCTCTTCAACTTACGTAGGCTTCACAGAAACATCTTTCTGCACTGCGCTACTTTCTGGTTGAAGCAGAGGTTCAAATAACCTCATCAAGTTCTATCCTCCTCCCACTCAATTCTTTCAAAAGAAACCCTTTCTCGAGAAAGGACCCAGCTTTAGCAACAAACATTTTATGCTTGGATCTAAGATAGAAGGTTCACCCAACTGTTCTTAGGGTATTCTATGTAGATGCATTTGTCCGCTTTGGGTTCGAGCTCATTAGGCGAAAACATTTTCCACACAAGCGTCGCAGCCCCAAACATTAAGAAATGATAGCTTAGGTTTCTATCAAACGATAGTTCACACGGTGTCATCTCAACGGATTTAGATGGTGCCCTATTTAAAGTGAATGTTGTTGTCTCTAATGCATAACCCCAAAATTATGGTAACAAAAACGATAATAGACATCATAGCATGCACCATATCCAATAGAGCATGACTATGACGTTCGGACACACCATTACACTATGGTGTTCCAGGTGGCGTGAGTTGTGAACCAACTTTCACATTGTCTAAAGTTGTATGCCAAACTCGTAACTTAGATATTCACCTCCACGATCATATCGCAAACATATTTATCTTCTTGTCACGATGATCTTAAACTTCACTCTGAATTTGCTTGAACCTTTCAAACGATTCAGACTTGTGTTTCATTAAGTAAATATACACTATATCTACACAAAGCATCAGTGAAGATAAGAAAATAACGATATCCACCGCACGCTACAAGACTCATTGGATTGCATACATCAACATGTATCATTTCCCATAAATCACTTGCCCGCTTCATCAAAATAGAAAACGGGGTCCTTAGTCATCTTTGACCAAGAGGCATGGTTCGCATGTCTCAACCGATTCGAAATCAAATGAGTCCAAAGATCCATCAGCATGGAGTTTCTTCATGCGTTTTATACCAATATGACATTTACCGGCAGTGCCACAAGTATGTGGTACTATCATTATTAACTTTGTATCTTTTTGGCATCAATGTTATGAACATGTGTATTACTACGATCAAGTTTCAACAAACCATTCTTACTGGGTGCATGACCATTGAAGGTATTATTCATGTAAATAGAATAACCATTATTCTCTAACTTAAATGAATAACCGTGTTGCAATGAACATGATCTAATCACGTTCATGCTCAACGCAAAAAACACCAAATAACATTTATTTTAGGTTCGTCACTAATCTCAAAGGTAGAGAGAGCGTGTGATGTTGATCACATCAACCTCGGAAACATTTCCAACACACATCGTCACCTAACACTTAGCTAGTTCTCCGTTTATTTCGTACCTTTTATTTCGAGTTACTAACATTTAGCAACCGAACCGGTATCCAATACCCAGGTGCTACTAGGAGTACTAGCAAGGTACACATCAATAACACGTATATCAAATATACTTCTGTTGACGTTGCCAGCCTTCTTATCTACCAAGTATCTAGGGTTGTTCCGCTTCAGCGACCGCTCTCCTCATAATCGAAGCACTTAGTCTCGGGTTTGAGTTCAACTTTGGGTTGCTTCACTGGAGGAGCAACTGACTTGCTATCCATGAAGTTTCCCTCCTTGCTCTTGTCGAAACTAGTGGTTTTAACTAACCATCAGCACTTTGATGCTCCTTCTCGATTTCTACCTTTGCGGTGTCAAACATCGCGAATAGCTCAGGTATCATTATTTCTATCCCTGGCGTTTTATAGTTCATCACCAAGTTCTAGTAGCTTTAGTGACAGCGACTTGGAGAACTATATCAATCACTATCTTATCTGGAAGATCAACTCCCACTCGATTCAAGCGATTGTAGCACCCAGACAATCTGAGCACATGCTCAACGATTGAGCTATTCTCTTTCATCTTACAGGCAAAGAATCTTGTTGGAGATCTCATATCTTGCAACACGGGCACGAGCCTGAGATCCTAATTTCAGCTCTTAGAACATCTCATATGTTCCATGACGTTCAAAACGTTTCGGAGCCTCAATTCTAAGTTGTAATGCATGACGCACTAAACTATCAAGTAGTTATCAAAATGTGCCTGTTAGATGTTGACAACATCTACAAACAATGCTAGAGAGGTTGGTGCACCGAGCGTTGCATTAAGGACATAAGCCTTCTGTGTAGCAATGAGGACAATCCTCAGATCACGGAGCCAGTCCGCAATATTGCTACCATCATCTTTCAACTCTATTTCTCTAGGAACATATAAAATTCAAGGGAGCTACAGCGTGAGCTAGTAATCTACAACATAATTTTGCAAAGACACTACTCACTATGTTCATGATAATGAGTTCAATTAATCATATTACTTAAGAACTTCCACTCAAATTGACATCCCTCCGGTCATCCGAGTGATACATGATCCAAATTCACAAACTCAAGTCCGATCATCACATGAGTTGAGGTGGTTACAATGGTGAACATCATCATGTTGATCATATCTACTATATGACTCATGGTCGACCTTTCGGTCTCTTGTGTTCCGAGGCCATGTCTGTACATGCTAGGCTCGTCAAGTTTAACCCGAGTGTTCTGCATGTGCAACACTGGTTTGCACCCGTTATATGTGAACGTAGAGTCTATCACACCCTATCATCACGTGGTGTCTCAACACGACGAACTTTCACAACGGTGCACACTCGGGGAGAACACAATTTTATCTTGAAATTTAAGTGAGGGATCACCTTATAATGCTACCGTCGTACTAAGCAAAACAAGGTGCATAAAAGGATTAACATCACATGCAATTCATAAGTGACATGATATGGCCACAAACTTGTGCTTTAGATCTCCATCTTGAAAGCACCGGCATGATCTCCATCGTCACCGGCACGACACCATGATCTCCATCATCTTGATCTCCATCAACGTGTCGCCATCGGGGTTATCACGCCCTGGATGCTTCTACTACTATTGCTACCGTTTAGCAATAAAGTAAAGCATTACATAGCGCTTAATGATTGACACGCAGGTCATACAATAGTTAAAGACAACCCTATGGCTCCTGCTGGTTGCCGTACTCATCGACATGCAAGTCGTGAAATTCTATACATCACATGATCATCTCATACATCACATATATCACATCATGTAATTGGCCATATCACATCACAACATACCCTGCAAAAACAAGTTAGACGTCCTCTAATTGTTGTTGCATGTTTTACCTGGTTGCTATGGGTATCTAGCAAGAACAATTCTCATCTACGCAAAAACCAGAACGGTGATACACTAGTTGCTTTTGAACCTTCTCAAGGACCGCTTTTGTCGAATCCGATCCAACTAAAGTGAGAGAAACTGGCACCCACAAGCCATATATGCAACAAGTTGCGGTCGAGGGAACCGGTCTCTCGTAAGCGTACTAGTAATGTTGGTCCAGGCCGCTTCATCTCACAATACCACTGAACCAAAATCCGACCAAGGGAGGAAGCAATCTAAGCATCAACGCCCACAAACCTTTTGTGTTCTACTCGAGATCTCATCTACACATAGACCTAGCTCATGATGCCACTGTTGGGGAACGTTGCATGGAAAACAAAAAAATTCCTATGCACATGCAAGATCTATCCATGATGATGAGCATCTACGAGAGGGAGAGTGGATCTACATACCCTTGTAGATCGCTAAGCGGGAAGCGTTAAGAAATGCGGTTGGTGTAGTCGAACATCTTCGCGATCCAAATCGCCGAGCGTCCCGCGATCCAATCACGATACGTCCCGCGAACTCATCACGATCCGTCCCGCGATCTCATCACGATCCGTCCTACAATCTCATCACGATCCGTCCCGTGAACTCATCACGAACGGTCTTGCGATCTTGTTCACAGTCCTTCCGATCTAGCGCCGAACGGACGGCACCTCCGCATTCAACACACGTGCAGCTTGATGACGATCTCCACCATCTTGATCCAGCAAGAGGAAGTGGAGAGGGAGAAGAGTTCACCGGCAGCGTGACGGCGCTCCGGTGATGGTGATGGAGCAATTCCGGCAGGGCTTCGCCTAAGCACTGCGGAACTAGTCTAGTCTAGAGGAACTTGATATAGAAGTAGGGTTTAGACGTGGCTGAAAATCCTTGTCCAAAAAAAACCCTAAAACCACTCATATATATAGGAGGAGGGGAGAGGAGGCTGTGCCCAAAAGGAGGGCTCTCCTTTGGTTCGGCCGAACCTAGTGGGGAGGAGTCCTCCTCCTAGTAGGACTCCTCCTCCCACAAGAGAGGTGGAGTTTAGGGAGGTTTCCACCCCAATTCGGTTTGCCTCTCTTTCCTCCTGCACATAGGCCTTATTGGCCGACCCAACTGGCCCACTATGGGCTGGTGGGTTGCCACATAGGCCCATGGGGTGGGTTGGCCCCACTGGTGGGCCCCCGGGACCCATTCGTCACTCCCGGTACACTACCGAAAATGCCTGAAACTTTCCAGAGTCCAAACACCACCTTCTTATATATCAATCTTTACCTCCGGACCATTTCGGAGCTCCTCGTGACGTCCGGGATCTCATCCGGGACTCCGAACAACCTTCGGTCACCACCATACATAACTCTATACTACCGAAACGTCACCAAACCTTAAGTGTGCAGACCCTGCGGGTTCGAGGACTATGTAGACATGAACGAGACACCTCTACGGTCAATAACAAATGGCAGGACCTGGATGTCGATATTGGTTCCTACATATTGTACGAAGATTTTTATCGGTCGAACCTCTATGTCAAGGATTCAGTTAATCCCGTATGATGTTCCCTTTGTTCTTCGGTATGTTACTTGCCCGAGATTCGATCGTCGGTATCTCCATACCTAGTTCAACCTCGTTACCGGCAAGTCTCTTTACTCGTTTCGTAATACAAGATCCCGTGACTAACACTTAGTCACATTGCTTGCAAGGCTTATTGTGATGTTGTATTACCGAGTGGGCCTTGAGATACCTCTCCATCACACGGAGTAACAAATACCAGTCTTGATCCATGCCAACTCAACAGACACCCTCAAAGATACCTGTAGAGCACCTTTATAGTCACTCAGTTACGTTGCGACGTTTGATACACACAAGGTACACCTCCGATGTCAGTGAGTTGCATGATCTCATGGTCATAGGAACATATACTTGGCATGTAGAAAGCAGTAGCAATAAACTGACACGATCATAAGCTACGCTTGTAGTTTGAGTCTTGTCCATCACATCATTCTCCTAATGATGTGATCCCGTTATCAAATAACATCACATGTCAATGGCTAGGAAACCTTGACCATCTTTGATCAACGAGCTAGTTCACTAGAGGCATACTAGGGACAGAGTGTTGTCTATTTACCCACACATGTAATGTGTTTCCATTTAATACAATTATAGCATGGATAATAAACGATTATCATGAACAAGGAAATATGATAATAACTAATTTATTATTGCCTCTGGGGCATATTTCCGACAATGGGATGGGTGGGAGGAGAGACGGAAAAAACCATGCGAAAGTGGGAGACGGAAAAAACCGATGGATGCTATTTTACCAGCTGAGCATTTAAGAGTAGAGATTCTGTTTCAATGTTAGTGATTTGGGAAGGTTAGAAAAGACATGTAATTTCTTTTATTAGGAAAATTATGATTGTGATTCAATAGTATAGATAATAATAAAATATAAATGGCATAGTGCGTGGGATTAACGATTTGTCATCGTTGACCACCTGATTTTATTTTGGAAGATTATTAAGAAAAATCTTCGCTCTGTTTTGTAGAAAGATGATCTCACATAAATGGACGATTTATCATTTTTTTAGTTACTTAATTGACTCGGCACCTGCCAAAGCAAGCAAGAATAAAATTGAAAGGTGAATCGGACGAATCGATTTAGTTTTTAGTTGGAGGGGAAATCGGAAGAGATGGTTGGAGGTGAGGCAAAAAATTTCTTAAAATCCGTTATTTATTTCCTAAAAATATGTTATTTGCTTCCTAAAACAAATTGCATTAATGGAACGGATCAATGGATTTAGATAAGTTAGGAAAGTTAGCTTAAAATATGTTATTTATTTCATAGAAATATGTTATTTGTTTCCTGAATATCTGTTATTTGTTTCCTAAAACAAATTGCAATAATTAGATGTATTAATTGATTTGAATAACTTAATAAGAAAGTTAGATCTGTGATTTATTATATGTTAGGAAAGTGCTGGTTTGTAGTAAAAGAGCGAAGAGAAAAATAAATCGATAGACCAGAGTGGAAGGGGATGGTGGGAGGAGAGACGAAAAGAAAACGAACAAAAAAAAATGAATGCTATTCTACCAACTGAGCAATTAGGAGTAGAGGCACAAATATTGTAAATGTGATGTCAGATTTTTGGACTTTGGCATGAATGCGCTGATTGTCGTTGGATGAGGCGCACGGATTAAAGCGGTGAGAGGAGAAACGACAGCTTCCTGAAAACCTTCACCGCCCCCCATCGTGTCAATCTCATTCCCAATCCCCTAATTTCACCCAGTGACACCATCCACTATCCCAATTTCAGTTCCACCATCGATTTCGGTGATATGGTGGGCGGCGACCACGAGGTGGTCGACGCGGGCTACACCGACGACGCCACCAACTAGGCCACGGGACGCACCCGGCGTAGGTCAACACAGAGAGGAGGTTCGGTGCTCCCTCTTGCTGGGGGCGGGCGCGAGGTGGACGCACAACGCCATGGGCAGCTATCGTTCGTTAGCGCGACTCCGGGGGACGGAGGCCGGGAGTCGCGGTCGCGGGTGGGGCCGAGCCGCTGGTGTCGTGCGGTCACCAACCTAAGCGCCTTTCGCTCACGATGCCTCGGTTCATGTTGTTGCCTTCGTGCGCACACACTCCATCGTGGTCGTTCAACTTATCGGGCGAGCCCAGCCGATCCATGGCTCGCCCTCCCGCTCCTCCTGTCGATGTGTTGCACCGCATGAGCCTCCACGCATGCACCGCCGTGGACGAACGGATCCATCAGTTCGCCTCGCGCCATGGAAGCAACCTATCGCCGCTATCACCGAATTTGACCTGCACCACCCAACTCGCGTCGGAACCCACCCAAGAACCAAATCCTCGAGTACCTCCTATGCTCCCTTACATTTGGGAACAATTTTTTCAAAATTGCTATGGATCCCTTAAGCCTTTGCCATGCCATCAAAAGTTTGCCATCTCTCTAATTTTTCACATGGCAAAATAACCATGATTTTAAGGGGAAAAACAAATAGTCTAGTTAATTTTGCCATGTTTCCATTTTTTTTGCCATGGTAAATTCCGTTTTGTTATTGCAACTTACAATTTGCTCCCATGGAAAATATGCCATGTTCTTTATCAGGGAAACAATTTGCCAAATCCAAAATATGTTTGAATCGCCATGGTCTACAAAAGTTTCATCAGAATTATCAAGCTACTTTAGGTTTTCACCCTATGGAAATTTGGCCATGTTTTTGTATAGGGTTTTATATAGGTTGTCATGTTTAATGGAAAAACTTACTATCTGAATGTTCATAACATGACAATGGCATATGGCAATTTCATAATACTTTACTTTCCAAACCATGGCAAATTGTATAGTTCTTCGGAACGCATATATGGCTAATATATGAATTTTAAAAATTGCCACATGGAAATTTTATTTATTCTTCTACAACTTTTCACATATTATTTTGTAATGCTCAAAAAATAAGTATATTTTGGGGGATTTCGAAAATAATGGTGGACATGGAGTGACACTTTTAATTAGCATGGCAGCATGCTTTAAGTCTTCATGGCAACAAAACTATTCGTAACTAACCAAGTAAAAATCTTTTTTGTGGACGCCTTGAAAAAAAATTGAAGTTGCCAGCACAAGGTAATATATAATAAACGTGATGTCCAAAACCGCCGCAAAGCAAAAAAAGCATGATTGAATAGATGTGTGTCAAATAGTATGTTTTACATGTTCACATACCAAATGCAGGCATTTTATATACTGATTTCGACCATGGCAAAAAGAATATACCATGGAATTTCCATAGTAAATACCATGGAAAATTCTCTCGACAATGGTATTTTGTATTTTGTAGATAACATGGCAATATTGAACATGTGGCAAATTTATTGTTGCACCCTTGGAAAATCCTTAAAATTTGCCTTAAGTTTTTTAGAACAAAATTCTTATATTTTCCCAGGCGCCCATGGCAACTTCCCAGATTTTCCATATTTTTTCAAAGAAACGAAATCCTTATTTTCTCCAATTATGTAATATCTTTCATACTTTTACGCATGGAAATTTTACATTCGTTTGCACCCTCTCTAACAATAATCATTTCATACAGATTAACAATTTAGTATGTGGACCATGGCAAATTTACTGCATTGAGCGGCATTGCTTTTATGGACAATGCATTAAAAATTAACTTTATGTCCCGTGCACAAATTTGACAATATCATGGTTTTTAATCAAACCTAGGCAAAAACACATTTGCGCCGATAACGTGTTTCACATTTGCTATGATAAGCATAGTTGCCCCTATGCATGTACTTTTCTATCTACACTTGCCTTAAGCTAGAAAAGGTAATTTCCATGATTTTTGTTTGGATCATGGCAAAAGAAAAAGAATGGACATAGCAAACTTATATTTGGACCATGACATTTTTACTACTTCAAACCATGGTAGTTTAATTTAGGTACCATGTCAACTTTACTATTTATATGGTGGCAATTTTATTAATTATACCATGGCAATTTCAATTTATTTGGCATGAAATTTTAATTTTTTAGATCATGAAAATTTTATGAATTGGACCATGATGTTTTTAATTTCTGGAGCATGACAATTATATTTTTCAGATCATCACAATTTTATGAATTAGACAACGGCAAAATTACTAATTACACAATGCTAGTTTTATTATTGACGGCATGTAAATTTCTGTTCTTAAGACCACGACAAATATAATAATTATGTCATCGTACTTTTATTGTTAGACCATTGCATTTTTATTTGTTAGATCATTATAGTTTATAAATTTGTCATGTTCCCATGGGAAATTCTATATTTTCATTGATGTTACCATTTTTTTTAGAGAGAACAACTTTCCCATTTTACTAGAAAAGTATTAAGATATTTTTATATAATACGCGCTAAAGATCTCTACCATGATATTTAAGGATATTACATTTACATGAACACAAGTACTTAAATGGAAACATATTTGTACTATATAATTTATGAAATTGTCAAGAATTAATTTGAGAATTTTTGTTAGAACAAATACTCTAAATTTATCACCACACATGTTATTTAATTTACATTATAATTGTATTACAAATAACACTATCATTGATATTGAGGAACATTCTAATGTTGTTAACTATGTCAACTGAATAACATAAATTTGTATTCGCTAAAGACTCATGTGATTAAAACTAATTAAAAGTAAAAAAGTTAGTATAAAATTGCATTCGTTGCACGGCATCACCAGCGGTCGAGAGTGGTGTGGCTCATGGCCACTTTTATATGTGTTGCTCGGAAACTATTAGACATGAATGAACTCAGGGTGCTCTCAGATATTATAGACAGAACGGACTGCACATGTATGGTACAACTCTTGTAGACAATCATATGCATTTGGCAGAGTAGATTGAAAGGAGAAATAATGAAAGGGAAAATGAATCCGTGTCCTAAACCATGGAAAGAGATCATTGGGCAGCACATGTTGATGAAAACTCTTATCATTTTTGTATCGTCTTCACCCCTGTTGCAAAAATTGTTGCAGATACTGAATCCATGGAGAATGCATGGTAGATATGAAGAACCAGGGCACCAGGATAGTGACATACATTTCTCTTGACATCCTTTTGGAGCGATTCCCCACAAGGGATTCAACACTTATCTACTTTGATCGGAACTTTTGAAGAATATTGTCTAATCAACTCATACCGCATAGCTAATACACAAATATGATCAATATTGAGGTTGATAAGCCAATCATTTGTGGTCACCTGCACCCAAACATGAGGATGAACTTTGGGAGGCCTACGAGAAGATGGTGTGACGAGGCTTGTGCATCCTCCGGAAGCTTGTAACAATGTTAAGAACAAGATGTGCAGAATAAGAGTAACTGGAATCCTAGAGCATATGCCATTTCTTTAAATTTTTTCATGGAAAAATTACCACTATTTTCAGGGAAATAACAAATAGGATAGTTATTTTTTGCCATGTCTCAACATTTTTTTTGCCATGGCTAATTCGTTTTTGTTATTGCAACTTCCATTTTTTACTTCCATGGAAAATATGACGTGTTCTTTACGGGGAAATAATTTGTTAAATTCAAAACATGTTTGGTATTACCAAGGTCTACAAAAGTTTCATCACAATTATCAAGCTACTTTAGGTTTTCACGCTATGGCAAAGTTGCCATGTTTTTGTGTAGGGTTTTACATAGGTTGCCATGTTCAATGGCAAAATTTTCTATGTGCATGTTGTAGGATCGAAAGTAGTGCTAGAGGGGGGTGATTAGACTACTTGACCAATTAAAAATCTACTTTTTCCCAATTTTAAGTCCTGGCAGATTTTAGCATTCATAGCAAGTCAAGTACACCCTTCACATGCATGTCTAAGAGTATTGTAGCGGAAAGTAAAAACAAGCTTGTAAGTAAAGGAAGGGTAGGAAGATCAAACGCAATTTGAAGATAGGATGATTTTTCTCATGGTTCTGATAGGTGGTGCTATCTGATGACCCACAAGTATAGGGGATCTATCGTAGTCCTTCAGATAAGTAAGAGTGTCAAACCCAACGAGAAGCAGAAGGAAATGAAAAGCGGTTTCTAGTAAGGTATTCTCTGCGAGCACTGAAATTATCGGTAACAGATAGTTTTGCGATAAGATAATTTGTAAAGAGTAACGAGTAACAAGTGTAGCAAAGGTGCAGCAAGGTATCCCAATCCTTTTTGTAGCAAAGGACAGGCCTGGACAAACTCGTATATAAAGCAAAGCGCTCCCGATGACACATGGCAATTTCTGTCAAGCTAGTTTTCATCATGCCCATTTGATTCGCGTTCGTTACTTTGATAATTTGATATGTGGGTGGACCGGTGCTTGGGTGCTGCCCTTACTTGGACAAACCTCCCACTTATGATTAACCCCTATCGCAAGCAACCGCAACTACGAAATAAGAATTAAGGTAAACCTAACCATAGCATGAAACATATGGATCCAAATCATCCCCTTACGAAACAACGCATAAACTAGGGTTTAAGCTTCTGTCACTCTAGCAACCCATCATCTACTTATTACTTCCCAATGAATTCCCCTAGGCCCAAATAATGGTGAAGTGTTATGTAGTCGATGTTCACATAACACCACTAGAGGAGAGACAACATAAATCTCATCAAAATATCAAACGAATACCAAATTCAGATGATTACTTACAACAAGACTTATCCCATGTCCGGGAACAAACATAACTACTCACAAAACATGTTCATGTTCATAATCAGAGGAGTATTAATTATCATAAAGTATCTAAACATATGATCTTCCACCAAGTAAACCAACTAGCATCAACTACAAGGAGTAATTAACACTACTAGAAACCCACAGGTACCAATCTGAGGTTTGAGACAAAGATCGGTTACAAGAGATGAACTAGGGTTTGGATAGGAGATGGTGCTGGTGAATATATTGATGGAGATTGCCCCCTCTCGATGAGAGGATCGTTGGTGACGATGATGGCTTCAATTTCCCCCTCTAGGAGGGAAGTTTCCCGGCAGAACAGCCCTGTCGGAGCTCTAGATTGGTTCTGCCAAAGTTCCGCCTCGAGACGGTGGCTCTTCGTCCTGAAAGCTCTCTCTTGATTTTTTTTTCCAGGTCAAAACCCAACATATAGGAGAATATGGCCGTTGGGGGCCAGCCAGGTGGGCCACAAGCCTGCTAGGCGCGGCCAGGGGGTGGCCGCGCCTGGCAGGCTTGTCACCTCCTGGTGGCCCCCCTCTGGTATCTATTTTGCCCAGTACTTTTTATATATTCCAAAATAATTCTCCGTAAATTTTCAGGACTTTTGGAGTGGTGCAGAATAGGTATCTCAGATTTGCTGCTTTCCCAGTCTAGAATTCCAGCTGTCGGCATTCTCCCTCTTCATGTAAACCTTGTAAAATAAGAGAGAAAAGGCATAAGGATTGTACCATAATGTGTAATAACATCCCATAATGCAATAAATATCAATATAAAAGCATGATACAAAATGGACATATCAACTCCCCCAAGCTTAGACCTCGCTTGCCCTCAAGCGAAAGCCGAGATCGATAAATATGTCCACATGTTTCGAAATAGAGGTGTTGATAAAATAAAATACGGACATGAGGGCATCATGAACATCTTTAGAACAACAATACTTATTGTGTAAGATCTCTTATGCTAGAGTAACAATTCATTCACAAGATGAATTATGAACCAAGAACTCTATTGACAACCAACAAACTATGATCTTAGTCATTGAAGCAATTGGCAATTTATCGTAGCATCGAAAAGAGTCAATATAAGATCTTGTAAAGAAAATCCACATACTCAATCATCTTCTAGTCTTTCACAATTGCTAACACTCACGCGGTACCCACGAGATCAAAGCTTCAATCAAACACAGAGAAAGATAGGGGCTTGTAGTTTTGCCTCCCAACTATTCACCTCAAGGGTGATGTCAATAATAATAACTCATGATCACCCACATCCCAGTGGATATATGCGTCTAGATCATTCCCCAACACATAATGCTTGCCAAGAGAGAGGCGAAATATAGGAAGTGGTGAGGATCACCATGAATCTTGCATAAAGGTAAGTACTTAAAAAGTAGAAGTAACAAATAGGCCCTTCACAGAGGGAAGCAGAGGTTGTCATGCGCTTTTTGTTTTTCGATGCACAAACCCTTAGTGCAGAGGAACATCGCGTTGTATTGGCCTTTGTGATAGCAACCTTTATTATGCAGTCTGTCGATTTTATTTCTTTACTATCACAAGTTCGTACAACGCTTATTTCCCTTACAATAAAAGATCACACATATTTAGGAGCAATTTTTATTTCCTTTTGCGCCGATAGAAACTTACTTGGAGGATCTTATTCAATCCACAGGTAGGTATGGTGGACTCTCATGGCAAAGCTGGGTTGAGGTGTTTGGATGCACAAGTAGTATCTCTACTTGGTGCGGAAGTTTTGGCTAATATGAGATGGAAGAAAGCACTATATGTTGAAGGATCTAAAACCATATAACTTCTATCCGGAGGCAAGCAAACATAACACATTATGTTGTCTTCCTTGTCCAACATCAACTTCTTGGTATGTAATATTTTAATGAGTGGTCACAATCATAAAAGAGGTCGAAGATAATGTATTTATATGTGAATCTCTCTTTCTTTATCACTTCCTTTCCAATTGCACCAATGACCAATTACTATGTTTGTTAACTCCCAACTAATTTCAATTGACATACTTTTTATATGTGAAGTCATCACTCCCCATAAGATCCTTATGCATACTCTTTGCTTTTATTCTATTATTCTTTATTCATTTCTCTCAAGAGCATAGTAATCGGGCAAAGCTCTCTCATCAAAACTACTTTTAATTATATAATTCTCGGACTTGCTTACATAAGGGGAGAAAAAGCAAAAACTAAAAGGTAGATCATACTAAAACTTTTATTCTACTAGATCAAAACAATATCAAAAAAAGGATTGAACAAGAAAAACAAGAAAAACAAAAAGGAATAAAGGTGTGATGGTGATACAATACCGGGGCGCCTCCCCCAAGCTTGGCACAAGCCAAGGGGAGTGCCCATACCCATGTGCTCAGGTGTCCTTCTTCGGAGGTGATGGTGGTGGAGTTGTTGATGAGGATGGAAATTTGTCCTCTGTCTTCCAAGGCATTGGCTCACCATCATAAAAAGGTGAACGAGTCTCCAGAATCCTCAAATCTACAGCCAAACTCATTCTCTTAAATCTGTATTCATACTCACAATTTTGGTTTTGCAGATCATAGATCTGGGTTTGGAGATGCTCAATTTTCTCGTAAAGCTTGAGGACTTGCTCCCCGATGTCCTTGGTGTCTAGCTTTGTGTTTATTGGTAAACTCCGAGATCATCATATGATTGGCATTGAGTCCACGTTCCACCATCCCTTGGCACTTGAAGACTTGTTGCTACATTGCTTCGAGCCTTGTTTCCATGCTTCTGGTCTTCTTTGGCCCATCGCCGTCACAGATGTGCATCACCCCCTCACGCATATCTATGGTTTGAGGGTGTTGCAACACCTCTGCAAGATAAGGGTTGATGACCTTCTCAAAAAACTTGTCCTTCGGAGCACCGGGGGATGCCATGACGATCTAAATCTAATGCAGAAACAACTCAAAACAAAAGCAGGAGGTATTGTCGTGATACGGAAGTCGAAACCTTCGGGAGATTATATAATGGATTTTTGCCGGCCTTAAGGGGTGTTCCACAAGAAAACGGAGTCTGTGGGGCGCACGGGGTGGTGACAAGACCCCTAGGCGCGGCCAGGGGGTGGCCGCACCTAGCAGGCTTGTGGCCTCCCCGTGCGTCCTTCGGACTACTTTTTATTTTCCTAATTTTTGAAACATTCCAAAACTGAGTAAAATTGCTATTGGGAAAGTTTTGGAGTCGGTTTACTTACCGTACCACGTACCTATTCCTTTTCGGAGTCTGAATCGTTCCGGTAGGTCTCCCTAATATGCTCTTGTGGAGTTATGGTATTGATAATATTGGTATCAACATTAATGGGAGTACCTGAAATATAATGTTTGATTCTTTGCCCGTTTATCACCTTCGGATTTGTGCCTTCGGCGTTGTTGATCTTGATGGCACCAGAACGATATACTTCCTCGATGATAGAAGGCCCTTCCCATTTGGAGAGAAGCTTATGCAAATAATCTTAAACGAGAATTGTATAGCAATACATGGTCACCTACATTAAATTCACGCTTTTGTATCCTTTTATCATGCCATCTCTTAACTTTTTCTTTAAACAACTTGGCATTCTCATAGGTCTGGGTTCTCCATTCATCAAGTGAGCTAATGTCAAATAACCTCTTATCACCAACAAGTTTAAATCATAGTTGAGCTCTTTGATTGCCTATTAAGCTTTGTGCTCTAGCTCTAGAGGTAACTGACATGCTTTACCATAAACCATTTTATACAGAGACCCATAGGATTCTTGTAATAAGTTCTATAAGCCCATAATGCATCGTCAAGTTTCTTAGACCAATTCTTCCTAGATCAATTAACCGTCTTTTGCAAGATC
The DNA here is from genome assembly GCA_022496015.1 of Hordeum marinum. Lineage (NCBI taxonomy): Eukaryota > Viridiplantae > Streptophyta > Magnoliopsida > Poales > Poaceae > Hordeum > Hordeum marinum. Next base: position 50,650,425 of record CM039677.1, read on the forward strand.
AATTTAATTTCTCTATTGCTTAATTCTACTTGACCACTAGACTTAAGATGATAAGGTAATGCAATTATATGGTTAACATCATACTTAGCAAGCAATTTACGGAAAGCACCATGATGAATTAAAATGTGAACCACCATCAGTCATTAAATATCCTGGGACTCCAAATCTAGGGAAAATAACTTCTTTAAGCATCTTAATAGAGGTGTTATGATTAACACTACTAGTTGGAATAGCTTCTACCCACTTAGTAACATAATCAACAACAACTAAAATATGAGTATACCCGTTGGACGTTGGAGAAGGCCCCATATAATCAAAACCGTAAACATCAAATGGTTCAATAACAAGAGAGTAATTCATAGGCATTTCCTAACGTCTACTAATATTGCCAATTCTTTGACATTCATCACATGACAAGACAAACTTACGAGCATCCTGAAGAGAGTAGGCCAATAGAAACCAGATTGTAATACCTTATGTGCAGCTCTATCTCCAGCGTGGTGTCCTTCGTAGGCCTTAGAATGACAGTTCCGTAGGATCTGTTCCTGTTCATCCTCGGGTACACAACGTATAATAAGACCATATACTCCTTCTTTATAAAGGTGTGGGTCATCCAAGAAGTAATGTCTTAAATCATAGAAGAACTTTTTCTTTTGTTGGTACGTGAAACTAGGCGATATAAATTTAGCAACAATGTAATTAGCATAATCAGCATACCAAGGAGCATTACACGAAGTATTTATGACAGCTAATTGTTCATCAGGAAATCTATCATCAATAGGTATTGGTCATCAAGAACATTCTCTAACCTAGACAAGTTCTCTGCTACAGGGTTATCAGCACCCTTTCTATAAACAATATGCAAATCAAATTCTTGTAGCAGAAGAACCCATCTGAAAAATCTAGGTTTAGCATCCTTATTTTCCATAAGATATTTGATAGCAGCATGATCAGTGTGAACAGTTACTTTAGAATCAACAATATAAGGTCTAAACTTATCACAAGTGAACACAACTGCTAAAAATTCTTTTTCAGTGGTAGCGTAGTTTCTTTGAGCACTATCTAGAGTTTTGCTAGCATAATGAATAACATTTAATTTCTTATCAACTCTTTGTCCTAGGACAGCACCAACGGTATAATCACTAGCATCACACATAATTTCAAAGGGCAGGTTCCAATCAGGTGGTTGAACAACAGGTGCAGAAATCAAAGCATTCTTAAGAATTTCGAAAGCTTCTACACAGTCATCATCAAAAAAGAATGGAACATCTTTTTGCAAAATACTAGTGAGAGGCCTAGAGATATTCGAAAAATCTTTAATAAATCTCCTATAGAAACCAGCATGACCAAGGAAACTTCTTATACCTCTGATATCCGTAGGACACGACATTTTTTCAATAGCATCAACTTTAGCCTTGTCAACTTCAGTACCTCTTTCGGAAATTTTATGTCCCAAGACAATGCCTTCATTCACCATAAAGTGGCACTTCTACCAATTCAAGACAATATAGTTTCTTCACATCTCTGCAAAACTCGATCAAGGTTTATCAAACAATCATAAAAAATGTTTCGTAAACGGAAAAATCATCCATGAAAACCTCAACAATCCTTTCACAAAAATCAGAGAATATAGCAGTCATGCATCTTTGAAAGGTAGCAAGTGAATTTCATAAACTAAAAGGCATACGTCTATAATTAAAGGTACCAAAAGGGCAGGTAAAGGTGGTGTTCTCTTGGTCCTCTTTTGACACATGTATTTGAGAGAAACCAGAATAACCATCTAGAAAGCAGAAATGTGTGTGTTTGGATAATCTTTCTAGCATTTGATCAATAAAAGCTAGAGGGTAATGATCTTTCCTAGTAGCTTTATTCAATTTCCTAAAATCAATTACCATTCTTTATCCTGTAACAATTCTCTGTGGTATCAATTCATTTTTATCATTAGGAACTACGGTAATACCTCCTTTCTTAGGGACACAATGAACGGGACTAACCCATCTACTATCAGCAATAGGGTAAATGATACTTGTATCCAGAAGCTTTAATATTTCATTTCTTACCACTTCCTTCATTTTAGGATTCAACCGTCGTTGGTGATCAACGACTGGTTTAGCATCAGGATCCATTTTAATTTTGTGCTGACATAGAGTGGGACTAATGCCCTTAAGATCATCAAGAGTATATCCAATAGCAGCACGATGCTTCCTCAGAGTTTTCAATAATCTTTGTTCTTCATGATCTGAAAGGTTAGCACTAATAATAATAGGATATATCTTCTTTTCATTAAAATAAGCATATTTCAGAGTATCTGGTAATTGTTTAAGCTCAAACATGAGATCACCCTTGGGTGGAGGAGGATCCCCAAGTATTTCAATAGTCAAGTTGTGTTTCAGAATAGGATGTTGATCAAAGAAAATCGTATCTATTTCATTCCTTTCATTCATATGCATGTCATTTTCATGGTCTAGCAAATATTGCTCTAAAGGATCAGTAGGACGAATAGCAATAGAAACAAGACTAATTCATCCTTACTAGAAAATTCTTTATCATGGGTATGTCTACAAAATTTAGAGAAATTAAACTCCTGAGACGTATCCCCAAAACTTACGGTAACTGTTTCCTTCTCACAATCTATCCTGGCATTAATGGTATTCAAGAAGGGTCTACCAAATATAATGGGACAAAAATCATCTTGTGGGGAGACAAGAACAAGAAAATCAGTAGGATATTTTAATTTCCCACACAAGACTTCAACATCTCTAATAATGCCAACTGGTGATATAGTGTCTCTATTAGCAAGCCTAATTGTAAAATCAATTTCCTCTAACTCAGTTGGTGCAATATCATTCATAATCTCTTTATATAAGGAAAAGTAATTGCACTCACACTAGCACCCATATCACATAAGCCATGATAACAATGATCTCCTATTTTAACAGAAACAACAGGAGTGCCAACAATGGGTCTATGTTTATCTTTAGCATCAGGTTTAGCAATTCTAGCGGCTTCATCACAAAATTGCATAACATGCCCATCAATATTATCAACCAAGAGATCCTTAACCATAGAAATCCTAGGTTCAACTTTAATTTTCTCAGGGGGTGTAGGTGTTCTAGCACAGCTCTTACGAACCACAGTTGAAGCTTGAGCATGTTCCTTTATTCTAACAGGGAAAACTGGTCTTTCAATGTAAGTAGTGGGAATAACAGGATCATCATTATAAGTAATAGTTTTCTCTTCAACTTTAACATGTTCAACTACTTTCACTTCAATGGGATTATATTTAAACCACTTCTCCTTAGGGAGATCAACATGAGCAGAAAAAGATTCACAAAAAGAAGCTACTATCTCATAGTCAAGTCCATATTTAGTGCTAAATTCACAAAAAGCATTGGTGTCTACGAAGGATTTAACACAATCAAACTTAAGGTTCATACCTGACTCCTTACGTTCACCGAGTTCCCAATCTTTAGAGTTGCATTTAATTCTTTCCAATAATTCCCATTTGAAATCAATATCTTTCTTCATATAGGAACCAACACAAGAAGTATCGAGCATGGATTGACCATTACGAGAAAACCAAGCATAAAAATTCTGAATAATAATTTCTCTCGAGATTTCATGATTGGGGCATGAATATAACATTGACTTAAGCCTCCCCCAAGCTTGAGCGATTCTGTCTCCTTCACGAGGCCAAAAGTTACAAATATAATTTCGATCACGATGAACTAGATGCATTGGGTAGAACTTCTGATGAAATTCCATTTTCAAAGGGTTGTAGCTCCATGATCAAATATCATCACATAGCCTATACCATGTCAATGCCTTCTCCTTCAAAGATAAAGGAAATACCTTATTTTTAATGTGATCCTCGGGCAGACCTGCAAGCTTAAATAATCCACAAAACTTCGTCCACATAGATTAGATGTAAATCAGGATGTAGTGTTCCATCTCATGCATAAGGATTAGCCAGTAGTTTCTCTACCATACCCGAAGGAATTTCATAATAAATATTTTCAGTAGGTTCAGTAGGTTGAGGGACAACTCTTTGTGTTTCCGGTCGAGGTGAAGATACCCTGAACAAGCCCCTCAAAGGATTACTTTCCATAGTAACAACTAATAGTAAATTTCAGCGCACTATATAAATTTTTCCTTACCAGATTCCACTTACTAAAGGCGCTTCACTCCCCGGCAATGGTGCCATAAAAGAGTCTTGATGACCCACAAGTATAGGGTATCTATCGTAGTCCTTTAGATAAGTAAGAGTGTCGAACCCATTGAGGAGCAGAAGGAAATGACAAGCGGTTTCCAGTAAGGTATTCTCAGCAAACACTGAAATTATCGGTAACAGATAGTTTTGTAATAACATAATTCGTAACGAGTAACAAGTAACAAGTCTATCAAAGGTGCATCAAGTTCGCCTAATCCTTTTTGTAGCAAAGGACAGGCCTGGACAAACTCGTATATAAAGATAAGCGCTCCCGAGGACACATGGGAATTTCTGTCAAGCTAGTTATCATCATGCTCATTTGATTTGTGTTCGTTACTTTGATAAGTTGATATGTGGGTGGACCAGTGTTTGGGTGCTGCACTTACTTGGACAAACCTCCCACTTATTATTAACCCCTATCGCAAGCATCCGTAACTACGAAATAAGAATTAAGGTAAACCTAACCATAGCATGAAACATATGGATCCAAATTAGCCCCTTACGAAGCAATGCATAAACTAGGGTTTAAGCTTCGATCACTCTAGCAACCCATCATCTACTTATTACTTCCCAATGCCTTCCCCTAGGCCCAAATAATGGTGAAGTGTTATGTAGTCGACATTCACATAACACCACTGGAGGAGAGACAACATAAATCTCATCAAAATATCGAACGAATACCAAATTCACATGATTACTTATAACAAGACTTATCCCATGTCCTCGGGAACAAACATAACTACTCACAAAACATATTCATGTTCATAATCAGAGGAGTATTAATTATCATAAAGTATATGAACATATGATCTTCCACCAAGTAAATCAACTAGCATCAACTACAAGGAGTAATCAAACTACTAGCAACCCATAGGTACCAATATGAGGTTTGAGACAAAGATCGGATACAAGAGATGAACTAGGGTTTAGAGAGGAGATGGTGCTAGTGAAGATGTTGATGGAGATTGACCCCCTCTCGATGTGAGGATCGTTTGTGATGACCATGGCTTTGATTTCCCCCTCCGGGAGGGAAGTTTCATCGACAGAACAGCCCTGCCGGAGCTCTAGATTGGTTCTGCCCAAGTTCCGCCTTGAGACGGTGGCGCTTCATCCCGAAAGCTCTCTCTTGATTTTTTTTCCAAGTCAAAACCCAACATATAGGAGAAGATGGGCGTCGGGGGCCAGCCAGGTGGGCCACAAGCCCGCTAGGCGCGGCCAGGGGGGTGACAGCGCCTGGCAGGCTTGTCACCTCCTGGTGGCCCTCCTCTGGTATCATTTTCGCCTAGTATTTTTTATATATTCCAAAATAATTCTCCGTAAATTTTCAGGAATTTTGGAGTTGTGTAGAATAGGCATCTCAGATTTGCTCCTTTCCAGGTCCAGAATTCCAGCTGCTGGCATTCTCCCTCTTCATGTAAACCTTGTAAAATAAGAGAGAGAAAGGCATAAGGATTCTACCATAACATGTAATAATAGCCCATAATGCAATAAATATCAATATAAAAGCATGATGCAAAATGGACGTATCACTATTGTACGTCCATGTTTATGGAGTCTTCTACCCACGGAGGGTAACAGTCGCGAGAGTCCATGAAGGGTTCCACGAAGAAGCAACCTTGACTACACCATGATGGCCTACGTCCACGGAGGACTATCCTAACTCGGGGTAGATCTTCACGAAGTAGGCGCTATCCTTGCCCTTACAAACTTCTTGGTTCACTCCATAACATGAAGTAGGAGGCTCCCAAGCGACACCTAACCAATCTAGGAGGCACCACCCTCCAAAAAGTAATAGGTTGGAATCGTATGACATGATCTCAACACATGAGTAGGTGGCTCTCTCTCAGAAAATCAGTAGGTATGAGTGGGGAACTATTCTGAGTGCTTCTCTTACGAGTGAGTGGTGGTGGAGGGGTACATATAGGCATCTCCAAAAATCCAACTGATACGTCTCCAACGTATCTATAATTTATGAAGTATTCATGCGATGTTTACAATAATTCTATATAACTTTGGTATGATTTGATTAGAACTAACCCGAACTGATGCTGTTTTCAACAGAACTGCCGTGGTGTTGTTTTTGTGCAGAAACAAAAGTTCCCGGAATAGGCTGAAAATTTACGGAGAATATTTTTGGAAAATATAAAAAATACGGGAGCGAAGAGCTGGGCCAGGAAGTGGACGAGAAGGCCACAAGCCTTCTAGGCATAGCCACCACCCCTGGTCATGCCTAGCAAGCTTGTGGGCCCCTCGAGCACCTCCTTGACGTGATTCCAATGCCAAAAAGTCCTATAAATCCAGAATCCTCCGAAAAGAAACCTAGATCGGGAGTTCCGCCGCCGTGATACATCTCCAACGTATCTATAATTTTTTATTGTTCCATGCTATTATATTATCTGTTTTGGATATTTTATATGCATTAATATGCTATTTTATATTATTTTTGGGACTAACCTATTAATCTAGAGCCTAGTGCCAGTTTCTGTTTTTCCTTGTTTTTGAGATTTGCAGATAAGGAATATTAAACAGAGTCCAAATGGAATAAAACCTTCGAAAGGAATTTTTCTAGAACGGAAGGAAACCAAGAGACTTGAGAACCAAGGCAGGGGAGCAACCGTGGGGCCACAATCCCTAGGGGCGCGCCCAAGGGGGTAGGGTGCGCCGGGCAGGCTTGTGGGCCCATGATCACTCTCCTAACCCTAATATTCAGCCTATAAATTCCCAAATATTCCATCATTATCAGAACAAGCCACGAAAACACTTTTCCGCCGCCGGAAGCCTCCATTCCTGAGAGATCCAATCTTGGAGCCTTTTCCCGTAATTTGTCGGAGGGGGATTCGATCACGAAGGGCATCTACATCAACTCCATTGCCCCTCCGATGATGTGTGAGTAGTTCACCACAAACCTTCGGGTCCATAGCTAGTAGCTAGATGGATTCTTCTCTCTCTTTGCTATTCAATACCATGATCTTCATGGAGATCTATCCGATGTAATACTCTTTCGCGGTGTGTTTGTCGAGATCCGATGAATTGTGGGTTTATGTTCAGATTATCCATGAATATTATTTGAGTCTTTCCTGAATACTTATATGCATGATTTCATATCTTTGCAACTCTCTTCGAGTTATTGGTTTGGTTTGGCCAACTAGATTAGTAATTCTTGCAATGGGAGAAGTGCTTAGTTTTGGGTTCAATCTTGCGGTGTCCTCACCCAATGACAAAGTAGGGGTAGCGAGGCACATATTGTACTATTTCCATCAAGGATAACAAGATGGGGTTTCATCATATTGCTTGAGTTTATCCCTCTACATCATGTCATCTTACCTAATGCGTTACTCTGTTCTTCATGAACTTAATACTCTAGATGCAGGTACGAGTCGGTCGATGTGTGGAGTAATAGTAGTAGATGTAGAATCGTTCCGGTCTACTTGACACGGATGTGATGCCTATATGCAAAATCATTGCCTTGGATATCATCATAATTATTCGCTTTTCTACCAATTGCTCGACAGTAATTTGTTTACCCACCGTAATACTTGCTATCATGAGAGAAGCCTCTAGTGAAACCTATGGCCCCCAGGTCTATTTGACATCTTATACTTTCAGATATAAAACCAAAAAAACCAAAAATACTTTGCTGCATTATTTTTATCTTTTGTTTTACTTTTCGTTCAATCAATCTATCTCTATCAGATCTCATCCTTGCAAGTAATCTTAAAGGGATTGACAACCCCTTTCTAGCGTTGGGTGCAAGAGTTTGATTCCTTGTGTAGGTACACCTATTGGGGACTTGCTTGTATCTCCTAATGGATTGATACCTTGGTTATAAACAACTGAGGGAAATACTTATCTACTTTGCTGCATCACCCGTTCTCTTCACGGAAACCAACGCATGCTCGAGAAGTAGCAAGAAGAATGTCTGGCGCCATTGCCGGGGAGATCTACATCAAGCCTACCAAGTACCCATCACAAACTCATCTCTTGCATTTACATTATTTGTCATTTTCCTCTCGTTTTCCTCTCCCCCACTTCCCAAATTTGCCGTTTTATTCGCCCTTTCTTTTTTGTTTGCCTTTTTCTCGTCAAATCTCTTGTTTGCTATGTTTGCTTGTGTTGCCATGTGCCTTCTATTTGCTTGCATCTTCTCTTGCTACAAATCTATTGATATGGATCCTCATCCACTTCCTAATCTTTTCAAAAGACCAAATTATGATGAACCAATTGCTAGTGAGTTGACTGCACTTGATTATCTCTATGAAGTTTTGCTTGAACATCATGAAAAATTTGATGAAGTGTTGAAAGAAGAAAATTATAAAGCTATTCATGATATCTCCTTGAATGAAAAACATGATTGCCATGTTGTTAGTATGAATTCTCTCAATATCCATGATGCTAATGATATGCAAAACCACAATCTTGGGGATGCTATGCTTGATGAAGATGATATTTTTTCTTCCCCATGTTTTGGGGATGACACATATGATATAATTGATCATGAAAAGAATGCTTTGTGTGATAGTTATATTGTGAGATTCCTTCATGATGTTACTGAAAAATACTATGAGAGAGAAACATATGCTTTTACATATTGCAATGATATCAAGTTTCCTCTCTATGTGTTCAAAGTTTGGTAGTTATGCTTGTTTTGCCTTCCTATGGTAGTTGATTTTTGTTCCCATAATTTGTTTGCTCACAAAATCCCTATGCATAGGAAGTGGGTTAAACTTAAATATAATTGCCATGTGATTCATGATGTTCCTATTGTTGCAAATAGGAATTATGTGCCCATAGATTTCATTGTTCTTGATATAGAATGCAATCCTACATGTCCTATTATTCTTGGTATACCTTTCCTTAGAACGATAGGTGCAATTATTGATATGATGGAAGGGAATATTAGATTCCAATTTCGATTAAGGAAAGGCATGGAACACTTTCCTAGGTAGAAAATAAAATTACCTTCTGAAACTATCATGAGAGCTACTTATGGATTGCGTACCAAAGATGACAATACCTAGATCTATTGGTTTTGCCTAGCTAGGGGCGTTAAACAATATCGCTTGTTGGGAGGCAACCCAATTTTACTTTGCTTTCTGCTTTTTGCTTCTGTTTTGGTGTGTTTTGCACATTATTAATTCTATAGTAATTGTGTTTTTGTGTTGTAATTAGTGTTTGAGCCAAGTAAAACCTTTGGGGTGATCTATGGTAGTTGTTGATTTGATCTTGCTGTAAAACATAAACTTTTGCGCTCGGTCCAGGAATTTTCTAAATTTTTCAGGGCGTCAAATTTATCTGACATTTTTACAAAATATTGATATAGAAATTTCCCTGATTTTCCTAATTTTTAAGAATTGTTAGAGTTCAAGAAGTATTGGAAGTTTACAGATTGCTACCGACTGTTCTGTTTTTGATAGATTCTGTTTTCTTTGTGTTGTTTGCTTATTTTTGTGTATCTATGGGTCGTATCGGGGCGTATGAGTCATGGAAAAGTTAGAATACAATAGGGATTACACAAATATAAATAAAGAATGATTTCACAATAGTACCTAAAGTGGTGATTTATTTTTCTTGTACTAACGAATCTCATGAGTTTTCTGTTGAGTTTTGTGTTGTGAAGTTTTCAAGTTTTGGGTGAAGATTTGATGGACTATGGAATAAACAGTGGAAAGAGCCTAAGCTTGGGGATGCCCAAGTCACCCCAAGTCATATTCAAGGATACCAAAAGCTCACAACACAAAACTCTTTCGTCTTCATTCCATCGGTAAATTTACTTGAGGCTATATTTTTATTCACCACATGATATGTGTTTTGCTTGGAGCATATTGTATGATATGAGTCTTTGCTTTTTAGTTTGCCACAATATCCTTGCTGCACACACCTTTTGAGAGATACACGCTGAATCGTGAATTTATTAGAATACTCTATGTGCTTCACTTATATCTTTTGAGCTAGGCAATGTTGCTCTAGTGCTTCACATATATCTTTTTAGAGCATGGTGGTGTTATATTTTATAGAAATTATTGAACTCTCGTTCCTCACTTATATTATTTTGAGAGTTTCTTAAAACAGCATAGTAATTTGTTTAGGTTATGAATTTAGTCCTAATATAATGGCATCCAAGTGGGATATAATAAAAACTTTCATATTAAGTGCATTAAAAACTATGAGAAGTTTGATTCCTTGCATATAGTTTTGAGATAAAAGGGATGGTAATATGAGAGTCATGCTAGTGAGTAGTTGTGATTTGGAAGAGATACTTGTGTTAAAGCTTGTGATTCCCGTAGCATGCACAAATGGTGAACCGTTATGTAACGAAGTCAGAGCATGATTTGTTTAATGATTTTCGACCTTTTTGTGAGCGTTGGCAGTGCGCGATGGTTAACTCCTACCAACCTCTCCCCTAGGAGCATGCGTCTAATGCTTTTTTATAACTAATAGACTTTTGCAATAAGTATGTGAGTTCTTTATGACTAATGTTGAGTCCCTGGATTATACGCACTCTCACCCTTCCATCTTTGCTAACCTCTCTAGTACCGCGCAACTTTCGTCGGTACATCAAACCCTCCTTCCTCAAAACAGCCACCATATATTCCTCAAAACAGCCACCATACCTACCTATTATGGCATTTACATAGCCAGTATGAGATATATTGCCATGCAACTTCCACCATGTAGTTTTTCATGACTTGCATCATGTTGCATATAGAGTCATACTTTGTCATATGTATCGAGTTGTAATTTTTCTTTTTTGAGTTATAAGTAAATAAAAGTGTGATGATTTTTCATTAATAGATCATTGTCTCATGAGAGAAAAGGATGATGGAGGCTATGACTCCCTCACAAGTTGGGATGAGTATTCGGACTTGACAAAAAATAAATGAGGCCAGCGAAGCCCAAACAAAAAAATAAAAGAGGCCAAATAAGCCCACCAAAATAAAAAAATGGGAGAAAGAGAGAAGGGACAATTGCTACTACATCTTTCCACACTTGTGCTTCAAAGTAGCACCATGATCTTCATGATAGAGAGTCTCCTATTTTGTCACTTTCATATAACTAGTGGATATTCATTTTGCACAACCACTTAGTTTTATTATTGAGCTTCCATACACTTATAACTTTAAGTCCATTTGTTGCATGGCAATCCCTACTCACTCACATTGATATCTATTGATGGGCATCTCCATAGCCCGTTGATATGCCTAGTTGATGTGTGACTATCTTCTCCTTTTTCTCCTTGCACCTCCTCCATATTCTATTCCACTTAAAATGATATATCCATGGCTCACACTCATGTATTGTGTGAGAGTTGAAAAGGTTTGAGAACACCAAAAGTGTGAAACAATTGCTTGACTTGTTCATCGGGGTTGTGCATGATTTAGATGCTTTGTGTGGGGAAGATGGAGCATAGCCAGACCATATGATTTTGTAGGGATAACTTTGTAAGGCCATTTTATTTCGAAAGGACACGACTACCTTGTTGGTGTGCCCGAAGTATTACTGTTTTTATGTCAATATTAGACTATTGTTTTGAATCTTACGGATCTGAATATTCATGCCACAATAAAGAATATTACATGGATAAATATGTTAGGTAGCATTCCACATCAAAAATTCAATTTTTATCATTTACCTACTCGAGGACGAGCAGGAATTAATCTTGGGGATGCTGATACGTCTCCAACGCATCTATAATTTTTGATTGTTCCATGCTATTATATTATCTGTTTTGGATGTTTTATATGCATTAATATGTTATTTTATATTTTTTTTGGGACTAACCTATTAATCTAGAGCCTAGTGCCAGTTTCTGATTTTTCCTTGTTTTTGGGATTTGCAGATAAGGAATATTAAACGGAGTCCAAACAGAATAAAACCTTCGGAAGGAATTTTTCCGGAACAAAAGGAAACCAGGAGACTTGAGAACCAAGGAAGGGAAGCCACCGTGGGGCCACAAGCCCTAGGGGCACGCCCAGGGGGTAGGGCACGCCGGGCAGGCTTGTGGGCCCACGGACGCTGTCCTAACCCTAATCTTCGGCCAATAAATTCCCAAATATTCCATCATTATCAGAACAAGCCACAGAAACACTTTTCCTTCGCCATAAGCCTCCGTTCCCGAGAGATCCAATCTTGGAGCCTTTTTCGGTAATCTGCCGGAGGGGGATTCGATCACGGAGGGCATCTACATCAACTCCATTGCCCCTCTGATGATGTGCGACTAGTTCACCACAGACCTTCGGGTCCATAGCTAGTAGCTAGATGGCTTCTTCTCTCTCTTTCCTCTTCAATACCATGTTCTCCATGATCTTCATGGAGATCTATCCAATGTAATACTCTTTTGCGGTGTGTTTGTCGAGATCCGATTAATTGTGGGTTTATGTTCAGATTATCGATGAATATTATTTGAGTCTTTCCTGAATTCTTATATGCATGATTTCATATCTTTGCAAGTCTCTTCGAGTTATTGGCTTGGTTTGGCCAACTAGATTGGTAATTCTTGCAATGGGAGAAGTGCTTAGTTTTGGGTTCAATCTTGCGGTGTCCTCACCCAGTGACAAAGTAGGGGTAGCGAGGCACGTATTGTATTGTTGCCATCAAGGATAACCAGATGGGGTTTTCATCATATTGCTTGAGTTTATCCCTCTACATCATGTCATCTTACCTAATGTGTTACTCTGTTCTTCATGAACTTAATACTCTAGATGTAGGCAGGAGTCGGTCGATGTGTGGAGTAATAGTAGTAGATGTAGAATCGTTTCGGTCTACTTGACATGGACGTGATGCCTATATGCATAATCATTACCTTGGATACCATCATAATTATTCACTTTTCTATCAATTGCTCGACAGTAATTTGTTTACCCACCGTAATACATGATCATGAGAGAAGCCTCTAGTGAAACCTATGGCCCCCGGGTCTATTTTACATCTTATACTTTCAGATCTAAAACCAAAAATACCAAAAATACTTTGCTGCATTATTTTTATCTTTTGTTTTACTTTCCATTCAAGCAATCTATCTCTATTAGATCTCATCCTTGCAAGTAACCTTAAAGGGATTGACAACCCCATTATAGCGTTGGGTGCAAGAGTTTGATTCCTTGTGTAGGTACACCTATTGGGGACTTGCTTGTATCTCCGACTGGATTGATACCTTGCTTCTCAACCTTTGAGGGAAATACTTATCTACTTTGCTGCATCACCCGTTCCTCTTCATGGAAACCAACACATGCTCGAGAAGTAGCATGCCGCAAGCCTCCAGAGCCACGAAAAACCAATCGGGAGCCCGTTCGGGCACCCTGCCGGAGGGGCAAACCATCACCGAGGCCATCTTCATCATCCCAATGCTCTCCATGATGAGGAGGGAGTAGTTCACCCTCGGTGCTGAGGGTATGTACCATTAGCTATGTGTTTGATCTCTCTCCCTCTCTCTCGTGTTCTTGAGATGGCACGATATTGATATACCGCGAGCTTTATTGATATAGATGAATCATATGAAGTTTTCCCCTCTCTATCTTCTTGTGATGAATTGAATTTTCCCTTTGAAGATTCCTTATTGGATTGAGTCTTTAAGGATTTGAGAACACTTGATGTATGTCTTGCAATGGGATACCCGTGGTGAAAATGGGATGTTCTATTGATACACTTGATGTATGTTTTGGTGATCAACTTGCGGGTTCTGTGACCTTGGGAATCTATGCATAGGGGTTGGCACATGTTTTTGTCTTCACTTTCTGGTAGAAACTTTGGGGCACTATTTGAAGTTCTTTGCGTTGGATTGAATATGATGAATCTAAAATTATGTGAAGCATATAGTATAATTAAGCCCATGGGTACTTGTGGTGACATTGGAGGGTTTTGGTTGATGTGCATCATAAGGTGTTATTTTAATACGAACTCTAGGCTGTCCGTGACACTTATAGGAATAGCTCATAAGGTTGATCAGAAAAGATAACTTTGAGGTGGTTTCGTACCCTACAATAATTTCTTCATTAGTTCTCCTCTATTTGTGACTTTGGAGTGAACTCTTTGTCACATGAGAGGGGCTTACATATGATTCAACTGTGTCAATATTGTTGAGAGGAATTGCACTAGTGAAAGTATGGACCCCAGGCCTTGTTACCAAGCATTTATACAATGTTTTGCTTGTTGTTTACTATTTATTACCTTGTTGTTTTTATATTTTCATATTACAAAAACTTAAGTCTACCATCCATATTGCACTTGTATCACCATCTCTTCGCCGAACTAGTGCACCTATACAATTTACCATTGTATTGGGTGTGTTGGGGACACAAGAGACTCTTTGTTATTTGGTTGCAGGATTGTTGAGAGATACCATCTTCATCCTACACCTACCATGTATTGATAAACCTTAGGTCATCTCCACTTGAGGGAAAATTTCCACTGTCCTACAAAACTCTGTGCTTGGAGGCCCAACACAAGTCTACAAGAAGAAAGTTGCGTAGTAGATATCAAGCTCTTTACTGGCACCGTTGTCGGGGAGGTGAGTGCTTGAAGGTATATCTTTAGATATTTCAAATAAATCTTTTAGTTTCTTGTTTTTCACTAGTTTGGTTTTATAAAAGGTACAAAAAATGCAATTGAGGTTCCCTCATATGCTTCATCTTTTTAATGTCTTTCGTGAAAATGATGGAAAGGAAAATTGTGCTCAAGTGTTAGAAGAAGAAGTTATTATAATGTTTGGCACTAAATCCTTGAATGATGAGCATGATTTCAATATTTTTAGTATGAATTCTCTGAATATTCATGATGCTAATGATATGCAAAGCCACAAGCTTGGGGATGCTATGTTTGATGAATATGATATTTTTTGTCCCCCAAGCTTTGATGAGCAAAACTATTATGATGATAGCATGCCTCCTATAAATGATGATTATTGTGATGACATGTATGCTATAAAGAGTAATGACAACCATGAAACCTATTATCATGATTTTAATATTAAAAGTGGTTATGTCAATCAAGTGTCACATGATAGTTATTTTGTTGAGTTTGCTGCCACTACTATGAATGAGAAGTTTTCTTATGTGGAGAGTGATAAAATTTCTATGCTTGTAGATCATGAAAAGAATGCTTTATGTGCTGGTTATATTGTGGAATTACTTCATGATGCTACTGAAAATTATTATGAGGGAGGAACATATGCTTGTAGGAATTGCAATAATATGAAGTTTCCTCTCTATGCATTGAAAGTTTCAAAGTCATGCTTGTTTTGCCTTCCTATGCTAGTTGATTCTTTATCCCATAAATTGTTTGCTCAAAAAATACATATTCATAGGAAGTTGGTTAGAGTTAAATGTTCTTTTCATGAGATTCATGATGCTCTCTTGCATGTTTCAACTACTATTCCTATACGAGCATCATTGAAGTCATCATGCCTAGCTAAAAGGAATTAAAGAAAAGTGCTTGTTGGGAGACAACCCAACACTTTCACATTATTTTTTTGTGTGTTCACATGATTAACATAATTTATGAATCATGTTTTGTGCCTTTTATTTCAATAAAGTGCCAAGTAAAGCCTTTGGGATAGTGTGGATACTTACTTGTTTGATTCTATGCAAAGACGGAAAGTTTTGCGTCCCGTATTTGAATTATATGATTTTACTGGAGAGTCAACAAATACTGAAATTTTTACACACAATTTACACGAAAATTCCTTGAGTTTTCCTAATTATTCAGAATTGTTAGAATCAGGGAACTATGGTGGTCATTCAGATCTTTACAAACTGTTCTATTTTTGACAGATTCGGTTTTGCATGCATAGTTTCCTTGTTTCAAGTGTTTCTATAACTTATATTGAGTAATATAAATTGTGGGAATGAAGTAATATAGTAGGTATCATGTGTTAATAGTTATTAATCTTTCCTTGACAGTACCTAAGTGAATGATCTATCTTTATTACACTAACCCTTCTCACAAAGTTCCGTTAAGTTTTGTGTGATTGAAGTTTTCAAGTTTTGGGTGAGACACCGATATGAGGAGAATAAGGAGTGACAAGAACCTAATACTGGGGATTCCCAAGGCACCCCCAAGGTAATATTCAAGTAAGACTCAAGCGTCTAAGCTTGGGCATGCCCCGGAAGGCATCCCCTCTTTCGTCTTCAACTCTATCGGTATATCTTACTTGGAGCTATATTTTTATTCGTCACATAATATGAGTTTTGCTTGGAGCATCATTTTATTTTGTAATTCTATGTTAGGTGTTATATATGATCTTGTTTTTCAATAAATAGTTCCAATAATTGCCTTTAGAATGCTTGAATTGCATGTTTGATGTGTGTTGTGTAAAAACAAAAACTTCTGCTATAGTGTTTGAATTTTCATATTTTACTGTACGCGGAAAGTTTCTGAAATTTTTACACAGTGTTTTCAAATAAATTTTATAGCATGTCCTAAATTTTCATAATTTATTGAGTTACATAAGTACACTGCTTTCATAAATTGCAACAGACTTTTCTGTTTGGACACATTGTTGTCATAGTTTTGTTATCTACTTGTCCTATAGTTTCCATAGCCTATATTGGTAGATACAAATTTTGGAGATGATAGTATACAGTACCTAATGTTTGAAAATTATTGTGAAACTCGTCTTGGCAGTACATAAAGAGTTGATTTATTATTATGTGTACTAACCTATCTCACGAGTTCTTTTCGAGTTTTCTATGGATGAAGTTATTGAGAATAGATGAAACCATGATATGAGAGGATGGAACGAGATACAAAATCTCAAGCTAGGGGATTACCAAGTCACCCCAAGTAAATATTTCAAGAAGTCACAAGCATCTAAGCTTGGGGATGCTATGCATCCCATCTCTCTTCATCAACATTATTGATTAGCCTATGTTGAGCCTAAATTTTAATCCGTTCACATGATGCGTGCTATTCTTGGAGTGCTATTTTTTCGATTTATGCTTAAATAAAATAATCATATCTGAAAATCTTTATTGAGAGAGAGAGAGATAAATTCCTCACATAGCTACTTAATTGTTTGACTACTCATTGATCTTCACTTATATGTTTTGGAGTAGTTTTGTCATACTCTCGTGATTCACTTATGTCCTATGAGTAAATGGTTGAATGAATTGAATATCATAAATCTGAAATAATATATGTTTTATATGCTTATCCCATGGGGAGTAATGACTTCACATATAATAAGTATAGGTGGTAAAATTTATTGAAAGTTAGCAAACACCTCATTGGTCAATTAAACCATTCATGAAAGAATATTGAAGGAAGAGAGATTTCACATATAAATATACTATCTTGGATATCTTTTATGATTGTGAATACCCATTAATTATTTTCAAACTTGAGCAAATTAGTTGAAGTTGGACAAGGAAGACAACGTAATGAGTTAAGCTTGGGTATATTTGTATAGAAGTTATATTGTTATGGGTCCTCCAACATGTGGTGCTGGCATCCACCTCATGCTAGCCAAATCTTCCGCACCAAGTATAAATACTACTTGTGCATCCAAACACCCTTAAACCCAAAGTTGTTCCATACGAGTCCACCATACCTACCTATATGCGGTATTTACTTGCCATTCCAAGTAAATTTGTATATGCCAAACTCTAAACCTTAAAATAATATTATGTTTTGCATGCCCAAATTGCTCATATAATGACTAGGGGCTTTCAGTATCTTCCATGCTAGGTGGGTTATTCTCATGATATGTGTTGATTCACTATCATTCATGAGAAAGTTGCTGGTAATAGGTATTCCCAGTCCCAAAATCAAATAAAAAAGAAAATAATTAAACTAAACTCCCCCAAGAATGTTGTTGGTATGGACGATACCCATGGATTCGGCTCACCGTGGAGTGTGATTGATTGGTGGAGGGGTAGTAGAAACTTTACCATTCTGTTTGGGAACCTCCTATAATGTATCTAGCATGGAAGATACCGAGATCTCTCGGTTGTTATGGTGACAATGAAAGCATAGCGCCCAAATTATTATTCATATCTGTTTTAAAAGCTCGAGATCTGGCACCTCTGCAAATCAATGATTCCCTCTGCGAAGGGCCTATCTTTTACTTTCTAGTACTTACCTTTATGCAAGAGTCATGGTGGTCTTCACCACTTCCTATATTTTGCCTTTTTCTCTTGGCAAGCGTCATGTGTTGGGGAAATATCCAAGCATATATGGCCATTCAAATATATTTGATCATGAATTATTATTGTTGACAATTATCTATATGATAAATAAGTTGGGAGGCGAAACATTAAGCCTCTATCTTTCTCTGTGTTCGATGGATGCTATTTGTTCTAAAAAATATGCTTTGAGCGCTAGCAATCATGGAAGACTATATGATAGTTGAGTATGTGGAATTTGCTAAATCAAATCTCTTACATAGATCCTTCCTGAAAATAACATGAATTGCAATTCTTTGGTGACTGAAAGCATAGTTTATTAGTCTATACTTTAACATGTGGATAGCTTGTTATTTCATCATGAAAAGTTTTATAATATGAGCTACTGTTTATGATACATAATGATGCTACAAAAAGTGATTGGTTGATGTGTATCTTAAGGTGTTATTTTAGTATGAACTCTAGGGATGTCCGTGGCACTTATAGGGATAGCTCATAAGGTTGATCAGAAAAGATAACTTTGAGGTGGTCTCGTACCCTATAATAATTTCTTCATTAGTTCTCCGATATTTGTGACTTTGGAGTGAACTCTTTGTCGCATGAGAGGACTTACATATGATTCAACTATGTCAATATTGTTGAGAGAAATTAGAGTAGTGAAAGTATGGCCTTGTTTCCAAGCATTTATACAACGTTTTTCTCGTTGTTTCCTATTTGTTACCTTTCTGTTTTTATATCTTCAGATTACAAAAACCTATAGCTACCATCCATATTACAATTGTATCACCATCTCTTCGCCGAACTAGTGCACCTATACAATTTACCATTGTATTGGGTGTGTTGGGGACACAAGAGACTCTTTCTTATTTGGGTGCAGGGTTGTTGAGACAGACCATCTTCATCCTACACCTCCCATGGATTGATAAACCTTAGGTCATCCACTTGAGGGAAAATTGCCACTGTCCTACAGAACTCTGCGCTTGGAGGCCCAACACAAGCCTACAAGAAGAAGGTTGCATAGTAGACATCACCAACCATTACACCTAATAAGTCAGACTTGGTGACACCGATGTACTAATCTCAGTGGTACCGAGTTGCCTCAAATGTAGCAACTTTTGAATGTCGGTGAGACCTATACATACAACTCGGTTGCACCGATAAGGTGACCAACGGTCAGATTGCCAAACTCGGTGACGCCAATTCAACAAACTCGGCGGGACCGATTTTGTGAATTTGCATAACACGAAGTTGGCAACCCAAACTCAGTGGCACCAAAATAGAATCGGTTGCACCGAAGGGCTAGGGTTTGGCCGAGTCTGTCTAAGGCTGAGAATCGGTGCCACTGAGTGGAAAGTGTTGGTTGCACCGATTTTGAGTGTTTGGCTTTGGACAGACTTGTGTGGAATAACTTGTGGGTGTATGTCGTGACTATCACATGTGCACGTATGAGCATTTGTTCACCAACAGTACATTACCCCCTTTTAATAGTATTGGCTTTCCTATGGACTCAAAGTGATTTCTCACAAAAGGTGAAATGTAGAGTCCTCTTTGCTTGAAGCTTTGCCAATCTATTTCCTTGCATCTTGGGGTATTCCACAATTCTTTTGCCAACCCATCATTGAAATTTTCCAGAAACATGCTTAGTGGAAACATTAGTTTAATGACATATATGTTGTTATTAATTACCAAAACCACCAAGAGAGCAAATGTGCTTTCATAGATTCATAACATGACAATGGCACTGGACAAATTCATCATACTTTGTTGTCGTGGATGATCCGAGACGGGTATGCGAATAGCGCACAGTGGTTTACCCAGGTTCGGGGCTCTCCGAAGAGATAATACCCCTACTCATGCATATCTGTATATCTGTGGAATATCTGGTACATGGTTGCCCCTGGAGCTGTATGGGAGAGGAGAGCCATGATGCTTCTTGCCTCATGTGTGTGTATGTGTGAGCACGTGAGAGTGGAACCCCCATATGTGGTGGGCATGAGGCCTTTATATAGGCATGAGTGGGTTGCTTGGGATGTAAGCTACAATGGGTATCTTACATCCCAAGCAGCTTGAGGTGTAAGCTACCATGGGTAGCTTACATGCCAAGCCATATGTAGCATATGAACTAAGCTATGTCTTTCCCCTGGTGCACTTTATAAATCGGTGTCCAGGGGGCAAGTTTTATTGTATATAGTACTGCATGACGCGCGTAAGGTGCGCTACAGCTTGCCAATATCACACCGCCACTGGATACGGCCATATGGTCTGCGCGTGTCTGATGGGACATCGTAGTTGGCTCCAGGCTGCCGGCTGGCTTGCGCAGTCGGCTGGTCAGAGCAGCTGGCCACGGGTGTGAGTCGAAGCAGCCGGTCCAGGCAGGCGGGCACCCCGTCCGACTCGCCATCTTTCGGGTACCCGGGGATCATCCCCCCGACAACCTCGAATCATCTTCTCATCTCCGGACTTAGGCATCAATGTATGCCTCAAGATGGTGTTCATGGTACCGAGGCCAGCATGGAGGAAGTAAATAGATCCTAACTTGTGTGATTTCAAGTTAGCAGCAGGGATAGCATTGTACATATCCTTCATAGCATCATGGCTCTCCTTGGATTCAGAGTATACATCCAAGTCACCATCTTACACCTCTCGAACTCCTAATATGGTAGCCCATTCATCAACTAAAGACTCATATCTTGCTCCTTTTGTCATCCACACTATCCTGCCATCTCCATAGAAGTGAGTAGTGGAGTAGAATTGCATAATCATCTCGTCATTCCAAGCAGTAAAGTCTTTGCCAACAAACTCATCTAGGACAATGCAGTGAAAGTTGTCTTGAACACATGGGAAATAGTTTTCATTAGGCTTGATGTACTTCCAGTCAACCTATCTCATATCACTGACAGCTGGACTCTTGTCAAGTAAGATTATCTCATAAAAATCTTGTTGTTCCTTGGTGTAGAACCTATAGTCCACATCAGTTTTTCTCCTCTGGGCATATGGATCAATAGCTCTCCATGCCCTCAAACGAGAATCCTTCCTCTTCTTCATATCCTTGGCAATTGGATGGCTGGCATTATGTTCAGGAAGGTGAGGTCTAAGCTTCATCGAAGCAGTCATAGCATCATCGTCAGCTTCTCTGAAAGTAGGTCCTTTGTTCTTCTCAGCAGCTAGAATGTCTCTGGTAGTCCTCTTGGACTTCATTGCAGCAACCTTTTTAGGTGCAGCCTTGGTGCTCTTGGAGGGACTGGCTTTGGCATAGCATCTGCAAACAACTTCTTCTGCTTTTTCTTGGGAGGGGCTGATACGTCTCCATCGTATCCACTTTTCCAAACTCTTTTGCCCTTATTTTGGACTCTAATTTTCATGATTTGAATGGAACTAACCCGGACTGACATTGTATTCAGCCGAATTGCCTTGGTGTTATTTTTGTGCAGAAATAAAAGTTCTCGGATCGTCCTGAAAATGTACAGAGAATATTTTTGGAATTAATAAAAAATACTGGCACAAGAATCAACCAGATGGGGGCCACCTATAGGCCACAAGCCTGCTAGGAGCAGCCACACCCCCTGGCCGGGCCTAGCAGGCTTGTGGGGCCCTCGTCACCAACATGAGTTCAGTTGTTAGACCTGGCATCACCAACATTCATGACCCGGCGTTATCAGAACCGCCCTACTTCACAACAATGGAAGTCTAGGTTTACGTCATGAGGATTTCTTATTTTCAAGATTTTCATTAAGCCAAAGTATTGGAAGCCGACTCCATGGCATATGGGTATTCTATTCCCAATATTTCGCAAAGGACACTGACAAGAAAGACGTTTTTCAAGATGACTCATTCATATGCAGAAAAGACCCGGATTTGTAAGGAGCCACTTCATAAGCCGGCCAAAGGAGCAAGCCGGCCACTTAACATATTTATTATTCTTATTTAAGGAAGCTTAGCATGAATAAATTCAAGCTAACCTGGGGGCTAATGTCGGGGATATACCCGCGGTATGACCCGGCCTGGCGACTCATAGTAGACTCGGTGAAGACATGACGTTTTATTGATAACCCGGCAGGCGTATCGCTGGACGACCAACCCCAAGACCCGGCGTGTAAGTCGGCGCCAGGCATCTCACAAGAGAAGGCCCAAAGAGAGAAAGACTCCCTCCCAAAGGAAACAGGACCCGGAATATGATTCTAGAGAGACTAGTCCTAATCCTACTCCTAGTAGGACTATTTTGTATACCTACCCCATCCACTTATATAAGGAGGGGTAGAGCACCCCTAGAAACACAAGTTCACAAGTCCACAAGTTTAGACAGACACTAGAGATTAGAGATAGACAAATTAGAGGCTCTCATGATTAGAGGTAGCAAAACAGCACCCTTGTAACCGAGAGATCTTCCTCGTCATCAATACAACACAAGCAGGATGTAGGCTTTTACCTCCTCTCGAGGGGCCGAACCTGGGTAAACTCGCGTCTCTCGATTCCGACAACCCCTCTCAAGCCGCCACATAGTTGCGCTTCTGCCCCGAACCTAAGTCCGTTCACCCGGACATCTGCCATGACAAATCCACGACAATTCCCGAACCACCTCCGCAGCCAACTCCAAAGAAAATAGGTATTCTATTTCTAAGTCCTGAAGATATGCAAGAGGCAAATAAATCTATGAAAGAGAAAGGTATTAAAGCTAAAGATGTTAAGAATCTACCACCTATTGAAGAAATACATGGTCTCGATAACCCGACACAGGTAGTAGAGGTAAATTCTCTTCGTAGATTTGATGAAAGTGATATTCGTTATAATAAGTCTGCTAGCCAATGCTTGGATGAATTTGATAATTTTCTTGTTAAGCAACAGAATTTTAATGCTTATGTTAGTAGACAATTGAAACATAATGCTTTCATGCTTGATCGCTTAGGTGATTATATGAGTTGAACTATCAATGATCTTAAACTGATTAGTAAACATGCTTCCATGGTAACTACTCAAGTAGAACAAGTACTTAAGGCACAGAATGATTTGCTTAATGAGATGAATAGTAAGAACAATGATCATTCTATTAAAGTTGTGACTAGAGGTGAAAGAATGACTCAGGAACCTTTGTATCCTAAGGGCCACCCCAAGAGAATTGAACAAGATTCTCAAAGGGGTAATATTGATGCACCTAGTCGTTCCAATAATAGGAGCAATAAGGATGATGATAGAACTTTTCATGCTACTAGTGAACCTGTTATAGATACACCTGAAAACCCAAATGATATTTCTGTTTCTGATGTTGAGACACAATTTGGTGACGAACATGAGCTTAGTGATAATATTAATGATGATGTTCATGTTGATTCTCAACCTACTAATGATAATGATCTGGAGATTGAATGTGTTGTTGACCTTTATAACCCACATCCTAAGAATAAAAGATATGATAAAAGAGATTTTGTTTCTAGGAAGCATGGTAAAGAAAGAGAACCATGGGTTCAGAAACCCATGCCTTTCCCTCCTAAACCATCCAAGAAAAAAGGATGATGAGGATTTTGAGCGCTTTGTTGAAATGCTTAAACCTGTATTTTTGCGTAAGCGCTTGACTGATGTTCTGAAAATGTCTCCTGACGCTAAGTATATGAAAGATATTGTGACTAATAAAAGAAAGATATCGGAAGATGAGATTTCCACCATGCTTGCTAATTATACTTTTAAGGGTGGAGTACCAAAGAAATTAGGAGATCCAGGAATACCAACCATACCATGCTCTATTAAAGGGAATTATGTTAAAACTGCTTTATGTGATTTGGGAGCTGGTGTTATTGTTATGCCTTTCTCTTTATGTCTTAGACTTGATTTGAATAAGTTGACACTTGCTGAAATCTCGTTGCAAATAGCCGATAAATCAACTACTCTACCTATCGGTACTTGTGAGGATGTACCTATCATAGTTGCAAATGCTACTATCTTAATGGACTTTGTTATTCTGGATATTCCGAGGACGACACTATGTCGATCATCCTTGGTAGACCCTTTTGAATACTGCAAGGGCTGTTATTGATTGCAACAAGGGCAATGTCACTTGTCACATTAATGGTAATGACCATACGATACACTTTCCGAAGAAACAACCTCAAGTTCACACTATCAACTCTATTGAAAAATTCCAACAATTATTATTGGAGACTTTGAATTCCCTCTTCCTACTGTCAAGAAGAAATATGATATACTTATTGTTGGGGATATACATATCCCCATTGAGGTAACTAGTCTTATTCAAAAATTCTTCAGTTTCATGTTATTCGAAAGAATTTTGTTAATAAGACTTGATCAATCTTATTGATGGATTCCTTTTGATGAGCATGAGATGCTTGAATTTAGAAAGCATAACTTTCTATAACCAGCTTTTACTTTCTGTTAGCTAGATAAATTAGGTAAGAATGCCATGTTTTCCCTGTTTTCTGAGTTTCCCGTGCAATAAAAAGGTGACATGAAAATAAACATTCTTCAAATGTCCTGAAAATAGAGTATGTTTTTTTGGAATATTTGAAAATTTCTGGGACTAGGCACACTGGAATATTCTTCAAACACTGCAGGGAGGTGCGCCAATGGGCCACAAGCCCATAAGGCACGGCCAACCCCCCTAGCCGTGCCTAGCAGGCTTGTGGGTCCCACGTGGCCCCCCTCCACTTCCAACACCCATTCACTTCATCTTCCTACAGAAAAAATCCCACCATTGCTCAAACCCGTATTCTAGCTCATTTTGCTGCCATATTCGATCTCCTTGCTCAAAGCTTCATTCGTGAAACTGTTTTGGGAGATTGTTCCTCGGTATGTGACTCCTCCAATGGTCCCAAGTAGTTTTGATGCATGATATAGCCTCTAGGAACTTGAGGGAGTAGTTGCTATGAGTTTTGTTGAGTTATGTTCACCTTTATTTTGGGTCACTAAAAATTTCAGAATTTTTCAGAAATGTTGAGGAGATTATTAAGAGGTTCTTCAAGCTGGAGTTCCAAGGAAGATTAAAATGAAATAAAGGAGAAACCCAAGTATAATCTTGCTCGCGTCGCAGAAGTTCGACCAAGTGAATGGTCGTGTGACACATTCTTGAGGGCGGACGGAATTTATGAAGATTTCTGTTATTTGGCCGAGTGCAGGCATCACTGACTTCCTCAATGATAAGTGTGACCAGTACCTCTTGCTCACGAATACCTTTGTGCAAAATTTTCACTTTCATTCTAGGGAAGACCCTCCTACAGTAGAATTTCACTTATATGATGTGCCTACGAAAATGAACCTTTATGATTTTTGCAAACTTTGCGAAATACCCTATGAGGGCAGCATCAGGGAACCACATCCTCGAGGCATGGAAGATTTTATTGCCACAATCACTGTAGGGGAAGAGAGATGCGTGTCAAAAGCAAGAGTAGCTAGTTTACATTTTCCTATGCTACGCTATTATTCATTATTTGCGGGAAGATGTTTAGTTGGTCGCTCGGAGAGTGGAAGCCTTAGTGCCCCTGACCTCGCTATTTTGTGTCATGCTTTATTTGCTGATAGAACCTTTAGTCTGGGCGCTATGGTGGCCCAATGGTTGAACACCAACCATTTGAAGGGGCACATATTCGGAGGTATCTATGCATCATTTTTAGCTAAACATTTTGAGATACCCATTACGCTTGACGAGAAAGATGAGATGCTGCTACCCGCGAAGTTTCTAGATTATGACCGCATGGTAGCCCATGATGTTATTAAGAAAAATGAAGATAGGAGGCTGCTTTACAACTTAGTTTTTAGCCAAGGTACTTGTGAAATTATTACTCTGCCTCATTCTTCTTTTTTCGATATTCGCTCCAGGCAGGTACACCATTACACCCGGAGACATTTATAGATATTGGGGTCTCATGCAACCTCCAGCTCTAGAGCCGGCACCAGCCTTTGATCCGTACCCGGAGCCAGTCTTTCAGTGGGAGTCGCAGGAGTTTGCCCACCAACGGAACTATGAGGACGCTCCTGAGTATCCAAGAGGGAGCTCTTTCTAGCCATGGCCATAGACCAACTTACGCCAAAAGCCTAATCTTGGGGCAATACGTATTTCTCACCGACTTTACATTCATGTTCACACACTCATCTTAACCAGTCGGTGTTCATACTCTTTCATTGTACCATCCATGGTAGTTTATTTTCTTGTTTCACTTTCTTCTTGTGTGTTTATTTAACTTTGAGAAAAATACAAAAAAATTAGTTCTAACTTTATTTCCTATTTGCTTAGTTGTAGCATTAAAAAGAAAACCCAAAAATATTTTTCGGTCTTCTTATACTTGTTGGGAGCTTTCCCGTGTAAATAGTTTTCTCGTTCTTGTTTTGATCTTTCATTCTTTGGGTCATGAGGAGAAGACCACAATGAAATGTCGAGTGGCTCTCATATGCATTATTGTTTACCTATTAGAGAGACCATATTACCTTGTCGTCTCCTTTGAGTTATTGTTTGCACATTCCAGCTTAGTCCAATGCACGTGCGCTCTTATTATTATCCACACCGTTCGGTCGTGCAAGTGAAAGGCAATAATGATGATATTTGATGAAAATATTGAGATGGAGAAAAGCTGGTATGTACTCGACCTATCTTGCTTCTGTAAATATGATTAGCTCATCGTTCTGAATTCAATTCATCATGGGTGAAACATATTTGCAATGACAATCAGAGATTATAGTTATTCATGCCATGCTTAATTAGCTAAGAGTGGATAATGGTTTGTTTTGGGTGCCAACGTGCATATTAAAATGGTTGTGATGTAGTATGATGGGACGGTATCCTCCTCTGAATGATTCAAGTGGCTCAACTTGGCACATGTTCATGCATGTAGTTGAAACAAAATCAACATAGCCTCCATGATATTTATGTTCATAGTGATTTATATCCTACTCATTCTTGCATCAATGTTGGTTAATCTCAAATCATGTCGATGACTGTGTTGCTCTCTAGTTGGTCGCTTCCCAATCTTTTGCTAGCCTTCACTTTTACTAAGAGGGAATGCTGCTTGTGCATCCAATCTCACAAACCCAAAGTTGTTTCATATGAGTCCACCATATCTACCTATATGTGGTATTTACCTGCCGTTCCAAGTAAATCTGCATGTGTCGAACTCTAAACCTTCAAATAAACATTTTGTTTTGTATGCCCAAATCGCTCATGTGGCGACTGGGGGCTGTCAGTATCTTCCATGCTAGGTGGGTTATTCTCATGATATGTGTTGATTCACTATCACTCACGAGAAAGTGGCTGGTAATTGGGATGCCCAGTTCCATGATCAAAATTAAAATTAAAATATAATTAAACAAAACTCCCCCAGGACTATGTTTGTATGGAAGGTACCTGTGGATTCGGCTCGCCATGGAGTGTGACTGATTGGTGGAGGGGGAGTAAAAACTTTATCATTCTGTTTGGGAACCGCCTATAATGTATCTAGCATGGAAGATGTTGACAACCTCTTGGTCGTTATGTGAGCAATGAAAGCATACCGCTCAAAAATCATTACTTATATTTGTTTTAAAAACTCAAGCTCTAGCACCTCTACAAATCAATGCTTCCCTCTGCGAAGGGCCTTTCCATTTACCTTATTGTTGAATCATCATCTTCTTATAAAAGGCACCAGCTAGAGAGCACCATCGTCATTTGTATGCTTTGCTGTTAATTGATATTGAGTATGAGCATGAATAGATCTCTTTCACCGTGAATTACAATGTCTAGTCAGTCCTTGTTCTTTAGAGGTGCTCTGCATTTATGTTTTGCAGTCTCAGAAAGGGTTAGCGAGATACCATTTTTCATATTGTATCATGATTGTTTTGGAAAAGTGTTGTCATCCGAGAGTTATTATTATTGCTCGCTAGTTGATTATGTCATTAATATGAGTAAATGTGAGACCTAAATGTTATTGTGAATGTGGTTAGTCCATGATCTTGGCTGAAAATTTGAACTTTAGTTAGACGTATTTACAACAACAAGATCAAACAGAGTTTGTAAAAGGTTTTCATTATCACTTTCAGTTTATCAATTGAATTGCTGGAGGGCAAGCAATGGGTTAAGCTTGGGGGAGTTGATACGTCTCCATCGTATCCACTTTTCCAAACTCGTTTGCGCTTGTTTCGGACTCTAATTTGCATTATTTGAATGGAACTAACCCGGACTGACGTTGTTTTCAGCAAAATTTCTTTGATGTTATTTTTGTGCAGAATTAGAAGTTCTCGGATCGTCCTGAAAATTTACGGAGAATATTTTTGGATTTAATAAAAAATACTGGCGCAAGAATCAACCAGAGGGGGCCACCTGTAGGCCACAAGCCTGCGAGGCGTGGCCACCCCCCTGGTCGCGCCTAGCATGCTTGTGGGGCCCTTGTGGCTCCTCTAACCTCCTCTCTAGCTCCATATAACCCTATTCGCGAAGAAAAAAATTAGAGAGAAGAGTTCATCGCGTTGCACGATACGGAGCCACCGCCACCTCCTGTTCTTCCTCAAGAGACCAGATCTGGAGTCCGTTTTCGACTCCACAGAGGGGAAATCGATGCCATCGTCATCACCAACCATCCTTCACCAATTCCATGATGCTCTCCATTGATCATGAGTAATACCATCGTAGGCTTGTTGGACGGTGATGGGTTGGATGATATTTATCATTTAGTCGAGTTAGTTTTGTTAGGGTTTGATCCCTAGTATCCACTATGTTCTAAGATTGATGTTTGTATGACTTTGCTATGCTTAATGCTTGTCACTATGGCTCAAGTGCCATGATTTCTGATCTGAACCTATTATGATGTCATGAATATATATATATATATATATATATATATATATATGTGTGTGTGTGTGTTCTTGATCCTATCTTGAAAGTTGTAGACACCTATTATGAGTTATGATCCGCATCCCCCAGGGTAACAATAAATGGGATTCTTTTCGGTGATTACCGTAGTTTGAGGAGTTCATGTATTCACTAAGTGCTAATGCTTTGGTCCGGTTCTCTATTAAAAGAAGGCCTTAATATCCCTTAGTTTCCATTAGGACCCCGCTACCATGGGAGGGTAGGACAAAAGATGTCATGCAAGTTCTTTTCCATAAGCAGGTATGACTATATATGGAATACATGCCTACATTACATTGATGAATTGGAGCTAGTTCTGTGTCACCCTATGTTATAATTGTTGCATGATGAATGACATCCGACATAATTATCCATCACTGATCCATTGCCTACGAGCTTTCCACATATTGATTCCTTGCTAAGTGACTTCTCCATTGCTACTGTTACCATCACTACAAAACGGCTACTGTTACTTTTGCTACTGTTACCGTTACTTCCATACTACTTTGCAACTGAATACATTGCTGTAGATATTGAGTCTTACAGGTGTGGTTGAATTGACAACTCAGTTGCGAATACTCGAGAATATTCTTTGGCTCCCCTTGTGTCGAATCAATAAATTTGGGTTGAATACTCTACTCTCGAAAACAGTTGCGATCCCCTATACTTGTGGGTTATCAAGAGCCTTGACAACATGCTCTTCCTCTTCCTCCTCCTCAACAGCAGCACCAGCAGCCTAATCGGGATCCTCATACATTGAGGTAGGACTGCCAACAACTCGAATGATCCTCTTCCTAGACTTCTTCTCTCTTGCCTTCTTAGGCAATGACTTCATTGGGGGCTCAATAGTCATGGTAGCCCTAGAACTCTTAGGTGATCTCATTGTCTCTGGAGGTGCATATACCTTGCTGACAACCCTCCTAGATGAGGTGGCCTCATTGGCTGACTTGTTCTCTTGCTTCTAAGCAAGAACCTCCTCTGGCACAAAATCAGTACAGATGATGCAAAAATATTGGTGCTACCGAGACTGACTTTCCAATTAACAGAAATTTGGCACTCCTTTCAATGAGACCGAAAAAGAGTACTCAGTTTCACAGATATAGTTCTCAGCAGCACAGAGGGCAAATCGGTGACACCGATTTGTTCACTTTGGTTCCAGCGAGTTTCATCGGGCGGATGACGAACCCTAGAAAATCAATCGTTTGCTATCTAAAGGAATTTTCTTGTGGATAGAACGATCTCAAACAGTGGCTAGACGAAGGAGAAACCCTAATGCGCATGAATCAGAAGGTGGAGCGCAAGAAGGGGCCGAATCCATACCCTAACCTGGCGATGGATCCGCTACGACAGCGACGATGGTGTAGAATTCGTCGACGATGGCGATTCCCAACGGTGGAGACGCTCGGGGAAGCAAGGCAATGACCAGGGGTCTTCGAAACGGCAGCTTAAGGTTTTGGGGCGCGACGTTTGGAGATTGAATTTCAAAGCATTGGGTTCCACAACATATATACCCTTCACTATTGGTGACGTCGATTCTAAATTTTTGGTGTCATCGAGTTTCTCATCTGCCAGCTGACAGGGAAACTCGGTGTAACCGAGAATATGGAATCGTTAGTACCGAGATTGAAAACCAGATCAACCCTAGGCATTCAGTGAGACCGAGATTTTTGAGTTGGTTCCACCAAGATGCACTTGTGAGGTTTTAATGGTCAGTCCTTTGTCGATACAGAACTCCGAGTGCTCCTCACGCAAAGAGATCGACAAGTACTTGTTCAAATTTTGTGATGCAGCATGAATAGAACATGAGGTGAGAAAGCATAGATAGCTTGAGGAGTGGTCCTAGGCATTCTTGTATATCCAATTGGCAAATGAAAAATCAAAAGCCAAATAGCAACAATTGGATATCCTCGAATGAGTAAATAAATGCAGACCAACATGCTCACACAATAAGATGTCAAATGAAAATATGGCAAACATGCACAAACACACTAGCATCTAACAAGCTTTTGGCAATGACGGAGTCATCTATATATGAGTATATTGACTTAGGAGTCAAGTATGAATACTTGATCATAGGTCATACTCATCGTTTAAGCACAAGTGGGGTTGCCACTTTTAAATGAAGCATTTAATGTTGTCACATACTATGAGATGCTTTGACTCAGTCTTAGATTAAAGCTCCCCCTTGATGTGACATCCCCCATAGGAGGGATATACTAACCTTGGTTTTGTTGATGAAGACTTCATGTAGGTGAAGTAGTGGTGGATGCTCAAAGTTGATGAAGATCACCAAGAGTTGGGAGCATCCATGTTGTTTCATTACTCTTCTCATCTACATGGTTTAGTCCCAACACACAAGAGACAAATAAAAGGATATCTATGGACATGGAGTGCAAAGCATATATAATGATGTCCATTGATTTGTTGATTACCTTGTCCCTTGCTTACCTTTGAGGGAACGTGTGACTCCTTGAACTATTGCATGATGTTGATGCTGATTGCAACTAGTTCTTGCCAATAATTAACATGAGTTGATTTCATTGGCGGAGTCACCCCTCAAGAACTTCTCTAGTTCTTCTTCTTGGGTACCCACATCAAGTTGATGGGGATCCTTGGTGTTGAAGTAGCACTTGTAGAAGTTGAGCTTGTAGTGGACTTGGGAACCCACTTCACCAAAGCTTGGGATTCATCTTCATATGAGTCAATGTCCTCTTGAAGCTTGTTCTTGCCCTTGAGCTTGGGGTCTTGTGGTGGAAGGTCATCTTGAGCCTTTGTTCCCTTGGGGAGAGTATTTTCATACTTCTCCTTTTGAGGAACAAACTTGGGATTGGGGTATTTGTTGGGGAACGTTGCATGGGAAACAAAAAATTTCCTACGCATACGCTAGATCTATCCATGGCGATGAGCATCTATGAGAGGGAGAGTGGATCTACATACCATTGTAGATCGTTAAGCGGGAAGCGTTAAGAAACGCGGTTGATGTAGTCAAACGTCTTCACGATCCAAATCGCCGAGCGTCCCGCGATCCAATCACGACCCATCCCGATCTAGCACCGAACGGACGGCACCTCCGCGTTCAGCACACGTACGGCTTGATGACGATCTCTGCCTTCTTGATCCAGCAAGAGGGAGTGGAGATTTAGACGAGTTCTCCGGCAGCACGACGGCGTTGTGGCGATGGTGGTAGAGTAATTCCAGCAGGGCTTCGCCTAAGCACTGCTGAAACCGATCTACATGAGAAACTACGGACTAGAGGAGAGGGTAGCATGTGGCTGAAAATCTATGTGCAAAAACCCTAAAACCTCTAGTATATATAGGAGGAGGATAGGAGGAGGCTTGGCTTCAAGGGCAAGCCCTTTGATTTCGGCCGAAGTGGAGGGAGGAGTCCTACTCCTTCACTCCTAGTCGGTTTAGGACTCCTTCCTTTTATTATCCTTTTTTCCACCTTTTCCACTTTGGACTTCCTTCCCAGTCGCATGGGCCCTATGTGGGACTTAGGTCAGCCCACTAAGGGCTGGTATTACTTCTCCCACAGCCCATGTAGCCTCTTGGGTCGAAATACCCCTCCCGATGGTCCCCCGGTACCCTCTCGGCACTCCCGATACACTACCGATGAGCCCGGAACTTTTTCGGTGACCAAAACAGGACTTCCTATATATCAATCTTTACCTCAGGACCATTCTGTAGCTCCTTGTGATGTCCGGGATCTCATCTGAGACTCCGAACAACCTTCGGTCACCACCATACATAACTCTATACTACCGAAACGTCACTGAACCTTAAGTGTGCAGACCCTGCGGGTTCGAGAACTATGTAGACATGACCGAGACACCTCTACAGTCAATAACCAATAGCGAGACCTCGATGCCCATATTGGTTCCTACATATTCTATGAAGATCTTTATCGGTCGAACCTCTATGTCAAGGATTCAGTTAATCCCGTATGTTGTTCCCTTTGTTCTTCGGTATGTTACTTGCCCGAGATTCGATCGTCAGCATCTCCATACCTAGTTTGACCTTGTTACCGGCAAGTCTCTTTACTTGTTCCTTAATACAAGATCCTGTGGCTAACACTTAGTCACATTGCCTGCAAGGCTTATTGTGATGTTGTATTACCGAGTGGGACCTGAGATACCACTCTGTCACACAGAGTAACAAATCCCAGTCTTGATCCATGCCAATCCAACAGACACCCTTGGAGATACCTATAGAGCACCTTTATAGTCACCCAGTTACGTTGCAACATTTGATACACACAAGGTACTCCTCCAGTGTCAGTGAGTTGCATGATATCATGGTCATAGGAATAGATACTTGAGATGCAGAAAACAGTAGCAATAAACTGACATGATCATATGCTACGTTTGTAGTTTGGGTCTTGTCCATCACATCACTCTCCTAATGATGTGCTCCCGTTATCAAATGGCATCTCATGTCCATGACTAGGAAGCCATAGCCATCTTTGATCAACGAGCTAGACTATTAGAGGCATACTAGGGACATAGTGTTGTCTATGTATCCACACATGTATCTGAGTTTCCGATCAATACAATTATAGCATGGATAATAAACGATTATTATGAACAAGGAAATATGATACTGAACAATTTATTATTGCCTCTAGGGCATATTTCCAACAGTCTCCCACTTGCACTAGAGTCAATAATCTAGTTCACATCACCATGTGATTCGCATTGTTATGAATCTAACACCCAATGAGTTATGGGGCTCGATCATGCTTTGCATGTGAGAAAGGTCTTATAGTCAACGGGTCTGCGACATTTAGATCCGTGTGTACTTTGCAAATCTCTATGTCAAACTGTAAACACTGCTACTACACTCCACTTGGTACTATTCCAAATGGCTGCTTCATTATACGTATCCAGGTTGCTACTACGAGTCATCCAGATTGGTGTTAAAGCTTGCATCGACGTAACTCTTTATGACGAACTCTTTATCATCTCCATAATCAAGAAACATCTCCTTAGTCTTTTAGTTACTAAGGATAATCTTGACCGCTGTTCAGTGATCCACTCCTGGATCACTTTTGTACCCCTTGACAGACTCATGGCAAGGCACACACCAGGTGCGGACACAGCATGGCATAATATAGAGCCTATGGCTAAGGCATAGGGGACGATGTTCGTCCTTTCTCTTTCTTCTGCCGTTGTCGAGCTTTGAGTCTCACTCAACTTCACACCTTACAAATCAGGCAAGAACTCTTTCTCTAACTGATCCATTTTGAACTCTTTCAAAATCTTGTCAAGGTATGTACTCATTGAAAGTCTCATAAAGCATCTTGATCTATCTCTATAGATCTTCATGCTCAACAATTAGGTAGCTTTATCCAGATCTTCCTTTGATAAACTCTTTTCAAACAACCGTTTATACTTTCCAGAAATTCTACATCATTTCTGATCAACAATATGTCAACCACATATGCTTACCAGAAACTCTATAGTGCTCCCACTCACTTTATTGTAAATACAAGTTTCTCATAAACTTTGTATAGACTCAAAAACTTTGATCACCTCATCAAAGTGTATATTCCAACTTCGAGATGCTTGCTTCAGTTCATAGAAGGATCACTGAAGCTTGCACACCTTTTAGCATCCTTAGGACTGATAAAACCTTCTGGTTGTATCTCATACAACCTTTCCTTAAGGAAGCAAATGATGTTTTGGCATCCATCTGCCAGATTTCATAATTGAAAAATGCAGCAACTGCTAACATAATTCCAACAGACTTTAGCATCGCTAAGAGTGAGAAAGTCTCATCGCAGTCAACTCCTTGAACTTGGCGGAAACTTCTTTGTGACAAGTCGAGCTTTATAAATGGTGACATTCACCATCAGCGTTTGTCTTCATCTTAAAGGTCCATTTGTACTCAACGACCTGCCGTCCAACGAGCAAGTCTACCAAAGTCTATACTTGGTTTTCATACATGGATCCTTTCTAGGATTTCATGGCCTCTAACCATTTTTCGGAATCCGGGCCCATCATTGCTTCTCCACAGCTCGTAGGTTCATCGTTGTCCAACAACATGACCTCCAAGACAGGGTTGTCGTACCGCTCAGGAGTAGTACACATCCTTGTCGACCCACGAGGTTCGATAGTAACTTGATCCGAAGCTTCATGATCATCATCATTTACTTCCTCTTCAACTAACGTAGGTTCCACAGAAACATCTTTCTGCGCTGCGCTACTCTCTGGTTGAAACAAAGGTTTAACAACCTCATCAAGTTCTATCTTCCTCCCACTCAATTCTTTTGAGAGAAACTTTTTCTCGGGAAAGGACCCGTTTTAGCAACAAACACTTTATGCTTGGATCTGAGATAGAAGGTTCACCCAACTATTCTTAGGGTAATCTATGAAGATGCATTTGTCTGCTTTGGGTTCGAGCTCATTAGGTGAAAACAATTTTCCACACAAGCATCGCAGCCCCAAGCATTAAGAGATGACAGCTTAGGTTTCTATCAAACCATAATTCACACGGTGTCATATCAACGGATTTAGATGGTGTCCTATTTAAAGTGAATGTAGTTGTCTCTAATGCATAACCCCAAAATTATAGTAGCAAAACGATAAGAGACATCATAGCACGCACCATATCCAATAGAGCACGACTATGACGTTCGGACACACCATTACGCTATGGTGTTCTAGGTGGCGTGTGTTGTGAAACAACTTTCACATTGTCTAAAGTTGTATGCCAAACTCGTAACTCAGGTATTCACCTCCACAATCATATCGCAGACATTTCTTCTTGTCATGATGATCTTAAACTTCACTCTAAATTTGCTTGAACCTTTCAAACGATTCAGACTTGTGTTTCATTAAGTAAATATACACTATATCTACTCAAATCATCAATGAAGGTAAGAAAACAACGATATCCACCGCACGCTATAAGACTCATTGGATTGCATACATCAACATGTATCATTTCCAATAAATCACTTGCCCATTCCATCAAACCAGAAAACAGGGTCCTTAGTCATCTTGACCAACAGGCATGGTTTGCATGTCTCAACCAATTCGAAATCGAATGAGTCCAAAGATCCATCAGCATGGAGTTTCTTCATGCGTTTTATACCAATATGACATTTAGCGGCAGTGCCACAAGTATGTGGTACTATTATTAACTTTGTATCTTTTGGCATCAATGTTATGAACATGTGTTTTACTACGATCAAGATTCAACAAACCATTCTCACTGGGTGCATGACCATTGAAGGTATTATTCATGTAAACAGAATAACCATTATTCTCTAACTTAAATGAATAACCGTATTGCAATAAACACGATCTAATCACGTTCATGCTTAACGCAAAACACCAAATAACATTTATTTAGGTTCGTCACTAATTCCGAAGGTAGAGAGAGCGTGCGATGTTGATCACATCAACCTTGGAAACATTTTCAACACACATCGTCACCTCACCCTTAGCTAGTTCTCCGTTTATTCTGTAGCTTTTATTTCGACTTACTAACATTTAGCAACCGAATCGGTATCCAATACCCAGGTGCTACTAGGAGTACTAGCAAGGTACACATCAATAACACGTATATCAAATATACTTCTGTCGACGTTGCCAGCCTTCTTATCTACCAAGTATCTAGGGTTGTTCCGCTTTAGCGACCGCTCTCCTCATAATCGAAGCACTTAGTCTCGGGTTTGGGTTCAACTTTGGGTTGCTTCACTGGAGCAGCAACTGACTTGCTATCCATGAAGTTTCCCTCCTTGCTCCTGCCCTTCTCGAAACTAGTGGTTTGACTAACCATCAACACTTGACGCTCCTTCTTGATTTCTACCTTCGCGGTGTCAAACATCGCGAAATGCTCAGGGATCATTATTTCTATCCCTAGCGTTTTATAGTTCATCACCAAGTTCTAGTAGCTTAGTGACAGTGACTTGGAGAACTATATCAATCACTATCTTATCTGGAAGATCAACTCCCACTTGATTCAAGCGATTGTAGCACCCAGACAATCTGAGCACATGCTTAACGATTGAACTATTCTCCTTCATCTTGCAGGCAAAGAATCTTGTTGGAAATCTTATATCTCGCAACACGGGCACAAGCCTGAGATCCTAATTTCAGCTCTTAGAACATCTCATATGTTTCATGACAATCAAAACATTTCGGAGCCTCAATTCTAAGTCGTAATGCATGACGCACTAAACTATCAAGTAGTCATCACAACGTGCATGTCAAATGTTCACAACATCTACACACGACGCTAGAGGGGTTGTCGCACCGAGCGGTCCATTAAGGACATAAGCCTTATGTGCAGCAATGAGGACAATCCTCAGATCACGGACCTAGTCCGCAATATTGCTACCATCATCTTTCAACTATATTTCTCTAGGAACATATAAAAATTCAAGGGAGCTACAGGGTGATCTAGTAATCTACAACATAATTTGCAAAGACACTACTGACTATGTTCATGATAATGAGTTCAATTAATCATATTACTTAAGAACTCCCACTCAAATTGACATCCCTCCAGTCATTCGAGTGATACATGATCCAAATTCACCAACTCAAGTCTGATCATCAGGTGAGTTGAGGTGGTTTCAATGGTGAACATCATCATGTTGATCATATCTTCTATATGACTCATGTTCGACCTTTCGGTCTTTTGTGTTCCGAGGCCATGTCTGTACATGCTAGGCTCGTCAAGTTTAACTTGAGTGTTCCGCATGTGCAACACTGGCTTGCACCCGTTGTATGTGAACGTAGAGTCTATCACACCCGATCATCATGTGGTGTCTCGACACGACGAACTTTCGCAACGGTGCACACTCGGGGAGAACACAATTTATCTTGAAATTTAAGTGAGGGATCACCTTATAATGCTACCGCCGTCCTAAGCAAAACAAGGTGAATAAAAGGATTAACATCACATGCAAATCATAAGTGACATGATATGGCCATGAACTTGTGCTTTTTGATCTCCATCTTGAAAGCACCGGTATGATCTCCATCGTCACCGGCATAACACCATGATCTCCATCAACGTGTCTCCATCGGGGTTGTCGCGCCCACCATGCTTCTACTACTATTGCTACCGTTTAGCGATAAAGTAAAGCATTACATAGAGCTTAATGATTGACACACAGGTCATACAATAATTAAAGACAACCCTATGGCTCCTACTGGTTGTCATACTCATCGACATGCAATTTGTGATATTCTATACAACACATGATCATCTCATACATCACATATATCTCATCATGTAATTGGCCATATCACATCACAACATACCCTGAAAAAACAAGTTAGACGTCCTCTAATTGTTGTTGCATGTTTTACGTGGCTGCTACGGGTATCTAGCAAGAACAATTCTCACCTACTCATAAACCACAATGGTGATACATAAGTTCCTTTCAACCTTCTCAAGGACCGCCTTAGTCGAATCCGATCCAACTAAAGTAGGAGAAACAGACACCCGCCAGCCATCTTTGTGAAACGAAGTTACACGTTAGTCGATGGAACCGGTCTCTCATAAGCGTATGAGTAAGGTTGGTCCGGGTCGCTTCATCCCAAAATACCGCTGAACCAAAACACGACCAAGGGAGGAAGCAATCTAAGCATCAACGCCCACAAACTCTTTGTGTTCTACTCGAGATCTCATCTACACATAGACCTAGCTCATGATGCCACTGTTGGGGAACGTTGCATGGGAAACAAAAAATTTCCTACGCACATGCAAGATCTATCCATGGTGATGAGCATCTACGAGAGGGAGAGTGGATCTACATACCCTTGTAGATCGCTAAGCGGGAAGCGTTAAGAAACGCGGTTGGTGTAGTCGAACGTCTTCGCGATCCAAATTGCCGAGCATCCCGTGATCTCATCACAATCCATCCCGCGATCCAATCACGATCCGTCCCGCGAACTCATCACGATCCGTCTCGCGATCTCATCACGATCCGTCTCGCGATCTTGATCACGGTCCTTCTGATCTAGCGCCAAACGAACGGCACCTTCGCGTTCAGCACACGTACAGCTCGATGACGATCTCTGCCTTCTTGATCCAGCAAGAGAGAGTGGAGAGTTATATGATTTCTCCGGCAGCGCGACAGCGTTGCGGCGATGGTGGTGGAGCTATTCCAGCAGGGCTTCGCCTAAGCATCGCTGAAAACCGATCTAGAGGAGAAACTGCTATCTAGAGGAGAGGTAGCACGTGGCTATTAGGGTTAGCTTTTTCCTCTAAATCCTCTAGTATATATAGGAGGCAGGGAGGGGAGGAGGCAGCCTCAAACCCTCAAGGTTTGGTCGAAATTGGAGGTGGAGGAGTCCTACTCCAATCCTATTAGGAGTAGGATTCCTCCTTTCCACTTGGAAACTCTTTCCACCTCTCCACCTTTGGATTTTTTTTCCTTCTCAAACCACTCCAGCCGCATGGGCCCTTAGAGGAGGCTTCGGCCAGCCCACCAGGGGCTGGTTTACCTCCTCCCACAGCCAATGTAGCCTCTTGGGTCGAAATACCTCTCCCGATGGTCCCCCGATACACTACTGGCACTCCCGGTACACTACCGATGAGCCCGAAACTTTTTTGTCGACCAAAACAGGACTTCCTATATATCAGTCTTTACCTCCGGACCATTCCGGAGCTCCTCGTGATGTCCGGGATCTCATCCGGGACTCCAAACAACCTTTGGTCACCATCATACATAACTCTATACTACCGAAACGTCACCGAACCTTAAGTGTGCAGACCCTACGGGTTCGAGAACTATGTAGACATGACCGAGACACCTCTACGGTCAATAACCAATAGCGGGACCTGGATACCCATATTGGTTCCTACATATTCTATGAAGATCTTTACCGGTCGAACCTCTATGTCAAGGATTCAGTTAATCACGTATGATGTTCCCTTTTTTCTTCGGTATGTCACTTGCCCGAGATTCGATCGTCGGTATCTCCATACCTAGTTCAACCTCGTTACCGGCAAGTCTCTTTACTCGTTCCGTAATACAAGATCCCGTGACTAACACTTAGTCATATTGCTTGCAAGGCTTGTTGTGATGTTGTATTACCGAGTGGGCCCTGAGATACCTCTCCGTCACACAGAGTAACAAATCACAGTCTTGATCCATGCCAACCCAACAGACACCCTTGGAGATACCTGTAGATTACCTTTATAGTAACCCAGTTACGTTGTGACGTTTGATACACACAAGGCACTCCTCCGGTGTCAGTGAGTTGCATGATCTCCTGGTCATAGGAACAAATACTTGACATGCAGAAAACAATAGCAATAAACTGACAGGATCATATGCTATGTTTGTAGTTTGGGTCTTGTCCATCCCATCATTCTCTTAATGATGTGATCCCGTTATCAAATGACATCTCATGTCAATGGCTAGGAAACCTTAACCATCTTTGATCAATGAGCTAGTCTATTAGAGGCATACTAGGGACATGGTGTTGTCTATGTAACCACACATGTATATGAGTTTTTGATCAACACAATTATAGCATGGATAATAAACGATTATCATGAATAAGGAAATATGATAATAACCAATTTATTATTGCCTCTGGGGCATATTTCCAACAGATGGCCTACGTCCACGGAGGACTAGCCTAACTCGGGGTAGATCTTCATGAAGTAGGCGATCTCCTTGCCCTTACAAACTTCTTGGTTCACTCCACAACATGAAGTAGGAGGCTCCCAAGCGACACCTAACCAATCTAGGAGGCACCACCCTCCAAAAGGTAATAGGCTCGATAATGTCGATGAACTCCTTGCTCTTGTGCTTCAAGATGATAGACTCCTCAACACACAATCACTCTCTCGCAGATTTGGCTATGGTGGAAGAGATTGATTGGGTGGAAAGCAACTTGGGGAGGCTAGAGATCAAAATTCATATGGTTGGAATGGAATGGCATGATCTCAACACACGAGTAGGTGGCTCTCTCTCAGAAAATCAGCAGGTATGAGTGGGGAACTGTTCTGAGTGCTTCTCTTACGAGAGAGTGGTGGTGGCGGGGTATATATAGGCACCTCCAAAAATCCAACCGTTACACCTAATGAGTCAGACTCAGTGACACCGATGTGTTAATCTCACTGGTACCGAGTTTCCTCTAAGGTAGCAAGTTCTGAATCTCGGTGAGACCTATACATACAACTCGGTTCCACCAATAAGGTGACCAACGGTTAGGTTGCCAAACTTGGTGACGCCGATTCAACAAACTCGGTGGGACTGATTTTGTGAATTTGCGTAATAGGAAGTTGGCAACCCAAACTCGATGGCACCGAAATGGAATCGGTTGCATCGAAGAACTAGGGTTTGGCTGAGTCTGTCTGAGGCTGAGAATCGGTGGCACCGAGTGGAAAGTGTTGGTTGCACCGATTTTTACTGTTTGGCTTTGGACAGACTTTTGTGAAAGAGCTTGTGGGTGTATGTGGTGACTATCACTTGTGCACGTATGAGCATTTGTTCACCAACACTGCCTTACCCCCTTTTAATAGTATTGGCTTTCCTATGGACTCAAAGTGATTTCTCACAAAAGGTAAAATGTAGAGTCCTCTTTGCTTAAAGCTTTGCCAATCTATTTCCTTGCATCTTGGGGTATTCCACAATTCTTTTGTCAACCCATCATTGAACTTTTCCTGAAACATGCTTAGTGCAAACATTAGTTCAATGACATATATGTTGTTATTAATTACCAAAATCACCAAGGGAGCAAATGTGTTTTCACATGTTCATAACATGACAATGGCACACGACAAATTCATAATACTTTGCTATGCAAACCATGGAAAATTGTATAAATCTTCAGAATGTATACATGACAAATCTATGAATTTATAAAAAGATGGCAATTTTATTAATTCTTGTGCAATTATTTACATTTTTTTAATGCTCGCAAGTTAAGTAGATTTTTTTGATTTTAGAAAACTATGGTAGACATGGAGTAATATTTTTAATTAGCATGGCAGCATGCTTCAAGTCTTCATGGCAACAAAACTATTTGTAAGTAACCATATCAACATGCTTTTTGTGGTCACCACGAAAACTATTTCCATGTTGCCGCCACGCAAGAATAATATATGTGACGTCCAAAACCTCCGGAAAGCAAAAAACATATGATTAAAAGATGTATGGCAATTAATATGTTTTCCATGTTCACATAGCAAATGCAGATAATTTCTATACTGATTTGGACCATGGCAAAACAAATGTATTTTACCATGGCAACTTCATAATAGATGCCATGTCAACTTCTCTCTACCACGGCATTCTGTATTTTGTAGACATCATGGAAATTAGTGAACATGTGCCAAATTTATCTTTGCACCCTTGGCAAATCTTTAAATTTGCCTTATGTTTTTTAGAACAAAATTCTTATATATTTTTCATGCGCCCATGGCAACTTCCTAATTTTCCCATCTTTTTCAAGGAAAAAAATCCTTTTGCCACTATGTAAAATGTTTTGTACCTTCATGCATGTCAATTTTACATTTTTTTTTGCACCTTCTCTAACAATAATCATTTCATACACATTGCAAATTTAGTATCTGAACCATGGCAAAATTACTGCATTGAGTGGCATTACTTTTATGGACCATGGCAAATTAATTTTATATCCAATGCACAAATTTGCCAATCCCATGGTTTTTAATCAAACCTAGGCAAAGACAACATTTGCCCTCATAATGTGTTCCACATTTTCCATGATAAGTATAGTTGCCCATGTGCATGTACTTTTTTATGTACATATGCCTTAATCTACAAAACACAATTTCCATTAAAAAAATCGCATCATGACACAAAAATGGCACCATGGCATATTTACTACTTTAAAACATGGTAGTTTTAATTTAATTATCTTCAACTTTACTACTTAGAGAAAGGCAATTTTATTAATTAGTTCATGTCAATTTTAATTTATGAAACATGGCACTTTTAATTTTTGGATCGTGGAAATTTTATTAATTACACCATGCATTTTAATTTGTGTAGCACGACAATTATATTTTTAAGATCGTCGAAATTTTATTAATTATACCATGGCAAAATTACTAATTACAGGATGTTAGTTTTATTATTGGTGACATGTCAATTTCTATTCTTAAGACCACGGCAAATTTATTAATTACACCATCATACTTTTATTATTTAGACCATGGCAATTTTATTTGTCAGATCATTGTAGTTATAAATTTGTCATGTTGCCATGGCAAATTGTAGTTATTGATGGCACCATTTTTCGTGAGAGAGAACAACTTTCCCATTTTTGTCATGTTTCCAAGACAAATTCCAAATTGGGCACCTTTGTTGTTCAAAGTCTTTTTAAATTTACAATCTATTTTTGAAAAGAGCAAAGATCCTTTTGAGAGTGAATCTGCCATGCCATGAAATTTTCAAAGAACAAAATTAATACATTTGCAATTTTCTTTTTATAGAACACTTTTATTTTTGAAAGTGAATCTACATGCCTTAAAAAGTATAACGGGAA
Organism: Hordeum marinum; assembly: GCA_022496015.1. NCBI lineage: Eukaryota > Viridiplantae > Streptophyta > Magnoliopsida > Poales > Poaceae > Hordeum > Hordeum marinum. The sequence goes on from CM039677.1 coordinate 50,694,060, forward strand.
AATATGGAGTTGCAATGGTCTAACACAGAAAAATATGGATGATGTACCACTGCTTAAATACACTCATCATCGACTAACACGGAGAGAAATACATAAGCAGTCCTTTCTTCATTGAAGAACTAACAAAAGGCAAGTGTTTTTTCTCGCCGATCACCATGTAGATGCATGTACCATCGTACAGTAGATCTTAATTTATCGATACATCAGACGATATAGACACACACAAACAAAAAACCTAGTGAATTAACTGCAGCACGTAACAGCTTGGTGAAAATCAAAGGGCATGCCCGACACGTAGGTTAACAAATCCGCACGTACCAACCCCGTGATTTTCACAGCTCGGTGTGCAACGGCGCGGCCGTCGCCGACGGCTTCTCCTCCTCGCCTAGCTTCAGCCCTCCGCCACCGCCGCACGCGTTGTTCCTGAGGCAGTCGACGGCGGGGCGGACGGGGTCGTAGCCCAGCCCCATGGCGCAGTTGCACACGGCCTGCACCTCGTCGCCGTCGTCCCCTTGCAGGTTGATGTTGCTGAGCACGATGTCGCTGCAGGGCACGGCGTCGCTGCAGGCGAACTTGATGGCCTCGTCCCGCGTGGACGTGCCGGAGATGTTCCGGTACATGACGTTGCTGACGGCCACGTTGGTGGTCTGGTTGGCGCACGGCGTCCTGGAGTCGCAGTAGAACTGGTCGATGATGATGGGGTGGTCGACGGCGTCCACGAGCACGTTGGAGAACCGGACGTTGCGCACGTACCCGGCGCCGCCCTGCCACGTCTTGATCCGGACGCCGTTCTGGGCGCGGGCAATGCGGGCGTCGTCGAGGGTCACCCCCTCCACGGCGGCGTAGGTGCCGCCCTGCCCCAGGCTGCCGATGCTGATGCCGTGGCCCGGGTCGCAGACGATGCCCTTCATCTTCACGGCGAAGCTGGCGTTGGAGATGGACACGCAGTCGTCGCCGGTGCCGATGCGGGCGCCGGTGATGGTCACCGCGGTGGACTCGGCCACGTGGATGCCGTCAGTGTTCGGGCTGTCGCCCGGCGCCTGGATGGCCATCCCGTCCAGCCGCACCCCGCGCGACCGCGACACCGTCAGGTGCATCTGCTGCGCGTTCTGGATGGTCAGGTCGCGCACCCGCACGCCCCGGCACGAGTCGATGGTCACCGCCGTCGGCGCGCCCTTGCACGGCTTGGACCGGTCGACCTTGCAGGAGTTGGCCCACCATTTGGAGCCGGAGCCGTCGATGACGCCCCCGCCCTGGATGCGCGCGCCGACGAGCCCGCCGAAGAGGAGCCACAGCCGCGGGCTCTTGGGGTCCCACTGCGACGGCTCCTCCGGCGCCACGATGGTGCCGTGGATCAGCACCACCAGCCTCTCCTTGCACGGGCCCATGAACCGGCTCGGGCCGACCTTGTAGCGCCGGCCGGCGGTCACCACCAGCACCGCGTCCTTTAGCGAGCACGCCTTCTCCCACGCCCTTGCGAACGCCTAGTAAGGTTTAATTCATCAAGCATTAGCTAACTCAAATATGAAATGTGGTTTCTTCTGTATTAATAGAACGTGTTCCGCCTGCATGTTCATTATGACGAGGCTTTGTTATTGTTTTCCCTATTTTTTTCCACGACAACATTATCAATGAGATCAGCGAAGACGTTGCAGCAGGTATGTTTTTGGATTCAAGTTTTGGAAATATTTCACCTATGACCGATATCACTGAATTTTAGTTGTCACTTCGGCTGAAGAACCAAAAGCACACCTGAATTCGATCGAAATCCAACAGATTAGCTTTGAAATGTACTCCATTATTTCATTATCTACCACTTCCGGAATGACCAACATTTTCAAAATTCCGATGATTCTACGATTTTGGTTAGTACTCCCTTCGTCTCACAATAAGTGTCGCAAACTTTATACTAAGCTATTACAAATTTTATACTAGAACGTCGACACTTATTTTAGGACGGAGGAAGTACAATCAAGTGGCTAAGGCAGGAAAATCAAATGGAGGGGGGGGGGGGGGGGCTGAATGGAGGGGAGGTACTGTTGAACCTTTCCGATTTGATTCAAAAACATGATTGTGACTACCTTGATATATATAGTTACGGTTAGGTTTGTGTCTCCTCCAACGGATGGCGACGACGGTGGTTGGAATAAGAACTCCCTAGCTCTAGCTCCATCTCGGGCTCTCGATGATGCCCTGAGCCATGAGGTCGAGGGGTATGTTTGATTTGTCACCGAGTGCTCCCTTGGGGCCAAAGTTTTGGTGTGCCTTGGCGTTGTTGGCGACGTGTCAGTGGCGGTGGCAACATCCAGGGTATTTGCTCTCTGTTCCGGGCCTTGCTTCAATGCCAACTATTCCGAGTAGGTGAGCACTCGGTAAAATCTATAAGAGTCATGCCAGCGGTGGTCATTTTAGGCGGCGCTAACGGGGTGTGGTTGGTGACCGTATCAACCACTCCAATGACAACTTCTCCTTCATGGTGTAAGTCTAGTTGGACGCTAGCCTCAATGACTTCCTAGCCAGAACGCAAAACAAAGTCAGACTCGCTTTCGCAGCGGCGCGCCGTCGGTTCATTTTGGAGGTAGAAGGTGGTCCGCTTCCCAAGGGCCTAGATATAATTTATTTGTTTTTGTTTTCCAGGGGTTATTTGTAATGCTGGACTTTGGTTAATGATCTGGTGGCCTTTGCAAAAAAAACATGTATAGTTCTCATCTCCTTGCATTGCATCTTTCTTTGAGAAGGCTTGTTTTACTTCTTTTCTCTTTTGCCAATATATACATTATCAACCAATGAAATAAAAATACAAATGGAAATATTGAATATGCAGAGGCATGCGTGCACCGCATACCATATTCTGGTTTCTTAAAAGGCGGGATCTCTCAACGGGATCGGACCGGCGCCAAGTGGTGGATGGTGATTGGACGATCGATGAGTCAGTTAAGCTAAGCAAAGCAACCCCCATCGCTATCAAATCTCTTTATGTCTTTCTATGATTGTTGTGATCAGGTCAGCTCATCGATCTATCCAAGAACACATGGAAAGTGTGGCAATCATCCTAACTTCATTTGTAAGGCCTGGATACACATATGCATGTGCATGCTTTTCTTGCTCTGCATCTAGTGATGTATGCAATGATTTGGTAGCTAGTACAGTAGTATATATTTTTACACAAAACTTCTAAGCCAACAAAGATTGCAATGCATCTTGGCTGGCTATAAAACTTTTTTGGCATGTTGGTGATTAATTAAACGTGGATGTGGCAAGTTGACTAATCCGTTATCTTGCGAGTTGTGAAAGAACCACACACCACCACTAGTAAATCACCTGACTATACTTAATTAATCTGGACACGCTGTACTTTTCGATTATATATAGAAAAAGGTTGCAACAAACTGAAGTTAAAGGTGAGACCTATCGGCCGGAAACGCCTCTGAATTTTCGCACCGGTTTCTCACCATTCCCATGCGCCTGCTAGCTCCTCTCGTCACGCCATGGAGAGTCGGTAGGTACGCACGTACGTACGTATCACGGCGTTGGCATGAACGATTGGTGAGACATGAGCGTACCTCCGTGTCGTCGGCGCAGCCGTCGCCGGCGGCGCCGAAGCTGTCGACCTTCACGACGTTCCTCTTTTTCTTCTTCTTCTTGCTCGGATTCGGATGCGGGCATCTGGTCGCCCCCAACACGACGTCATCTCCATCTTCCTCCTCCGTCGCCGCCTCTTCCACCTCTTGATCATCATATGTATCACCATAATCATCATCATCATCGTCGTCGCCGTACCATCTGAGGTGGTCCTCCGCGTCCCCGCCGCCTCCGTCGGTCCACAGCTTCAAGAACCTCTTCTCGAAAGCCTCGTCTTCGCTGGCATCAACACCATCGGCGTCGCCTCCCTCCACCGCAGCCACCCTCGCCATGGCCATGAGCACCAACACCAAAGCCATGAACAACAGCACTGCGCCAATGGCGCCCCTCCTCCTCCCTAGCTCCATTTCGACCTACAGGTACGGTCGATGGAGCCGCTCTAATGGCGCAAACTAGGGGCAGCTAGAGACCGGGTGCATGCGTGTGTGCGTGCCTTGTGGCTTGGTTTTCAAGGGTTCGTGCGTGGGACAATTTATAGTGGGAGGAGCTCGATGGTCGTTTCTCCTTTGGACTTGAAGTGCAAGTGAATGATATGATAGCACTGTGCGACAGGGCAAGGTGTGGTTTGTGCTTTACTCATCCCCTGCAAAAGGTGGCCCACTACACCCTAGCTTGCATGCATGTATATATCCATCTTTCTTGTACAGTACATTTCATGGGGATACTCCTACCGTGAAGTAATTAAATAATGCTACACACGTCAAGAAAAAAGGTTATCATTGCCTCAAAGGTTCATTAGCCAAGTTGTAATTCCAATCGTGAGAGGGCGACAAGTCATAACAAATTATTTCTTGCGGGGACTAGGTGGATCCATCCATGGCCCCCTTTTGGAGAGGATCATGGGACCTTTTGGCTTGTCTTTACATTATTGTTGATAGCTTACGACATGCTTAATCATTCTTGCATCCGTCGCTGATTCAAAGTGTTATCATAGAAGGTTTTCTTTTAAAAAAAACGTCAGATCAATTATAAGATTAACCGAAAGTATAAAGTATCTTAAACATAATAAAAATTACATCGAGATTTTTCCCACCAAAAGAGGATTACTGCTGTCAGTACGAGCTTGACCTTATCGATGACAGACGGAAAGTTTTTATGCACGTGCTCCTAAGGACCACTGTCTTGAAGCCCGCAGTCATCGTCGTTGAACCCTTGCCTATATCTAAAGCACCTGACACCAAATCTCGACACATGACGAGAAACCCTAGCCTCACCATCCCAAAGGGACTGCGGGAATCTACGTCGGAGCTCCATCGACCACGTAGAGACAGACGAATTCGAAGAGGGTCGAAGCTCGAAAGATAAACTCGAAGAATAAACGCCTTCATCTGCCCGAGCGTCGCATCTACGAGGACTAAAAAACCCTAACCCAAACTAATAACTGGAGTGGAGACACTGGGATTCCCCTTCCCGTCATCTGCCGCCGGAGCAGCAAGCAGAGGAGAGGCGAATCCAGAGGCCCACCGGTGAAAATTGGAGGGGGGAGTTTGGAAGTTTATTATTTTCTTAAGATTATTGTGTGCATGTTATTTGATTTGTATTAGAGTGACGCACATGTATTTTATTTCCTATAAGCGCCTCGAAGCCTATCTAATTTGATTTGAAAATTCTGATCGCCTCATTTTTATTTTTATTTGAATTTTATCGCCTCATATAGTCACATGTACATATTAGAAAGATCACATGGCTTGCTTATGAGTAGCATTCAAAAAGCATGATAGTGAAATCTTAATCCTACGATTTTAGAGACTCTATGCAGATGGCTCTCATTAACCGGTGAGCCCACGGCCACCTGGCTTCATAGCACCAACATTTCATGATTGGCCATCGATGATGTCGCTCCGCGATTAGATAATCGCAATCAGAGCGCCCCGGTAGCGTCTCCCGCCCCATTTGCAGTCCACTCCAATCCTTTCAAGAGCCGGCCAAATGATTGCAAGGAATAGCGGACAAATATGACAGTTATTCATCCCATTTTATTTTGCAAACCTTTTCTCTTCTTCTCTTTGAACAAAAATTCAGTCGAGAGGAGATGCCAAGTGGCAATGAAAAACCTCCGGGGCCCAGCGTGATCTGCAATTTTGCATCCGATCCCCGCCGATCTTATTTTCAATCAGAGGGGCACGATTCACCATGAACCATGACAAAATAGTAAAACCGTTCTTCGGTTGGCCCTTTTAGAAGACGTCGCATTTGGATTGCCGATCTTTGGGCACGATTCACTCTGAATCATCACAAAATAGCAAAACCGTTCTTCATTTCGCCTTTTTGGAAGACGTCGCATTTGATCATCGATCTTTGGGCGAGACTCACCATGAATCATGACAAAATAGTAAAACCGTCCAATTGGCCTTTTTTTTTTTTGGAAGTTCAATTGGCCCATTTTTTATACAAGTCAATTGGTCCTTTTAGAAGACGTTGCATTTGGATCATCCATCACATGCAGGGACGGAAGTTTGCCCAAGTTAGACCCGGGCGGCAATCACGAGCCGCACCGGCGGTGCCGTGGTGGCCTGATCTGGGGGGTTGCCTTGGGACGCACTCGTCCGTTGCGTTGGGCGTTGGCAAACCCAGCAGCAGCAGTAGCAGCTGCACGTTGCGTTGCGTGTGCGTGTGCCTGCTGGCCTTTTGCTGCCCGCATTTTGTTTCTCCTGTAACGGACTGCGGCCCTCGTCACGGATTACATGGTGCCTCTGCTCATGTTAGGTTCCTTTCTCTTGGCGACACCGATCATTATCTTCTTAAAACTGTCCCGTGAAACATGATGATGTCGCCGCCACCATGTTGACAAGCTGGTCATTGTTACTTCAGCTGAGATGCTCTGAAGCACGTTTGGAACCAAGGAATTTCGCAACAAACTCACAGGATCCAGGAGAACTTTGATCGTTCCAGACCGGACTAACAATCTATGTCCACCACCAAAATTTTAGGACTGCAGCTTGCGATGTGCAAACCAAGGGGGCAGGGACGGTTTTACTATATGTACTGGAGTCATAACACCGCTGTCCAATTCGACACACACAGGATTGATGCTAGGACATGTTGATCTCAACGCTACCACTCTTCGGGTACTGACAGACAGGGCACGCATCTGCGATCCTGTCGCAGTCGGCGCACAGGCACAGGTGGCGGCACGGCATCACCAGCACCGCCGCCTCCTTTGCTCCGCACCATCTACAGGCCGCCAGCCCGCTGCCGGCCATGCCGCTCTTGACTCTGGGGAGGAGGCTCGACTCGAAGAAGCCTCCAGGGGCAGCGTTGATGTTCTTCTGGCCAGACACAGCGGCGCTCTCGACCTCGCTGTCGCCGCAGCCTTCCCTGGTGCGGTTGGCATGGTCCGCCACGACTTGCATGAGCTGGCTCTTCAGAGTGCTGGCGATGGATTCGTTGTAGAGTGCGGCCGACTGCCATGACTGGACCTGCATGGCCACCTGTCTGATCTGTTCGTTCAGCTCCTGGCTTTTCCTGTTCATGGCCTCCACCTCGAGTTCCTTGTCCCTCAGCTTCTTTCCTACCCCTCTTTCGAGAGTAGCCACAAGAGAAACCATCTGCCTCTGCTTCATCTCTTTCACACGCCTACTGAGTTGTTCCACCTGTGGTAAAGAGACACAACATAAACATCAGAAACCTCTGACTCAGTTGAGTTACTTCAAACAATTAGAACAAACTGACGTGTTAGGCTGTTGGCCACCAGAGGACGAACCACATATACTAGATATTACAATAGGGAAGCAGCACATTATATTTTCCATATTCTTGCAATCACACTCTATACCGTAACAGATTAACAGATTCTGAATTTCTAAATGGACAACAAAACAGAATATATTCCATACTACCTCCGTTCCAAAATATAAGACCTTTTAGAGATTTCACTATAGACTACATTATATAGACATATTTTAGAGTGTAGATCATTGTTTTTAAGGCGTCCCTAAGGCGTTGCCTAAGCGACGCCTAGGCGTCAGGGTGCCCCCAGGAGCCAAGGCATCGGCCTTGCCTTACATGTGTGCCTAAGGCGTCCGCCTTAGTACATAAGGCGTCCAAGGCGTCCCTAAGGAGTCGCTTCAGCCGCCTTAGGCAAATTAGGACGCCTTAGACAGGGCTGGGAGGTTCAGGCGGGAAACAGAGAACTGGGAGGGAAGAAAAGGGCGGGAAAGTCTGTTTTGGCGCCAACAGTTACTAGCAGGGAGAGAGAGAGAGTTGTAATCAGTTTCAGTTTCCCCCCACCCCCACCTCAGGCTGGATCTGAGGCTCTGAGCTTCTCCCCCTCCTCTACAGCAGCTTCTCCCCCTCCTCTCCGGCAGCTTCCCCTCCTCCTCTGCTGCAGTTCCTCCTCCCCCTCCTCTCCAGCAGTTCCTCCTCCCCTGCAGCTTGTCCCTCCTCTCCAAGACAGCAGGCAGCAGCAAGCAATCAGCAAGGTGTGGGGCTTCCCTTGCTGTATCAAATATGTGAGGAATCATTGTTGGGGAGAAGAGAAAGTGCAAAGAGGATGGATGCTATATGGGCTCTACAACCAGCAGCAACTGCAAAGTATGTATGAACTATGAACCAAATTCTACTCTATTCTGTTACTTAGAACTCTCTAAGGCGTCCGCCTTGCCTTATGCCTTATCGCTTAGGCAGTATGCAAAGAGGATGGATGCTATATGGGCTCTACAACCAGCAGCAACTGCAAAGTATGTATGAACTATGAACCAAATTCTACTCTATTCTGTTACTTAGAACTCTCTCGCCTTACCGCCTTAAAAACAATGGTGTAGATTCACTCATTTTGCTCCGTATGTAGTTCATAGTAAAATCTCTAAAAGGTCTTATATTTTGGAACGGAGGGAGTATTTGGCAATCAGGAAGTACGAAGATCGACCAATTCCATGGTTAGGAAGTGGTAAAGGCTGATGCCACCAAAAACTACAGAATCGTATTTTGTTAACTCGACCATCTCACACTGAACTTCATGGCATAGTGTTTCCAACTTTCCATGATAAACTAAAGAGTAAGAAAAACATAAGCAAGTCCTAACAGCAAATATCACAAATGAAATTTGTTTAAAACAACAGTTCAAAATTGGTTGATAGATAAATTAGGATATATTTACCTGACTTCTCAAATAATAGTCAATCTCTTTGTTTCCTTTCTCCATTTCTGTCATAATATCATGACCGAAAGGCGTCATGGAAGTCAGAGAAGACATGCTTCCACTACCAGACGTGAAGGAAGAATTACGCTCATTATCCTCATAGGACAATTTCAGCCCAGTAGACACAACACTTGAATTACCAGTACATGCCAACCGGTCAGCATCCCCCGCATGAAAGTTGTTCAAGGACATCTGAAGCTTGAGCTTCTTTTCATCCGCTGTACAATTGCTTGTCTTTCTTGCTTGGTTCATAACATATGGGTGGTCGTTTCCATTATAGTTATAATAACCACTGGTGCCAACTGCAGGAAATGCATAGATAATTAGATGAACATCAAGCATTTATTTGAGAATAAGACAGCAGCATGCAAATTTTAGTGCTGTGGTGGAAGGTAAAGTACGTTAAGCTACTCCTGTTAGAGCTAGATATGTTAATTTGTAGGTTTATTCGCGGATATAAAAAACTCGAGCTACAAGGACATAAAACCATCAAAGCAAGAACATATACATATGTAACCAAAACTATGACAAGGATGGCAGCAAGAAGGGTGTCTTTGTTGCTAAACTTATCAAACCTCAAAATGAAATTCATCATAAAACTCATCATATGAGAATGCTGTTCTGCTAGGCACTGTACGAGGCATTACAGCATTTCAAAAAGAGAATCAGCCCCCAAGAATGCAATAAATAATGGTTTAATATTTGTGTTATGCGCATTACTAGCCGACAGAAATACAATGGGCAAGAGAAAACGATGGAAGGAAATTATCACTGAATATCTTATGGACTAATATTTCATAAACATATATGCTAAGGTAAGTCACTAATAAACATATAGGGTGCGTTTGGTTTGCAGGATAGGCCCCGATGGACAGGGATAGCCCACTTTCAAAGGGATACCGGGCGTTTGGTTCATGGATAGAAGGGACATGGGCAATCAGATTCTCAGAATATTCCACGAAATTCCGGATCTGCACGCTCACGAGAAAGTCACGGATATGGGCAACCGCCTGGCTAACGAACCGTTTTTTCCACCGCATCTCCCCCTCTCCCCTAAAACAGAAGCTCCTCAAAGCCCTATGCCTCTCCAACTCGTGCTCGATCTGTACCTCCCCACAGCAGTGCCCCCTCCTCAAGCCCTGCCTGACACCGGCGGCGGATTACGACAAGGGGTAATGAAATCCTGGCGGCACCGCCTGTTGCCTGAAGGTGCGCCAGGCCGGCCGGCTGAGGTGCGCGCATCAGATGCAGTTGTGCAACGGCGTGGAGTCTCGGCTGAGAGTGTCCGCATGTGGCCGGCAGCCTGAGGGGCGCGTGGTGGCCTGAGCGAGAGGCCGGTGAGTCCCATTATCTGCCCGTACCCTCTCCCCTCCATTTCTTCTAACCATGTCCAGCTGAGGGCTCGCGATGGTCGGCCATTGCGGAGGGCAAGCACGGCGACACAGACCAGTGCTAGAAAAGGGTGAGCGCAGACGATGCCGGCCAGGGCTCAAGGAGGCGGCATGGCTGTGGCTTCAGGAGAGCGCGACCGGAGACAGAGGACGACGTGTGCGGCCAGAGCTTGAAGAGGGCGACACTTGTTGCGTGCGTTCTGCGCCATGAAGTGACACCTGGTGTGCATGCTGCTGTATACTGATGCGTGGTGTGTCTGATGTGTACTGATGCGTAGGTTATGCACTGATACAAGCTGCTGTGCACTGAGGAGGCCAAGAGAACAAGCTCATGGCTGGATGGGTTGTGGTGGCTGGAGGCATGCCAGAGTGGCAGTCAGAGGTTGCGGGTTTGTTGGATCCATGAGCTGAATGCGCCCGTGTCCGGCGGCTTGAGAGTGTTCAGGCGTCAGTTGTGTATATAGTTTTTCATGACTGGGTTGGCCGATTTCTCCACTGGCTGCATCATGTACCTCGTGAATGTTTGCACCAACTAGCTGAGCTACCTCAAATACACATACGCGTTCTGTTCAGGGATGGCTTGGATTACATTTCTTGAGCAAGGCATAGGAGATAAATAGTGCCTTCTATTAGGCCTAGTCTATACAGATTGGCATGATTTGCCATGTTTTCTGTGGAAATAAGCAGCATCTAATTTTGTGCTGTAATTATAGGGTGATTTCGCCAATTCAATCAATAAAACGAAGTCACAACAACTCCTGCCTACCCCTTATCCCCCAAACCAAACACTTCAATGGCTATCACTAACCATATTTCAGCCTTCAAACCAAACAAAATATGTGCTAACCTCACCCACCAAACCGAACAGAAGGCTATCCCTAACAAGCTGGTTAGGGATACCCATAACCACTCTAGCATGTCCCTTTAACTAAACACACCCAGAGAGGCTACAATCTTGCAATGTGATGTGCAGACTGACGATATACCACAGAAATGTGATTGTTAATGAGCAAGTTCAAGAAACCTCACATGTAGATATCATGGTATTTACCCTGGCAGCACAAAATTGAGCTCTGCACACAACATACAAGGTTTACCGGCCCAATCAGAAGACCATCTGATTGGGGGAAAATACCTTGTTACAGCAGAGGTTGCTGATTAATATCCAGAAAATGGCTAGGTTGGGGGGAAATTCCTTGCTCCCGTCAATGAAATGCTAACGTAGAACTAGGAATTAATTATGAGATGATTCAATTAATATATAATATGCAATATTAATATCCAAAAAATGGCTAGGTTGTACTACAAATATGACTTGGTTACAGCAGAGGCAATCACAAGCACTAGCCAAATTCCCTGCAGAATGTCTGCCCAGCATCGGCACAACCACACAATGGTTATCCGCTCATTTTGATAGTCTACGAGATTGCTAAATCACAATTTCGTGCAGGCAAAGCTGTGCTAAATACTGGTTATCTGCCGAAAGCCGCTCAACTCCCAACTTAATAACAGGAGAAGGGAATCGTTACAATACCAGCGGGGCTCCCGAAGAGCTGTAGCGGCTGCGGCGCGGCCTTGGCATCGAACAGGAAATGGTTCTCGTCGGCGATGACGTTGATGTTGGCGTTGGAGCCAGGGTAGGGCGAGGAGCCCCAGTTGCCGCCGCCGAACATGTGCCCCTCCATCGCCGTATCGCTCCCCTGCCCAACACCGCGGCCAGAGTGAGAGATGAGCGGTCCTCACCACGACCGAGAAACCGGAACGGAAACGAGGAGGGGGTTCAAACGGGGAACCGCGGACACGTTACCGGAAATGGTTCCCGCCGTGCCAGGAAGCAGGGAGGGGGGGCGGCGGATTGTGCTCCCGGGCGACGAAGGCGGCCTCCGATCAGGGCCCGAGCGCCGGCCCTGGCGAATCGAAACCCTAGCGGCTGTTCCGCCAAAATCGGGGGAGGCGCGGGGGTGCGGCGGGGCGGCGAAATCTGCGGCGCGATTCGGGCGCGCGGGGAGGGGGGCAGCTTCCCGGTGGTGGTCTCGCCGCCGATGCCGCCGCGGATTGGATTGGGGAATGCGGGCGGCAGAGGGAGGAGAGCGTTGGGAACTCCGCGATTTATTTGGTGGATTCTGTTTTATTTTTGGTCGGTTTTAGAGGCGAAAAATGGGAAGGGGGAGGAGGAAGAAGAGAAGGGGAGAGAGGGGGAGCGGAGTGGACAACCCACCTCACACTCACACGGTCCGTTGTTGGGCCTGACGTGGCCCGGTGGGGTTATGCAGGCCCTTTTGTCACTGCTCTAGGAGAGCAACTTCCTTTGTCACAAAAAAAAGGAGAGCAACTTCCCCTCAAGGGGCCTATTCCACGTCTTTAGCGCCGCGGAAGGCAACTAGCGCTCACTGAAGCACCTGGCGGACGGCTCACGAACGCGCACTCTGCGAATTGTATTATAGCTTGAAAAAACCAGAACAAAGTGGCTTTGTAGGGATCAAACTCGCGTTGTTATGCTCGTGTTCGAGTTTGGCTGACCAATAGAGCTACTAGATGCTACTGACTAATTGCAGCGTGAATGGTTTATGAACAAATGTGGCCGCGCTATTTGTTGCACATGTGTTTACTATATCACTTAGAATTTTGAATTATTTGACTTTTGTTTTCTTTGAAAAACGTGTTATTTTGGGAAAATGTGGACAAAAATTGAATTCAATGATTTAAAAGAAAGCTAATGAACACGCATAAAAAATTTGGCTATTCAAAGAAAGTCCACAAATTAGAAAACAAATCATGTATTAAAAAAGTTCATGAAATTGAAACAAACAATTAAATAATTTATGAAAAAAGTTCACAAATCTTAAAAATGATCACGAGTATACATTTTTGCGGTTTTGGAAAAGTTCATAGGTTTTTAAAAAGCACGAGAAATTGAGTAAAGTCCACTGATTTGAAAATTTTCATGGTAATTTAGAAACAAAATCACGGATTTGAATAAAGTTCATCAACTTAAAACAAAGTTCACGAATTAGAAAAAAATTGCAGATTGAGAAAAAGTTCATCAATTTGGGAAAGCATTGAGAAGAAAAGGTCACGAGTTTTGACAAAAAGATCGTAATAGTTGAAAAGATGCCATGGATTCGAAAAATATTTATGCATTTCAAAAAAGTTCATGAATTTAAGAAAACATTCACTAATTTGAAAAGTTCAGGAATTAAGAAAAGTTCATAATTTAAAAAAATCATGATCTTATAAAAATATGCAAATTCTTACAAATTAAATAAAATGAAAACAAAATAGAAAAAGAAAAAAACAGGACAAAACATGAAAACATGCAAACCGTTGCGTTTTTTGAACGTGAAAAAAGAAAAATAAGTAAACCACCCACAAAAAGGAAAGCTGACCCAATTTGTTACCGTGGTTTGAGTTTGTATCTCGGCGGGAGCACATTTTTTGAAGATTTTATAGAAAAGAAAAAAAGTGGAAAAGGGCTAGCCCTGGGCGTGAGGGTGGGGGCGCAGGGGTGCGCCGGGTGCAAAGAGTACTATAACCAGTGCATAAGGCGCCGAATATGAAACGCAATAACCAGTGCATAAGATGTCGAATAGGAAATGCAGGGCCCACCTTTTTCGAGGGTTGTGCTGGGCGCACCTTTACCTCGCTTAATGCGAATTGGAGGGAGCTCTTGCATCAGACGTCGCAAAATGGACCGGCACTAGTAGGTTTCATGCAAGTTTGTCTTTTCTCATGTTTTTTCCCATTGTTCAGTTTTCTTGTTTTTGTTTTATTCTTTTTATGAAAATATTGTAAATACACATATTTCAAACATTAAAAAACATGAATATGAAAAACGTTAACACAATGCAAAGAAAATTTAGATTAATTTAAAAAAAGTGCATAGCTTATTAAAAAAGAAAAGTGCCACAGGAAATGTATATCATATTATAATAAATGTTTCAAATGTATATGAAAGATGTTGATAGCATACAAAAGAAAATTGTGACATTTTAAAAACATTCACGCATTCAAAAATATGTATGTGTTTGAAAAGTAGGCATAAAAATATATATGGAAGAAATGTTAATTGTTGTTTTCAATAATGCGAATCATTAATTAAAAATGGTAAACTGCTATAAAAATTTAATGTATACAAAAAATTCTAGACCTCAGACGTTTATTTAAAAATGTTTTAAAAATATAAACATAATGTATATACATGAAAATGTACATATAAAACCGAGGAAAAAATGGTAAATCAACACTTTGATTTTTTTTAAACAAAAATATTCTAAAACCAAGGAAAACCTGTGAAGAAACAAACTTACAAAGAAATAAAACCCAAAAGAAAACAGATGAAAAATGTACAGAAATGAAGAAACCGAAGAAAATTAAGGAAAAATAATAAAGAAACCAGAAAAAGAATGAGTAAGACATAAAAAAAAGGTAGTGAAAACCGAGAAAAACCAAAAGATACCCAAAGAAAAACGAAGAAAGAAAAGAAAACCAGTGTAAACCGAGAAAAAACAACGAAAACCATGAAAAGAAAATAAACAAATTTTGTAATGACGAGAAAAATGAAAAACCAAAGGAAAGTAGTGAAAAAACTAATATAGCCAAAGAAAAACAAAAGAAAACCAAACCTACTGAGCTAATCCTAGCTAATGGGCCGGCACGCTCGTTGCGCGTGACGCGGGAGCTGCTTGCACTTTGCTGTAAGCGAGATATAATTCTCCTCCCTTGTGGGAAAATTTCGAGAGATTTATTCAACAAAAGTGATTATGGGACAGTCAGCCACGAGGCTGCTGATCAAGAATGAAGGGACCGAGTCTGGTTAACTTTTGGTAACCACAAGTGAGTAAGCATGTTTAGTGCATAAACAGGACATGGCATTAGGTTTTCTAATAACATGTTGAATTACAAAAAGAAGTAAATACTAAAAATATCCCTCTAGTTTCCTCAAGGATAGGCACACCTGCAGTGTGACGAGAACTCCAAAGGTTCACCACCTTCAAGCAGACAATTTCTATTATCACACGTAAAAGTTCTCGTAGCTTGGCAAACACAACTTCTTCCTGGAACGCTAATGTCTCCCTAATCAAGGGATCCGATACTGTACCCCTAGGTGTGGCTTGTACCAAGCAAAATAGTAGGATATCAAGAAACGCCCACTGCACCACCTCTGCCAGAGTCCGAGCATATCACCCCATCATAGTTGATCTTGATCCAATTGGATCATGACGTCTCCTGTCGTGGCCTGGTAGAACTGATGCGTGTTGTCGAAGGTGTTCGAAGAAATCTAGATCCTCCCAGATCCTATCCAAAGTGCTAGATCGTCCACATCACAGTCAGATTTTTTGCTCGATCACCATCTGAGAACTGACTGTCACAAAGAATATCTTGCAACAAGGTATCTGGTGCAACCTCAGAAGATTGAAGTCGAAAATTATTTGTGCTTCATTCCATAAGCGCATCACGTGCAAAAAAGGAACAAGAGCATGCATAAGATCTTCCTCCACCGGGAGACACGCATTGCACCGACTTATCTCTTTGAGATGTTCAACTGGTAGAATTTTATTAAGTACTCACTGCCAAAATACTCAAACTTTTGGGATCACTTTGAGCTTTCACAAAGCCATCCATAAATATCGCTCAGTATGTGAAGTCCATGTATCCGCCCTGTCCTCTTGAGAAGCACGACTTTTAGAACCGGAGGCAGATTTTTTTTACTTTTTCCCCTATCTAAGAAGCACGGTTGTACCTCTCGTGGAAGCAAATAGGTGCCTCCACGAGAAGGAAATTTGTGCTTGTCGTCAAACAAAAAAAAATGGTTATTTTTCCTTTTCAAGAAGCACATATGTGTGATAGTATTCTGGACTATGGGGTACATTTCGTCTCTCGACCATGAGGGCTGGGCCGAGGACCCACGTGGCGATTAATTACTAGACCTCTTTGAGCAACCATGACGTATACAAGGAAGATTCCCTAAGACTTGGTGCACAAAATGAGGGCTCTTCTAGCTTAGCATCTCTACCTCGAGAATCTACACCGACAATGTGCTTCTCGTCGAAGCAAATCTATGCATCCACAAGACGCAAATCTGTGATTCTCGTAAAAGAAAAAAAACATGTTTTCTTTCCCTTTTCGAGAAGCATAGTTGTGATCCTCGCCGAAGCAAATATGTTCTTTCTCATGGAAGAAAAAAACACTTTCCCTTCTGGAGTACTTCTCATGGAAGAAAAATCCATGCTTCTCATGGAAACACAAAAATAATCATGTATTTCTTTTTCAAAACCTAGGGAAGACCAGGCAAAACAGAAAAGCCAAAAAAGCCCATATAAAATCCTAAAACTCGTATGAAAAAACGAAATGCTAAGAGAGAGACCATCACGGGTCACGTCGCGGTGGCTGGATGCACCATTTGACACGCTCTCACGCCACCAAAGCAACTCTTGCGGGGCTCCCACATGGGGTATCCCTTGACTAGTTACTCTTTGCTTATATTGGCTAAAAATATTAGCTTCAATGTGCCCCAACCTTTGCAGGCTCAACAACGCATGAAATTCTTGCATTGGGCCCTAGAGTGGCCCGACAAAAGAATGAGGAAACATTGCACATTCGAATGGCCATGAGGAGAAGAAGGTTGTAGCCCAAGAATGCCTATATCAGGGGATTTGAATCCCATTGATCCCGTCTTTGGCTGATAAGTTATGCTATGATCGGAAACTGCTCTCTCCTGATTAATTGGATATTCAAGTTGCTCAATGAGTAAATTACGAACTGTCGTTACAGGCAGATCAAAGGATCTTCAAGATTGAGCAACTTGAGCATATGGTTTAGATTTCCCTTAGCAAAAAAACCTGGTACATTCAGCATCTTCTTCGCAACAATGTAGTTCAAATTCACGAACATAATTTGGGCCAACAAAGCCCCAAAGCCAAAAGGAAATAATAAAATTCTGATTAGCAATGTTACCACCTTGACAGATTGCAAGACCCACATCTTTTGAAACAACCGAGAAATTGAAAGGCCAATTCGGACAGTAAGAAAAGTTTAATCGAGATGCATGAGCCCCAAAATAGGACAAAAAATGAGACTTACAAATTCAGAATTAAGCTTGATCCTTGATCTGGGAAACTCATGCACGAGAAATAATTCCTTGAGATTTTTGCCTTCAATAAAATTCACCGGAACTCCAAACTTTTTTTCGGATCTTTAGCTTCAAAACCTAGTCATTGACCGAATTCGAGATCAAAAAGGGCCATAGTAGGGAACAAGATCTAAAAAGCACAAATAAGATGGGTGATTACCGGGACCAGAGTGGTCAATGTCAAGAATCTATGGGAGCCGGGACCGAAGTGGTCACCAACGAGGCGACGGGAGTGGCCAGCGGCACAGTTAGGAGTGGCGTGGCACGGGGCAGGGTGCCTAGTCTGTAATTCGGCACATAACTAGTAGAGATGTTAGTGAGGGAGATGCTTTGATATTTATTATCGTCTCGGTGTGATTTATGGTTTATCTAAATACTTTATTAGTCAATTGATACTCAATTGACCATAGTCAATGCATTGGACAACACTATCAGTTTCTAGAAACGTTAAGGGGGGGGGGTCCAAGGAAACACCCCTTGCAAATGAACATAGATCGATCTAGAAATACGACCTACCACCATACCTAAGCCAACTCTGGAAACTAAAGAAGAACCTCAGAGCTTACATCTAGAATATGGGGACTTTCCCATGTAGGTACTTGGGGCTCCCTCTTTGCCTAAAGAAGCCGTCAACATCACAGTTGCAAGACCTAGTGGAACACTTGGCACACTACTTGCCAACGTGGAAGGTGGCAACTTTACCAAAAAGTGGACGGCTAGTACTTGTTCTCTCAGTCCTATGCTTAGTGCCCATACATGCAATGCTAGCCCTCGACCTCCAGATGAGGACCATCAATCCATGAACAAGATTATATTAGCTTTCATGTCACTAGTAGAAAACAGGGCATCGGTTCGGACCGGCCAGCCCATTAGTCTCGGTTCAGTCACGAACCGGGACCAATGGGGGCAACGGTCCCGGTTCGTGAGGCCAGGGGGCCGGGCAGGCCACGTGGGGCATTGGTCCCGGTTCGTCAGACCCCTTTGGTCTCGGCTCCAGATACGAACCGGGACCAACGTGCCTCACTCCTGGCCCACACCCATTGGTCCCAGTCGTGTCTGGAACCGGTACCAAAGGTGGTCCTTTAGTCCTGGTTCCAGCCATGAACCGGGACCAATGAGATGCCTATATATACCCCCTCGTCGGCGAGGAGAGCACTCCACACACTGCTTTGTTTTTTTGTGGGCGAGGGAAGACCTTTGTGGTGCTCTAGCTCACCTCCTGTGCACATGATGTGTTTGATGAAAGGCCCAAGCCAAACTTAAGCTTTCTCCTCTTGAAGCTCTTTGTCCAAACTCCATTTTCGTCAAGATTTGTCTAGGTTTGGCGGTCCGTCCTGTCCCGTCCCCGTCCTGAAACCGTCGTCGATCGCCCGCGCGTGGTGAGCCTCTTGATCTTATCTTCTTGCTAAAAGAAAATATACTTACTCGTATGATTTTCTTACTTTTATTATTGTTTGTTATTATATAGTGTCATGGTTATGGTATCCGCCCACGTCGACCCTCGTCCAGTCTATGATTCAGATGTCGTATATTATCTCTTATATAACTCTTTCACACATCTAATGTCTATGGCAATTAATTATGCCACCAACTTGACGTATATGTTTTTATCTATAGGAAGTAGTTGAACCAGAAATTTCAACCGACTATGCAATTCTGCTCGACAAGTTAACTAAAGCTGAAAAAGAAATCGATCATTTGAAAGAAAAATTGAAAAGAACTGAAGATGACAAGATGGGATTGGAGTTGCATGTTGTCGATGTCGTCGCCGATCACAAGACCAAGATGGATGCAATGCGCTTGAAGCTTAGAAAGATTAGAAAATATGCCATTCATACTGAGGCTTGGTATCATTATGCCGTTGGATCAATTGGTACCTTAGTAGCGGTTATGATTGCATTTGTTGTTGCATTTAATTTTTTTACATAGTTTCGGTGTATGTTTTAATTAAATGCTCTAGAGACCTATATGTTGTTCAATAATGATAGCTACGTATGAACTTACATATTTATTTTGGTCATTATTATACTTTGGCTTTAATGTGATGATGGATTTCTAATAATTTGGTCACTTTTGTATTCATGATATGTTGTAATGGTTTTTAATACACTTTATTATATAATGCACGCAGATGAACCGGCAATGGATGTACGGTGACTGACGCACCTCCAAGTATATTAAGGGCCTGCATAATTTTCTCGAAGTGGCTGAGCCAAACAAGCAGAATGATTTTATGCCTTGTCCATGTACTGTCTGTGAGAATACGAAGTCTTTCTCCAACTCTAAAACCCTTCACTTCCACTTGCTTCAGAAGGGTTTTATGCCACACTATAATGTTTGGACCAAGCACGGAGAAAGAGGGGTTATGATGGAAGACAACGAAGAAGAAGAGGATGATGACAACTACCCTCCCCCTGAATATGGTGATGCTGCAATGGGGGAAGCTGAAGATCAAAAGGAACCAGACAATGTGCCTGATGATGATCTTCGCCGGGTCATTGTTGATGCACAGAGAGAATGCGAAAGTGAAAGGGAGAAGTTGAAGTTCGATCGCATGTTAAAGGATCACAAAAAAGGGTTGTACCCAAATTGTGAAGATGACAACAAAAAGCTCGGTACCACACTGGAATTGCAGCAATGGAAGGCAGACAATGGTGTATCTGACAAGGGATTTAGTTCGCTACTGAAAATAATGAAGAAGAGCTTCCAAAGGATAACGAATTGCCCGACAGTACATACGCAACAAAGAAGGTTCTATGCCCTCTAGGATTGGAGGTGCAGAAGATACATGCATGCCCTAATGACTGCATCCTCTACCGTGGTGAGTACGAGGAACGGAACGCATGCCCGGTATGCAGTGCATTGTGGTATAAGATCAGAAGAGATAACCCTGGTGATGTTGAGGTCCAGCGCACCGGGAAGAGGGTTCCTGCCAAGGTGATGTGGTATGCTCCTATAATACCACGGTTGAAACGTCTGTTCAGAAACAAAAAGCATGCCGAGTTGATGCAATGGCACAAAAAATACCATAAGAAAGACGGGAAGTTGAGAGCACCCGCTGACGGGTCGCAGTGGAGAAAGATCGAGAGAAAGTGGAGCGACTTTACAGGTGACCCGAGGAACGTATGGTTTGGTTTAAGTGCAGATGGCGTTAATCCTTTTGGGGAGCAGAGCAGCCAGCATAGCACATGACCTGTGACTCTATGTATGTATAACCTTCCTCCTTGGTTGTGCATGAAGCGGAAGTTCATTATGATGCCAGTGCTCATCCAAGGCCCTAAGCAACCCTGCAATGACATTGATGTGTACCTAAGGCCATTAGTTGATGAACTTTTATAGCTATGGAATGGAAGAGGTGTACGTGTGTGGGATGAGAACGAACAGGAGGATTTTGACCTACATGCATTGCTGTTTGTAACCATCAACGACTGACCTACTCTCAGTAACCTTTCAGGATAGACAAACAAGGAATACCACGCATGCACACACTGTTTAGATGACACCGACAATATATATTTGGACAAATGCAGGAAGAATGTGTACCTGGGGCATCGTCGATTTCTTCCGACCAACCATCAATGTCGAAAGAAAGGAAAGAATTTCAAAGGTGAGGCAGATCACCGGAAGAAGCCCGCCCTCCGTACTGGTGATCACATACTTGATATGGTCAATGATTTACATGTAATATTTGGAAAGGGTCCTAGCGGACTATTTGTTCCAAATGACGCTGACAAACGCGCACCCATGTGGAAGAAGAAATCTATATTTTGGGACCTACCCTATTGGAAAGACCTAGAGGTCCGCTCTGCAATCGACGTGATGCACGTGACGAAGAACCTTTGCGTGAACCTGCTAGGCTTCTTGGGAGTGTATGGGAAGACAAAAGATACACCGGAGGCACAGGAGGAACAGCAACGTGTGCATGAAAAAGACGACATGCATCCAAAGCAGTATGAAGGTCCTGCCAGCTACGCTCTTACCAAAGAAGAGAAGGAAATCTTCTTTGAATGCCTGCTCAGTATGAAGGTCCCGTCTGGTTTCTCGTCGAATATAAAGGGAATAATAAATATGGTAGAGAAAAAGTTCTAGAACCTAAAGTCTCATGACTGCCACGTGATTATGACGCAACTCTTGCCGGTTGCATTGAGGGGGCTTCTACCGAAAAATGTTTGATTAGCCATTGTGAAGCTATGTGCATTCCTCAATGCAATCTCTCAGAAGGTGATCGATCCAGAAATCCTGCCAAGGTTAAGAAGTGATTTGCTGCAATGTCTTGTTAGTTTCGAGCTAGTGTTCCCACCGTCCTTCTTCAATATCATGATGCACGTCCTAGTTCATCTAGTCGACGAGATTGTCGTTCTAGGCCCTGCATTTCTACACAATATGTTCCCCTTTGAGAGGTTCATGGGAGTCTTAAATAAATATGTTCGTCACCGCGCTAGGCCAGAAGCAAGCATCTCCATGGGCCATCAAACAGAGGATGTCATTGGGTTTTGTATTGACTTCATTCCTGACCTTAAGAAGATTGGTCTCCCTCAATCGCGGTATGAGGGGAGACTGACTGGAAAAGGCACGCTAGGAGCGGAATCAATAATATGTAGGGACGGGCATTCTTGGTCTTAGGCACACTACACAGTTCTATAGAATTCCACCTTGGTGACCCCGTATGTCGATGAACACAAGAATATTCTGCGCTCCAAACACCCAGAGCAGTGTGACGACTGGATTACATATGAACACATCAAGACTTTCGGCAGTTGGTTGCAAACACGTCTCATGGGTGACAACACTGTTTCTGATGAGTTGTACTCGTTGGCCAGGGGACCATCTTCGACTGTATTGACTTACAAAGGGTACGAGATAAATGGGAATACATTTTACAGATCGCCCAAGATGAAAAGAGCACCAACCAAAACAGCGATGTCCGCTTTGATGAAGCAACCAAGAGGGGAAATGACACATATTATGGTTATATAGTGGACATATGGGAACTTGACTATGGACATGATTTCAAGGTCCCTTTGTTTCAGTGCAAATGGGTCAATCTGTCAAGAGGTGGGGTATAGGAAGACCCACAGTACGGAATGATAATTGTGGATCTGAACAATCTTGGGTACACAGACGAACCATTCGTCCTAGCCAATGATGTGGCACAGACTTTCTATGTGAAGGACATGTCTACCATACCGAGAAAAAGAAAAGATAAGGAAGCGAATACATCATACGATGAGCCAAAACGCCACATTGTTCTTTCAGGAAAAAGAGACATCATGGGATTGGAGGGCAAGACAGACATGTCTGAAGATTATGAAAAGTTTCATGAAATTCCTCCCTTCAAAGTCAAGGCCGACCCAAGCACCCTGTTAAACGATGAAAATTGTCCATGGTTACGGAGCAATAAGCAAAGGACACACGCAAAGAAGAAGTGAAGACTTTCGCTCCACAACTATATCATTGCAGTGACATGTGAAGAAATGAAATGCCTTTTGTAACACATGAGTTTTCGTCCGAAACCCTAATACTTCGAAAGAGATTCTCCGTTTTGTAAACGAAGTGCATCCAGTTTTTGCCGTAACCCTCTCAACTTTTTATGACATGCTATGTGGGTGAAATGATGATACCATGCCAACTTTCAACCTTTTCAGAGTTCATTTGAAGTGCTTTTCAATTTCAGGGTCATTTAGCTCAAAAAAATCAGTAAGTGCATGAAAAATACCAAATGAAGTCAGAAAGGATTGAAAATTGATGATGTGGCTTTGAATGGTGCATTTTGAACACACAAATTTTTTTGAGTTCAAATGAGTTAAAAAAATGAAATCCCTTCGTAACAGATGAGTTTTCGTTCGAAACCGTGATACTTCGAAATAGATTGTCCATTCTGTACACGAAGTGCATCCAGTTTTTGTCGTACCCCACTCGACTACATGACACCTCACCATGTTATGGTCCTAAGGGAAGTCATTGTGGAGTAACAAGTAGATGATGGGTACATAGTGACAGAATCTTAAACCCCAGTTTATGCGTTGCTTCATAAGTGGCTGATTTGGATCCACATGTTTCATGCTATGGTTAGATTTATCTTAATTTTTCTTTCGTAGTTGCGGATGCTTGCGAGAGAGGGTAATCATAAGTAGGTTGTTTGTTCACGTAAGAACAAAACCTTAGAACCGGTACACCCACATATAAAATTATCAAAGTAGTGAACGCGAATCAACTCAACATGATGAACATGACTAGACAGAACTCCCCATGTGTCCTCGAGAGCACTTTCTTAATATAAGAGTACTTTCAGGCATGTCATTTGCTATTAAAAGGATTGGGCTACCTTGCTGCACCTTTGTTACTATTGTCAATTGTTACTTGTTATGAATTACCTTGCTACGAAACTATCTATTATTGTTACTCACAACACTTGCAGAGAATACCTTGCGGAAGACAGCTTATCATTTCCTTCTGCTCCTCATTTGAGTTCGACACTCTTACTTATCGAAAGGACTACGATTGATCCCTATACTTGTGGGTCATCACTAACGCTCAGGGGAGCAGTACTACCGCTTATATGCAGTAGTACCTCTATAAGAGGTACTGCCGCTCGGGGAGCAGTACTACCGCTTAGAGCTGAAACCGCCCAAGCAAAACAGAAGAATGCTCCAATACTAAAACAACTATAACTACTACATACAGACTCTGAATTGAGCAAACTCAAGCTTGTTGGATATAAGACGACTAGAGCTATCCAACATTGGATGGTTATATTAAGAACGGGCAATGGAGAATAAATGCCAATAGGATAAGGAAGATGAACTTCCCAAACATGATCCAGAAAATCTCCAACACCGAAAGCACAAAGATGATGCATACGAAATCCGTTTTCGATGAGCTTGAGCATATAACGATGAAGACCATAAGCTCCAAAACTCATATAGAGAAAAGCCAAACAAGAATCAAGAAAGATGATCATGCCAAGAATGCAATGATCTGAGCTCTCAACGAACGATACAATCAAGCTACTCACTCGGGAGTAACCCCTTGATGGTACGTCTATCGATCCTATAACCAGGTATCCCAACTACCATCATGAGACCAGTAAAATAGAAAAACCTATCAAGGTCAAAACTTTGCCTTGAGCATAGTCCACTTGAGATACATGATGACGATCTTGTCCTCCTCAAGATAGACCACCTTTCTTGATTGCATTAGCTCGATGAAGACTAGTTGATTGCTCCCCCATACTCCACTATGGGTGAGATACTCTTTGGCACATC
The DNA here is from genome assembly GCA_022496015.1 of Hordeum marinum. Classification (NCBI taxonomy): domain Eukaryota; kingdom Viridiplantae; phylum Streptophyta; class Magnoliopsida; order Poales; family Poaceae; genus Hordeum; species Hordeum marinum. Next base: position 50,718,627 of record CM039677.1, read on the forward strand.
TTCACAAGTCCATTGACACCACAATGGACAAAAAACTTCAAGCATGATCTCTTCGTGATGCTCTACTTGAACTTGCACAAAGCAATCTTGATAACGAACACCACTTGATGTCATCATCCATGGATTGTATGCGATCTTCCTATTGACGCAAGCCCATTGAAACCTATGTAACCCACATAGAACTCTCACGTAGACCATGGGTTAGTACACAAAGCGTAATGGACAATGCTTACCATATCATGGGATCACTTGATCCCTCTCGATACATCTTGTATGCTTTGTGTGTTGATCAACTTGATTCAATCTTTGACTTAGTCTTGATCAACCTTGTATCTTATCTTATCTTCTATCTTCATAAAGATGATGTCTTGAAGGTAAACATGAATGTTCACACAATCTTTTTCTCGAATACATGCTTGCAATAAGCTCAACACTTACATGACCAATCTTCAGATAAATCCTTGAATACCACCTAGGTCATCACATAAACTCCTTGACACTGACAAATGGACTCCAAGAATGCCTATGGAAAAGTTCTTCGAATATAAATCAAGACAACCATTAATCCATAAAGAATGAAATAAATACCCAAACCACACATGGGGGCACCATGCTCTTTCTGCTATATATGAGAGGCCTAGGATACAGGTGTCCTATTAGGACACGACTCCATATCCTGCCTAAACACAGTACTACTCGGAGTCCAACTGTAACCTGCCTTGTACACAATATTTGACACAACTCTAACAAACTTCACCTTGGCAAATATTCTCCACCACCTTGAATTTGTCCATACATCAAACTTTCATGTACATTGGACTTGAGCTTATCCCATGAGTACTGCTGCTACTCCAAGACTCCATGTGACTCCACCTGCAACTTGTAGTCCCTTCTTTTCTTGACCACAGCCAGCGCTCGAACGAAATTAAGTTCCACATTACTCTAGTTTGCGCTTCCAACTTCCAGAGTATCCGACACCATCACACATCGATCACTGACCTGTGTGAAAGTGAACAACTCACATATTGGGTGTCACACATAAGAGTTACCTGAACTCAACGTCATCGCTCTTCCTTGGCCGCTTGTCCGCAACTTGAAGGAATTTCACCATTTCTTGTAGTCATCCCAAGTCAAATTCATAGTTTTCTCACACAATGTATGACCACCAGAGCCCTGGACCATATCCATGTCATGTGCATGCCACACGCCTCGCTGCTATTACCGCGTCGAGCCCCTGCTGTCCCGGTCGAGTCTCAAGGGTCACGAACCCACACCACTCAACCGCCACTATAGAGTACCACCGATCATCACCGACTGATGACAAGTTTCATGCTTCCATCAGACCACTGGGCTCCAGTCCGAATTATGTGCCCCTCACTTTTATCCTTTGAATAGCCTTTGATTCTTTGTATCCTTGCATCGTAGCCCCTCAATCCAGCTCCAAGTTCAACATGACTCCAAGGTAGATGATCGGTCCATCCCACGCCCCGTAGACTTCAAGCTCTGTGTGTACATCACCTTAAATCAATCGTGTCCCATAGTCTTGTCGAAGCCACACAAGCCCTCAGGCATGCGCCACGTGTTTCCACGCCCCAGAAGTTGGTCACCATCAGCATCACTGAAAGTGCATTATATCGACTAGAGAGGGGGTGAATAGGCGATTTTTACAAATTCATCACTTGAGGAATTTCAAATTTGAGGAATTTGAAATGTGATGAATAAGTAGCAGCGGAATAAGTACTCAAGTGCATGAGGAACATAGTAACAACATAGTCTTCATGATGAAATTAAACATGCACAAATAGTAAGTAGCGTGATACAGGATAAGCAGTGATGAACAAGGTAACTTGAAGAATTTGAGGTGAGGAATTTGTGAAAGTCTTCAGTCAAATTCTTCAAACAGTAATAATCAATTTCATCAACAGGTATATGAGGAATAGAGGGGTTGAGGAAATAGAACCATATAGCTCGATGAAGATAATGGTTTGATGACCCAGTTCCAACTACTGGGATAGTCGTACATCTGGTTCGGAGAGGCCTGGTATTTAAACCAGAGGACACATAGTCCTTACTGTATTCTACTTGAGCTAAGGTCACACAGTCCTAGCCCAACACTCGTTGTAAGTCTTCAGGGTAGACTTCCAAAACCCTCACTAACTGGTCACCCGGCGATCCACAATTTACTGTTGGATGCTCTAGACCAAGGTCACTTCGTGATCCCCAATTGACTGTAGGAGCACTAGACCATGACGCCTAACCGTCTGGAGGATGCACAGTCCTCAAAGGTAACAAGTGTCGGATTAACACAGGAATTTCTTCAGTGATGCTCAATCACTATGGGTTTGGTGGTTTGGTTATGGGTTTTTTCCTCACTGATGATTTTCTCTCAAAGTCCTCGGAGGAGGGTTGCTCTCAAATGACAAGTGGCAGTTCTCTCTCGGAGCAGCCAACCAACTAGTGGTTGTGGGGGGTGGCTATTTATAACCAGGGTGCAACCTAACATGATAAGACATAAATGCCCCCAATGATATGACCGTTTTGTGGATAATAATGATTGACGACAGCTGGCACTAAGCACAGCAACGGTCGGAATTTCGAACTATGAAAGTCCTCAGGCTTATCATGTTCCTCACTTGTAGGCAATTCGCACTGGCCAAATCCTAACTCCTCAGTCAGATCAATTTCCTTAGAGACCATAAGAACTTCGTCTCTATCACTAAAGAACTTGTCTAAACCGTCAGAGATTTCCAAAGGCTTCACTCGAAGGATTGTATAGGTTGAGGATTTTGGAGTTGAGCATCAGTTGGAAATTTTCCTTAGTATTACCTCGGCCCCCTTTAACAATACGGTGTTATCTATGACTCAAATAAGGAAATGAAACTATGAAAACAAAAGTCTTCACGCTTCATATTCCTCGTTCATATCTTCAAGGTCACACCAACTTCTTCATTTTCAAAGTCTTCACAAAGTCTTCACCAAAGTCTTCACAAAGTCTTCAGCAAAGTCTTCAGTTGAAGACATACATTTTTAGGGGTCAATAATCTTCAGATATATCAAACTCCTCATCGACTTATAGAGCCTATGTACACTCACAAACACATTAGTGCCTTAACCTATAAGTCTTCAATACACCAAAATCACTAAGGGGCACTAGATGCACTAACAATCTCCCCCTTTTTGGTGATTGATGACAAATAGGTTAAGTTTTCAACGGAGATAAACATATGAAGTGAAAGTACCGAGTTTGAGGAATTTGATTGCAAGATATAGAAGAACTCCCCCTGAAGATGTGCATATTTGAGGAATTTTCTTTGGACTGCAAATGCACATGGCAGGTTAAAACATGGAGAACTCCCCCTATATCTTGCAATTCATACATGCATTTAAACATATGATATGAAGAATTTGAAATGCGTGAGGAAAATGGTGTCTGACGAAATTCAGCATGTATGCATTAAGGTAGTTGAGGAAATAAACATGCGAGGAAATAGTTCAAAAGTGTCAGACCACCATCGGACTTAAGTTTACAACTCAATCAACAAAAGCTTTAGAAGAGCAAGAGTTGTAACTTAAACAAAAATCGCCCATATATAGAGACCCGCTTGAAGACTAACTCAAATTTTCTCCCCCTTTGTCATCGAAGACCAAAAGGGACGAAAAAGTGAGGACTAACGCCCTTTGAAGAATTTCATCATGTTGGTGAGGAAGGAGCGCCAGCGTTGTTAGGGTCGTTTGTCGATGCAGGGCCTGCCGCAGTGTCGTCAATGTCTTCATCCTCATCGCGCTCTCAAGATGAAGAATATGAACTTGTGACCATCAGAGGAACTTGGACTTTCTTGAATTTCTTCTGTGGTCGACGAGCCCAGTCAGGATGTTCATCAAGATCCAGCTCATTCAGTTCTTGAGAAGACTTGAGGTGAGACAATATGGCCCAAGTGTGGTTGAGGTTTTCTTGCACGTAGTAGTGATTCCTCTTCACAGTGTTCTGCGTCATAGTCATGTTTTGCACAATGTAACCAAGTTGACGCTTCACCCACTTGTGATTGCGATCGACCTTCTGATGAAGACTTATTAGCAGCTCGCGATCGGTCATCACACGAGGGGCAGACTCTTGAGGTTTGTGAGCTAAGGCCTTTGCTTCGGAGTCCTGAGTTGCAGTGTCATCATTGGTGGAGAAGGAAGCAGCTTTGCGAAACTATCCATCCAATGGACGAGTGCCTTCATCAATGACAACCTTGCCTTTACCTTCCACTGAGTCAATTGTGCTCTTGATGACTTCGATTGGAGGTAGGAAGCCAAAGTGATTTTGGAAATCAGCCTTGAAGGGTACTGTGGACTTTGCCCTGATGAATTTCATGATCCAATGCGCATAAGGCTTCTATTCAAATGGAGCTAAAGTAGCATTGGCCAATGTCCTCATGAAGAAATCCTGTAAGTCTATGGGAATCCCATGAATGATGTTGAAGAGCATATTCTTCATGATTCCCTCCACTTCTTCTTCTTCAGAATTGTGGCCCTTCCGAGGACATAGAGTATTTGTGAGTATGCGGTAGACCATCCTAGGCACATATAGCAAATCCTTCACAAGGAAGATTTTCCGTTGAGGCTTTCCAGGAGGCAATGTCTTCATCAGCACTTACATCAGCTGATTCAGAAGTGTAGGTTCATCAAACAGTCTGTGAGCTTCATCTGAGGGAATTGGAACTGGTACACACTGAAGCAATTCAGAAGCTTGAGCAGTGAAGTGTGTTGATCCTGTCATCCAGTCCAAAACCCAGGAGTTGATGTCTGAAGCATTTCCACTGATATGCAGTGTGGCATAGAACTGAAGGATGATTTCCTCATTCCAGTCGCAGATGTCAACGCAGAAGGGAAGAATGCCTGCATCGTGAAGAAATTGGAGCACCGGTGTGAACGATGGAAGTGTTTCCATGTACGCATGAGGAATTTGGTGGTGCTCAAAGATTTTCTTCTTCTCGAACAGGACTGATGCATAGTAGTTGAGCTGAGTTCCTATCCAGTATCTGCTATGACTTGCCCTCGCAGAGTCATAAGGATTTGGACCTGTGAAGAACATGTGCTCATTGAAGAAATTGCTCTTGAGGAATTTGGGGCGTGCTGAGCCTTTGAATGGCATCCTTGGCTTCAGTTGAAGATTTGGCTTGAAGCGTCCCTTGATCTCCTTTGGCATGGGAGGAACTTGAACAATCTGGAGGGTTGGTTCCTCAGTTACGGGAGGAGCAACAAAGTCATCAGCTGTTGCAGCTGGAATTTCTTTAATGACTTGGGTGGTTTGATTGGCAGATTCTTCATGTATTTATTCAGTCGGAGCAGGTGACTGAGGAATCTTTGTCAGGAGAGTAGTCATTGGTGAATTTGGGTGTGCTGATTCCCAATATTCATCATTGTTGACAGGAGTTGTGTTGCCAATGTCTACGTCCTCATCAATTTCTTCAACTCCAGTATCTTCAGCAGTGAAATGAGGCTGGGGCGATGATACCTTTGGAGTTGAAGCAATGTCTTCAACTTCAATTTCTTCATCAATCTGCTCTATTGAAGCAGCAGAATGATCTGCCTCTTCTTCATCCGGGATGACATAGTCAACCCCAAATGGTACAAGTTCATAGGCAGGTGTAGAGGAAATTGGTGTAGCAAAAATGGGTCCAGTTGAAGAACTTGGCATAGTCTTCAACTTCTTCACAGCTGAGGATTCTCACATTGATGCTTTTCTCTTGAGAGTCTTTTCCTTTGCAGTTTTAGCTTTTTTAGGTACGACTGATGCAGTCGCCCTGGTGGGTTCAGGTTCTTCAGGCGCAGCAAAAACTTCAGCTGGCCTTTCAGTTTCGTCAAGCACAACAGTGATGGTTGTCCTGGCAAGGTCATCAGTGGTGTGAGTTTCCTTAGCAGCACTGGTCGTTGCTTCTGGTGCAGAAGCATTCTCATCAGCAGTCACATCGGGCTGAGCAGTTTCATCAGCAGCCTAAGGAATTTCATTAGACTGAGGATTTTGTGGTTGCGACCGAGCTGCAATCCTAGTGGTGTGATCCTTCACAGCAGCTTGAGCAGCCCTGGCGAATCTCACCTTAGTGCCCTTCCATTCAGCATCATACCTTTCTTGATCCTCAAAAAGTGTGCGAATTTCAGACTGAACAGTGACGAGTTGATTCGGGGTCAAGTTCATCACATTGTCTCTCAAAAACTTTTCTTTCCGAACCCCGTTCCTCTTGGCTCTCAGAGCTTGTTCTCTCTTCCATTTTTCTTCAGAGATGAAGTGGGTGAGGACATGATCCACACCAAGAGGCAGATTTAGTGAAGAAAGCGGAGTGTTTGGATCTTCATGCCATATATCGATGAAGTTGAGGATCATCTTGGGATCCAGCATGAGAGGAACAAAGCTGCCCTTGGCTATAGCAGCCCTCTAGTGACTTTGCCTGATGATTTCCTCCAATTCTTGATCATCAACTTCATCATTGTCATCATCCTTAGATCCTGAGGGTATGATTACCACCGCCTTGCTTGAGTGAGGACTTGGTCTTTGACCTCGTCCAGCAGTTTCCTTCAGCTTCAACACAATAGGGCTAGTTGAAGACTTTGATGTAGTAGAGGGGCTTGCAGGGATCTTTGGAACTTTTCTAAATCCCTCAGTCCTCTTACATGATGCCAGATGCACTGGGGTTGAAGTCTTTGCAGCTGTAGCTGAGGACTGAGCAGCAACAATACCAGCATGTGAGGCCTTTGTAGGTTGAGGCCTTTGGACTTGAGGAATCTGCTGTGATGGTTTTGAGGTTGAAGAACTTGTCTTCACAACAGCTTTCTTCATCATTGATTTCTTTGGAGCACTTGCAGAGGCTCCGGCAGAGGCAACAACAGCAGAATCTTCATTGAATTTCTTCACTGCCTCTTTGGCTTTCCTTGCCATCTTGGCTTGCTGCTTCTCCCACATATGAGGAAAGTCCTCACCAGTCTTGAGTCTAGTGGGATCAACAATTTGATTTTGAGCCAGAGGAGGCCTGCTGCAAGGAGGTTTCACAGCGAATTTCATCATGTATTTAGGAGTTATATAATGATATTCCTTCCATTCCCTTGCCCATCTCCTCTCAATTTTTTGCAGACGAATTTTTCTCCGCTTGGTCGCTTCTTTGCCACGAGTTTCTTCATTGGGTGTGCAGTATTCCTCGTACAGATCATCTGGAATCTCAAAGGTAGTGTGCACATCTGGCTTCTTTCCACCTTTCTGAGGTTTCTTTCCGTCAGCCATTTTCTTCACCTGAGGAATTTGAACTCTTGAGGACTCTGAAGAAGTACACAGTTTTTCCTCAAGGAACGCTGCAAATGAGTTACGTTGATGAGAACCTAGTGATTCATCAGCGAACATGTTTGTACCTGTGAACAGAGTATAGGTGTGAGGAATTTGAAGAGGTCATATGCGTTCTTAGAAATTTTTAATAAAATAGGTGAGGAATTTGACCATGGATGTCTTGAGGAATTTCACTAAGTGTTCTTTGTCTTAGGTTCCAGAGTTGTGCAAATTTTGAGGATTCACACAATTGAGGAATCTTGAAGAAAATCATTACTTAGGGAAAAACATCAAGTATATGAAGATGTAAGGTGCTTTAGAATAAGATTCATGAAGAATAAACACCTTTTGAGGAATATCAAGAGCATTTGAGGATCAAAAAAGGGCAGTAAAACTAAATTTTATTTACCTTGGTGAAGAACACGACGAATTGAGAGATGAGTTTGGGAAGTTCGTCAGTTCAGATCTCCCATGCCCTAGCTTGGCAGAGGGAGATAGCAACAGTGGTGGTGGGATGAAGACTTCCGCGGCCAATGCAAGTATGGAGATGACAAGGTCGAGGCAGTGAAGCTCTTCCACACCGGCATCGATGACTTTAGCGGCGGCACTAGGTTGGAGCTCTGGAGAGAGTAGAGACGAGGAGTAACCGAGCACTGTTGAAGGGGAGGGGGTATTTATAGTGGAAGTGAAAACCAATCCGCACGAAGTTTTTGGACAAGATTTCCCCTAACCCTTGCTCTCCACACGACAGGTGTCACCCATTTTCTGAGTAGTGGAGATTATGGGGGATCGTGGATTATCCAGTCGTGGGAATCGGAACCATTTGAGCGGGAACTGTTGAAAATTTTTATAGTGAAAATTTCAAAGTTTTCGTTCGCAAATTCTTCAGCTATCAAGGACACAGTGAAGACTTTGGACAAGTTTCAAAGTAGAGCACATATGAAGAATTTGTGAACAAAATGGGTTGAGTTTAGCATAGAGGGGAAAGGGTCCGATCGCATTCACTTAGATGAAAATTAACTTGAATAATTTAGCAATAAATGAATGCTGCTGAGGACATTGAAAACTCAAATATATATATATATATATATATATATATATATATATATATATATATATAGTCAATGAAGAACATGAGTTTCAAAGTTTGAAGAATTTGAAAAGTTGAGGAATTTGAAAAACTTGAAGAATTTTAAAAATGACGAAAAACTCAATTTTGAAGAATTTCAACATTGCTTGGTGGCGTGACCCACCGTATAAGAATGATGATTTCGGACACCGCGTACAATTGTCGTAGGGTTCTGAGAATCAAATTCTTCATTAATTTCTTCACACTTAGAGGATTATTCTTTATTGATTGAAGAAAAACGTTACTTCGTGTGTTGCATATCTAAGTCATCAATTTTGCATAAGTGTTAGGATGTGTGTCCTTTTTCAAAGAACATTCAAAGATTCTAAGATATTTAGCTCACACCGCAACTTGCAAAATCTCTTTTCATCCAAGGGCTTTGTGAATATGTCGGTTAGTTGTTCTTCAGTGGGGATGTGATCGATGGAGATGTCGCCCTTGAGTACATGATCTCGAAGAAAGTGATGACGAATCTGGATGTGCTTGGTCTTGGAGTGCTGAACTGGGTTGTAAGTAATCTTGATGGCACTCTTGTTGTCTCAGTAGAGAGGCACATTCTTCAACTTGATTTCATAGTCCTTGAGGGTTTGCTTCATCCATAGTAACTGAGCACAACATGAGCTAGAAGCAATGTACTCAACTTCAACAGTAGAGAGTGAGGTGCAGTTCTTCTTCTTCGAGGACTAACAGACTAAGGATCGTCTGAGGAAATGACATGTGCCTGAGGTTGACTTGCGATCCACACGATCTCCAGCATAGTCAGCATCAGAGTATCTGACGAGGTGAAGATTTGAGCCCTTGGGATACCATAATCCAAGTGTTCGTGTGTGAGCTAAGTATCAAAGAATATGTTTCACAGCCTTATGGTGTGATTCCTTTGGTGTTGCTTGGAATCGGGCACACATGCAAACACTCAGCATAATATCAGGCCTAGATGCACATAGATACAATAATGAACCAATCATGGAGCGGTATACCTTCTGATTGAAATCTTTACCATTTTCATCAGTGCAGAGGTGGCCTTTTGAAGGCATTGGGGTTTTGACACCTTTGCAATCTTGCATGTCGAATTTCCTCAGAACATCCTTGAGGTACTTCTCTTGGGATATGAAGATGCCATTGTCTTGCTGATGAATTTGAAGACCTAAGAAGAATTTCAACTCTTCCATCATAGACATTTGATATTCTTCACTCATCATATAGGCAAATTCATCACTATAATGTTTGTTACTACAGCCAAAGATAATATCGTCTACGTATATTTGGCATATGAACAATTTATTGTCATAGGATTTTGTGAAAAGAGTTGGGTCGAGTGAACTGGGTTTGAAGCCTTTCTTCATGAGGAATTCCTTTAGAGTGTCGTACCATGCCCGAGGGGCCTGCTTGAGGCCATAAAGGGCCTTGTTTAGTCTGAAGACTTTGTTAGGATGCTTAGGGTCTTCAAAACCTAGGGGTTGAGCAACATATACTTCTTCCTCAAGCTTACCATTGAGGAATGCACTTTTCACATCCATTTGATATAAGATGATATTATGATGGTTAGCATAAGCAAGCAATATGCGAATAGCTTCAAGTCTAGCAACAGGTGCAAATATTTCATCAAAGTCAATTCCTTCAACCTGTGTGTAGCCTTGAGCTACGAGACGAGCCTTATTCCTCACCACAAGGCCATTTTCATCTTGCTTGTTGCGGTAGATCCACTTGGTACCTATGATGTTATGTTTGCGAGGATCTGGCCGCTTGCTAAGTTCCCACACGTTGTTGAGCTTGAACTGATGCAATTCCTCTTGCATAGCTTGAATCCACTCAGGCTCCTTGAATGCTTCATCAACTTTGGTGGGCTCTATGATAGAGAAAAAGGCAAAGTTCCCACAAAATTTAGTTAAATGTGAAGCTTTTGAGCGTGTGAGAGGACCTGGTGCGTTGATGTCATCGATGATTTTGTCAATCTGCACTTCATTTGCAACTCCTGGATGAGCAGGTTGACGTGGCTGAGGATTTTCATCAACACCATTTTCTTCAGGTGTATCAGCATGAAATTCTTCATTTGTTGGAATGACTTCCATAGTGGGTATGATATCTTCAGATGCCTTCAAATTAATGGATTCCTCAGGAGACTGTTCATCAAACATAGAAGGCAAGTGTTCTCTTTGCGAGCCGTCAGTTTCATCGAACCGCACATCTACAATTTCAACAACCTTGTGATGGTAGGTGTTGAAGACACTGTAGGTGTCCGAGTCCTTCCCGTAACCAAGCATAAAACCTTCACGTGCTTTCAGTGCAAACTTAGAACTCTAGTGAGGATCTCTAATCCAGCATTTTGCACCGAAGACTTTGAGATAACTTACATTGGGTTTCTTGCCAGTCATAAGTTCATATGAAGTCTTCTTGAAGAATTTGTGAAGATATACCATGTTGATGATGTGGCATGCAGTATCAATTGCCTCAGGCCAGAAGCGACGGGGAGTCTTGTATTGATCAAGCATGGTGCGAGCCATCTCAACTAGAGTCTTGTTCTTGCGCTCCATAACGCCATTCTGCTGAGGAGTATAAGGGGCAGATAAGTCATGAGTAATACCAAGTTCATCAAGGTAATCATCAAGATTAGTGTTCTTCAACTAAGTCCCATTATCACTCCTAATATGCTTGATCTTGATGCCGAAGTTGATGGAGGCCCTTGAAGCAAATAGTCTAAAGACATCCTGCACTTCATTCTTGTACAGAACAATATGCACCCAAGTCTAACGAGAGTAATCATCAACAATGACAAAGCCATACAAACTTGAAGAATTTGTTAGTATGAGTAATGAGTGGGGCCAAAGAGATCCACGTGAAGCAATTCAAAGGGTCGAGTCATGGTCATGATTGTCTTCGAGGGATGCTTGGATCTAGTCATCTTTCCAGATTCACATGCATCGCAGAGGTGGTCCTTGAGGAATTTGACACCCTCGATGCCAATGACTTGCTTTTTCTTCACGAGCGTGTGCAAGTTCCTCATACCCGCATGTCCAAGTCATCAATGCCACAACCAGCCTTCTGAAGGCTTTGCAAGTAAGCATGTGGTAGGTTGAGGACCTTTAGAGAAATCAACAATATACAAGTCTCCTCTCCTAAAGCCTTCGAAGACTTTGGAATTGTCAGATTCTATGATGACAACACAACGATATTTTGCAAATACGATGATCATATCAGGATCACAAAGCATTGAGACAGACATAAGGTTGAACCCAAGGGATTCAACAAGCATCACCTTATCCATGGTTCGGTCCTTTGAGATAGCAACCTTACCAAGTCCCAATACCTTGCTTTTTTCCTTTGTTTGCGTGGGTGATATGCTTCAGAGGAGATGGAGTGAGTGGCAAATTCATCAGTAGATTCTTGTCACCAGTCATGTGGTTTGTGCATCCACTATCGAGGACCCACTCAATAGCTTTTGGAGTATCATCCTGCAGATGAATTAGTACAACTTACGAACTCATATGCTTCAGAGTGAATAATATGACATCAATTTCATCAGATAGGATTTCATCACACAAGATAGTAAGCAAGTAGTGTGAGGACATGTGAAATGAGAAATTCATTTCAACATGTTAGCTTGCGTCCTTTCAAGCATTTCCTCAGGTCTCTAGCAAGTTCATTAGATGTTCAGTTTCATCTGGAGACCTGACCCTGCATAAGAAATTAGATCAATTTCTTCACCACCCACATCCGGAGGGGTGGCAAAGAGTTCATTATTCTGCGAGCACCATGTGAGAAAGGAGGCATTGAAGCAAGTGTGCTTCGTTTCACAAGGCGAGGATTAGAGTACTCAAATGAATAAGCAGAGAAATTCTTCGAGGACTTATGAACATAATGGTTTGAAGAATAATGCACATATTCATAACTCTTAGGTTTTCCCTGCAAAACAGAAGCATTAGCGTGAGAATGATATTTTTGACCATTTGAGGAATTTGGTCCAAGTGAGGACTTTGATCTGGGGATCCTATTCTTCATGAGTGATGTCGTGAGGACATTCACTTGAAGATTTTGTAGGTAGCTCTTGGGAACCTAGATTTTCTTCATAGGATAACCGTTCTTGCAGTTAGTTCCAACAAATCTAGCAAATACTTCACCTTTCTGATTTTAGAAGAATTTGTAGTTGGAGTCAAGTGACTCATCAAAGGAATATGAAGTTTCACAAGTAAAGCCAGATAGAGTGGATGGATCTACAGGAGATCCTTTCACAGCAACCCATGAGGTTTTGGGGTACTGCTGAGGTGTCCAGTAGGATCCATCAGCATTGAGTTTCCTCACAAAGGCAATACCCTATTTCCTAGGGTTCCTGTTCAGAATCTGCTTTTTGAGGACATCGCAAAGGGTTTGATGCCCTTTGAGACTTTTGTACATGCCTGTCACATACAATTCCTTCAACCCTGCATTGTCGTTAGTGATACTTGTGGTATCCTCAGATGAGGAATTTGAGAACACAGGAATAGTTGAGGAATTTGCAGCAATAGAAGCATTTGAACATTCAGGTGAAGAATTAGCATTTTCACGTTCGATGCATTTCAAACAAGGTGGAACAAATTCTTCCTGAGCGGTACTGATCTGTTGAGCCCGTAAGGAATCGTTTTCCCTTTGGAGATCCTCATGTGACACCCTCAGTTTCTCAAGATCTTGCTTTCTTTGAAGAAATTCATAAGAAAGCTTCTCATGATTAGCTAAGAGGTCGTTATGATGACTTTGAAGGTTATCATACTTTGTCTGAAGACTTTTGATATCATCAGACAGTGTTTGAGTCCGATCCACTTTATGGTTCAACAGATCATCGCTTTTGTCTAGCATTTTCCGAAGCTTTTCAAGTGCACTTTGTTGCTTAGTGGCAAGTTTAACAAGTTTAGCATAGCTAGGTTTCACATATTCATTAGATTCACCTTCACTTGATTCAGAAGAGGAATGTTATTTGTGTACCTTTGATCCTTTTTCCATGAAGCAATAGGTGGGATCATAATCATCATTGTTGACGTCAAAGTCATTGGAGTAGTCATATTGTTCATCGTTGAAGATGGACTTGCTAACGAAAGCAGTAGCGAGAGCAAGGCTAGCGACACCAGATTCTGATTCCTCCTGAGATTCTTCCTCTTCTTCATATTCTTCAGATTCTTCCTCAGAATCCATTTCCTTGCCGATGAATGCACGAGACTTTCTGGAACCATTCTTCTTGTGCTTTGAGGACTTTGAAGATGAGGACTTTGAAGATTTCTTCTTTTTCTTCAAGTCATCAAAACTTCCTCCTTGTACTTCTTCTTCTTCTTTGAATCTTTTTCCGAGAGAGGACAGTCAGAGATAAAGTGACCAAGCGTTTTGCAACATTGACAGGTTCTTTTCTTGTAGTCTTCTGAGGAATCTGATTTCCTCAAACCACTTTTTGATGACTTTCCAAATCTACCTCTCCATGAGAACTTCTGGAATTTCCTCACGAGCATTGCTAGTTCCTGACTTAGTTCTTCAGGAACACCAAGGCTGCTGTCAGAATCTTCTTCTTCGGATGAGGAAATTGCTTTCGCCTTCAGAGCACGAGATCTTCCATAGCTTGGCCCGTAGAGGTCTCTCTTCTCTGCTTGTTGGAATTCATGAGTACTGAGTCTCTCAAGAATATCAACAGGATCAAGTGACTTGTAGTCTCCACGTTCTTGAATCATCAAAGCCAGAGTATCGAATGAGGAGTCAAGAGATCTTAGCAGTTTCTTCACCACTTCATGGTCAGTGATATCGGTGGCACCCAGTGCTTGAAACTCATTGGAGATATCAGTGAGACGATCAAAAGTTTGCTAAACATTTTCATTGTCAAGTCTCTTGAAGCGGTTGAAGAGATTGCGAAGAACATCAACATGAGAGTCACGTTGAGTGCAAACACCTTCGTTGACTTTGGACAACCTATCCCAGATAAGCTTAGCAGTCTCCAAAGCACTCACTCTGCCATACTGACCTTTGCTCAGATGGCCACAAATGATATTCTTCGCTTGAGAGTCAAGTTCTTGAATCTCTTCACATCGGCAGTAGTAACAGTGGGAGTGACATAGGGCACACCATTTTCCACAACGTACCAGAGATCGTTGTCAATAGCTTCAAGGTGCATACGCATATTGTTCTTCTAGTAGGGGTAGTCTGTCCCATTGACAGTAGGACACCCCACGGAAACCTTGAACATACCTGCAGTCGACATAACTAGAAATCCAGGTGGTTAAACCAAAATCACATAGAGCGAGGGAGTACCTGCTCTGATACCAATTGAAAGTGTATTATATCGACTAGAGGGGGGTGAATAGGCGATTTTTACAAATTCATCACTTGAGGAATTTCAAATTTGAGGAATTTGAAATGTGATGAATAACTAGGAGCGGAATAAGTACTCAAGTGCATGAGGAACATAGTAACAACATAGTCTTCATGATGAAATGAAACATGCACAAATAGTAAGTAGCGTGATACAGGATAAGCAGTAATGAACAAGGTAACTTGAAGAATTTGAGGTGAGGAATTTGTGAAAGTCTTCAGTCAAATTCTTCAAACAGTAACAATCAATTTCATCAACAGGTATATGAGGAATAGAGGGTTTGAGGAAATAGAACCAGATAGCTCGATGAAGACAATGGTTTGATGACCCAGTTCCAACTTCTGTGATAGTCGTACGTCTGGTTTGGAGTGGCCTAGTATTTAAAGTAGAGCACACACAGTCCTTACCGTATTCTCCTTGAGCTAAGGTCACGCAGTACTCGCCCAGCACTCGTGGTAAGTCTTCAGGGTAGACTTCCAAAACCCTCACAAACTGGTCACCCGGCGGTCCACAATTTACTGCTGGATGCTCTAGACCAAGGTCACTTTGTGATCCCCAATTGACTGCAGGAGCACTAGACCATGATGCCTAACCGTCTGGAGGATGCACAGTCCTCAAAGGTAACAAGCATCGGATCCACATAGGAATTTCTTTAGTGATGCTCAATCACTATGGGTTTGGTGGTTTGGTTGTGTGTTTTTCCTCACTGATGATTTTCACTCAAAGTCCTCGGAGGATGGGTTGCTCTCAAATGACAAGTGGCAGTTCTCTCTCGGAGCAGCCAACCAACTAGTGGTTGTGGGGGGTGTCTATTTATAGCCAGGGTGCAACCTGACATGATAAGACATAAATGCCCCCAATGATATGATTGTTATGTGGATAAGAACGATTGGGGAAAGCTGGCGGTAAGCACAGCAACGGTCGGAATTTCGAACTATAAAAGTCCTCAGGCTTATCATGTTCCTCACTTGTAGGAAATTTGCACTGGCGAAATCCTAACTCCTCAGTCAGATCAATTTCCTCAGAGACCAGAAGAACTTCGTCTCTATCACTAAAGAACTTGTCTAAACCGTAAGAGATTTCCAAAGGCTTCACTCGAAGGATTGTATAGGTTGAGGATTTTGGAGTTGAGCATCAGTTGGAAATTTTCCTTAGTATTACCTCGGCCCCCTTTAACAATACGGTGTTTCCTATGACTCAAATAAGGAAATGAAACTACGAAAACAAAAGTCTTCACGCTTCATATTCCTCGTACATATCTTCAAGGTCACACCAACTTCTTCATTTTCAAAGTCTTCACAAAGTCTTCAACAAAGTCTTCATTTGAAGACATACATTTTTAGGGATCGATAATCTCTGGATATATTAAACTCCTCATTGACTTATAAAGCCTGTGTACACTCACAAACACATTAGTGCCTTAACCTATAAGTCATCAATACACCAAAATCACTAAGGAGCACTAGATGCACTAACAATCACGCTCCTATGTCGTCGTCACTGATCCCACCACCATCTTCTGTACGAACCGACATCCAAGTCGATCCATCAGACTAACATGTCTGACCCAACTGAACTTCCCTGACTGCAACAATCTGCAACTCCTCAAAGTCGTCTTCATTTGGCTTGACATCCTACAACACCTTCAAGCATCCATGTTGTTCCAACATCTTTTCACCTTATCAGTCATAACCCAAGGTTTCAGGTCCATCGAACTTCTCCACCTCAAAACTGATACCCGTTGACACCATGGTTCTTCATACAACTAAACGTGTGAAAAATTATCCAATCTTGTCTCAACAACCGATGCTAGCTTTGCTTTGTCAATGTCTAACTAGTACTGTCTCAAAAGTTGATTTAATGTTGCCCGCCTGCAGCTCGGACACGAGGGACTCGGCCCCTTTTTTTATTTCCAAACAAATCTCATAGCCGCATCATCCCCTATGAACCCCGGACATCTTGCACCGTGCGAACTATAGGAAACTTGCACCATGGGATTTAGATAGCCCAGCTCAGTCAGTCTCTAGGTCACCTTGGGCCGTCCCACTGGACCACGTTGCTGGTATCGCAACAGATCGATCGCGGTACGTCTTGCCTCGTGACCGTAGACTTCATGGACATGTAACCTAGCAGCTTCCACCATTGCCTGCTTCCAGATCGATCTCAACTAAGACTCCGTGCCTGCGTGCCTCACGTTGCCAACCTGCTAGCATCCGATTGCTACTTGAAGATCAAAACACGACTAACTCTGCAACTTTGAGCACAACTTGTCGAGGGGATTACCCTCGGGTAGGCTCAAGAAGACGACTCAACATTTTAAAACACCGGGAGAGCTGCCCACAGTATGCCAAGCCCAACGAATAAACAAGGCAATCAAAGAAGTCAAAACAGAAGACAAAGTTGCGGCCAGGCCGGCTGGATGCTCCCAGCTGTTGGAAAACGTTGCATGGGAAACACAAATTTTCCTACGCACATGCAAGATCTATCCATGGTGATGAGCATCTACGAGAGGGAGAGTGGATCTACATACTCTTGTAGATCGCTAACCGAGAAGCGTTTAAGAAACGTGGTTGGTGTAGTCGAACGTCTTCGTGATCCAAATCGCTGAGCGTCCCGCGATCTCATCACGATCCGCCCCGCGATCCAATCATGATCCGTCCCGCGAACTCATCACGATCCATCCCGCGATCTCATCACAATCCGTCTCACGATCTTGATCACGGTCCTTCCGATCTAGCGCCGAACAGATGGCACCTCCGCGTTCAGCACACGTACGGCTCGATGAAGATCTCCGCCTTCTTGATCTAGCAAAAGGGAGCGGAGAGGTAGATGAGTTATCCGACAGCGCGACAACATTGTGGCGATGGTGGTGGAGCTACTCGAGTAGCGCTTCGCCTAAGCACCGCTGAAAACCGATCTGGAGGAGAAACTACGATCTAGAGGAGAGGTAGCACGTGGCTATTAGGGTTAGCCCTTCCCTCTAAATCCTCTAGTATATATAGGAGGGAGGGAGGGGAGGAGGAAGCCTCAAATCCTCAAGATCTGGCCGAAATTGGAGGTCGAGGAGTCCTACTCCAATCCTATTAGGAGTAGGATTCCTCCTTTCCACTTGGAAACTTTTTCCACCTCTCCACCTTTGGATTTTTCCTTCTCAAACCTCATGGGCTTTGGTGGAGGCTTTGACCAGCCCCCCAGGGTCTAGTTTGTCTCCTGTAACAGCCCATGAGGCCCCTCGGGGCGTGCGACCCCTCCCGATGGTCCTGTGGTACCCTCCCGGCACTCTCGGTACACTACCGATGAGCTCGAAACTTTTCTGGTGACCAAAACAGGACTTGCCATATATCAATCTTTACCTCCGGATCATTTCGGAGCTCCTCATGATGTATGGGATCTCATCTGGGACTCCGAACAACCTTCAATAACCACCAATAACTCTATAGTACTGAAACGTCACCAAACCTTAAGTGTGCAGACCCTACGGGTTCGAGAACTATGTAGACATGGCCGAGACACCTCTACGGTCAATAACCAATAGCGGGACCTGGATGCCCATATTGGTTCCTACATATTCTACGAAGATCTTTATCGGTCGAACCTCTATGTCAAGGATTCAGTTAATCCCGTATGATGTTCCCTTTGTTCTTTGGTATGTTACTTGCCCGAGATTCGATCGTCGGTATCTCCATACCTAGTTCAACCTGGTTACCGGCAAGTCTCTTTACTCGTTCCGTAATACAAGATCCCGTGACTAACACTTAGTCACATTGCTTGCAAGGCTTATTGTGATGTTGTATTACCGAGTGGGCCCTGAGATACCTCTCCGTCACACGGAGTAACAAATCCCAGTCTTGATCCATGCCAACCCAACAGACACCCTCGGAGATACCTGTAGAGAACCTTTATAGTCACCCAGTTCCGTTGCGACATTTGACACACACAAGGCACTCCTCCGAAGCACTCCTCTGGTGTTAGTGAGTTGCATGATCTCATGGTCATAGGAACAAATACTTGACATGCAAAAACAGTAGCAATAAACTGACACGATCATATGCTACATTTGTAGTTTGGGTCTTGTCCATCACATCTGTCTCCTAATGTTGTGATCCCTTTATCAAATGACATCTCATGTCCATGGCTAGGAAACCATGACCATATTTGATCAACGAGCTAGTCTATTAGAGGCATACTAGGGACACGGAGTTGTCTATGTATCCACACATGTATCTAAGTTTCCGATCAATACAATTATAGCATGGATAATAAACGATCATCATGAGCAAGAAAATATGATAATAACCAATTTATTATTGCCTCTAGGGCATATTTCCAATAGTCTCCCACTTGCACTAGAGTCAATAATCTAGTTCGCATCACCATGTCATTTGAATTGTTATGAATCTAACACTCAATGAGTTCTGGGGCTCGATCATGCTTTGCATGTCAGAGAGGTCTTTTAGTCAATGTGTCTGCGACATTCAGATCCATATGTACTTTGCAAATCTCTATGTCAAACTATAAATACTGCTACCACACTCCACTTGGGGCTATTCCAAATGACTGCTCTACTACATGTATCCGGATTGCTACTAAGAGTCATCCGGATTGGTGTCAAATCTTGCATCAACGTAACACTTTATGACGAACTCTTTCTCACCTCCATAATCGAGAAACATTTTCCTTAGTCTCTTAGTAGCTAAGGATAATCTTGATTGTTGTCTAGTGATCCACTCCTGGATCACTCTTGTACCCCTTGACGGACTCATGGCAAGGCACAAATACGTGCGGTACATAGCATGGCATACTATACAGAGCCTATGGCTAAGGCACAGGGGACGACGTTCATCTTTTCTCTTTCTTCTACCGTTGTCGAGCTTTGAGTCTCACTCAACTTCACACCTTACAAATCAAGCGAGAACTCTTTCTCTGACTGATCCATTTTGAACTCTTTCAAAATCTCGTCAACGTATGTACTCATTGAAAGTCTCATCAAGCATCTTGATCTATCTCTATAGATCTTGATGCTCAACAATTAGGTAGCTTTATCCAGGCCTTCTTTTGAAAAACTCCTTTCAAACAACCCTTTATGCTTTCTAGAAATTCTACATCATTTTCGATCAACTATATGTCAACCACATATGCTTATCAGAAACTCTATAGTGCTCCCACTCACTTTATTATAAATACAAGTTTCTCATAAACTTTGTATAGACTCAAAAACTTTGATCAGTTCGTCAAAGTTTATATTCCAACTCCGAGATGCTTGCTTTAGTCCATGGAAGGATCGCTGAAGCTTGCTCACCTTTTAGCATCCTTATGACTGACAAAACCTTCTGGTTGTATCACATACAACCTTTCCTCAAGTAAACCGTTAAGGAAATGATGTTTTGACATCCATCTGCCAGATTTCATTATTGAAAAATGCAGCAACTGCTAACATAATTCCAATAGACTTTAGCATCACTACGAGTGAGAAAGTCTCATCGTAGTCAACTCCTTGAACTTGCTGGAAACTTCTTTGCGACAAGTTGAGCTTTATAAATGGTGACATTCACCATCAGTGGTTGTCTTCATTTTAAAGATCCATTTGTACTCAACGACCTGCCATCCAACGAGCAAGTCCACCAAAGTCTATACTTGGTTTTCATACATGGATCCTTTCTTGGATTTCATGGCCTCTAACCATTTGTCGGATTCCGTGCCCATCATCGCTTCTCCATAGCTCGTAGGTTCATCGTTGTCTAACAATATGAACTCTAAGACAGGGTTGTCATACCACTTAGGAGCAGTACACGTCCTTGTCGACCTACGAGGTTCGATAGTAACTTGATCCGAAGCTTCATGATCATCATCATTAACTTCCTCTTCAACTAACGTAGGCTTCACAAAAACATCTTCCTGCGCTGCGCTACTCTCTCGTTGAATCAAATGTTCAATAACCTCATCAAGTTCTATCTTCCTCCCACTCAATTCTTTCGAGAGAAACTTTTTCTCGAGAAAGGACCCAGTTTTAGCAACAAACATTTTATGCTTGGATCTGAGATAGATGGTTCACCCAACTATTCGTAGGGTATTCTATGAAGATGCATTTGTCTACTTTGGGTTCGAGCTCATTTGGTGAAAACATTTTCCACACAAGCGTCGCAGCCCCAAACATTAAGAAATGACAGCTTAGGTTTCTATGAAACCATAATTCACACGGTGTCATCTCAACTGATTTAGATGGTGCCCTATTTAAAGTGAATGTAGTTGTCTTTAATGCATAACCCCAAAATTATAGTAACAAAATGATAAGAGACATCATAGCACGCACCATATCCAATAGAGCACGACTATGACGTTCGGACACACCATCACACTATGGTGTTCCAGGTGGCATGAGTTGTGAAAAAACTTTCACATTGTCTAAAGTTGTATGCCAAACTCGTAACTCAGATATTCACCTCCATGATCATATCGCACACATTTTTATCTTCTTGTCACAATGATCTTAAACTTCACTCTGAATTTGCTTGAACCTTTGAAACGATTCAAACTTGTGTTTCATTAAGTAAATATATACTATATCTACTCAAATCATTAGTGAAGGTAAGGAAATAACGATAACCACCGCACACTACAAGACTCATTGGATTGCATACATCAACATGTATCATTTCCAATAAATCACTTACCCGCTGCATCAATCCAGAAAACGGGGTCCTTAGTCATCTTGCCCAAGAGGCATGGTTCGCATGTCTCAACTGATTCGAAATTGAATGAGTCCAAAGATCAATCAGCATGGAGTTTCTTCATGCGCTTCATACCAATATGACATTTAGTGGCAGTGCCACAAGTATGTGGTAATATAATTATTAACTTTGTATCTTTTGGCATCAATGTTATGAACATGTGTATTACTACGATCAAGATTCAACAAACCATTCTCACTGGGTGCATGACCATTGAAGGTATTATTCATGTAAACAGAATAACCATTATTCTCTAACTTAAATGAATAACCATGATGCAATAAACACGATCTAATCATGTTCATGCTCAACGCAAAACACCAAATAACATTTATTTAGGTTCGTCACTAATCCCGAAGGTAGAGAGAGCATGCGATGTTGATCACATCAACCTTGGAAACATTTCCAACACACATTGTCATCTCACCCTCAGCTAGTTCTCCGTTTATTCTGTAGCTTTTATTTCGAGTTACTACCATTTAGCAACTGAACCGGTATCCAATACCCAGGTGCTACCAGGAACACTAGCAAGGTACACATCAATAACATGTATATCAAATATACTTCTGTCGATGTTGCCACCCTTCTTATCTACCAAGTATCTAGGGTTGTTCTGCTTCAGCGACCACTCTCCTCATAATCGAAGCACTTAGCCTCGGGTTTGGGTTCAACTTTGGTTTGCTTCACTAGAGCAACAACTGACTTGCCATCCATGAAGTTTCCCTCCTTGCCCTTGCCCTTCTCGAAACTAGTGGTTTTTACTAACCATCAACACTTGACGCTCCTTCTTGATTTCTACTATCGCGATGTCAAACATCGCGAATAGCTCAGGGATCATCATTTCCATCCCTGGCATAATTATAGTTCATCACGAAGTTCTAGTAACTTAGTGATAGTGACTCAGAGAACTATATCAATCACTATCTCATCTGGAAGATCAACTCCCACTCGATTCAAGTGATTGTAGCACCCAGACAATCTGAGCACATTCTCAACGATTGAGCTATTCTCCTTCATCTTGTAGGCAAAGAATCTTGTTGGATATCTTATATCTCACAACACGGGCACGAGCCTGAGATCCCAATTTTAGCTCTGAGAACATCTCATATATTCCGTGAAGTTCAAAAAGTTTTAGAGCCTCAATTCTGAGCCGTAATGCATGACGCACTAAACTATCAAGTAGTCATTGGAACGTGCCTGTCAGATGTTCACAACATCTACAGACGATGCTAGAGGGGGTGGCGCACCGAGCGGTGCATTAAGGACATAAGTCTTCTGTGCAACAATGAGGACAATCCTCAGATCATGGACCCAGTCCGCAATATTGCTACCATCATCTTTCAACTCTATTTCTCTAGGAACATATAAAATATAGGGGAGCTACAGCATGAGCTAGTAATCTACAAAATAATTTGCGAAGACATGACTGACTATGTTCATGATTATGAGTTCAATTAATCATATTACTTAAGAACTCCCACTCAAATTGACATCCCTCCGGTCATTCGGGTGATACATGATCCAAATTCATCAACTCAAGTCTGATCATCACGTGAGTTGAGGTGGTTTCGATAGTGAACATAATCATGTTGATCAAATCTACTATATGACTCATGTTCGACCTTTCGGTCTCTTGTGTTCCGAGGCCATGTCTGTACATGCTAGGCTCATCAAGTTTAACCCGAGTGTTCTGCATGTGCAACACTGGCTTGCACCCATTGTATGTGAACGTAGAGTCTATCACACCCGATCATCACGTGGTGTCTCGACACGACAAACTTTCACAACGGTGCACACTCAGGGAGAACACAATTTATCTTGAAATTAAGTGAGGGGTCACCTTATAATTCTACCATCGCCCTAAGCAAAACAAGGTGCATAAAAGGATTAACATCACATGCAAATCATAAGTGACATGATATGGCCATGAACTTGTGCTTTTGATCTCCATCTTGAAAGCACCGGCATGATCTCCATCGTCACCCGCATGACACCATGATCTCCATCATCTTGATCTCCATCAACATGTCGCCATCAGGGTTGTTGCGCCCACCATGCTTCTACTACTATTGCTACCGTTTAGCGATAAAGTAAAGCATTACATAGCGCTTAATGATTGACACGGAGGTCATACAATAATTAAAGACAAACCTATGGCTCCTGTCGGTTGCCGTACTCATCGACAGGCAAGTCGTGATATTCTATACAATACATGATCATCTCATACATCACATATATCTCATCATGTAATTGGCCATATCACATCACAACATACCCTGCAAAAACAAGTTAGACGTCCTCTAATTGTTGTTGCATGTTCTACGTGGCTGCTATGGGTATATATCAAGAACAATTCTCACCTACGCAAAACCACAACGGTGATACATAAATTGCTTTTCAACCTTCTCAAGGACCGCCTTTGTCGAATCCGGTCTAAATAAAGTAGGAGAACCAGACACCCACCAACCATATTTGTGCAATGAAGTTACACATCAGTCAATGGAACCGGTCTCTCGTAAGCATACGAGTAAGGTTGGTCCGGGCCACTTCATCCCACAATACCGCTGAACCAAAACACGACCAAGGGAGGAAGCAATCTAAGCATCAACGCCCACAAACTCTTTGTGTTCTACTTGAGATCTCATCTACACATAGACCTAGCTCATGATGCCACTGTTGGGAAATGTTGCATGGGAAACAAAAAAATTCCTACGGACACGCAAGATCTATCCATGGTGATGAGCATCTACGAGAGGGGGAGTGGATCTACATACCCTTGTAGATCGCTAAGCGGGAAGCATTTAAGAAATGCGGTTGGTGTAGTCGAACGTCTCTGCGATCCAAATCGCCGAGCGTCCTGTGATCTCATCACGATCTGTCCCGCGATCCAATCACGATCCATCCCGTGAACTCATCACGATCCGTCCTGCGATCTCATCACGATCCGTCTCGCGATATTGATCACGGTCCTTCTGATCTAGCGCCGAACGGACGACACCTCCGCGTTCATCACACGTATGGCTCGATGATGATCTCCGCCTTATTGATCCAGCAAGAGGGAGCAGAGAGGTAGATGATTTCTCTGGAAGAGCGATGGTGTTGCAGCGATGGTGGTGGAGCTATTCCAGCAGGGCTTTGCCTAAGCACCGCTGAAAACCGATCTAGAGGAGAAACTGCGATCTAGAGGAGAGGTAGCACGTGGCTATTAGGGTTAGCTCTTCCCTCTAAATCCTCTAGTATATATAGGAGGGAGGGAGGGGAGGAGGCAGCCTCAAACCCTCAAGATCTGGCCGAAATTGGAGGTGGAGGAGTCCTACTCCAATCCTATTAGGAGTAGGATTCCTCCTTTCCACTTGGAAACTCTTTCCACCTTTGGATTTTTTCCTTCTCAAACCTCATGGGCTTTAGTGGAGGCTTCTACCAGACCACCAGGGTCTGGTTTGTCTCCTCTCACAGCCCATGAGGCCCCTCGGGGAGTGACACCCCTCTCGATGGTCCTCCGATACCCTCCCGGCACTCTCGGTACACTACCGATGAGCCCGAAACTTTTCCGGCGACCAAAACAGGACTTCCCATATATCATTTTTTACCTCCGGACCACTCCGGAGGTCCTCATGACGTCCGGGATCTCATCTGGGACTCTGAACAACCTTCGATCACCACCATACATAACTCTATACTACTGAAACGTCACCGAACCTTAAGTGTGCAGACCCTGCAGGTTCGAGAACTATGTAGACATGACCGAGACACCTCTATGGTCAATAACCAATAGCAGGGTCTGGATGCCCATATTGGTTCCTACATATTCTACGAAGATCTTTATTGGTCAAACCTCTGTGTCATGGATTCAGTTAATCTCGTATGATTTTCCCTTTGTTCTTCGGTATGTTACTTGCCCGAGATTCGATCGTCGGTATCTCCATACCTAGTTCAACCTCGTTACCGGCAAGTCTCTTTACTCGTTCCATAATACAAGATCCCGTGACTAACACTTAGTCACATTGCTTGCAAGGCTTATTGTGTTGTTGAATTACCGAGTGGGCCTTGAGATACCTCTCCGTCACATGGAGTAACAAATCCCAGTCTTGATCCATGCCAACCCAACAGACACCCTCGAAGATACCTGTAGAGTACCTTTATAGTCACCCAGTTACGTTGTGATGTTTGATACACACAAGGCACTCCTCCCGTGTTAGTGAGTTGCATGATCTCATGGTCATAGGAATAAATACTTGACATGCAGAAAACAGTAGCAATAAACTGACACGATCATATGCTACGTTTGTAGTTTGGGTCTTGTCCATCACATCAGTCTCCTAATGATGTGATCTCGTTATCAAATGACATCTCATGTCCATGGCTAGGAAACCTTGACCATCTTTGATCAACGAGCTAGTCTATTAGAGGCATACTAGGGACATAGTGTTGTCTATGTATCCACACATGTATCTAAGTTTCCGGTCAATACAATTATAGCATGGATAATACACGATCATCATGAGCAAGGAAAAAGGATACCAATTTATTATTGCCTCTAGGGCTTATTTCCAACACCAGGCGGCTGCAGGCTGCTGGCTCCTCCTGGCTGGCTCCTCCCAGCTAGCTCCTCCTCTCTGGCTCCTCGTGGCTAGCTCCTCCCAGCTCGCTCCTCCCAGCTGGCTCCTCCTGGCTGGCTCCACATGTCCGGCTCCTCTTGGCCGCTCCTAGCCGCCTCCTCCTGTCCGGTTCCTCCTATTCGGTTCCTCCTGTCTAGCTCCACCTGGCCGGCTGCGGCCCGACGAAGTTAGCTCCAGGTGTCCCATTGGACATGAGTTGGCGACACTGTAGCTAACGGACTGCAGAGTCTGCCACCCTGCTATAGTCGGGCACTATTGGTGAATAGTGCCCCGCTGTGCACCCATCACGCGTCACTTCACTGGGCTCCAATAGTGACGCACTGTAGCCTGCATCATGAGTCATATCACATGTCACCTCCAATAGTGTAGTTAGCCAATGTGGGCCACCCCTTGTCCCCTGGGCCTCCCTATATAAGAGGCACTAGGGAGCTCACCCATGGGCAGGCAAGCTCTCCAAGATCTCCCTCATTTCTCTCATTTCCCTCTCACTCTAACACATGAGGCCATGGAAGGGAGCAGCCAGCTCCCTCTTCCTCCTCAAACACAGCTCCATGAGCAACCCTATAGTGAAAATAGACCTCATATACAGACATGTAGGAGTAGGGGTATTATCTCTCCGGAGAGCCCCGAACCTGGGTAAAACCATCGCGTGTCGTTAGCATATCCTGTCTCGGATCTCCACTATAGCCTTGCTCTCACCTCTTAAGCCATCCCATGGCATCTGCCATCCTTGCGGCACCCCCCGTGAGAAAAACGACGACAGTTGACCCCCACAATGGAGCAAACTGCTACTGGAACCGCGGTCCGGACGGGACCCTCTTCATCACCACCACCGCCATGCTTACGCCCTCTCTTCGGCAGCGCTCGTGGGTTCGACGCCAACACGCCCCCGGTCGGCCGGACGGGACGCCGTGCTCTTGGCCTCGTCTGCCTCCCATTCGCTCCAACGCGCCACCGATTGGAACCGCCCCACGCGTGCGGGGCTCCCTCCTAGCGTCCCGCCTCGGCCCCGCCTCCTCTTGCAAGCCGACCGGCCTCCGCGCGATCTCTAGCTCGTCCCGTCACCGTGCCCGGCCGGCCTCCACGTGCTTGGCCACCTCCCACGCCTTCTTGCGGCGCCCTACCGTAGCCCACCACACCTGTCCCAAGGCTGGCTCCGCTCGCCCCGTGGCTGGCTCGCGGTGCGCGCCGGCTGCTCCCGCGGCCGACCCATTCCGCCCCGGCACCACGCCCCACTCCTCCATGTTGTGTGTGCCTCGCCTCACGGCTGCTCGGCCGTGCGCCCGCTCCGGCACCATGCTCGGCCCGCCCGTCACGCGGCTCCTGTCGGCCGGTCCAAACGCCTGCCCGCTCTGCGCCCGCCCCGTCGCTGCTCCTCTACACCTGCATGGCTGTCGGGTCCGCCCACACTTGTGTCGCCCAGCCGCGTCGTCCGACTCCGTCCACGCCTGTGTCACCCAACCCCGTCATCCGGCTCCGCCCGCGCTCGCGTCACCCTGCATCGGCCGCCCTTGCACGCTGCGGACCCCTACTCCGCACGCCAGCACGTACGCGTCGTGACCCTCCGTCCCGGCCGCTTCACTGCCTCCCCGCGCTCATTCATGCCTCGGTGCGAGGTTCTGTCCCGTGGTTGATCTCCCCTCCTACTGGGACCGCTCGTCCTTCCCCGCACACTTGGTCGGCCCACGACTCCTCTCCACCGCGCGACCGGCTGCTGCTGCACGCCGCCGGCTTGGTTCCGTTCTGCCTCCACGGCCAGACACCCAGGGTGCCTCCGGCCTCCCCTGCCACCATGCGCTCGTCACGAGCCAGCCCCGGTTTGCCTACGAGGCCCGCCGGCTCGCGTCCCCGTCGCCACCCGGACGACCCATGGCTTGGCTCCGCTCCACCTCTGCCACGTGCGCACGACCCGCCTCGCCCTTGGCTGGGGTGCCCTGCATCCCTTCCCGCCAACGACCGCGTCCCCGCCTCCACGCGCACTACCCCGTCGCTACCATCCCCGCTCCTCGGTGCGCCATCCGCGCCCGATGCCCGATCACACTCCGCCTGCTCCGCCTGCGCCTTCTCGCTTTGGCCCGGCGCCCTGCCCGATGCCCGGACGCACTCCGCCTACTCTGCTTGCACCTCCTCGCTTCGGCCTGACGCCCCACCTCGCCGCACCTTCCTCAGCGCGCCCCTGCTAGCTCTGCACGTCTGCTCGCCCGTGTTATCACGTCAGTGCGCGCTCCCGCGCATCGATGGGTCCGCTCTACCTAGCACGCCCCACGCATCCGCGAGCCGGTCCGGCAGTGCCAACTGGTCGCTCCTGCGTGCCTCCTCTACCTCCGCCTGCAAGACCCTGCCCTCTGTGGCCGGCTTCATCCCGCACCCACCTGCCGGTCCGCGTCCCGGCTGCCCGCGGTCGGTC
The DNA here is from genome assembly GCA_022496015.1 of Hordeum marinum. Classification (NCBI taxonomy): domain Eukaryota; kingdom Viridiplantae; phylum Streptophyta; class Magnoliopsida; order Poales; family Poaceae; genus Hordeum; species Hordeum marinum. The sequence goes on from CM039677.1 coordinate 50,747,126, forward strand.
TGGCCGTTGCAGGTTCAACTGCGCGCCCGCGTCCACGGCTACGCGCCCAAACCTCCATCCACTACAAGAAATATGTCAACTTGTGACCTTCTGTCAATGACCCTGGAAGAAATGGTCGTAAATCTATGACCATTTGAGACCAATTGGTTGTAAGCTATTCGAAGGTCTCCAAACCCTCAACTATAATGACCATTTTGGTCAGAAAGGTCGTAATTTCCTTACACGAAATGGTCATAAAGCAGACATCACTGGTCCGTTGCCTTATTTCTAGCTGATCACGACCAATAAAGATGGTCATAACCTTGTAAATTGTGGTGGGTTGCGATGACTAGGTGCCACCACATTAGTTTTGCCTATGTCTCATGTCCATGTGTCAATTTTTGCCGTAGGTTGTGAAGCAACCTATATTTCTATTATTCTCGAAATTCCCAAACAATTCTCATAAATTCTTTGGATTATATCTTCAACAAATATGTCAAAAACCTTCCTTGCCTAGTTCAAAAATAATTCAACAATATTCGTTTTCCTATTCTATTCAGAACAACACTTTGTGAAGGAAGTGATATTTATATATTTGTGATTGCCCTCAAATTTTTTGGCCCTCTTTCCTATACAAATCATTGCCTCATGACAAAATTCAGATCCATTTGCTCAGTAAATTTTCCTCGGTAAATTTCCAAAGTTTTTGTTTAGCTAGAAGCTTTGCGAAGGAAGTACTAGCTATGCATATCCTAATGAGTTTAATTTTTTCCACATGTTCTATGTGACCATATCATAGCTCTTCAAAAAAAAATCAGCCCCATCTAACAATCCATGAGAGCTCACGATCCAATCTTTGTTTCTGGTAATATTTTCAGTTTGTGAAGCAACTATATTTTATATTGCTTTATAATTTCTGCAAACTTACCAGGACATGACCCTTCCCATAGAACCTCCATCCACCAAATTTTAGCTCATTTAATTTAACCACTTTCCCTCAATATTTTTCCCAATTTTCTGTTCAGTGGAGAGCATTATGAAGGAAGTACCATTTTTATATATCCAAATGGCATGAAATTTATACAATGACTTCATATACCCAAATTATCACCCTTCTCCAAATCGCAGCTCAATCAAATCAACTATATGAGCCCAGGTTCAATTTCTATTTTATGGCTAGATTGGCCCATTGCAAAGCAAGTGCTATCTAGACCCCTCCTATTTTTGGGCACTCTTCCATACCCAAATCATTGCGACATGATAATATTCAGCTTAATTTTCCTAGTAAATCTTCCTCAAAAAATTTCCAAAGTTTCTATCTAGAGAAAAGCTTTGTGAAGCAACTATATTATATATTGCTTCATTATTTCTGAAAATTTACCAGGGCATGACCCTATGTAACTTACCTACACCAAATTTGAGCTCATTTCATTTATCCAATTTCTCTCACTAATTTTCCCAAGTTTCTGTCCGAGGAAGAGCATTGTGAAAGAAGTACCACTTTCGCATGTCCAAATGGTATCAATTTACTACAGTGCTTTCCTATGCCCAAATAACCATCTTCCACCAAATTTCAGCTCAATCCATTCATTATTTTGAGCCCACCTTAAACATTCATATTTCTGTCCAATGTGGTACTTTGCAAAGGAAGTACCACCTAGGCTCCTCCATTTGAGCTGAAAATTTGTGAAGACAGTCTTCTTAGTAGATGGTCATCCTCAGCCAAAACTCACGCCCATTCTCCATGTGCATTTCCCGTGCCGCTAATCAAATACTTGGCTGCTAATTCATGTTTCAGCATAGTTCGGTCTCCTCGTGAGAATCTTCTGTTGTCATTTTCTTCCTAGAACCTACATGGGGAGTGCCCAACCCACTATACATGCCTAAGATGCCCATAATGCATGGCAATGCCACGGTCACACGGTGACCACGCGGCGAGCATGCAAGTTTACGCGCTGTGGAGTTGGGGCACTCGGCCACCGTCCAAACCTCGATGTATCGCCACCAAACCATGTATTTTTGATTAAATAGATACTTATGTCACTAGAAATGATTTAAAAAAATAATAATGAGCAAACTATAAGGCAGCTGTAGTTCAATTTTGTCTCGGTTCCTATTGAACCGACAGAGTTTTGTATTTTTCACGAGAGGTGGATCAAAAGCATTCGACACCCAAATATTTTGTCAATTCTGCATTAAATATGACCTAATATTTTATAAAAATGATTTTTTCCAATTTTACAACAAATATTTGGTAGGTCCTTCACAAAATTTTTTATTTTGGGCACTCGCAAAAAGGAAAATGAATTTTTTGTGCAAAGAACATGAAAACTCCCTTTGGCAACATTGTTTGCCATTTCAACATGCACCCTTGTGCACAATATGAGATCATTTGAAGAAACTATGCCATGAATGTGGCCATAAGATTGATCATTTGGCTTGAAAGCCATGAATCTTCACACATGATAACTCATTTCTGAGAACATTTTTTTAAAATAATTGTTGTATTACAAGTTTACCTATTTTGTTGGTAACTTGGTCACGTATTATGACACAATGTGAAGGTTTTGCATTTTTTTGATTTTTTTGAATATGTTATGCTCGTTTCAAATTGTGTTGCAAAATGGCGGGCATGACCGTTCATAGCTAGAGGTTGAATCTTGCCAAAATTTTATTGGATCTCTGATTTAATAGATACTTATTTACCTAGAAATGAATTTTGGAAAAAATCATGAGCAAACTATGAGGCACCTGTAGTTCAAATTTATCTCGGTTCCTATTGTATCGGCAGAGTTTTGTGTTTTTCACTAGAGGTGGATCAAAACTTAGGACAGCCAACCATATTGTAAATTATACATTAAATGTGGACTAATATTTTAGAAAAATGATTCGGTCCAAATTTGCAATAACTATATGGTAGGTCCTTCACAAAAAAATTCATTTTGGGCGCTCGGAAAATGGAAAATGAATTTTTCGTCCAAAGAAAATGAAAAATTTCTTAGACAACATTGTTTGTTATTCCAATATGCACCCTTGTGCACAATATGATATCATTTGAGCAAACTATGCCATGAATGTAGCTATAAAATTGATTATTTGGCTTGAAAGTCATGAATCTTCACACATGATAGCTCATTTTTGAGAACCTTTTTTAAAAATAATTGTTGTATTATAAGTTTATTATTTTTCTTGATAACTTGGTCACATATAATGACACAATGCGAAGGTTTTACATTTTTTTTGATTTTTTAGAATTTTGCATGCCGTTTCAAAATGCGGTCAAAACAACGTGCATGACTATTCCTAGCTAGGGGTTGAATATTGGAAACTTTTGGTGTTTATATGATTAAATAGATTATTTTGTACCTATAAATTAGTTTTTCAAAAAATAAAAAGCAATCTATGAGACATCTACAGTTCAAATCTGACCCACTTCCTATTAAAAAGCGGGAAATTTATCTTTTTCACGAGAGGTGGCTCAAAGCTTTTGACACCCAAATATTTAGTCAATTGTACATTAAATATTCCCTAATATTTTATAAAAATTATTTGGTCTAATTTTGCAACAAATATATGGTAGGTCCTTCACAAAAAAACTCATTTTGGGCACTCGGAAAATGGAAAATGAATTTTCCGTCCAAAGAAAATGAATAATTTCTTAGAGAACATTGTTTGTTATTCCAATATGCACCCTTGTGCACAATAGGATATCATTTGAGCAAACTATGCCATGAATGTAGCTATAAGATTGATCATTTGGTTTGAAAGCCATGAATCTTCACACATGATAGCTCATTTTTTAGAACACTTTTTAAAATAATTGTCATATTGTAAGTTTATTATTTTTCCTAGTAACTTGGACACATATAATAACACAATGTGAAGGTTTTACAATTTTTTTGATTTTTTCTGAATTTTGCATGCCCATTCCAAAATGTGGTCTAAATGATGGGCATGATCATTCCTAGCTAGTGGTTGAATTTTGGAACAAGATTGGTGTTTATCTGATTTAATTAATACTTACGTACCTAGAAATGATTTTTGGAAAAAATAAAGAGGAAACTATAAAGCAGCTACAATTCAAAATTGACCCGCTTCTAGCTGAATCTACGAAAAATTGTCTTTTTCATGAGAGGTCGATCAAAGATTTTGACACCCAACCATTTGGTCAATTATACTTTAAATATGGCCTAATATGTTATAGAACTTCTTTGGTCCAATTTTGCAACAAATATTTGGTAGGTTCTTCACAAAAAAACTCATTTTGGATAATGGAATAATGGATGAGCGGTGGACAGAAAACTTTTAAGAGGGAACCATTTGGTCAATTTGTACATAAAATATGGTCAAATATTTTTGAAAATTCGTGCGGTCCAATTTTGTAACTAATGTTTGATAGGTTCTTCACATAGGTGAAAACAAAGAGGAGAAAAAAAGAAAAAACACATTTACATAAGCTTAATCTCATTGGTTGAGATGTTTGTGCCATGGATTGATGACATGGCACATATCCATCTATCCATTCACCCACCCGTGGCCAAACCCTAACTTCACTCCTCCCGTTGGTCCCCTCTCCCCTCTCCCCCTATTCAGATCTAGTCCTCGCTGCCGCTACCTACCTCAAGCCGGCCCCGCCACCCGCGCCCGCACACCACCACCCTTTCCGTGACCACCATCCGCTCCTCCTCGCCTCCCGGAGGACGCAGATCCCACGCCGCTCTTCCTCCGCTGACCCGCCCTATCTCGGAGGCCTCACTCGCTTCCTTTCGCCATAGGGACACCGTGCTCGTCCCACCCTCAGAGCTGCACCTCCACTGTCATCTCTGCTGGCTCCTCGCCGATGCCTCCGCCCCCACCCCTTCCCCGTCCAGCGGAGACCCGACGGCGCCTCACCTACTCCGCGCGCCGCTCGATGAGCTCGAGGCCCTGTGGCTATGCCATGTCCGGGACAGGTGCCCGTTCTAGTACGTGGTCAGGGATGAGTACTGGAAGGACCTATTGGTCGCCGTCCGAGATGGTGTGCTCATCTCGTGGCTCGAGACGGAGGCCATCGTGGTCTCGTGGACATCATCGCCACCACCGACTACGAGTGGGCATCCTGGTCCTCTCCCTCATCTTCCTTGACGGTGGCATCTAGATAAGCCACCAGACAGGGTGTGGGCCACCGCTTCTCCAACATCATCTGCAACAAGGCCGACATCGACATGAAAGAGGTGAGGAACCATCCCCCTTTCTCGCTAGATCTCGTCGTGGTGGGTGGGGGGCTGAGCCGTGCGCTGTCTTTTGTGGTGGTGTGCAGGGCTAAAGAGCTTTCCACGGAGGAGATGGATTGTCTAATGGCGTTGGTGCACAACCCGCGAGAGTTCAAGGCGCCAGACAGGAGTACTACATGATGGGAGTTTCTCCCAGTTCGTCTCCAAAGCCGTCGACATGAAGCTCAGGGATGACCTTGAGAGGCTCAAGAAGATCAGGTATAAACTCCTCCCCCTCTTGTTTGTTTTTGCTTCATACTATTTAGTGGTTGATCGATGATTAGGTGCTAGGTTCAACTGGTTATGATGCTATTAACTAACATCTTGCACATGCTTTAGTAATAGAAGTAGTTGATATCTCACCCAGTAATTTATAGACTAGTCTTGAGATTGGCCTAGTGGGTTTCTGGAAGCAGATCTCGAGACATTAGAATGCCTGAAATGCGTTTATTCTGTTGTTCTTTGATGGGAATAGTGTTGTTCTGGTAGCATGTACTAACTTCATGTGCTTCATTCTATACTGGTTTATACATAGAGCAATGTGGATGGAGTTTAATTTCCAGTCGGTATAGTCTCCTTATGCTACTCTTTTGTTGCAGGTAATTAGAATGTAGTAGGTTTAGTATGAATGTGTCTTAATCTATTGGTTGGCCTCTGGCCAGTTCAGTTGGTATCTAGTCTAGAATAAATTATTTTCCCATTTTTTCTTTCCTTGCTGGACATGTGATGCTACAAGTGCTGTTGTTGTTGCTGCTGTTTACTACTCCCACCGTAAAGAAATATAAGAGCGTTTTAGTGATCTAAATTCTCTTATATTTCTTTATAGAGGACATGGTATTATTGTTAGCTACATATATACTCACCATTGATTCATGCTCTTGTGGTTAGGATTCTACTCGTCGAAGTGATGCTTTTGCATTGCTTTCCTTCATCACGCACCTCTAAACTATATGATATGTCCTTATTGATTTGACCTCAAAATTTCTGACTCCTCCTATCCATGTGCAACAGCGATGCTTTGGATTTCATCCGTGCTATAGAGCACAAGGGCTTCATGGCCAACCAAGGTGCATGGTGCTCGCAAGCGACGAACGAAGGCTGTTCGACATTGGCTACACTAACCACCACTATGAGCTCCTCCCTTTGCTATGCTACAACCATGCTCTGTTTCATGGGTTAGTTAGGATTTTGTTGCTTTTGGCGCCGTGACTGAGTCCTAGCCGACTATTGCGTTGATGATCAAGTGCCGGTGCTTCATCTGGCTATTTGATTTGCTGCTGGTAATTAGTAGTATTAGAGTGTTGCTGGTTTATTAGGATGTGGCTGAAACCATTGGATGGCCTTCGTGGACATGTTATCCAGAATTATTACTTGTCCCATTTTTGTTAGCTAGAATAGTAAATCTTTGTATTTGGTGAACATTAGTATCTAACTCAGTTGTGCCCCGTTGATATCTTACTAATGTTAATTGTTACTCTCATGGTGCTGATATCGTTCATAATATGTATCTCTTTTGGTTCCCGTTATTCTCTCATGCCTTTGTGATGTTAGTATGCATGCACTGACTAGTATTGTTTGATCTTGTCGTTGAATGGATGGTCATGATAATATAATGGTATTTTGTTTTAGGAGTAGTATGCTACAGTGAGCTTTTTTAAACGACCTGCACTTGTGCCATGCATATTCATATTGTGTCTTTGTTTCCTGTATGAACGAGTATCTCATTTTAACTAATTAGAGGGAAAAATCATTGTACTTGTTGAATTTGTGTCATCATTCCGAAGATTGTCCTTTTTTGAATGGTCTGTTCATAATATATTGGCTCCAGTTTTTTCTGATTCTTCTTTGTTGTTTCATGTGACAGGACGACCATGGAAGACATGATGATAGTTCATATTGTCGTTATGTTAGCCCAGTGTAGCAAAGGTCGCCTATTTAGTCCTGCATTGAGTTCCATATGACTTGAGCAGGAGCCCAGTTTGTACCGATTGTCATTGTGATTGTCAATATATATGTGTAACTGTGATTGTATTTGTATCTGTGTTGCTACACTAGTAGAGCTTGTAACCATGTCACATGGCACGAGCAGGGGGGCATTAAGTAGTTATTACACTTGTAGAGCTTGTATCTTGTGTTATATGATGTAACAGGTTCATTATGGTTACTATTATTTGAAGTATTATATTTTTTTTCCTGGTTATTTATTTACCGTCAAGTTATTATCTGAAGAATATGATGCTGACAAAAGAGCCCCACTTAATAAAACCTGGCAAATAGGACCCACTTGACTAGACAACAAAAAAATTGATTAAAAAATGCCATGACCCAAAAAATAAAAAGGCTGAATTGCTAGGCCAGGCCCATCTAGCTAGCGAAAATTAACAGGAAAAATGTATATTAAAAAGGCTGAATTAATGGGCTCGGCCCATATAGACACCGAATTGGACCGGGCTGAATCTTATCAACGATCAATCCAATTGGTCGCAATTTTGCCACGTCAGCTTGCCATGTTGGATCCGACGTGGCTTGGCCAACTAACCAACGACCAGAACAATTGGTCATAGGATCAACGACCTTTCATTTTGGTCGTTACCTTTTACGACCATATCACAAAGAAGGTCGTTATAGTTCATTAACGACGGCTAACTTTTGACCAATGGTTTTTGGTCATAAAAAGGGGGAAAATGGAAAACTGTGACCATTCAGTCACCAATATCGATGGTCACAACTTGACATATTTCTTGTAGTGATCGTCGGCTCCACCCTGCACGGCATCGCCTGCTCGCGGCCGGTTCGCGTCATCCACACGCCCGTCGTGCCCCTGTCGCACCGGGCCTCTCCGCGCCTCCCTCCGCGCATCCGCTTGGCCGCCCGTCGCCTTGGTCGTCCCCTCAGCTGTTGTCGCCCCGGCTTCGCCCCCGCGCTCCGCCTCCCGGCCGGTCTTCACGCATCGGCTGCCCGCATCGACTCCGCCTTCCCCCTCCCACGTCCCGGACGGGCTGGCTCCGCCACCAGCCATGCCGGCCTCCTGCGTCCCGGCCGACGGCTCGCCCCACGCGCCCGCGCCAGCTACTACCACGTCCCACCCGCGGCTGGGCCACCGGCTATCGGCTCGCCCGTGCTCCCATGCCTGCTAGAAGATAGAAGTGGAGTGTGTAGCTGGTTAGTAAAAAAGGGCCGGCTTTAAAAAAACTGAGCCCACGTCCACTCAGTCCGCGGGACCGCCCATCCACTTCGTCGTGTGGCTGGCTGGCCTGCCTGCCTTGGCTCCGACCCGACTGGCTGGCATGACCATCGGTCGCTGGAGGTCTGATGGCCAAACTAAGCGGGTGCGTCGGTGCACCAGCGCGCTCCGCTCGCACAAGGCCACGCCGATCGTCATCGACACCAACCGTCCCGCCTACGAGAAAATCAATGATCATCCTCGCTCGGAGGCTCGGAAGCTATTCCCGACAGAGGACATGTGCAAAGGACCCGATGTCCGTCCTTGGCAGCGCCTCGCGCTCAACAGCTGGCGGACACCGCGCCCACCCTCGGTAGTGCCTCGCGCTAAACAGTCGGCGGACACCGTGTCCGCCCTCGGCAGCGCCTCGCGCGCAACAACCGGCGAACCTCGCGTCCGCCCTCGGGAACGCCTCGTGCACAATTGTCAGAAGACCCCGCGTCCGCCCTCGCCAGCACCTCGCGCCCAATAGCCGACGGACCCCACGTTCGCCCCCGACAAGGCCCCACGCCCATCAGTCGGCGGACCCCGTGTCCGTGCCAAATAGGCCCCCGCGCCCATCAGTCGACGGACTCCTCTCCCGTCCCCAACGTCCTCGATGCCATTTTCTGCTTCAGCAAGGACTCCGCGTCTGCATCCGGCAGTGGCTCGCGACCATTAGCCAATGGACCACGCGTCTATGCCTGGCAACGCCTCGCGCTCATCAGCCGACGAACCACGCGTCTGCCCCTGGCAGCGCCTCGCATGCATCAGCCAGACCATGTCGGCTTCAAGCCACGCCGATCGACATCGACACACCACCTCGCCGGCACCAGAAAGCAATGTGAGATCTCCACCCGCATATCCTTGCAACGTACACATGAATGGATACCCCGAGCGACCCTCAGGGCCATGCCCGCGTTCGTTTCTACTACTTTACTGTTCACCACGACGCCAGCTAGCCTCGGCCCGGGGGTTGGCCATTTGGCCTGATACGTTCATACCCATAGACGACTTAGTAGCTTGTATGGTACCAATGCCTACTCTTTGTCTCAGCTACAACTAGCACCGTGACTGTCCGGCTAGCGAGAGCACAAGCCGGAGGTCACCACACGCGAAAAGCGTCTGAGGAGAAAACGTCTGGGGCGATCTGGTCGTTTCATTTACAAGTCTTTGCTTGGTTGAGTATGCTCCCATAGTCTGAGTATTGTATGCTCCACTCCACGGCCCACTCTCGCCTCAGCTACAGACCGGCTCCTGGCTGTCCGGCTAGCAAGAGCGAAAGCCAAAGAGTGGAGAGAACATGAAAAAGAGTGAAGGGGGCTCAGGCAAAGCCGAATCGATACGCTCTGCATAAACTTGCATCACCAAAATCAAATATTTGACACATCTGCATCGACTAAACTTGTCTTTTGCGCGATCATTTCCATGAGGAACCTCCTCGCTCGGAGGCTCGGAGGCCTCTCCGGGCAGGGCCCCGCTCCCATCAGCCGGCGGACCCTACGTTTGCGTGCAGCAGTGCCTCATGCTCATCAGCCCGCATTCCCCGCGTCCGTGCCCGGCAGCGCCTCGTGCTCGACAGCCGGCGGACCCCACGTCCGCCCTCGGCAGGGCTCCACACCCATCAGCCGTCGGACCTCGCGTCCACTCCTAGCAGCGCCTCGCGCTCCATAGCCGGCAGATCCCGCGTCCTCCCTCGGCAGGGCTCGATGCACATCAGCCGGCGGACCCCGCGTCCATGACTGACATAGTGTCGCGCTTGATAGCCGGCGGACCCCGCGTCCATGCCCAGCAGCACCTCGCGCCCATCAGCCGGCGGACCCTCCACCCGCCCCCGGCTGGGCTCCACGCTCATCGGCCGGTGGACCCTGCATCCGCCCTCGGCTAGGCTCCGCGCCCAGCAGCCAGCGGACCATGCTTCTGCACCCAACATCCCTGACGCCACCGTCTACTTCAGCAACAGCAAAGATCCTCCGCCTGACTCTTCGCGTCGCCAGGAGGCTTGGAGGCTACATCCAGCAGGTGCGCTGGTGCGGCCCCACTAGAAACAACCAGCTGTTGGACACCATGTCCATGCCCGGCGAGGCCCCCGCGCCCATCTGCCTACGGACCCCGCGTCCATGCCGGACAGGGCCTCGCGCCCATCAGTTGGCGGACCACATCGTCCTCGCCCGACGTCCTCGACGCCATCATCTACTTCAGCGACAGCAAGGACACTCTGCCCGACTCTTCGAGCCACCCGGAGGCTCAGAGGCTACACGCAGCTGGTGCGCTGGCGTGCCTCCACTGGAAGAAAGCCACACTGTCCTCGGCCCGCGATCGACCATCATCGACAACTTGTACAACAACAACGACAACAGCGAAAACCCTTCGCCCAACTCTCCAAGTCGTCAAGACACTCAGAGGCTACTCTCGGGGGGATTACCCCCGGGTAGGCTCAAGAAGACAACTCAACATTTTAAAACACCAGGGGAGGCGCCCTAGGTATGCCAAGCCCAATGAATCAACAAGGCAACCGAAGAAGTGAAAGCAGAAGACAAAGCTGTGGCCCGGCCGGCTGGCTCCTCCCAGCCGGCTGCATGCTGCTGGCTCCTCCTGGATGGCTCCTCGACACTACTGAATCAGAAGATTTGTCGTCTGCCACCTCTTTGTCGTCTGCTAGCGGACGACAAAGAGTGACTTTGCCATCAGCTAGTAGAAAGCAGGCAGCAAAGAGGTGGCAGACGGCAAAGGGTGGCTTTGCCATCAGCCACTTCTTTGTCCTCTGCTAGCGCACGACAAAGGAGGTTTTCCATCCGCTAGCAGACAACAAAGATGGAGGGGGCCCACTTACGACCCAGCCTGCAACTTGACCTAACGGCCCCCCTCTTTATCGTCCGCTAGAGGACGACAAAGACGGGGGGGGGGGGGGGGGTCGGCTAACGCCCCCAGCCCACCTCTCTCTCTCTCTCTCTTTCTCTCCCTCTCTCCTCCACATCGCCCCACGACCCCGCCGCCCGCGCCCACCACCACCCCGTCACCCTCGCCGCCCGTGCCCACCGCCGCCCCGTCGCCCCCGCCGCCGTGCACCCCCGCATCTGCGCCCCCCCGCCCACGCCCACCGCCCCCGCTGCCACGCGCCCTCGACGCCACCGCCACCCCGCCCCTCTCTCCCTCCCCGGCGCCCCCGACAACCCACCGCCCCCGCCGTGCCACCCGCCGCCCCCGACGCCCCATCGCCGGCGTCGGCCTCCTCCACCTCCACCAACGCCGGCCTCCACCTCCCCCACTCCGGTGAGCCCCCTCCCCCTCTCTATTTTTTCATTTTTTAATAGTTTAGTTAGTAATTTAGTTAAATCTAGTTTAGTTGTAGTTAGTAATTTAGCTAAATCTAGTTTAGTTGTAATTAGGTTAATTAGTTGTAGTTAATTAGAAGAAGAGAGAAGAAGAAGAGGAGGAGAAGGAGATGAAGAAGAAGAAGAAGAGGAAGGAGAAGAAGAAAAAGAGGAGGAGGAGGAGGAGAAGAAAAGAAGAAAAAGAAGAAGGAGAAAAAGAAGAAGAAGAGGAGGAGGAGGGGTGCGTTGACACCGACGTAACCGGGTCGAGGATCGCCGACACGACACCACCGACACCCCGACCACGACACGACACCCCGACACCACGACACGGCACCCCGGACCCCGACACGACACCCCCGACCCTGACACGACACCCCCACCCCGACACGGCACCCCCGACACCCTGACCCCGACACGACACCCCCCGACACCCTGACCCCGACACGACACCCCCCGACACCCCGACCCCGACACGACACCCCACACCCTGACACGGCACCCCCAACCACGACACAGCACCCCTACCCCGACCCGACACCCCCGACACCCCTACCCCGACACGACACCCCCGACACCCCGACCCCAGCACTACACCCCCGACACCCCGACCCCGACATGACACCCCCGACACCCCGACCCCGACACGACACCCCCGACACCCCGACCCCGACACGGGTCATATATTTGTGAATTATGAGTTAGGTCATATATTTTTTGATTTTGTTATACAGAACATCATATTTATGTTGATCAGGTGGATTTAAATGCGCAGTTGTTTTGTCGCTACGAGGGTCTGGTGTTCGACGACCTCCCCGTGCATTCGACGAGCCCCGCCCCTGCGTTCGTGGGTGATCACAAATGACATCTCCTCTTGTCCCTTCATTTCTTCTATTCTGGTCTTCATGCCGATGAAATTTGCTAGCTATAGGTGTCTTCAATCATCAGTATGCGTGACCACTATGCGTCTCCCGTTCGAAAGGGTTGCATCTATAAATGTGCATTCATTAGCATATTTATAACCGTGATTCTTTCGAATTGTCCAACGTTATCCATGGATGGCCCGAGTATGTGTAGTTTGGGTTCGTTTTCCCATATGCTCTGCTCCGGATCCGATGCAGAAATTCGTCAGTGCCTTCCTATTTGTTCTTCAGGTACACATCCTCTCTGCTTATTGCCGAGACGTGTATCAGGAGAACAACGGGGAGGTGCTGCCGAAATTGTGCGTCGGATCCGGAGCAGAGCATCGGAAAACGAACCCAATCTACACATACTCGGGTGGGATTAGGACCTATCTTTACCTACTAGCGTCTAGGTTGCATCGTTGTAATAAAACTGACAAACTCTATTAACTGATGAATATGGTTTGCTGAATTATGTATATATTTTGTGTGTGTCCAGTAGCTAGGCAAGATGAGTGATCGTGGGTGGATGTACACCGGTCACACTAGTCAGAAAGACATGACCCGTGAATGGATAACAAAAGCCAAGGTGTTTGTGAGAGTCGCATTTGCAAATGGACAGAAAAGAACCTGGTGCCCTTGTGTCGATTGCGACAACTGTAAGAAGAAGTCAGAGTTTGAAATGATCAAACACCTGCAGAAGTGGGGTTTTACGCCTAATTATATGGTCTGGAAATTTCATGGTGAGTCTACCCAACATGCCAGAGATGAGGTGGTTCGTCGTCGCATAGACGAGCATGGTACCGGGATCGAAGACATGGTGTAAGACTTTGATGATGCTCGGGATTCAAACAATGAGATGGAGGAATCTGCAAAGGCCTTTTATGAAATGTTGGAGTCTTCAAAACATCCTCTCCACGAGCACACTGAGCTTTGTCAGCTGGATGCCATCGCGCAAGTAATGGCTCTAAAGGCTCAGTTCAACCTAGGCAGAGAATGCTACGACGCGATGATGACGATATTTGGACGTTTTCTATCCAAAGGCCATGTATTGCCACCAAGCCTGTACCAGTCAGACAAAATCCTACATGCGCTTAAGATGCCCTATGAGAAGATAGATGCCTATGAGAATGGATGCGCCTTATTTAGGCTTGAGTCTGCGGGCTTGAACTATTGCCCCATTTGCAATGCTTCCAGGTATGTTCTGGTAGACAATGGTATGGGTGAAAAGAGTCAGACCAAAATCCCCATTAATGTTCTTCGGTATCTACCAATCATACCAAGACTTCAACGTCTTTTCATGGTCGAAGAGACGGCCAGACAGATGACGTGGCATAAATTGGGCAAAAGAACAGAACTAGATGCAGATGGGAATCCGATGTTGGGACACACTTCAGACGCTTTTGCGTGGATGCACTTCCATGCATTACATAAGGATAAAGCGGCAGATCCAAGGCATCCTCGAGTTTCCATCAGCACGGATGGGTTCAATGTGTATGGTATGACGGCAACACAATATAGTTGTTGGCATGTATTTGTCATTCCACTCAATCTCCCCCCAGAGAGATTATGAAAAGAAAGAACATTTTCCTGACGTTGATAATTCCAGGGCCCAAATATTCGGGGAAGAATATGAATGTGTACATGCAACCGCTTAAGGATGAATTGCAGGCAGCCTGGGATAATGGGATCAAGACATACGACACCGCTACAAAAAAGAAATTCAAAATGCATGTGTGGTACATGTACTCGATGCATGACTTATCGACGTATGCGCTATTCGTTGGTTGGTGTGTGCATGGAAGGTTTCTGTGCCCCACATGCAAGGCAGCTCTTCAGTTCCGTTGGCTAGAGGCGGGTCGCAAGTTTTCTTGCTTCGACATGCATAGATAGTTCCTAGATCCTGACCATAAGTTCAAAAAAGACAAGAAGAATTTCATCAAAGGTAGAGTTGTCAAAAACACTGCACCACCTGTGTTGACAGGCCAACAGATCCTGGATCAGATAAACGCTCTTGAGCCGGATCCAGATCGTCTAGGCTATTTCAAAGGGTATAATACGGAACACGCCTGGACTCACAAGATATGTTTGTGAGACCTGCCTTACTTTAAAGACCTCCTTTGCCCACACAACATCGACGTGATGCACACTGAAAAGAATATTGTGGAGGCCCTTTTTGGTACATTGTTCGACATAGAGGGGAAGTCGAAGGATAATCCTAAGGCTAGAGTCGACTAGGAGGCTCTATGTGATAGACCGTTACAAAACATTCGACAACCGAAAGGAAAGAAGAACTGGAGGAAGCCAAAGGCATGGTTCAATCTTGGAAGGCCATCTATGAGGGAAATGATCTTGTGGGTGAAAATGCAGTTGATGTTCCCCCATGGGTATGCAGCGAATCTAAAGAGGGGAGCGAGTCTTGACAAATTGAAAATATTTGGTCTCAAGAGTCATGATTGGCACATATGGCTTGAGCGGGTAATGTCGGTGATGTTGCGTGGCTTTATCCCTCAGGATGACTGGCTAGTACTTGCAGAGCTAAGCTATTTCTTCCATGATCTTTGTGCAAAGAACTATCTCCTAACGTGCTAGACGAACTGGAAGAGTTGGCACCGGAGTTGATCTGCAAGTTAGAAAAGATCTTTCCACCGGGATTCTTTAATCCAATGCAACATTTGATTTTGCATCACCCGACCGAGGCAAGATTGGGGGGGGGGGCGTGCAAAATCGTTGGCGCTTCACAACTGAGAGGATGCAGAAGACGCTTCGAGCAAAATGTAAAAATAAACGTAGAGTTGAAGCATCGATGGCTGAGGCATTCATTACTAAGGAGGCGGCAAACTTCGTGACAGCACACTAGAAAGCCAAGAATCGTCATTTGCATAATCCGAAGCCTCGGTACAATGATGGCGACCGTGAAAAGGGTCGATCCAACCTCAGCCTATTCCAAAGGAAGCTCGCACCAGTCGGTGCTTCGAAATCAATAGCGTTGGATGTCGAAGAATGGCAGACCATTTCGTTGTATATCTTGAACAACCTAACAGAAGTGCGGCCATACATCGAGTAAGTTCTCGGTACATTGTTTCGCAACTTCAAATTCCTTTGAAATGCTCTTATTCCCGGATATGTGATACAGTCGATACGTCGCCAAATTCTCGGATGGAGCGGTGATCCAAAAGGATTCCATCGAAGAGTATGAGCTTCTGGCAAAGCATGCAGGCGGCTATCCCGGTTTCATCTCTTGGTTCAAGCAAACAGTAATTTCCATTAATCATACGATTTCATTTCTTCGCCACTTTGCGGCAAATGCAACTATCCATTCATATTAAACTTGTAGGCTAATGCAGAGTCTATGGACTCCGAATTGAGACAAGTCGCTAATGGTTTTGACTATAAGGTCCGTTCATTTGACAAATACGACATCAACGGGTATCATTTTCTTACTTTTGGCAAAGAGCTATCTATGTCCGACCGAAAGTCTACAAATTATTGCGTCTTCGCTGTTGGCGAAGGAGGGGTTGAGTATTATGGAAGAGTTGAAGCAATTTATGAACTTACATTATTTGGTGAAAACCCACCAAACGTCGTAGTCTTCAAATGTTATTGGTTCCAGCCGAAGGAGACTAGAAGGACTCATGAACATATAGGTCTAGTCGAAATTAAACAAAGCACCCATTTAGATGTTCCCGATGTCTATATTACGGCTCAACAGGTGACCCAAATTTTCTATCTACCGTGGGCCTGCCAAACGGATCCAAATTTGAAAGGTTGGGATGTCGTTTATGATGTGTCGTCACATTTTAAACCACCTCCCCTCAATGAACATGATTATGAACCTCACATTAACCCAGACACATATGAAAGAGAATTCTTCCAAGAAACACGTGTTTCCAAAAAACGTTTCAAGAACCGCTCTACTTCACCCCAGAACATTGAGGTTGACAGCGACAGTGAACCCGACTTCACCCCTGAGCCGGAACAAGAAGAGACGGAAGAAGAAGAGGTTACTGCTACGGATGACCTGCCAATGCTTGACCGATTACATAGAGGCCTTCCACATGTTGATGCATTTATTGATGATGCTGATGAGCATGTCATTACTTATAGTGATGATGATTATGCATTTATTGATCCCGGAGTATATATAGACGATGAAGATTAATGTTAGTAATGTGAGGTATTCGACCAATCCTTCGGCGTCTGCCGCAACCCCGACCGGTCCTTCTACGTCTCACCCTGGCGCAAACCCGACCGGTCCTCCACCTCCATGATGATGGTAAGTTTTCCCAAGTGTTTTGCTTAACAAATGCATACTTAGCTTAAGAAATGACCTAATTAGCTCCAAAATGACCTATACTTATCTTATTTTCCTCAAAAATGACATAATAACCTTACTTAGCTCCAAAATGATATATTCTACCTAGGATAGCTATAAAATGACCTATACTTAGCATTTTTCCTCCAAAATGACTTGATATGCTTAGTTAGCTAGAAAATGGCATAACTACCTAGGATAGCTCAATAATGATCTATAGCTAGCTTAGCTAGTTCATTTATGACATAATTAGCTCACTTAGGTACAAAATGGCATAACTACCTAGGATAGCTCAATAATGATCTATAATTAGCTTAGCTAGTTCATTTATGACATAATTAGCTCACTTAGGTAAAAAAATTGGCATAATAACCTTGGTTTAGCTCCAAAATGACCTATACTTAGCTTATTTTCCTCAAAAATGACATAATAACCTTACTTAGCTCCGAAATGATAAATTCTACATAGGATAGCTATAAAATGACCTATACTTAGCATTTTTTTCTCCAAAATGACTTGATATGCTTAGTTAGCTAGAAAATGACATTACTACCTTGGAGAAGAGGAGAGGAGAGGAGAAAATGAAAGAGAAGATAAATTCTTCTTCTTCTTCTTCTTCTTCTTCTTCTAGCTAGTCTTCTTCTTCTAGTCTTCTTCTTCTTCTTCTTCTTCTTCTAACTTCCTTCTTTCCCAATTTGCAGATTTGCTTTCGATGAGGAAGCTTGCGTTCATGGAGTCTACTCTTCTGCTTGTGCTTCCTTTTTGTTTTCATTTTGTAGGATGAACAATGTGAAACTTGCTACCTATATATGTATGTATGGATGAAACCATCGTATGCTTGTTGTGGGATATGATGGCTAGCTATATATGTTGCATATGGACTTTTCATTTGGTATGTATATATATATGTGTGTGTTGGATGGTCATATCCATATGCCAGGGATATGATTTGGTATGTATATGTGTTCTTATGCTTGTTGAAAGTATTTTCAAATGTGTGTGTGTATATATGTGAAATTGAATGAATTTAATAAAAAACAGAAAAAACAGGGGCTGTGTTGGCTCTTTGCTGTCTGCGGCAAAGAGCTTTGTCGTCTGCCAGCGGACGCTAAAGCTGCCATGTGGTAGCTACTTGTGCAACCTGGGGTAGCGCCAGGCTGGCCTAGGTGGGTTCTTTGCCGTTCGCTGGCAGACGGCAAAGACCAGGTTCTTTTCCGTTCGCTGGCAGACGACAAAGACCAGGTTCTTTGTCGTCCGCTGGCAGACGGCAAAACATGCCGTTAAGCCCTTAACGGAGCTACGTTGTCACGTATGCCGTCCATGCCCTTTGCCGTCCGCTGGCAGACGGCAAAGATGGAAAGGTCTTTGCCTTCTTCCAGAAAACGGTAAAGCGCCCTTTACCGTGGCTCAGCCGGACGGTTGGCCGTCTGCTGGCAGACGGCAAAGCCTTTGCCGTCCGGGATGCATGCCTTTGCCGTCCGAGATGGCTGACGGCAAAGTGCCTGATTCCTGTAGTGCTCTTGTTTGGCTCCTCCCGGCTTGCTCCTCCCAGTTGGCTCCTCCTGGCCGGCTCCTCCTCTCCGGCTCCTCCTAGCCGGCTCCTCCTGGCTGGCTCGTCCTGGCCGGCTGCCGGCTGCGGCCCGACAAAGTCAGCTCCAGGCGTCCAATCGGACACGAGATGACGACACTGTAGATGACAGACTGCAGAGCCTTCCACCCTGCTACAGTCGGGCACTATTGGCGAATAGTGCGCCTCTATGCACCTGTCACGCGTCACTTCATTACGCTCCAATAGTGACACACTGTAGCCTACATCATGAGTCATATCACATGTCACCTCCAATAGTGTAGTTAGGCTATGTGGGCCACCCCTTGTCCCCTGGACCTCCCTCATTTCTCTCAATTTCCCCTCTCACTCTCACACATGAGGCCATGAAAGGGAGCAGACAGCTCCCTCTTCCCCCCTCAAACACAGCTCCAGGAGCAACCCTATATTGCAAATAGACCTCATATACAGACATGCAGGAGTAGGGATATTGTCTCTCTAGAGAGCCCCAAACCTGGGTAAAACCACCGCGTGCCGTTACCCTATCCCGTCCTGGATCTCCACTGTAGCCTTGCTCTCACCTCTTAAGCCATCCCATGGCATCTGCCGTTCTTGCGGCACCACCCGTGAGCAAACGACGACACAACTTGCCAAGTATTATCACTCCCGTATCATGATCGCTCCTGCAGATTTCTGTCGATGCCTTCTTCCTCCTCTAGAACAACTCCATCGCAGCCTCAAACAACCTAGCTCATGATACCACTTGTTAGAATAAATCTAAAGCACTCCGTTGATCATTCGAAGACCAAGCAATCACACGAGGTACGACATCGAGAGTTATTAACGAGGTTCACCGATATGGCTACATCCCTGGGGCATGACTACCGACACTTCTCCCCGTGACACTGTCACAATACTGCACCCTAGCCGCCCTGGGCACCGGCACATGCTGCCGGCTCCCCTGCGTCTTGTGCTATTATGTTGGCATGGATTACATCATGTGTCTACTTTCACTGTATATGAGAGGCCTAGGATACAAGTGTCCTATTAGGACATGACTCCATGTAACATCTAAGCACAATACTACTCAGAGTCCAAGTATAATCTACTTTGTACATAATATTCGACACAACTCTAACATATGTACGCAAATATAGAGACACACAACTCTGCTCTCATGAGACGCGATTGAGACAGATTCTGCACGCACACACTCTATTCTCGATGCCTCCCAACCCCAAATGGTTATAGCTGAATTGAAAAGTAAGGCATCAAGGGGACACTAGACTATTAATAACGAGCACCCCTGGCTGAATCTAAATGCAGGGCCATCAGGGAAATCCAAATGCAGGGTGAGTATGATATGCATGACCCGTCACGGTGACTATATCAACACTCTGCCCTAGGGGATGCAAGCGACCAGTAGAGCATCATACAACCTACCTAGTCTATTTGATTTATTTTTCGATCACAAGAGCTCTCTCCTACTATGTGTGGTGTATGTATATATAAGCCGCAAAAAAACAACTAGTGGCTAGTGTAGAATGGGTATTTCTTCGTTGCTAGTACTCCTTCCATCTCAAAATAAGTGTCACAAAATTGGGACGAAGGGAGTATTATTTATGTGGTCCAACATGCTTTGTTTTAAAACCATGAAATAAAGTGTTTCTGATATGCCTACTCTCTGCATGTGGGCATCGGAAGAAATAAATCTTCCTTAAAACAAAGTACCACACTAGTTGGGGAAAACATCATTTTTACCTAGCAAAGGAGAAAGAGGCGTCCTTGATGCCGACGGTGGTAACACAGGTGAGGATGTGAATGGCGGACAGGGTACAGAGTGCTTCTTTGTTCCGAAATACTAGTAACCACGCATGTATAATCTCAACCAATTCCTGGAGAATTGCACTCGAAACTTTTGGACACAATGCAAGCACCTTAATCCTCACAATTCACACAAGCATATGTGATGCAGAGAGCAGAAACCTTTACCGTGTTCCTCTCGATATGTCCAATCCCATTCTTATAGACCTTGACATCAGATCTTGCATGTTTTCGACCGCTGCCACCAATAATAATCACCATCGGTGATACCTCGCCATACTACACATGGACGCCTCTCTCCATTTTCGTTAATAATTGAGCTCCATTGCCACTTTTATTCTTAAACTTCATAACAAAAATTTCATCAGTTTTGAAAAAAACTTCACCAATTTGGAAAAGTTCAAAACATTCAAGAAAAATCAATGACTTTGAAAAAAAGTCCACCAATTTGAAAAAATCATATATTTTGAAGAAAACTTCACAAAAATCAAAAAAGTTTACAAGTTTTCAAAAAATGTTCATGCATTTAGAAAATAAGGAAAAAGTAAAATGGAAATAGAAAAAAGGAAACACACAAAGGAAAGAGGGGAAATTAACCCACGAAGTGAGGAAAGAAATAAAATAATGAAAAAGAATTGTCTCACAAATAGGAGGGGTAGCCTAGTGGTTCGTGCGCTTTCGTAGAGGTCGGGTGCTCAATATATTTTCTTAATTATTTTTTTATAACATGTCAAAGTTTATTTTAAACATAGAAAAAAATAGTTGAAATATATCATGGCAACTTTAGTGCAATCATGATGGTAATTTATGTACACTACACATGGAAACTTTTAACCAAAGAAAAAAGTCATCGAAGCATATCATATGAGATCTAGTTTCGAAGATCTCGGCAACAAATTTAATGGTGAAAATGGTTTTTCAACAGAAATTTTCATTTAAAAGATAAAACATTTTAAAGTTTGAAGAACCCAAAAAATTCCCGCTGGCATCATCTTTTTTTTGTCCATGTTTGCATGCATTTTTCTGAGAAATAAATGGCTGGCGTGTCACAATGGTGGCCAGAAGGAAGTTTGGCCCGGCTCTTTTAGCCCAGACGTGTGGGTGGAATTGATCCGTGGCACACGTATGACACTTATCAAGGTCCTAAATTAAAAACCTTGATCCATACAATGTGTTGGTTTCTACAAAATCCATATATGCCTGGCCAGACGTGAATCAAATTTGCTTTTGCAACGTGGTTGCAGGGTAGACTGGTGAGTTCAAATTTTAAACAAGGAGAAAAGTATAAACCTTTTGTTTCTCAACTCTTGACCGAGTCTAGATTTAGTACCTCAACTCTGAAATAGAACGGCTTGCACCCTCAATTATTCAAACCGGACAAGGATAGTCCCTTGACTCAGTTTGGAGTGGTTTTGGGGTTGTCTCACCCTGGTTTTGATAGTCTTGACTCAAATTTGCGTTCTTTTTTCAATCCATGACCATTTTAAAAACGTGTGTACTTTTTCCTACTTCGTATAATCTTTTCATATTCGTGTACCTATTCAAAATTCATGTATGTTTTCCAAATGCATGAACTTTTTTTAAATCCACATAGTTTTTTCATTTGCATTTTTTTAGAATGCATGTACCTACTTTTGAAAAAGCTTCATGAATTTGGAAACATTATAGGAACATGAAGCAACTATGCAAAGTGTAAAAAAGTACGCAGATTAAAAAAGTCCACGAATTAGAAAAAAATATAAGAACTTGAAAAATGTATATGAATTTGTAAAAAGTACGTGAACTTGACAAAAAATACATGGATTTGGAAAAAGAATGAGAATTTTAAAAAACATGGATTTGAAAAATTATGTTGATTTGAAAAAATTATGCGTACTTGGAAAAACTACGCGAATTTGTATAAATTGCCGAACTGGAAAAGTAGATGTGGATTTAAAAAAAGCTCACACAGTTGAAAATATACACAGAGTTGAAGAAACTGAGTGAATTTCAAAAATAATAATACGAATTTGAGTTGGCTATGGACAAAATCAG
The DNA here is from genome assembly GCA_022496015.1 of Hordeum marinum. NCBI lineage: Eukaryota > Viridiplantae > Streptophyta > Magnoliopsida > Poales > Poaceae > Hordeum > Hordeum marinum. Next base: position 50,769,494 of record CM039677.1, read on the forward strand.
GGCAAGTCAGCACCAAAACAGTTCAAAACCGAGACAAGGGACGGTCCTTGTCCAGTTTGAGTAGTTAGAGGTGCCAATTGTACTCTCTCAAAGTTGAGGGGCAAAATATAGACACGACCAAGAGTTGAGAGTCGAAAAGTACTTTTCTTCAAATTAGACTATAAACATGAGCCATGACGAAATTGTTGGGGAACGTTGCATGGAAAACAAATTTTTTCCTACGCACACGCAAGATCTATCCATCACTAATAGAATGTCTGTCTGTAGTCCCGGTCGGGATGGGTCTTTAGTATCGGTTCCCCAACCGGTACTAAAGGGTCGGGACTAAAGGTCCAGACCTTTAGTACCGGTTGGCCCATGGACCGGTACTAAAGGCCCATCACGTGGCTGCCTGCGTGGGCTGGTGGTAGAGGACCTTTAGTACCGGTTGGTGATATTAACCGGTACTAAGTGTTCTGTTTTTTTAGCTTTTAATTAGGTTTTAGTTTTCCTCTCTATTTATTGTGTTTTTCATTCATTTCAAATTTATTTTACGGTGCTACATACTCTAAACATTACACAAGTTGATGCATATATATATATATATATATATATAATATACAATATCTCTTACACAGTATATATACAAATGAAATTACACATCCATATATATTCTGGACTTATAAATTAAGGCTCAAAATCCGGCCGGGACTAGCTAGCTAGTGCTCCGAATGAAATCTCAATTTTCTATTACTGATTTGCTGTCATTATTGAGGCGGGGTAAGTAATAGTGCTCTCCGTTTATATTAATGACATGTCGAAGAAGAAATGCCGCAAATTCCTCTTGAAGTGCTACAAAGCGTTTCTTGGACGAGAGCTTCGACATCATCTGCCAAACCTGGAGTTGTCTTTCACGTGCTCCTCTGCGACGTATACGGTCTTCGGTCTGGATGCGAATGTTCTCGCAAAGGAAGTATCCACATAAACCTGGAGTACTACTTAATTACCTACATCTTTTTTCACTTCAGATTTGGTTTCCATTGACGAACGTGATGAGTTTTTTCTATCATCTTTTTCCAAACACTACGCGGTAAAGGAAAAGAACGAAGGAGTTACTATAATTACTTTTGATATCAGGAAATGATGAAAGAAAACGAGGTCGATAAAGATTTAAATTATCGTTCTATCATAAAATACAAGTCCACGTATGATTGTTCTAGTGTATCTAGTGAGTCGTACACTTGAACAAGTCCATCCGCGAGGATAATATTTAGAAGGATATAGTGGTCTCTGCGTAGAAGTTTATATAATTAAGCAGGCATGCACATAACTGATCAACTACACTTGACAGCGAGCTAGTAAGCAAAAGTAGAATTTGTAGTATACAAGAGAGTAAACACTCACCCCATGTTGTAAGGAAATATTATAGTAGATTTGGTATTAATTAGCGCATCTAGAAATTTTTCCAAGATATCTTCTGTGTCCTTGGCATAATGTTTTACCACATGACCATGAACGGTGTTTTGGTCGATGAACCCAATGTCATCGATTCCCTCTTGTTTCAATTCCCACATCTTCAATCTACAAAATAGCATACAAAAGAACATATATAGTGAGGATAAGCCAATGAACGATATCTTAGCTAGAGACTTAAATTATTAAAGATATAAATCACTTACATACAATAGCAACTAATGAGAGTTTTGTCGATAGAGTCCATGTGGTATAATTGGAAAAGTTCTGAGAATTCAAGACATATGTCACATCCATTGATGTAATGCTCTTTTCTTACTTTGACCATGACTGCCGTCTCCCCTCGCTTTGCTTCACGCAGGTACCAATCATGCAACCATCGCATCGCAGTTGGTAGTTCCTTGTACTGCTCGGGTGTGACAAGTGGTTTTCCGACGACATATTGCATTGCATACTCATCTGCACCGTACTCGTGGATTTCCTCGGTGCCAAGGATTTGGCCAAGAGTGTGACCTGCCACCTCTACTTCTTCGAGGTCGATTGGGTTGCCTTGCACGTCGACTGCTTGGATCGATTGCTTGCTTGGATTGGTACTCACCTTGAGCGGAGAGATCGATTGCTTGGATTGTTCTCCGAGCTGGGGAACTGTTTTCCCGCTAGTAGTACCACCTGTCGTTGATGCCGTACTTTCCGACTTCTTCCTTGGGCTGGGCCGACTTCTCTGCTCACTTGCCTTCTGAATCTGTCGCTAATAGTCTGTCGGCATACGCTCCACATATGCCGGGGGTCGATCAATAAAGTGTTCCATAAAGTGCTCTTGGACTTCCTTGGGTATTACCTCCTTTGGCGGCAGGGTCTTCTTCACAAAAAAGGCTTTCACTTGGCGATCGCTTTCAATTTTGGTTTCCTCTAGTGTCATGTCGTAAGGCAACTTCCTTTTGGCCGGAGGCTCGGGTTTCTTCTTTGCTTTCTTCCGAAGAGGATTGCTGATGGCCTTCCTCTTTTGGGAGCCCTGCTGGTGGGACCGCTGCCGGGGTGGAGTCGGCTCACGCGGCGGAGATCGATATCGACGATATGGACTCGCGTCGTGCTCCGTCCCGAGGTTGGGTGGACTCGCGCTGGGATCCATATCGAAGTGGGATGCCTCTCGAGGTGGGGAAGACTACTGGCGAGGCGGGGAGGACTACTGGCGAGGTGGGAAGGACTGCTGGCGCTGCAATGCCTCTGGCTAGGATCCCTCGCGCTGGACATTGATACTCGGAGGAGCCGATGGCCTTAGCGCCGAGTGTGGAAAGACGATGTAGTCCTTACTCCATAGAATGAGACCACGACCGACTTCTGCCAGTGTGGACTCCCCCTCACCTCCAGGGATGTCAAGCTGTAGTTCATCATATCCTGGCTCTGTTGCGTCCACCGTGACACGAGCATACCCAGCTGGAACCGGATTGAAATGCCAGAGAACATCTGGTGTATTTGGTAAAGCATAGCCCATCGCGACCCGCACGGGTATGTTCTTCATTTTCTGGATTAGCTCACAGGATGCCTTCTCGGTGATATCATCCACAGGGGTGTGACCCAGCGGTGCCCCTGTGGAACCCATGCTGCTTTTCAGCAGTGTAGATGGGTTCCGATCCTCCAGCCGTGGAGTTGCCCTTTGTTGGGTCAGTACCTATATCTGCAGCTACTGCTGCTCGTACTTCTGTTCCAACTTTGAAAGTCAGTCTGCTTCCACCTTCTTTTTTCTTGAACGGCTTTTATAACTGTCCTTCCATCCCGCAAACCCCTCATACCACGGAACAATGCCCACGCCTCATGTTCGTCCTTCGTGTTCGGGATTCCCGAGGGCATGTGTAAGCTCGTCGTTCTCTCTATTAGGGTGAAACCGTCCGTCTTGGGCAGCTTTTATTGCTTCACTCAACTCAGCTGATGCATGCTTCAAACTGGCCAATGCAATGATCTTCCCTGTTGCTGGGTCCAACTTTCCCCCATGCGCAAAAAACCAATTCCTGCACCTCCGGGCCCAGTGGAAGGTTACTGGAGTGATCCCTTCAGCATGCACCTTATTCTCTAATGCATCCCACTTAGGAATGGCTGACTTGTATCCACCTGTCCCTAGTTTATGGTGATACTTTTTTTCTCCGCATTTATCTTATTCTTTACCGACTTCTTCATAGCAGCTTTCGATGTCTTGTACTCGATAAATGCGTCCCAGCGATTCCTTACCTTCTCGTATATTCCTCTGAATTCGGGCGCCTTCTTGCCTCTAGCATTGTACTCGGTCCATAATCTTTTCTTCCAAGTCTGGAATGCGCCGGCCATCTTCTGGAGAGCAAACTCCTTGACTTTGTCCCTTTGGCGCTCTGAGAGAGAATCCGGTAGGATGAAATGCTCCACGAGATCTCGCCAAAGGGCATCTTTAATTCTTTTATCGACATAATTCACTCCTGGTTTTGGTTTGTTTGGCTGAATCCATTCTTGCATTGTGATCGGGACTCCATCCCTAACAACCACTCCGCATTGACGCACAAATGTCTTGGCATTGGCTTTAGCATGAGTCGGTGCACCATCATGTTTGAAAGCATCAAGATTGAGCTTTACGTTGTCGTCCAATATTTTGGCACCACCTCATACCTTCCTACTAGATTGGCTCGATTTGGAGGGCTGATAATTAAAAGAAAAAAGATTTGTTAATATATATATACAAATCAATTAATACACATGTAATGATCACCAAAGGCTAATATGTGTATATACCTTGCCGGACATTGTTAGTTGTTCCGGATTTTGGAACATAAGTTGTTCTTCCTCGGCCTCACATCCATCACCGTAATCGTTCAGTTATTGTGAGCCGTCATCATCATGTGATTCACCCAGAAGGTCCGCTGGGTTTTCGGAGGAGCGTATCATGTCGAAGATGTCCTCTTCATGATCTCTATAGGTATTGTCCATAGCTTAATAACTAATCCATAATAATATAGATAAAGCAAATTAGCATGCATTCAAGAAGCAAAATAGCTGATAGTTAATTAATAATGCATCATCGAATACATATATAGTAGTTCTTAGAAAAGATCTCATCTCATAATCTCGGATAATAGTTAATACATCGGCTAATCCATCGATCTAGCTAATACATCATAATAATACATATATAGTAGCTAATATATCGATCTAGCTAGAACCCTAGTGCCCGACGGATATCGGGGCGGGCGGTGGACACCCAAAGAGAAGGAACCATCACAGGAACATAGCTCATGCGGTCGAATCATACGGATATCAGGGCCTCCGAATCATCCGTGGCCCATGCGGCCGCCACCATAGAACCTCTGGGTCGACGACGGGCTGGCTCCTCACCAAGCTGTGCCGCCCGGAAGGCAGCACCTCCTAGTACCAGTCCGGCAGAGCCTAGTCCCAGACAGGGCCCCTCGGCTCAAGCAAGTGACCTCCTCCACCGACTCGACGATGAGGATGCGGGATCGGCATCGTCGACATCGAGAAGAAACACTTAATTATGAAAACAAATTAAATAAAACTTAGCAAAATTAACACTTAGCATCTAATAAATGAAACAGATGGGGAATAATATCCGGGAATGTTTTCCCAAAGTCTGCATATGAACATTTTCTATATACATCAATCCATCCTTCTATACATACATACATACATGGACAAAAAAATTCTATGAACATAAAAAATTCTAAGAACAAAAAAAATCATCATTACAACATTTATCTCTCTCTCTCTCTCTATATATATCCATCTAAACATCCATCTAACCTCTATCTATCCAAAGCTCTAATGCAAAAAAATGAACTCCAATGCAAAAAAATCTAAACATCCATCTAACATCTCTATCTATCCATCTAACATATCTGTCTAACAACTTTGCCACAACATATCTATCTAAAAATCTAAACATCCATCTAAAAACTTTGCCACAACATATCTATCTATCCATCTAACATGCCTAACATTCCTAAAATTCCTAAAATTCCTAAAATCCCACCATCTAATCCATAGTTAAATTCCTAAAATTCCTAAAAATCAGCTTTTGCATCATAGTACATTTTGGCAGGGCTCGTCGAGGCTCACCGACGGGATGGATCATCGGGGCTCGTTGGGCGGGCCGGCGGGACGACACGTTGGGGGAGGGTTCGGCGACGGTGTTGGGGGCGGCAACGAGGAGAGGGCTTGGGGAGGAGGGAGAGGAAGTCCGGCGACGGCATCACGAGAAGGGCTAGGGGACGGCTCGAAGGCGACGACGTCGGGTAGGGCTTGGGGACGGCTCGGAGGCGACGGCATCGGGCAGGGCTCGGGGACGGCGTCAAGGGCAGCAATGAGCAGCTGGCTCGGGGAGGAGGGCGAGGAGGTTCGGTGACAAGGACCACGGATTCTGGTAGCCTGGCGGCAGCGCAAATAAGCTTCTCCCGATGCGTGGCTCGACCCGAGGCAAGGCCTCCACTATTTATACGTGGAGGACCTTTAGTACCGGTATGTGGCTTGCACCGGTACTAAAGACCCTTTAATACCGGTGCGAGACACGCACCGGTGCTAAAGGTCCACCCCAAAAGTGCACGGGGCGGTGGACCTTTAGTATCGGTGCATGGCTCGCACCGGTACTAAAGTTTTTTTTAATTCATTATTAATTATTATTTTCAGAAAAAACCCTAAACTTTAGAAAATCATAGAAAAAACCTATGACTCCAATGGAAATAAATAATATAGGAAAATATCAGAAAAATATAAAGAATCTATTTATGGCATTTCCATGCATGTTTGAACAACTTAAAATATTGTATAAGACAATTTGATTAAATGACATTTGAAATGTCATATCTTGAGTTTGAAAAACAGTACAAATGAACTATGAAAAGGTTGTAACTTGGCATGACATCATAATTTCACCCACATAGTAACTTCTAAAGAGTTGAGAGGGTTACAGCAAAAACTGGATGCACTTCATGTACAAATTGGACAGTCTCTTTCTAAGTATGAGGGTTTCGGACGAAAACTCATCTATTACAAAGGGATTCCATTTTTAATAACTTATTTTAACTTCATACTTTGTGTGTGTTCAATATGCACCATTCAAAGGCACATCATCAATTTTCAACCCTTTCTGACTTCATTTGATATTTTTCATGCATTTAATGATTTATTTTGAGCTAAATGATCCTGAATTTGAAAAATAGTACAAATGAACTCTGAAAAGGTTGTAACTTGCCATGCCATCATAATTTCACCCACATAGCAACTTCTAAGGAGTTGAGAGGGTTACGACAAAAACTAGAAGCACTTCGTGTACAAATTGGACAATCTCTTTCGAAGTATAAGGGTTTCAGATGAAATCTCATCTATTACAAAGGGTTTCATTTTTAATAACTTATTTTAACTCCATACTTTTTGTGTGTTCAATATGCACCATTCAAAGGAACATCATCAGTTTTCAACCCTTTCTGACTTCGTTTGTTATTTTTCATGCATTTATTGATTTATTTTGAGCTAAATGACCCTAAATTTGAAAAGTAGTACAAATAAACTCTGAAAAGGTTGTAACTTGGCATGACAACATAATTTCACTCAAATAGCAACTTCTAAAGAGTTGAGAAGGTTACGGCAAAAACTGGAAGCACTTTGTGTACAAATTGGACAATCTCTTTCGAAGTATGAGGGTTTCGGACGAAAACTCATCTATTACGAAGGGATTTCATTTTTAATAACTTATTATAACTCCATACTTTTTGTGTGTTCAATATGCACCATTCAAAGGCACATCATCAATTTTCAACCTTTCTGACTTCATTTGATATTTTTCATGCATCTAATGATTTATTTTGAGCTAAATAACCCTGAATTTGAAAAGTAGTACAAATCAACTCTAAAAAGGTTGTAACTTGGCATGACATCATAATTTCACCCACATAGCAACTTCTAAAAAGTTGAGAGGGTTACGGAAAAAACTGGACGCACTTCTTGTACAAATTGGACAATCTCTTTCGAAGTATGATGGCTTGAGACGAAAACTCATCTATTACGAAGGGATTTCATTTTTAATAACTTATTTTAACTCCATACTTTGTGTGTGTTCAATATGCACCATTCAAAGGCACATCATCAATTTTCAACCCTTTCTAACTTCATTTGATATTTTTCATGCATTTAATGATTTATTTTGAGCTAAATGACCCTGAATTTGAAAAGCAGTACAAATCAACTCTGAAAAGGTTGTAACTTGGCATGACATCATAATTTCACCCACATAGCAACTTCTAAAGAGTTGAGAGGGTTACGGCAAAAACTAGATGCACTTCGTGTACAAATTGGACAATCTCTTTCGAAGTATGAGGGTTTCGGACGAAAACTCATCTATTACAAAGGGATTTCATTTTTAATAACTTATTTTAACTCCATACTTTTTGTGTGTTCAATATTCACCATTCAAAGGCACATCATCAATTTTCAATCCTTTTTGACTTCATTTGATATTTTTCATGCATTTAATGATTTATTTTGAGCTAAATGATCCTGAATTTGAAAAGCAGTACAAATGAACTCTGAAAAGGTTGTAACTTGGCATGACATCATAATTCACCCACATAGCAACTTCTAAAGAGTTGAGAGGGTTACGACAAAAATTGGATGCACTTGTGTACAAACTGTTACAAAGATACCATGCTAGAAAATGCATGCATGTCCTTCACATAGAAAGTGATGACGGTGAAGCCGTTCACATCCCAGAGTGGGATCTCGCGGTGTAATACTTTTTCTGCATGTTTGTCCCTTTCTTATGATTGCGCGGTATCCATGGAGAATCTTCAACATTTAACAAGATGCTTGGGCCAGTCTTCACTCTGAAGGGAGGGATTTCATGAAAATTTTCATAATCTTCTGACATGTCTATCTTGTCCTCCACTCCCACAATGTTTCTTTTCGCTGAAAGAACTATGTGGCGATTTGGCTCATCGTATGATGTATTTGCTTCCTTATATTTTCTTCTCCTCGGTTTGCTAGACATGTCCTTCACATAGAAAACCCGAGCCACATCATTGGCTAGGATGAATGATTCGTCTGTGTACCCAAGATTGTTGAGATCCACTGTTGTCATTCCGTACTGCGGGTCTACCTGTACCCCGCCTCCAGTATATTTGACCCATTTGCACCGAAACAAAGGGACCTTAAGATCAGGTCCATAGTCAAGTTCCCATATCTCCTCTATGTAACCATAATATGTGTCTTGAAAGTTGGTTGCATCATAGCAGACACCACTGTTTTGGTTGTTGCTCTTTTTATCTTGGGCGATCGTGTAAAATGTATTCCCATTTATCTTGTACCCTTTGAAAGTCGTTACAGTCAAACTTGGTGTCTTGGACAACCAGTACAGTTCATCTAAAACATCGTTGTCATTGATGAGCTTTGTTTGCAACCAACCGGCGTAAGTCTCCATGTGTTTACGTTCAATCCAGGGGTCAAACTGCTGCGGGTTCTTGGACCGTACAATATCCTTGTGTTCCTCGATAGATGGAGTCACCAAGGTAGAATTTTGTAGAACTGTGTAGTGTGCTTGAGTGAAAGAATGCCCGTCCATATTTATTGCTTCTTTATTTCCTAGTGTGCCTTTTCCACCTAGTCTCCCCTCATGTCGCGATTCAGGAAGACCAATCGGCTTAATGTCAGGAACAAAGTCAACACAAAACTCAATAACCTCCTCTGTTCCATATCCCTTGGTGATGCTTCCTTCTGGCCTAGCACGGTTATGAACATATTTCTTGAAGACTCCCATGAACCTCTCGAAGGGGCACATATTGTGTAGACATACAGGACCCAAAATGTTAATCTCTTCGACTAGGTGAACTAGAACGTGCGTCATAATATTGAAGAAGGATGGAGGGAACACCAACTCGAAACTCACAAGACATTGGACCAGGTCATTCTGTAACCTTGGTAGGATTTCCGGATCGATTACCTTATGAGAAATTGCATTAAGGAATGCGCATAGCTTCACAATGGCTCTCCTCATAAACATCTTTCTGCGCTGTGCTACTCTCTGATTGAAACAAAGGTTCAACAACCTCATCAAGTTCTATCTTCCTCCCACTCAATTCTTTCGAGAGAAACTTTTTCTCGAGAAAGGACCCAGTTTTAGCAACAAACACTTTGTACTCGGATCTAAGATAGAAGGTATACCCAACTGTTCTTAGCGTATCTTATGAAGATGCATTTTTCCGCTTTGGGTTTGAGCTTATCAGACATAAGTGTCGCATTCCCAAACTCTAAGAAATGACAGCTTAGGTTTCTACCAAACCATATGGTGTCATCTCAACAGATTTAGATGGTGCCCTATTTAAAGCGAATGTGGTTGTCTCTAATGCATAACCCCAAAATGATAGTGGCAAAACGATAAGAGACATCATAATTCGCAGCATATCCAATAGAGCACGAATGCGACGTATGGACACACCATCACACCATGGTGTTCCAGGTGGCATGAGTTGCGAAACAACTATCACATTGTCTTAAGTTGTACACCAAACTCGTAACTCAGATATTCACCTCCACGATCATATTGTAGACATTTTATCTTCTCGTCACGATGATCTCAAACTTAACTTTGATTCTTCTTGAACTTTTCAAACACTTCAGACTTGTGTTTCATTAAGTAAATATACACTATATCTACTCAAATCATCAGTGAAGGTAAGAAAATAACGATATCCACCGCACGCTACAACACTCATTGGACCGTATACATCAATATGTATCATTTCCAATAAGTTACTAGCCCGCTCCATCATACTGAAAACGGGGTCTGTAGCCATCTTGCCCAAGAGGCATGGTTCGCACGTCTCAACCAATTCGAAACCGAATGAGTCCAAAGATCCATCAACATGGAGTTTCTTCATGCGATACCAATATGACATTTAGCGGTAGTGCCACAAGTATGTGGTACTATCATTATTAGCTTTGTATCTTTTGGCATCAATGTTATGAACATGTGTATTACTACGATCAAGATTCAACAAACCATTCTCAATGGGTGCATGACCATTGAAGGTATTATTCATGTAAACAAAATAACCATTGTTCTCTAACTTAAACGAATAACCGTGTTGCAATAAACATGATCCAATCATGTTCATGCTTAACACAAACACCAAATAACATTTATTTAGGTTTGTCACTAATCCTGAAGGTAGAGAGAGCGTGTGATTTTGATCACAACAACCTTGGAAAAACTTCCAACATACATCGTCACCTCACACTTAGCTAGTCTCCGTTTATTCCATAGCTTTTATTTTGAGTTACTAACATTTAGCAACCGAACCGTTATCCTATACCCAGGTGCTACTAGGAGTACTAGCAAGGTACACATCAATAACACGTATATCAAAATATACTTCTGTCAACGTTGCCAGCCTTCTTATCTACCAAGTATCTAGGGTTTTTTCGCTTCAGCGACCGCTCTCCTCATAATAGAAGCACTTAGTCTCGGGTTTGGGTTCAACTTTGGGTTTCTTCATTGGAGCAGCAACTGACATGCGATCCATGAAGTTTCCCTCCTTGCCCTTGCCCTTCTCGAAACTAGTGCTTTTGCTAACTATCAACACTTGATGTTCCTTCTTGATATCTACCTTCGCGGTGTCAAACATCATGAATAGCTCAGGGGTCATCATTTCCATCCCTGGCATAATTATAGTTCATCACGAAGTTCTAGTAGCTTAGTGATAGTGACTTGGAGAACTATATCAATCACTATCTTATATAGAAGATCAACTCCCACTCGATTCACGCGATTGTAGCACACAGACAATCTGAGCACATGCTCAACAATTGAGCTATTCTCCTTCATCTTGCAGGCAAAGAATCTTGTTGGAGATCTCATATCTCACAACACGGGCACGAGCCTGAGATCTCAATTTCAGATCTTAGAACATCTCATATGTTCCATGGCGTTCAAAACGTTTTGCAGCCTCAATTCTATGCCGTAATGCATGACACACTGAACTATCAAGTAGTCATCAGAACATGCTTGTCAGATGTTCATAGCATCTACAAACGACGCTAGAGGGGGTGGCGCACCGAGAAGTGCATTAAGGACATAAGCCTTCTGTGTAGCAATGAGGACAATCCTTGGATCACGGGCCCAGTCCGCAATATTGTTACCAACATCTTTCAACTCTATTTCTCTAGGAACATATAAAAATTCAAGGGAGCTACAACGTGAGCTAGTAATCTACAACATAATTTGCAAAGACACTATTGACTATGTGTTGGGGAACGTTGCATGGGAAACAAAAAATTTCCTATGCACACGCAAGATCTATCCATGGTGATGAGCATCTACGAGAGGGAGAGTGGATCTACATACCTTTGTAGATCGCTAGTCGGGAAGCGTTAAGAAACGCGGTTGGTGTAGTCGAACATCTTCGCGATTCAAATCACCGAGCATCCCGCGATCTCATCACGATCCGTCCCGCGATCCAATCACGATTCATCTCGCAAACTCATCACGATCCATCCCGTGATCTCAACACGATCCGTCTCGCGATCTTGATCACGGTCCTTCCGATCTAGCGCTGAACGGACGGCACCTCCGCGTTCAGTACACGTACAACTCGATGACGATCTCCGCCTTCTTGATCCAGCAAGAGGGAGCGGAGAGCTAGATGATTTCTCCGGCAGCGCAACGGCGTTGCGGCGATGGTGGTGGAGCTATTCCAGTAGGGCTTCACCTAAGCACCGCTGAAAACCGATCTAGAGGAGAAACTGCGATCTAGAGGAGAGGTAGCACGTGGCTATTAGGGTAATCTTTTTCCTCTAAATCCTCTAGTATATATAGGAGGGAGGGAGGGGAGGAGGCAGCCTCGAACACTCAAGGTTTGCTCGACATTGGAGGTGGAGGAGTCCTACTCCAATCCTATTAGGAGTAGGATTCCTCCTTTCCACTTGGAAACTCTTTCCACCTCTCCACCTTTGGATTTTATTCCTTCTCAAACCACTCCAGCCGCATGGGCCCTTAGAGGAGGCTTCGGCCAGCCCACCAGGGGCTGGTTTACCTCCTCCCACAGCCCATGTAGCCTCTTGGGACGAAATACCTCTCCCGATGGTCCCCCGGTACACTACAGGCACTCCCGATACACTACCGATGAGCCCGAAACTTTTCCGGCGACCAAAACAGGACTTCCTATATATCAATCTTTACCTCCGGACCATTCCGGAGCTCCTCGTAACGTCCGAGATCTCATATGGGACTCCAAACAACCTTTGGTCACCACCATACATAACTCTATACTACCGAAACGTCATCAAACCTTAAGTGTGCAAACCCTATGGGTTCGAGAACTATGTAGACATGACCAAGACACCTCTATGATCAAAAACCAATAGCGGGACCTGGATGCCCATATTGGTTCCTACATATTCTATGAAGATCTTTATTGGTCGAATCTCTATGTCAAGGATTCAGTTAATCCCGTATGATGTTCCCTTTGTTCTTCGGTATGTTACTTGCCTGAGATTCGATCGTCGGTATCTCCCTATCTAGTTCAACCTCGTTACCGGCAAGTCTCTTTACTCGTTCCGTAATACAATATCATGTGACTAAAACTTAGTAACATTGCTTGCAAGGCTTATTGTGATGTTGTATTACCGAGTGGGCCCTGAGATACCTCTCCGTCACACGGAGTAACAAATCCCAGTCTTGATCCATGCCAACCCAACAGACACCCTCGGAGATACTTGTAGAGCACATTTATAGTCAACCAGTTACGTTGCGATGTTTGATACACACAAGGTACTCCTTCGGTGTCAGTGAGTTGCATGATCTCATGGTCATAGGAACAAATACTTGACATGCAGAAAACAGTAGCAATAAACTGAACCGATCATATGCTACGTTTGTAGTTTGGGTCTTGTCCATCACATCATTCTACTAATGACGTGATCCCGTTATCAAATGACATATCATGTCCATGACTAGGAAACCATAGCCATCTTTGATCAAGGAGCTAGTCTATTAGAGGCATACTAGGGACATGATGTTGTCTATGTATCCACACATGTACCTGAGTTTTCGATCAACACAATTATAGCATGGATAATAAAAGATTATCATGAACAAGGAAATATGATAATAACCAATTTATTATTGCCTCTAGGGCATATTTCCAACTATCTCCCACTTGCACTATAGTCAATAATCTAGTTCACATTACCATGTGATTCGCATTGTTATGAATCTAACACCCAATGAGTTCTGGGGCTCAATCATGCTTTGCATGTGAGAGAGGTCTTATAGTCAACGGGTCTGCGACATTTAGATCCATGTGCTCTTTGCAAATCTCTATGTCAAACTGTAAACACTGCTACCACCACTTGGAGCTATTCCAAATGCCTGCTCTACTATACGTATCTGGATTGCTACTAAGAGTCATCCGGATTGGTGTCAAAGCTTGCATCGACGTAACTCTTTACGATGAACTCTTTCTTACCTCCATAATCGAGAAATATTTCCTTAGTCTTTTAGTTACTAAGGATGATCTTGACCGCTGTCCAGTGATCCACGCCTGATCACTCTTGTACCCCTTGATGGACTCATGGCAAGGCATACACAGGTGTGGTAAAAGCATGGCATACTATACAGAGCCTATGGCTAAGGCATAGGGGACGACATTCGTCCTTTCTCTTTCTTCTGCCGTGGTCGAGCTTTGAGTCTCACTCAACTTCACACCTTACAAAGCAGGCGAGAACACTTCTCTCTGACTAATCCATTTTGAACTCTTTCAAAATCTTGTCAAGGTATGTACTCATTCAAAGTCTCATCTAGCATCTTGATCTATCTCTATAGATCTTGATGCTCAACAATTAGGTAGCTTTATCCAGGTCTTCCTTTGAAAAACTCCTTTCAAACAACCCTTTATGCTTTCCAGAAATTCTACATCATTTCCGATCAACAATATGTCAACCACATATGCTTATCAGAAACTCTATAGTGCTCCCACTCACTTTATTGTAAATACAACTTTCTCATAAACTTTGTATAGACTCAAAAACTTCGATCACCTCATCAAAGTGTATATTCCAACTCCGAGATGCTTGCTTCAGTCCATAGAAGGATCACTAAAGGTTGCTCAACTTTTAGCATCCTTAGGACTGACAAAACCTTCTGGTTGTATCACATACAACTTTTCCTCAAGTAAACTGTTATGGAAACGATGTTTTGTCATCCATCTGCCAGATTTCATAATTGAAAAATGCAGCAACTGCTAACATAATTCCAACAGACATTAGCATCACTATGAGTGAGAAACTCTCATCGCAGTCAACTCTTTGAACTTTTCAGAAACTTCTTTGTGACAAGTCGAGCTTTATAAATGGTGACATTTACCATCATCGTCTATCTTCATCTCAAAGGTCCATTTGTACTCGTCGACCTGCCGTCCAACGAGAAAGTCTACCAAAGTCTATACTTGGTTTTCATACATGGATCCTTTCCTCGGATTTTATGGCCTCTAACCATTTGTCGGAATCCGGGCCCATCATCGCTTCTCCATATCTCGTAGGTTCATCGTTGTCCAACAACATCACCTCCAAGATAGGGTTGTCGTACCACTCAGGAGCAGTACACATCCTTGTCGACCTACGAGGTTTGATAGTAACTTGATCCGAAGCTTCATGATCATCATCATTTACTTCCTCTTCAACTGACGTAGGTTCCACAGAAACATCTTTCTGCGCTGCGCTACTCTCTGGTTAAAACAAAGGTTCAACAACCTCATCAAGTTCTATCTTCCTCCCACTCAATTCTTTCGAGAGAAACTTTTTCTTGGGAAAGGACCCGTTTTAGCAACAAACACTTTATGCTTGGATGTGAGATAGAAGGTTCATCCAACTGTTCTTAGGGTAATCTATGAAGATGCATTTGTCCGCTTTGGGTTCGAGCTCATTAGGTGAAACAATATTTCCACACAAGCGTCACAGCCCCAAATATTAAGAAATGACAGCTTAGGTTTCTATCAAACCATATTTCACACGATGTCATCTCAACGGATTTAGATGGTGCCCTATTTTAAGTGAATGTAGTTGTCTCTAATGCATAACCCCAAAACTATAGTAGCAAAATGATAAGAGACATCATAGCCCGCACCATATCCAATAGAGCACAACTATGACGTTTGGACACACCATCAAACTATGGTGTTCCAGGTGGCGTGAGTTGTGAAAAGAATTTCACATTGTCTAAAGTTGTATGCCAAACTCGTAACTCAGGTATTCACCTCCACGATCATATCGTAGACATTTTTATCTTCTTGTCATGAGGATCTTAAACTTCACTCTGAATTTGCTTGAACTTATCAAACGATTTAGACTTGTGTTTCATTAAGTAAACATACACTATATCTACTCAAATCATCAGTGAAGGTAAGAAAATAACGATATCCATCGCACGCTACAAGACTCATTGGATTGCATACATCAACATGTATCATTTCCAATAAATCACTTTCCTGCTCCATCAATCTAGAAAACGGGGTCCTTAGTCATCATGCCCAAGAGGCATGGTTCGCATGTCTCAACTGATTCGAAATCGAATGAGTCGAAAGATCCATCAACATGGAGTTTCTTCATGCGCTTTATTCCAATATGACATTTATCGGCAGTGCCACAAGTATGTGGTACTATTATTATTATCTTTGTATCTTTTGGCATCAATGTTATGAACATGTGTATTACTATGATCAAGATTCAACAAACCATTCTCACTAGGTGCATGACCATTGAAGGTATTATTCATGTAAACAGAATAACAATTATTGTCTAACTTAAATGAATAACCGTGTTGTAATAAACACGATCTAATCACGTTCATGCTCAACGCAAAACACAAATAACATTTATTTAGGTTCGTCACTAATCCCGAAGGTGGAGAGAGCGTGCGATGTCAATCACATCAACCTTGGAAACATTTCCAACACACATCGTCACCTCACCCTTAGCTAGTCTCCGTTTATTCCGTAGCTTTTACTTCGAGTTACTAACATTTAGCAACCGAACCAGTATCCAATACCCAGGTGCTATTAGGAGTACTAGCAAGGTACACATCAATAACACGTATATCAAATACACTTGTGTCGACGTTGCCAGCCTTCTTATCTACCAAGTATCTAGGGTTGTCCCGCTTCAGCGACCGCACACCTCATAATAGAAGCACTTCGTCTTGGGTTTGGGTTCAACTTTGGGTTGCTTCACTGGAGCAGCAACTGACTTATCATCCATGAAGTTTCCCTCCTTGCCCTAGCCCTTCTCGAAACTAGTGGTTTTACTAACCATCAACACTTGATGCTCCTTCTTGATTTCTACCTTCGCGGTGTCAAACATCGCGAGTAGCTCAGGGATCATTATTTCTATCCCTGGCATTTTATAGTTCATCACTAAGTTCTAGTAGCTTAGTGATAGTGACTTGGAGAACTATATCAATCACTATCTTATCTGGAAGATCAACTCCCACTCGATTCAAGCGATTGTAGCACCCAAACAATCTGAGCATATGCTTAACGATTGAGCTATTCTCCTTCATCTTGCAGGCAAAGAATCTTGTTGGAGACCTCATATCTCACAACATGGGCACGGGCCTGAGATCCCAATTTCAGCTCTTAGAACATCTCATATGTTCCGTGACGTTCAAAACGTTTTGGAGCCTCAATTTAAGCCGTAATGCATGACACACTAAACTATCAAGTAGTCATCGGAACATGCTTGTCAGATGTTCACAACATCTACAGACGATGCTAGAGGGGGTGGCGCACCGAGCGGTGCATTAAGGACATAAGCCTTATGTGGAGCAATGAGGAAGATCCTCAGATCACGGACCCAGTCCACAATATTGTTAGCATCATCTTTTAACTACATTTATCTAGGAACATATACAAATTCAAGGGAGCTACAGCGTGAGCTAGTAATCTACAACATAATTTTGCAAAGACACTACTGACTATGTTCATGATAATGAGTTCAATTATTCATATTACTTAACAACTCCCACTCAAATTGACATCCCTCCGGTCATTCGAGTGATACATGATCCAAATTCACCAACTCAAGTCCGATCATCACGTGAGTTGAGGTGGTTTCAATGGTGAACATCATCATGTTGATCATATCTACTATATGACTCATGTTCGACCTTTCGGTCTCTTGTGTTCCAAGGCCATGTCTGTACATGCTAGGCTCGTCAAGTTTAACCCGAGTATTCTGCATGTGCAACACTGGCTTGCACCCATTGTATGTGAACGTAGAGTCTATCACACTCGATCATCATGTGGTGTCTCGACACGACGAACTTTCGCAGCGGTGCTCACTCAGGGAGAACACAATTTATCTTGAAATTAAATGAGGGATCACCTTATAATGATACCATCATCCTAAGCAAAACAAGGTGCATAAAAGGATTAACATCACATGCAAATCATAAGTGACATGATATGGCCATGAACTTGTGCTTTTGATCTCCATATTGAAACCACCGGCATGATCTCCATCGTCACCGGCATGACACCATGATCTCCATCATCTTGATCTCCATCAACGTGTCTCCATCGGGGTTGTCGCGCCCACCATGCTTCTACTACTATTGCTACCGCTTAGCGATAAAGTAAAGCATTACATAGCGCTTAATGATTGACACGTAGGTCATACAATAATTAAAGACAACCCTATGGCTCCTGCCAGTTGCCGTACTCATCGACATGCAAGTCATGATATTCTATACAACACATGATCATCTCATACATCACATATATCTCATCATGTAATTGGCCATATCACATCACAACATACCCTGCAAAAAGAAGTTAAACGTTCTCTAATTGTTGTTGCATGTTTTACGTGGCTGCTACAGGTATCTAGCAAGAACAATTCTCACCTACGCATAAACCACAATGGTGATACATAAGTTGCTTTTCAACCTTCTCAAGAACCGCCTTAGTTGGATCCGATCCAACTAAAGTAGGAGAAACAAACACCCGCCAGCCATCTTTCTGCAACGAAGTTACACATCAGTCTATGGAACCGGTCTCTCATAAGCGTACTAGTAAGGTTGGTTCGGGCCGCAGCATCCCACAATAATGCTGAACCAAAACACGACCAAGGGAGGAAGCAATCTAAGCATCAACGCCCACAAACTCTTTGTGTTCTACCCGAGATCTCATCTACACATAGACCTAGGTCATGATGCCACTATTGGGGAACATTGCATGGGAAACAAAGAAATTCCTACGCACATGCAAGATCTATCCATGGTGATGAGCATCTATGAGCGGGAGAGTGGATCTACATACCCTTGTAGATCGCTAAGAGGGAAGCGTTAAGAAACGCGGTTGGTGTAGTCGATGGTCTTCACGATTCAAATCACCGAGCATCTTGCGATCTAATCACAATCCGTCCCGCGATCCAATCACGATCCGTCCCGTGAACTCATCATGATCCATCCTGTGATCTCATCACGATCCGTCTCGCGATCTTGATCACGGTCCTTCCGATCTAGCGCCGAATGGATGGCACCTCTGCGTTCAGCACACGTATAGCTCGATGACGATCTCCGCCTTCTTGATCTAGAAAGAGGGAGCGGAGAGGTAGATGAGTTCTTCGGGAGTGCAACGGCGTTGCGGTGATGGTGGTGGAGCTATTCCAGCAGGGCTTCGCCTAAGCACCGCTGAAAACCGATCTAGAGGAGAAACTGCGATCTAGAGGAGAGGTAGCATGTGGCTATTAGGGTAAGTTTTTTCCTCTAAATCCTCTAGTATATATAGGAGGGAGGGAGGGGAGGAGGCAGCCTCAAACCCTCAAGGTTTGGTCGAAATTGGAGATGGAGGAGTCCTACTCCAATCCTATTAGGAGTAGGATTCCTCCTTTCCACTTGGAAACTCTTTCCACCTCTCCACCTTTGGATTTTTTTTCCTTCTCAAACCAGTCCAGCCGCATGGGCCCTTCGAGGAGGCTTCAGCCATCCCACCAGGGGCTGGTTTACCTCCTCCCACAGCCCATGTAGCCTCTTGCGTCGAAATACCTCTCCCGATGGTCCCCCGGTACACTACCGGCACTCCCAGTACACTACCGATGAGCCCGAAACTTTTCCGGCGACCAAAACAGGACTTCCTATATATCAATCTTTACCTCTGGACCATTCTGGAGCTCCTTGTTATGTCCGGGATCTCATCCGAGACTCCGAACAACCTTCGGTCACCACCATACATAACTCTATGCTGCCGAAATGTCACCGAACCTTAAGTGTGCAGACCCTACGGGTTCAAGAAATATGTAGACATGACCGAGACACCTCTACGGTCAATAACCAATAGCGGGACCTGGATGCCCATATTGGTTCCTACATATTCTATGAATATCTTTATTGGTCGAACCTCTATGTCAAGGATTCAGTTAATCCCGTATGATGTTCCCTTTGTTCTTCGGTATGTTACTTGCCCGAGTTCGATCGTCGGTATCTCCCTACCTAGTTCAACCTCGTTACCGGCAAGTCTCTTTACTCGTTCCGTAATACAAGATCTCGTGACTAATACTTAGTAACATTGCTTGCAAGGCTTATTGTGATGTTGTATTGCCAAGTGGGCCCTGAGATACCTTTCCGTCACACGGAGTAACAAATCCCAGTCTCGATCCATGCCAACCCAACAGACACCCTCGGAGATACCTATAGATCACCTTTATAGTCATCCAGTGACATTGCGATATTTTATACACACAAGGTACTCCTCCGGTGTCAGTGAGTTGCATGATCTCATGGTCACAGGAACAAATACTTGACATGCAGAAAACAGTAGCAATAAACCGACACGATCATATGCTATGTTTGTAGTTTTGGTCTTGTCCATCACATCATTCTCCTAATGATGTGATCCCGTTATCAAATGACATCTCATGTCCATGACTAGGAAACCATATCCATCTTTGATCAATGAGCTAGTCTATTAGAGGCATACTAGGGACATTGTGTTGTCTATGTATCCACACATGTATCTAACTTTCCGATCAACACAATTATAGCATGGATAATAAATGATTATCATGAACAAGGAAATATGGTAATAACCAATTTATTATTGCCTCTAAGGCATATTTCCAACACTATGTTCATGATAATGAGTTCAATTAATCATATTACTTAAGAACTCCCACTAAAATGGACATCCCTTGGGTCATCTGAGTGATACATGCTCCAAATTCACCAACTCAAGGACGATCATCACGTGAGTTGAGGTGGTTACAATGGTGAAAATCTTCATGTTGGTCATATCTACTATATGACTCATGTTCGACCTTTCGGTCTCTCTTGTTCTGAGGCCATGTCTGTACATGCTAGGCTCATCAAGTTTAACCCGAGTGTTCTGCATGTGCAACACTAGCTTGCACCTGTTGTATGTGAACGTAGATTCTATCACACCCGATCATCACGTGGTGTCTCGACACGACAAACTTTCGCAACAGTGCATTCTCGGGGAGAACACAATTTTACCTTGAAACTTAAGTGAAGGATCACCTTATAATGCTACCGTCGTCCTAAGCAAAAAAGGTGCATAAAAGGATTAACATCACATGCAAATCATAAGTGACATGATATGGCCATGAACTTGTGCTTTTGATCTCCATCTTCAAAGCACCAACATGATCTCCATCGTCACCGGCACAACACTATGATCTCCATCCTCGTGATCTCCATCATAGTGTCGCCATCGGGGTTGTCGCGCCCACCATACTCATACTACTATAGCTACCATTTAGCGATAAAGTGAAGCATTACATAGCGCTTAATGATTCACACGCTGGTCATACAATAATTAAAGACAACCCTATGCTCCTACCGATTGCCGTACTCATCGACATGCAAGTGGTGATATTCTATACAACACATGATCATCTCATACATCACATATATCTCATCATGTAATTGGCCATATCACATCACAACATACCCTACAAAAACAAGTTAGACGTCCTGTAATTGTTGTTGCAAGTATTACGTGGCTGCTATGGGTATCTAGCAAGAACAATTCTCACCTACTCAAAACCACAATGGTGATACATAAATTGCTTTTCAACCTTCTCAAGGACCTCCTTTGTCGAATCCGATAAAACTAAAGTAGGAGAAACATACACCTGCTAGCCATCTTTGTGCAACGAAGTTACACGTCCGTTGATGGAACCGGTCTCTCGTAAGCGTACGAGTAAGGTTGGTCCAGGTCGCTTCATCCCACAATACCGCTGAACCAAAACACTACAAAGGGAGGAAGCAATCTAAGCATCAACTCCCACAAACTCTTTGTGTTCTACTCGAGATCTCATCTACACATAGACCTAGCTCATGATGCCACTGTTGGGAAATGTTGCATGGGAAAGAATAAATTTCCTACACACACGAAAGATCTATCCATGGTGATGAGAATCTATGAGAGGGAGAGAGGATCTACATACCCTTGTAGATTGCTAAGCGGGAAGCGTGAAGAAACGCAGTTGATGTAGTTGAACGTCTTCGCGATCCAAATCGCCGAGCATCACGCGATGCTATCACGATCTGTCTCGCGATATCATCACGATCCGTTCCATGATCCAATCATGAATCGTCTCGCAATCTTGATCACAGTACTTCCGATCTAGCGCCGAACGGACGGGACCTCCGTGTTCAGCAGACGGACAGCTCGATGACGATCTCCGCCTTCTTGATCCAGCAAGAGGGAGTGGAGAGGTAGACGAGTTCTCCGGGAGCACGATGACGTTGCGGCGATGGTGGTGGAGCAATTCCAGCAGGGCTTCACCTAAGCACCGCTAAAACGATCTAGAGGAGAAACTACGATTTAGAGAAGAGAGCAGCACGTGGCTGTTTTTCTGTGTCTCAAAACCCTCAAAACCTCTAGAATATATAGGAGGAGGGAGGGAGGAGGCATGGCGCACAAGGGGCCAGCCCTTGGCCTTGCGCAAGGAGGAGAGGAGTAGTCCTCCTCCAATCCTAGTAGGACTAGGACTCTTCCTTCCCACTTGGAAACTCTTTCTAGCTTGGCTTTTTCCCCTTCTCCTTCCACTCCAGCTGCATGGGCCTCTTATGGGACTTAGGCCAGCCCACTAAGGGCTGGTATACCTCTTCCCACAGCCCATGTAGCCTCTTGGGGCGAAATACCCCTCCCAATGGTCCCCCGGCACCCTCCCGGCACTCCCCGTACACTACCGATGAGCCCAAAACTTTTCCCGTGACCAAAATAGGACTTCCTATATATCAATATTTACCTCTGGAACATTCCAGAGCTCCTCATGATGTTCGGGATCTCATCTCGGACTCCGAACAACCTTTGGTTACCACCGTACGTAACTCTATACTACCGAAACGTCACCGAACCTTAAGTCTGCGGACCCTGCGGGTTTGAGAACTATGTAGACATGACCGAGACACCTCTGCGGTCAATAACCAATAGCAGGACCTGGTTCCCCATATTGGTTCCTACATATTCTATGAAGATCTTTATTGGTCGAACCTCGATGTCAAGGATTCAGCTAATCCCGTATGATGTTCCCTTTGTTCTTTGGTATGTTACTTGCCCGAGATTTGATCGTCGGCATCTCCACGCCTAGTTCAACCTCATTACTGGCAAGTCTCTTTACTTGTTCCATAATCCAAGATCCCGTGGATAACACTTAGTCACATTTCTTGCAAGGCTTATTGTGATGTTTTATTACCGAGTGGGCCCTGAGATACCTCTCCGAAACCCAACAGGGTAACAAATCCCAGTCTTGATCCATGCCAACCCAACAGAAACCCTCAGAGATACCTGTAGAGCACCTTTATAGTTATCCAGTTACATTGCGACGTTTGATACATACAAGGTACTCCTCCGGTGTCAGTGAGTTGCATGATCTCATGGTCATAGGAACAGATACTTGACATGCAGAAAACAGTAGCAATAAACTAACACGATCATATGCTACGTTTGTAGGTTGGGTCTTGTCCATCACATCATTCTCCTAATGATGTGATCCCATTATCAAATGATATCTCATTTCCATGACTAGGAAACCATAGCCATCTTTGATCAACGAGCTAGTCTATTAGAGGCATACTAGGGACATGGTGTTGTCTATGTATCCACACATGTATCTCAGTTTCCGATCAATACAATTATAGCATGGATAATAAACGATTATCATGAATAAGGAAATATGATAATAACCAATTTATTATTGCCTCTAGGGCATATTTTTCAATAGAAATGATATATTTTAATGTAATTTGTTTTCTTAGAGACATACATGCATGTCTTGTGCATCAGGCAAACTGTTTCACAATCGCTAGTGCTTTTGTAAAGAGAATTAAGAAACAAATTATCAGATTTTGGCAGAGATTTTTTGAATTTTCCAAGGGTTGATCTTACAAGTTGATCTCTCAAAATTAAATACGAAGCTTGTTCAAATTCCGTGAATATGTTTCTCGAACACACATACATGCATGTTTGATGAACTAAATAGAATGTTTTTAGATGCCAGTGTGCGCCACTCGCCACAGTTATGGTAAAAGAAAAATCCTCTCAAATACGACTTGTAGTAAGCCGACAATACCCACGGTCATTCTTTTAACTTATATAATTTACACATTGATTTTACTCATTTGTCTTTTTATGAGTTATACTTGTTATTTCCTCCTGAATTTTCCAAGCTTTTCAAATGAGATCAACTAAGTACAATATCACCATTCATGCTGTCAAGGAGACCCCGACACTCAACAAACTGGCCAATGGAAGTGAAACCCATCCCTGTCGGCATGAGCTACCCCTTTCGTGTTGAATCTCCGTCCATGACATGCATGTTGTGCCGTCATTGTGTCGTCATATTACACGGTGCCATTGCCGTGAACTCCTATTGCGCGAAGCGTATCAATCCTCGCTCTTTATGATCACATCCAACAAACACAGCGACGCGTGGTTGTCTCATTGGTACTCGTAGTCTATCACCACGTTCGGCACATAGCCTTGTTGTCATGTGATGCAAGCGGGACACATTTTGCACGCACACCCTCCATTCTTGATGCCTCCCAAACCTAGGTGGTTATAGCTGAAATGAAAAGCAAGACATCAAGGGGACACTAGGCTAATAAAAATGAGCACCCCTCGCTAAATCCAAATGCAGGGCCATTAGGAAAATTCAAATGCAGCGTGAGTATGATATGCAAGGCCCGTGATGGTGAGTATATCAACCTACCTAGGGGATGCGATCATACAACGTACCTAGTCTATTTGATTTATTCTTCCTTCGATCACAAGAGCTCTCTCCTACCATGCGTAGAGTATGCATATATAAGTAGCAAAAAACAACTAGTGACTAGTGTGAAATGGGTATTTCTTACTGTAGTTGCTAGTACTACTTATGTGATCCAACATGCTTCGTTTCGGAATCATGAAATAAAGTAGTATCCGTGATCCACCCGCACTCTCTGCATAGAGACATCATGAGCAATAAATCTTTCTTAAAACAAAGTACGACACTAGTTGGGGAAAATATCATTTTTACCTAACTAAGGAGAAAGAGGCATCCTTGGTGCCGATAGTGGTAGCACATGTGAGGATGTGAATGGCAGACATGGCACAAAATGTGTTGGGGATATAACCCCGTGGTAAGACCCGCCCAGGAGGGGTCGGGTCATACCTGGCGGCTCATTATCATATGGGCTGGAAGAGGAAGGCTGAGCCACGCGGCGGCTCATCAGATGGGCTGAGACAGAGGCCCAGAGACAGGAAGAAGGCACATGACCCGAGAGGGTGAGCCGCCTGGAGACAGCTTGCCAGGATAGGCAAGACGACTTAGAGATGGAGCCGGACATGTTGTAAGAGTCGGTTTGGGACTTGTGTAACCCAGGGTCTTGACCTCCTATATAAAGGCAAGACCCGGGGGCGGCTTAGACAGAAACCAATTGATCGAGAGCTAGGTCAAGTGAATACGCTCCCTTGTAATCGATACTCCAATCAATACACACAAAGCAGGACGTAGGATTTTACCTCATCTCGAGGGGTTGAACCTGGTTAAATCTGTGTCTTTCGTCCCGACCAACCCCTTTGAGTCAACCGTCTTAGCGATGGCATCGAACATAAGTCTTCAGACATCTGCCGTGACAAAATCACGACAGTTGGTGCCCATCGTGGGGCTAGCGCGTGGTGGTGTTGATTTCTCAAAGGGCTCTCTCCCGGAGATTGAAGGATATGCCGTCGGCTTGATGACGAAGAGTCGCCGCGGTAAGCTCTACATCGACGATTCATGATGGGGGCCTGAAACCGGCTCAATCGAGTATGGGTACCGGGTTCCCATTTGCAAGATGCACATGTTCATCGGCAAGCTTGACGGATCCACACCCAGGCCGGACATCTGCACCGACCTCATCGAGCCGGCCCGATGCATGACACCCGCCTGTGTTCAACTTGGGCAGAAGAGTGTTTTCATTGGTTTTACGTAGGACAGGGTGATTCCTTGTCAGGAGAGACCTTGGCTTTCTCAGATGAAGGATCTTCCAGCGAGGATGCGGAATCAATCTATCAACTTCATGACGGCGGGCTAGGGCGCTATGCCGATGGTGACAGTATTCCGGAGCCCTATGACCTGCCGAGTCGAGCCACCGTGTTCATGGCAGGCCTGACGCCGGCTTCTAACGGAGCGACTTCCAGAGCAGTGGTAGGAGCGGCCCCACCCAATGTTGATCCTCCTAAGACGCTGGCCCATGTTTTGCTGGAGCTCATGGAGGAGCTAGCGACCTTGATGGCCACAAAAGTGACGACCGAGAACCAGACAGAGCGCAATGCCGAGATTAACTAGATCAAGGGGTAGATGGCTCAGGCCCAGGAGGATATCAATGCAATGCAGGTTCAGATGAATGTGGAATCAGAGTTCTTGAGGGTGGAGGCTCTCCATTTTGATCTAGATAAGCGGGCTTCAGAGGCGGTTCAATGTAGAAGGACTCAAGTTGGTCTCCCTATTTAGCCTCGGAATCTCTTCAATACTCCTAGAGCCGGAACAAGTACGCCGCCGATGGTAACCTGGGCGGCGGAGGTGCCGCGGCAGCAAGACCCGCCGCAGAGGAACAGAGCTTTATCGCGACACGTCGGGACACCACCTAGCCATTATTCTAACCCAGTAGAAAACTTGATAGCAACGGCCGCCCGGCTTGATGCCCTCCCCTTGGCTAAAGGAAGGTCGTTCGCCGAAGAGGCGAGGAACGCAATTAGCCTATTACAGAGAGTGGTGTCCCAGCAAGAAAACTACACACACGGCCGGAGCCGGTTGCACTTTACGCCGGTTCACAGACGCAGCTACAGCCGACGCATTGAGTCGCCAACGGTTTCAGCAGTGAACGAAGGAGGAATCTGCCCAATGATGACATACCCGAGAGGAATATTCAGGGACCTACGAATGGGGGCCGGGCTCAGCGAGGATCAACGCCAGTGACGGATTACCCGGAGATCCCTGAGCAAGCACTAGCAGCCTCCGTCAGCGCTTCTTTCAAGTGAATTGGTGTGCAGTGTCTCACAGCGGATCTGAGGAATAAACGTTTGCCCAAGGACTTTAAGGGGCCACGGAAAGTGCCTAATTATACAACAGATCTGCCCCCAGAGGCCAGGGTTGAAAGCTATGAGCTGGCTATGAAGATGTTGGATGTGAGTGAGGCGGTTTGTGCAAAATACTTCATCATGATGTTAGAAGGGATGACCCACACTTGGTTGAAGGGTTTGCCACCTAACACCATCACGTCTTGGGCCGAGTTGAAAGCACGTTTTATCAAGAACTTCAGAGGAACCTGCAAGCAACCAATGACGATCGTGGATCTAGATCATTG
Organism: Hordeum marinum; assembly: GCA_022496015.1. NCBI lineage: Eukaryota > Viridiplantae > Streptophyta > Magnoliopsida > Poales > Poaceae > Hordeum > Hordeum marinum. Next base: position 50,796,816 of record CM039677.1, read on the forward strand.
CGTACAACAAGAAGGTGAATCGGCCCATCATTGGGTCCGGCGTGTCTCGATAGTGATCCACTCGTCTGAGAATATTTCAGTGTCCCAAGTGGTTCTTATTTTAGAAAGGAACTGTCACTTTGTACCCCTAAAACAGAAGCTCAGGCGGTTGAAGCGTTCTTGTCAGGATATGGGTGAGCTCATGACGACTCTCACCAAATATGCGGATTCAGACACTACCAAAGACCCAAGCTCCGATGATGAGAAGTCAGCTCAGGGTAAGAAGGGCAACAACGATAAGAACTAGTAGGGCAGTGCTGGGAACGGAAGCCAAGGCAAGTGGAAGAACACGGGTGGCAGGTCAGAATTGGTGGCGAGCACCAATGCTGGGAACAGTCGTCCTAGGGGAAACGGAAAGTTTAGGCCGCCGTTCAACAAAGACAAGGCACATGTGCCTTACAACTTGGAGGAGGCACTGAACATACCTTGCCCGGTGCACAGCCGGCCGGATAGGGAGGCCACCCACACTTGGAAGGAGTGCAGCATTATGCGTCAGTTCCGGGAGCACAACCTTCGTCAAAACCGTAATAATGGTAATGGACCATCAGGCGGTTTAGGGCAGGGCGGCTCAGGAGCAGGTTTCAGTGCTGGCAGATCAGGTTCAGGTTACCAGGGGTAAGGAAAGCAGGGAGGTCATCATGATCAACAAGGTAATGGTAGTCAGCAACAGAATAATCAATCAGGATATCAGAGCAACCCGAAATAACTTAGCGGGTGGGACAGTATCATGTTTTCACTACAAGCCTTGACAAGAGGGATCATAAGCTGCACAAGAGGGCGGTTAATGCGGCCATGCTGGCCCTCCTATGATACTTAAAATGGTCAGAGTATCCGATCACGTGGAGCCGGGAGGATCACCCGCCGCAGGTTAACAATCCGGGTCATTTAGCTCTGGTGGTCGACCCTCGGGTGGGGGGTTATAAGTTTACGGAATTGCTCATGGACGGTGGTAGTATCATCAATATCCTATACTACGACACCTTCCAGTGGATGGGATTAACTGACATGGCTCTTAAGCCGTTGTCAACAGTTTTTCATGGGGTGGTGCCAGGAAAGTCGGCCTATCCAGTGGGGAAGATTTCTTTGGAAGTGGCGCTTGGAGATGAGTACAACTACAGGGCGGAGACTTTGTGGTTCGAAGCGGTAATAATTAAGAGCCCATATCATGCTCTGTTTGGCCGGCCGGCTTTCGCAAAGTTTATGGCCAGGCCTTGTTATGTCTATTTGCAACTCAAGATGCCGTCCCTCAATGGAACGATCACAGTCCATGGTGATCGGAAAGTTGCCATTGGATGCGAGGAAGGAGATGCGGCTTATGCAGAGTCAAGTTGCGTAGAGGCAGATCTTAAGTTTTATAAGGAGAACGTTGACCCAACGGATATGAATCCGTTGAAGAAACCCAGTACAGAGTCTGAGCCGCCCTTGAAGTTTGCGGCGGACGACACGAAGCTGGTCGATTTTACTCCGAGTGACTCATACAAACAGTTCACTATCGGGGCCAACATGGACCCCGCATAGGAAAGCACGCTCATCGAATTCATCCGTGAGAATCGGGACATCTTCGCATGGAAGCCGTCTGACATGCCAGGTTTACGGAGAGAATTTGCTAAGCACCACCTTAATCTGGATCCTAAATTTGAGCCAATTAAGAAATTTCTCTATCGTTTCAACGAGGAGCAACGTAAAGCAATTAGAGAAGAGGTGGCCCGACTCTTAGCGACAGGGTTCATTGTAGAAGTATTTCACCCGAAGTGGTTAGCCAATCCCGTGCTGGTATTCAAGAAGAACGACACGTGGCGTATGTGTATATATTACCTGGATCTTAACAAGGCCTATCCAGTTGACCCATTTGCTCTTCCTCGTATAGACCAGATTATTGATGCAACGATGGGCTGTGAGAGTTTATGCTTCCTGGATGCCTATTCAGGTTATCATCAGATCAAGATGGCAATCAAAGACCAAGAGAAGACATCATTTATAACACCTTTTGGGGCTTTCTTCTACGTGTCTATGCCGTTTGGGCTCAAGAGTACACATGCGACTTATCAACGTTGTGTGCAGAATTGCCTTCATGATCAGATTGGGCGCAATGTTCATGCTTACGTGGATGATATTGTGCTTAAGTCAAGGAAGAAGGAGACATTGCTAGACGACCTGAAAGAAACATTTGATAAGTTACGGGTCTATAAGATGATGCTTAACCCAGCTAAATGTGTTTTTTGGAGTTCCTGCAGGTAAACTTCTGGGATTCTTGGTTTCGAAGCGAGGAATCGAGGCCAACCCGGACAAAATAAAGGCCATCATGTCGCTAGCTAAGCCGGCAAGCGTCAATGATGTGCAGCGCTTGGCGGGTCGTATTGCCGCTTTAAGCCTCTTCATCAGCCGCCTGGGGGAGAAGGCTATTCCTCTGTACCAGATGATGAAAAAGACGGATGACTTTGTCTGGAGTAAGGCTACCGATGAAGCTCTGGAAGCACTCAAAAAGAAGTTGGTTGAGCTGCCGATCTTGGTTGCTCCGGCTGAGAAAGAACCCTTGCTCCTTTATGTGGCAGCTAATAACAGGGCGGTCAGTGCTGCGATCGTGGTACAACGCAATGATGCAGGCAAGGAGTACTCGGTCTAGAGGCTGGTTTATTATGTCAGTGAGGTTCTTATAGAGTCCAAGCAAAGATACCCACATTGGCAGAAACTAATATATGGGGTGTTATGGCAAGTCACAAGTTGAAGCATTATTTCCTTGGACACCAGATCATGGTGGTTAGCTCTACTCCGCTGGGGGATATAATTCAGAACCGGGAAGCCACTGGTAGAATTGCTAAGTGGGAGCTGGAGCTGGGGCCTCTCAATTTGAAGTATGTACCTCGCATAGTCGTGAAGTCTCAGGCATTGGTAGATTTCATAAATGATTTGACAGAGTGTTAGTCGCCGAAGGAAAATCTGGACAACACGTATTGGAAAATTCACTTTGATCGGTCCAGACAGTTGGAAGGATCGGAGGCTGGAGTTGTCTTAACTTCCCCCAAAGGTGATAAGTTCTGTTACGTACTAAGGCTGATGTTTCCTTGCACAAACAATGCAGCTGAGTACGAGGCTTTGCTTCATGGACTTCGTGTGGCAAAGGAGATGAATAAGAGCCGGGTTAGATGCCTTGGCGACTCAGATCTTGTGGCACAACAACTTTCAGGCACGTGGGACTCCAAGGACTCGCGGATGGCGGCTTATTGACACAAGGTGGATATCGTCGCTGGCCATTTCAAGGGTTACCAAGTAGATCATATTGATCCTCACAAGAACGAAGCGGCTGATGCATTGTCAAGACTGGGCTCTCAGCGTAAGCCGGTGCCGCCTAATGTTTTCTTGGACGTAATTTATCACCCGTCTGTTAAGCTACCTTCAGAGGAGGATCTGGCTATACCTGACCCGTAGGGGCAGCTAGTGGTAGCTTTACATGCTATTCCGCACTAGACATTACCGTACCTGGCGTACCTGACCCGTGGCGATTTGCCTGAGGATGAGACTCTGGTGCGACAAGTCATGAGGCGATCTAAATCTATGACCATCATCAATGGAGAGTTGCATAAGTGTAGCGTTACCGGCGTCTTCCAGTGTTGTGTTTCTCCAGAGGAAGGCAAGGAATTTTTATAGGAAATACACGCTGGTGATTGCGAGCATCACGCCAGCTCAAAGTCCTTGGTGGCTAAGGCATTCCGGCATGGTTTCTTCTGGTTGATGGCTCATAAAGACACGGAGGATCTGGTCGCTAAGTACGGGTGTCAGAAATTCAGAAGACGTGCTCATGTACCGGCTCAGGAGTTACAGATGATACCAATTACTTGGCCGTTTGCAGTATGGGGGCTTGATATGGTTGGACCTTTCAAAAGGTCTAAGAATAAAAAGACCCACCTCTTGGTGGCGATGGACAAGTTCACCAAGTGGGTGGAGGCTGAGCCGGTCAGCAAATGTGATGCGGCCACAGCGGTTCAGTTTGTCAACAAATTGATCTACCGATTTGGATACCCTCATAGTATCATCACAGATAACGGCACAAACTTATCCAAGTGGGCTATGAGGGTGTTCTGTGAAAGCGAGCACATCCGGCTTGATGTCTCCGTTGTTGCTCATCCACAATCCAACGGTTAGGCAGAGCGGGCTAATGAGGAAGTCTTAAGAGGTATCAAACCCCGACTTATGGTTCCTTTGCAGAGAACACCGGGCTGTTAGGTTGAGGAGCTGCCTTCCGTCCTCTAGAGCATTAATACTACGCCTAATAGATCGACGGTTTACACACCTTTTTTCATGGTTTACGGTGCGGAGGCCGTGTTACCAAGCGACATACGTCATGATTCGCCATAGGCGGCGGCTTATGTGGAAGTGTAAGGGAACGTCGCATGGGAAACAAAAAAATTCCTATGCACACGCATATCTATCCATGGTGATGAGCATCTACGAGAGGGAGAGTGGATCTACGTACCCTTGTAGATCGCTAAGCGGGAAGCGTTAAGAAATGCGGTTGGTGTAGTCGAACATCTTCACAATCCAAATCGACGAGCGTCCCGTGATCTCATCACGATCCGTCCCGTGAACTCATCACGATCCGTCCCGCGAACTCATCACGATCCATTTCACGATCTTGATCACGATCCGTCCCGCGAAATCATCACGATCCGTCCCGCGAACTCGTCACGATCCGTCCCGCGAACTCATCCTGAACCGTCTAGCGATCTTGATCACGGTCCTTCCGATCTAGCGCCGAACGAATGGCACCTCCGCGTTCAGCACACGTGCATCTTGATGACGATCTCCACCGTCTTGATCCAGCAAGAGGAAGTGGAGAGGAATAAGAGTTCACCGGCAGCGTGACGGCGCTCCGGCGATGGTGGTGGAGCAATTCCGGCAGGGCTTCGCCTAAGCACTGCGGAAATCCGATCTAGAGGAGCACCGGTGGAACGGGCAGCACGTGGCCGTAAAATCTAGTGCAAAACACCCAATACCACCAGTATATATAGGAGGGAGGGAGGAGGAGGGCTGGCGCAAGGCCAAGGCCCCATAGGAGTCAGCCGAACCTATTAGGATTGGAGGACTCTCCTCCAATCCTAGTAGGACTAGGATTCCTCCCTTTTTTTCTTTTTCCACCTTTTCCTATTGGGTTTTCTTCTCCAACCACATGGGCCTTGTGTGGGAGTTTCCACCAGCCCACTAAGGGCTGATATTCACTCTCTCACAGCCCATGAAGCCTCTTGGGTCGAAATACCCCTCCCGGAGGTCATCTCGGTACACTACCGATGAGCCCGAAACTTTTCCGGTGACCAAAATAGGACTTCCTATATATGAATATTTACCTCCGGACCATTCCAAAGCTCCACGTGATGTCCGGGATCTCATCCGGGACTCCGAACAACCTTTGATCACCACCATACATAACTCTATACTACCGAAACGTCACCAAACCTTAAGTGTGCAGACCCTGCGGGTTCGAGAACTGTGTAGACATGACCGAGACACCTCTATGGTCAATAACCAATAGCAGGACCTGGATGCCCATATTGGTTCCTACATATTCTACGAAGATCTTTATTGGTCGAACCTCTGTGTCAAGGATTCAATTAATCCCGGATGATGTTCCCTTTGTTCTTCGGTATGTTACTTGCCCGAGATTTGATCGTCGGTATCTCCATACCTAGTTCAACCACATTACTGGCAAGTCCCTTTACTCGTTCTGTAATACAAGATCCCGTGACTAACACTTAGTCACATTTCTTGCAAGGCTTATTGTGATGTTGTATTACCGAGTGGGCCCTGAGATATCTCTCCATCACACGGAGTAACAAATTCCACTCTTGATCCATGCCAACTCAACAGACCCCCTCTGAGATACCTGTAGAGCACCTTTATAGTCACCCAGTTACATTGCGACGTTTGATACACACGAGGCACTCCTCCGGTATCCGTGAGTTGCATGATCTCATGGTCATAGGAACTTATACTTTACATGCAGAAAATAGTAGCAATAAACTGACACGATCATATGCTATGTTTGTAGTTTGGGTCTTGTCCATCACACCATTCTCCTAATGATGTGATCCCGTTTATCAAATGAAATCTCATGTCCATGGCTAGGAAACCTTAACCATCTTTGATCAACGAGCTAGTCCATTAGAGGCATACTAGGGACATGGTTTTGTCTATGTATCCACACATGCATCTAAGTCTTCGATCAATATAATTATAGCATGGATAATAAACGATTATCATGAACAAGGAAATATGATAATAACTAATTTATTATTGCCTCTAGGGCATATTTCCAATAGGAAGCTGCCAATGAGACGGCGTGTCAGGATGCGTTGGATGCTCTAGATGAAGCACGTGATCTTGCATCAGCTCGGTCGGTGATTTATCAACAGGACCTGTGTCACTACCATAGCTGCAGGGTCAAGAACTGGACGTTCCAAGAAGGTGACTTGGTGTTATGTTTGATTCAAGGTCAGACAGATGTACACAAGTTATCTCCCCCATGGAAAGGACCTTTCATGGTTAGCAAAACTCTGAACAATGGGTCATACTATCTCATTGACGTATGGGACGAGTCCCGTACCTCCGGTCAGGAGACTCACCGGCTGTGGAACATCGCTCATCTATGGCCTGACTATACTTGAGTCATCGACTCCCATCTTTTGTACATACATACTTCATTGTATTTATATTTCTGATATAATAAAGTTGGCATCCCTGCAAGCTGGGGCCTCTGCCGTTTTCTCTTTTTGCATTACAGATTTATGCAAAAGATGAACACTTCTACATGGTCACTTGGGGGCTTCCAACCCACCGGGTTTAGCTCGCTCACCCTCTTGATCGGCTCTTTAGCCACACAGCAGCATTATGCGGCGGCTTGCAAGACGGCGACTTACCAAGTTGGCGGTCCATGCGAAGGCAGCATGCAAGATGGTGTAAACGTTGACTCCATCAACAAGGTCGTTTGGGGGCTTCAACCTTTCGGGTTAAGCTTCAACCCTCTCGGTCAGCTCTTCAACCACTGTAAGGCAGGTCGCGGACCCAAAACGTTGACTCCGTCAACAAGGTCGTTTGGTGGCTTTCAACCTTCTGGGTTAAGCTTGAACTCTCCCGATCGGCTCTTTAGCCACCGTAAGGCGGGCCGCGGACCCAAAACATTGACTCCGTCAACAAGGTCAGGAGGGGGTGAAGGTTGCCCCCCTATTGATCGGCTTTTCAGCCGCCATAAGGCGGGGTTGGGGACCCCGAACTTACTCCATCAAACAAGGTCAAAAGGGGTGCAGCGAGTTGTGAACTTACCCCCTTTTGATCCACAACGCCAAGTTATACCTGCATGTATGCCGCTCACACTCTGCCAGGGGCGCAGCAAGCTGTCAACTCACCCCCTGTGAGGGCCTCATACAGTGGCGAGGGAAACTCTCTCATCTGGTACATACTCTCCGCCAAGTGTCCCGTCGCACTCTTAAGCAAGTGACGTTGTTTAAGGTTCAAAGAATGGATTTATGTCACGTGAAACGTAGCTTATGAGCCTGGGGCACTCACCTCGCTGCAAATTCTGGTCTGTTGCGCCCTTAACAGTTAATATCGCCTAGAGACCCTGAGCCATGCAAGATTGGCGGTCACTCTCGTTAGAGACCCTATACTGTTAGGCAGTTCAAAGCAACAGGCCCCCTAGAAGGGCCAGCAATGAGTTTTTGAAAAACAAAAGGAAGGGAAAGCAAGAACATCATACATTGCATCATACATGGCATGACACATTGCATACATATAGTGTCGGTCTCCAATGCCGGGTCAGAGAAAGATTATGAAAGAAGAAGCAAGGCCATGCAGATATTAAGATCCCTGGGTTATGCTTTTTCAAAGCCGCCCTTACAAACAGCGCATGATATTTTCTATTTTGTTTTTTGCAGGCTCTATCTCCAAAGATGAGTCGTTGTTAAAACATTATGAGAAGAATGCAAGGAAGATAAGAAATGCATCCAAATTCACGGAAATTTGAGGATTAAGGCAATCAAGTTTTTTCTAAGTCTATTACAAAGCTCTCTAGGAGCTCAAAAGACGAAGGACTTAAAGTTTTGCATACACTTCTTCATTTTGGTGGCTCGGCTGGCCGGGTTACATTCAGTTGAGAACAACAAAGGTTTTAACTAGCTGGCGGGTCATCTTGCATAGGGTCTTCGGGCTCTTCGATCTGAAGATTATCCACATCCCAGTTGCAGTTTAATAAGGCTTCGAATTTAGCATCGTCGAAAAGTGGAGACAGATCAACATCAGGGGCGAAGAGTGGCTTACGACGTGTAGGGACTAAATCCCTGGCTTCAAAGGTTGGGCAGCGCAACTATTGGTTGTTCTCATCGTAAGCCGCTTGATAAGGAGTTAGAACCGTTTCATCAACCAGTATGGAGGCAAGCCTCCTAGAGGCCTTAATGCATTTGGCGTAATCCGCCTCAGTAAAATCTGAACCATCATCCTTCTTGGAGGGGAAGTCGTTCATCATTTCTTCAGCTGTTAACTCAAGAGCAAATGCTAGGGGCCGGCTCAGCGCGGCTATGGCCCCTCTCCTGGTGGCTGATCGCCTTGTTTCATCCACTTGCTTGTCCAAAGTTGATAAGGTTTCTATGACACCCTTCATAAATTTGGGGACATGCTTGGCTGTCATCATGGCCTTGATGGTATAGAGGGTTCTAGTGTAGAGTTGCTCAATCAAGGTATAGATTGCCTTCAATTTCATCAGACTATCAGAGGATAGCTAGCGGCTCCTCTCGCCTGCAAGAAAAAGGTCAAAGTTATAAGCCGCCTAGCTGGTATTTCTTTCATAAGGAATTTTTTAAGATGTACATGCTTACCAAAGATAGCAGCAGTCATCTTGGATATGTGGTCTTTGAGAGTCTTCAGCTCTACTGATGTAAGATTGAGCTGTTCCTCGGTATCACTTGCACGCTTGGACAAGGCAGCTTGCTCAGATTCAGCAGTTTTTCTATACATGGTGAAATCGACCTGGAGTTTCTCAAGTTGCTCAACGGCTACCCGTATTTTTTCTTCATCAAACCAACAAGTTTAGTTTCCATGTTGCGGCTGGCAGAAAGGCAGTTCAAATAACCGGCGTGCAGGTCATCTATAGTCATTTTCTCCAAGACGGGGAATTTGAAGCTAAGCTTCTCTAGAGAGCAAGTATCAGCCTTGCTAGAGTGTCTTGCTAGTACATGATGAGTTGGGGACTGATAACCTGTCCCAGTGATGGTAACATCCGAAAGAGACAAGTCTTCAGCGACGGAATTGGGCGGCTTAGGGTCAGCCGCTGGACTATCAGAAGTCGTCATACGATGACCTGCCGGTTCCGAGGGCAGAGGAGAGCACTCAGGCGTTTCTTTGTTTGCGTCGAAAGGTTCAGCATGACTAGAGAGTGATGGCTGAGTGATTTCCGGCTGTTCAATGGTAGGAGGAATGGTAGACCCTCTTGTTTTCCTACGTTTGGCCTAAGCCCTAAAAGTGCAAAGAGTCATTATACAGTGCAAAGACAGTGCAGATAATGTACACACGGCGGGGTGAAAGCATACTCTGGGTTGATCTTCATAGGAGGAAGCTTGGAGGCAGTTGAGTCGCCAGACAAAGGAGGTGATTTCTACAAATTAAAAACAATAAAGCACAAGAGTAAGATAGAAGTACAGAAATATATGACAAATATCATATTCTTAATGAAAAATTATATCAGCGGGACGTTTCCATGGCGCCGGGGAGCTGGGTAAGCCGGCCATAAGATCCTTAGAGCCGGTGCTTCGGGTCTGACGCCGAGAGTTGTGCTGTTATTTTTTCAAGGAAAATTCAGGATCTAAGTAAGCAAGAGGATGTGAAAAAGGAACTTTTCGAACGACCCGCCGTATCTTCTCTTGTGGTAAGGTTTCTGAGCCGGAAGAAAGGTAAGTTACCTCACGGGCGTTGGCGTGGCTCGTCTATGTCTCCTCCTGTGTACAGTCATTGTCAATAATTTGCATAAAAAGACGGCCAAGGGAGTCAAGTTCTACCTTTGAATCGTCAAGTTCAAGTAGGTTTTGAGCCGATGTTTTTGGCTTGCGGCCGCGGATGTTACCCGCCTGAGACTTCTTCTTCACAGGGGAAGTATATTTTTTCTTCCAGAAGCTGGAGCTGGCCTATAAACGAAGCCGCCAAAAGATTTAAGGTTGCCATACATAAAGTCAAGACAGAGAGAAAGCAAATTTGAAAGCCATCCTTACGTCTGGAGCTAGATTTGCGACGCAGAAGGGTCTTAACCCGACTGTACGACAAGCCTCTTGGGATTCGCGGGTAAGTCCTTTGACAGCAGAGGTAATGTTTTGTTCTATTAAAGGTGTGTGGTTGAAGCAGAGAGGATCGTTCATGTCGCCTGTGTATTCACACATAAGCCAGTCGTGCTGGCTTAGTGGTAAAACTTTCCATCAAATCGAACAACGGGTTAAGCCAACTCCCATAAACCCGTTCGCTAGAAGAGCCTTGATTTTGGCGAAAGCCGTAGCATACTTTGCTCGTGTTGTAGCCGACATCCGATCCAAAAACTCAGTAGACGTGTAGAGTCGGGTAGGACGATAACCCAGCAATGGATTTTCTCCCTCTGGAGAGGTGTCTCTGTAGTAGAACCAAGTTCTGTTCCAGTCTTTGGGATGGCTTGGCATTTGGATAGCCGGGTAAACAAGATCTCTTCGCCTTTGGATGGAGACTCCGCCGAGCTCCAAGCTTGGACCGGCCACCACTTCCGTTTAGCGGTTGACATAGAAGAAATCGTGGAAGAGGTCGATGGATGGCTCTTCTTGCAAGTAAACCTCACACAAGACATGAAACTTGCATAGGTTGGAGACCGAATTTGGGGCAATATCTTGAGGATGCAGCTTAAAGAAATGGAGGATGTCTTGGAAGAATTTTGATCAAGGCGGGTCGAAACCACGGATAAGATGGTCGGCGAAGATAACAATTTCCCCCTCTTTTGGGGTGGGTTTCTTCTCTGACCCCGGAACCCGCCAATGGATGACATTCTGAGCCGGTATTGTGTCTGCCTCTACGAAATCCAATAAAATTTGCTCAGTGATTCCAGAGACGACCCAATCACAGGAGGCAGATGCTCGAGACACGATGACAGGTCAAACTGTGAAAGAGGCAGGACGCAGCGGGTCAGAAAGCGACCAGACAACCAAGACGACTGATGAAAATAAATAGTGTGACGTTAAGCCACCGGTACAGTTTATCAGAAGAGCTGGTGATTTGATGGCGGGTTAAATGAGCAATGCCATGCTACAAATATTACTAAGGACATACAAACATGTTTCACGTATTATACCGTGACTGCAAGATCTATAGGCAAGGAAAAATCAAATTCAATACAACCCTAAAAGAGGAGCCGAGGAAGAACAAGCAGTTGGCGCAAGAAAAGGAACATAGTGCAGATCTAGGATGAACTATTGTTGGCTTTGCACGGGTAGCCACGGTGGATTAACAAGCATCGCGAGGTCCAAAAGACTACTTATCAGTTGGCATTACGAGGATGATTGGATGAAAAAGCATGTTAATGGAGGTTTGGCGAACTCGAAAAGATTCAAGTGACAAACTATAGTTCTAATGGAGGTGGAAAAGGGTACCTCAAGGATGTGGCTAATGCGGGCAAAAATCTGGGGCGTTCAGGTTGATGCAGCGGCAAAGGTTATTGACGACGACGAGATCCCACCGACACGATGGAGCTCAGGAAGCGCGGGCGTTGGGAGGAGGAATAAGAATGGTGGTGGCGGAGAAAAGGAAAAGACCCCCTCGTTGCCCTATTTAAGAGATGGGATGGCAAACAGTGTGCACGGGAATCGAGGAGACCAAATGATGACTGATCGAGACAGACGCCTCGATTTTTAGGCCGACTGTTTAATGAGGAGATCCATTGCAAACGTCACAGAATCTTCTTGGCATATTTGTGGGTGACGTCATGGCGGGTTATGTATTGTTTTGTTTTCAGGTGACAAGGATGTGAGACTCGCCGCTGAATAAAATGGAGATTGACATGAGAAAGCTCAAATCAATCGGGGCCTAATGTTGGGGATATAACCCCGTGGTAAGACCCGCCCAGGAGCGGCCGGGTCATACCTAGCGGCTCGTTATCATATGGGCTGGAAGAGGAAGGCTGGGCCGCACGGCGGGTCATCAGATGGGCTGAGACGGAGGCCCAATGACATGAAGAAGGCACAAGACCCGGGCGGGTGAGCTACCTGGAGACAGCTTGCCAGGATAGGCAAGACGGCTTAGAGACGGAGCCGAACACGTTGTAAGAGTTGGTTTGGGACTTGTGTAACCCAGGGTCTTGACCTCCTATATAAAGGCAAGACCCGGGGACGGCTTAGAAAGAAACCAATCGATCGAGAGCTAGGTCAAGTGAATACGCTCCCTTGTAATCGATACTCCAATCAATACACACAAAGCGGACGTAGGCTTTTACCTCATATTAAGGGGCCGAACCTGGGTAAATCTGTATCTTTCGTCCCGACTAACCCCTTTGAGTCCACCGTCTTAGCGATGGCCTTGAACCTAAGTCTTCAGACATCTGCCGTGACAAAACCATGAAAAAATGCTTCTTTGTTCCGAAATAATAGTAACCATGTATGTGTAATATCAACCAATTCATGGAGAATCACTTTCAAAACTTTTGGACACAATGCAAGCACCTTTATACTCACAATTCACACAAGCATATGTGATGCAGAGAGCACAAACATTTGGCATTTTCCTCTCGCTATGTCTGATCCCATTCCTATAGACCTCGATATCAGATCTTGCATGTTTTCGACCACTGCCACCAATAATAATCACTGTCAGTGATACCTCATCATACTACCAATTGACACCTCCCTCCAACTTTGTGAACAATTGAGCTCCATTGTCACTTTTATTCTTAAATTTCATAACAAAAAGTTCATCAGTTTTGAAAAAATGTTCACCTGTTTGGAAAAAAGTTCACAAAACCTCAAAAAAAGACAACGAGTTTGAAAGAAAGTTCACCAATTTAAAAATAAGTCATCTATTTTTAAGAAAAATTCAGAAAAATTCAAAAAGTTTAGCAGTTTTGGAAAAAGTTCATGTATTTAGAAAATAAGGAAAAAAGAAAATGGAAATAGAAAAAGGAAAAACAAAAAAAAGGAAAAGGGGGAAATGAAAACACCTGAAGTGAGGAAAGAAATAAAATAATGATTTTTTTGTCTCACAAACGGGCGGGATAGCCTAGTGGTTCATGCACTTTCGTTCTAACGTAGAGGGAGTGTTCAATGTAAAAAATAGCGTGACCCTTCTTCAAAAGTTCAAATGCTATACAAGTTATCGCGTGCTATAACATTCTATATTCAAAAAATCATTTTGAAAAACAAAATGCAAAATATATCCCAGAAATTATGGATTTGAACATATAACTTTTTTGTCCAGGAGGCATACATCCATAACTAGTTAAGATGAACAAGGACATCAATACAATAGCATAAGATTTGGAAGAGCAATTATAACTAATCAAGAATACAGAACTTGGGCATTGTTTAAATGAACATAGTTCAATGAAGACAAAAGAGTATAGGTTGGTAGGTAACATGAATAATTCAGAAGACAAAACAGCAATAGGTCAGTAGCTTAACAACATAGGATTCATGAATATTTAATGGAGGAGAGGAGCATTGTTCAAATGAACATAGTTCATTAGTTAATAATAGAAGCATACTCCACTGCACTTGCAGCAAATCACGAAAGGAGAAAGGAACATTTGTTCAATGAACATAGTTAATAACAAGAGCACATCGAGTTGTGACCATCTAGTGTAAAAAAATTGCGAAGATAATAACAGGAGGAAGTACAAAACTACAAATAAAATGACAGACGAAAATATGTGCAGTTCTTCAGTTAAAAACACTACACATTACACAACAAAGAACTATCAAACTTCGGCCACTGCCTAGCCTACATCGGCTGCCACCCCATACTTGTCATCTGGCGCTACCTGTGCACCACTATCTAGCCGCCGATAGGCCCCTTCCGCGTCGCCTCCATCTCTGACAACAAAGATCCCGACACTGGATGCGTGCCAAGATTTGGAGGACTACTAGTGCAGGCTCCCAATGTGGGGTCTGAGACCGTCCACACATTCTTCAGGGCCGAGGCCACGGTGAGAGGGCCCGTGCGTGCGCTGCGGGCTTGCCGACGGTTGCATTCTTGTCGTAGCCCTTCGTGGTGGACCGTGGACGACATCAATGGCGAAGTCTACCGATGAAAGGTTTCTCGTCCCACACACCTGATCGTTGAGTTGTTGGCACCGACGGCGTGGCTGGCATCAACGCAACATGTGCTGGAGTTGGAGCCGACGCCGTTACCACCCTTGCCACGACCTCGATGGGAAAAGCAAAACTAGGACTATGGTTGTGTGTTGTGTTGTCCACAACTAGCTAGGTTACGGTGTTAGATGAATGGACCCACGACGGTGGTGGAGCTTGAGCCGAATACTTGTAGGGGCCACTGGCTGAAGGGGGGCAGACATATTTGGTTTCAATTGATTTCTAGAGGAAAATAGGTCTAATACAAAGGTATATATGCATGTTTACTTCTGAGCTTGGGGGGTCATGGCCCAGGTTGGCCCCATGAAGCTCCGCCACTGCCTACGGCCTGTTGCATTGCGTTGGGCCGATGCCTGATGGGCTACAGTCTGTTGAGCCTGTTTCATGCTAAAACTCGAAAATGTTTCTGTGTTTAGCGTTGTTATAGCGGGCTATAGCGTGTTTAGTGTTGAAGCGAGTAAAATGGGTAAAACGTAACATGGGACTCTCAGATACGCTATAGCGAGGTTTAAATGCTAAAATGGCATGCTGATTTTTTCAAGAAAAGTTCACAAAAATTCAAAAAGGTTATCAATTTTGGGAAAAGTTCAAGCACTTAAAAAATAAGGAAAAAAGAAAAACAAAATAGAAAAGGGGAAACATAAAAACAAAAAAAGGGAAAAGGGGAAATGAAAACCGAAGAACCGAGGAAAGAAATAAAATAATGAAAAAAAATTATTTCACAAATTGGGGGGGGGGGTACCTTAGTAGTTCTTGCGCTTTCGTCGTGTGTTTGAAGTCGGTCACGTGCATCTTGTTTGGTAGTTTACAGGAAAATATAATGGGTTATGGGTCATAATCGGCCACTTTAAGATTACCATCTCGGAAGGTCCGTTTAGTATCCGCGCCAGCCTATAGGTTTTCTGGGTTTTTTTATTTCTTCTTTGGCAAAATGTGAAAGATTACCCTTTGATTTACCAGAAGAGAAGGAAGAATTAGTAGCAGGTTACCAAACTGAATATTCCGGTATCAAATAAGGTTTATTTTATCTTGTTTGTTGCCTAAATTTATTAGTTTCTTTTTTATTTGTAACAGTTTTCTACTTGGGCGGTGGAATTTCTCTATTCCCTATATATCCTTTTCCATTTTTTTCCAAATGAATAAAGCAGTTGGAATTTCGGAAATGACAATGGGTATATTTATTACATTCCCAACTAAGAGTGCCTTCGGCATCAGTTAACAAAACACACGTTAACGGATGCTGAAGGCGCCTAATAGGAATAGCCGGGGTAGCCTTACATCGGGGGAGCCCCAGATAGGCCGACCCAACCACGCGAGAGGTCATGACCTGTTTTTGTTTTCTGTTTTATGTTCTCATTTTTGCTTTATTTCTGTACATACATACATACATACATACATACATACATACATACATATTGAATAAGTATATACTTGACCAATTATTTGAAAAAAGGTTGAATAAGTATTCAAACTGTTAAACGAGTATTTGAAAAATCTTGAATAAGTATTTAAAAATATTGAACGAGTATTTGAAAATTATTAAACAAGTATTAAAAATATTGAATAAATATTAAAATGCGAACAAGTATTTGCAAATGTTGAATAAACTTTGGACAATGTTGAATGTGTACACAAAAAGTGTTGATCACTTATTTCTTTTGGACATATACGAAAATGTAGAGTGAAAGCGAAAAAAACAAAAGAAAAATGGAGAAGAAAAATGAAAACTAAACAAAAAATGGAGAAGAAAAGAGAAAAAGAAAAAATGAAGAAGAAAAAAGAAAATGCAAAATAATGGCATAACCAATGGAAAACCAGAATTTTTCTCTCTAAGTTGGGTCGCACCCCTTCTTGTTATCACGAAACGGGTAGCTAATGCAGTGGCTATTAGCGTTGTCTAATATCACGAGATAACGGGATAGACCCCTGGCACTCGTTCCTTTTTCTTCTTTTATTACTTCTCTTTTCGATGAAAGTTGACTGTAGGTGCTTCAACAAGAGATCCTTCTTAATCGCTTAATGAGATAAATAGCTCCTGCGCCTATTGTCTTTAGCGCCGCGGAAGCGCCTAATGGCCGCCCCACGAACGCGTACGCAGCAAACTGTAATTGTTGAACTATAGAGCGTTGTGTGCCCCTGTGCCTAGTCAAAGTACACAGCGCTCACGATCACCCACGTACATGAGTAGTGGTGCAGTGATGCAGTTAGTCATCGTAGCGGTGTTCGACACCTGAGGTTCCTCCTGTATAAATACGGGACACGGCCTTCTTGTTGCTTTACGTGGACGACATCGTCCTAACGGCCTCAACCACGATACTGCTTCACCATCTCATCCCGCAGCTCGCACGTTAGTTCGTGATGAAGGATCTCGGCGCCCTACATTACTTCCTCGGCATTTGGGTCACGTGCACAGTGTGCGGCTTCTTCCTCTCGCAGCAGCAGTACGCCGAGGAGGTCCTCGAGCGTGCGTCTATGGACAACTGCAAGGCTGCGCCCACACCTGTCGACACGAAGTCCAAACTGCCGTCTGCCGACAGGCCCAAGGTCACCAACGCCGTCGCCGTCGCCGAATGCATCTGGCTCCGTCAGCTACTTGGCGAGCTTCTTCATCCAATGCGCTCCGCCACCATCGTCTTCTGCGACAACATATTGGTCGTCTACCTCTCCATCAACCCCGTTCACCATCGGCGTACCAAGCATGTTGAGTTGGATATCCACTTCGTTTGCGAACGGTTGGCGTTGGGGGACTTCCGTGTCCTTCATGTCCCCACTCGCCAGCAACTCGCCGATGTAATGACCAAGGGCCTGCCGTCGAACGTTTTCTCCGAGTTCCGGTCAGCTTTGCGTCTCCTCTGGTGACGTCACGACTGCCGGGGGGGGGGGGGGTGTTGAACTATAGAGCGTTGTGTGCCCTTGTGCCTAGTCAAAGCACACAACGCCCACGATCACCCACGTACATGAGTAGTGGTGTAGTGGTGGCAGTTAGTCATCGTAGTGGTGTTCGACACCTGAGGTTCCTCCTGTATAAGTACTGCTTGAACAGATCAATGCAAAGTGTGTTGTGTCTCAGGTTGGCAATGGGGATTACCCATGCGGGTATTGGACTCCATGCCTGTCCCCATCCCCATACCCGTCCTTGGGGATAAAAATATTCCCATCCCCATCGCTATTGGGTTTTGTATCTATCTCCGTGGAGAAATCCATGTACATGAGTAGTGGTGTAGTGGTGCAGTTAGTCATCGTAGTGGTGTTCGACAGCAGAGGTTCCTCCTGTATAAGTACGGCTTGAACAGATCAATGCAAAGTGTGTTGTGTCTCAGGCTGGCAATGGGGATTACCCATGCGGGTATTGGACTCCCATCCCCGTGTCCGCGAGAGCCTTTTCATGCCTGTCCCCATCCCCATACCCGTCCTTGGGGATAAAAATATTCCCATCCCCATCACCATTGGGTTTTGTATCTCCGTGGGGAAACCCATGTACGCAATCAACAACAACCTTTGACAAAATTTCAGTAGAAAAAATTAGCATTTCAGCATAATAAATAATATATTGTGGCTAGTTTTGTATTTTAGGGTTTTTTGGCCAAATTGATGAGATGAATAGAAATTTGGATGGGTAAGGACAGGAATTACATGGTGTCTAGTAATTTTAGATGACACATGTAATGATTTCATGGGTAAGGCGGGTAATGGGCATGGGTAATGCTATTTCATCCCCATCCTCGTGTTGCATGCTGGGTAAGGTATTTGACCCACCAACTTTTCCATGGGCATTAAAGCTGGCATATCCCCGTCCACTGATAAAGTAATTACCTGTGGGGACGTGGGTAATGGTTAACCATTGCCAGCTTGAGTTATGTCTCACCCTTCTTTAGTAATACTAGTCATCAACCCGTGCATGCTAGTCTTTTGGATTATACATAACATCTTTTTTTTCTATTTGTGTTGCCTTTTACTTTCTATGCACGCATTATTTACATGAGAGTACTAAATCATTGTTAATTATTTGTTTCTACTTGCATTTGATAATTTAAAGTACCAAGGGCCAAGGCTTTAATAGCGAGCAATTTCAGCTACCAAGCTCTCAATCAAGCAAAGAAAGCAATTTTCAAAAAACAAATGATATATTCTAATGCTTGTAAATAAAATTTGAAAATAGGTATACCTAGGCGTTAAACAACATGCATTATGCCTGCATAACTGAAAATAAAATATCCTATGAGCACACTGAAAATATCGTTTCAAGATGCAACAGTAGTCCAATATATTCATTTTCAACATACACAATATTGATAGTACATAGTTCATATTGTTACAAAAAAAAAGTAGAAGCGAGAAGTAAGCAATTAAATTGGATTTCATGCAGAAACAAATATATCATTAATCAGTTCATCAAACATAATCTAGGTATGTTGTTATTTGTAAGAAACAAAAACGAAACAATTCTAACATCCAAGGAAACATTTCCCATTGTTAGAAGAAGCTGGCACTCTCATGGACATGTTTGTCTAAGGGATTAGAATTACCCCATTCATGATTTTTGGTTCATTAAATATCCCAGGTTTCATTGTGCCTCAGTTTCCTCTTGGGACGTTGGCCCTGAGGTGCGAAATCTGTGTACCCATGTCGATGTAAGGAGCCCATGCCCCAGTTATCTCTCACACGCCCTGGTGAAGTAAACAAGAAGGTCGTGCTTGTTGTGGTCATAAAGGCAATCGAGAGGAGGGATAACCATACTGGCAGTAACAACAAACGAGTAGGGTAGGTGGGATGAGTGAGGCAAATGTGAAAGTCAATGGTGTTAATCCTCCGATGGCCGCCACACTCGGAGAAAGTAGCGGCGCTATGGTGTGTAGCAGGTCGCGACGCCGTGTTGGTCGCCCTCGGCGGGATGGGATCGATGGCGTGGTAGCGCGACTGTCCTTGGCATGACTTGACTAAGGTGGAAGATCAAGCCCGACGATGAGGGTGGTGTCCCACCTCCTTGCTAGGCTACACAACTATTTCCAAGGTTTTCTAACTAGATACAAACACGTCAACTATGTGGCTGGAATTAATCAAGAGTTGTGAGCCCTTCCACATCTCATGTCCAGATCCTCAACGACAATTTTTTCATCAAATATCTAAATAACACAAAATTAGGTCAATACAATATCGTCCAAAAATACGAATTTTATGTTGGTAAAAAAAATGGTTAACAAAATCAAAAGGAATATGATATCAAGGAAAATGCCTTAGATCTTAAAGGGACAACAAAGATATGTCGCCCCTTGGGAGTGAGCGAATGGGATCTCCATCTTTCAATATGAAATCGCTCCATCGGGGACATGTTGGGTTGAAGGTATTCTTTCCTGGGACCAATGAATCTCAAGGAATAGGAATTGAGTTGTGAGGAATTCAACAACGCACTCGAAATAAAGCAACCCGACTTGAATTCTGATATATCGAGATGGCAACACTTATTTCCGCCAGTTATTCCAACGGACATGGACGGGTAAATTTATATATTTCATTATCATAATATTCAAATATAAACATTTGTTTTATTTATCACTATATTCAAGATAATTTAATTTATAAAATTGCAAGGATATGTGTGGCTATTTTGTAGAGCAATTTATGCTCTCTTGGAACAATAAAGAATTGGTTTGTCCTGTTTGCACGATGGGTATTCTTCGTTACACATTTTTTAGGCCTTCAACATGAAATATTCGTGTTAACTACGTATATTGCTTGGGCACGATGGGTATGAGTTGATGAAGAAGTTTATATTGTACTTACTCAAATATCGTTCGAATGAAGCTAGAAACAACATTCCTAATATTGTGTGAGAATTTCTTAAGCGCATCAAGTAGACCTTAATTTGTTTCAGATTTTCAGTTGGATAATCGATCTAGATGTATACATTGTCAAATTGCCTTTTTGTTATTAGTTTATATTGTAAGTGAAGTGGACTTCAATTATAAAACCAATTATGCATGTGTTATCTTTTCTCTACATGTAAAATTTAACATACATTATGTTTATCCAACTCCAGCAAAATATTTCAAAAGCCCGTGACAACACACGGACATTCTCCTAGTAGTTTTAGGGGCAGAACAATACTGCATTTGCTGTGCGTACGGTCCCGTCGAGGCAGGTATATAGAGATTCAATCAGAAGCATTAACCACACAACATAGCACCATTAAAAAATGACACATAAGTAAGCTTGTTAGGCTAGGACTAATTTACATGCAGGAAACTGGTTGGAAGTACATGTACGCTAGAAGTAAAAAAGAATGAAATGCTCATAGAGCGATAAGATATTTCTACTCAGTTGTTGGCACCCAAAAATCTGTGTAGTTAACTCCATAGATCAAAAGCGCCATACAATGAAATTTATCACCGGATAATCTAGGACTCGTGGCTTGACAGAAAATCCATGCGCTATGGCTGAGGATATGGAAGTCATCAATCTTGATTTTATGTACTTCCCTGATGGAAGCTACATTATTTTTATGATACAGATGAATGTCCAGACTTACAAAATTAAAGATGATGCAGATCATGATATAAGAAACTTCATATCGTGATGAACTTCCAGATATAAAAATCTGCTCCGGAAAAAATCACGGGATGGCAGCTTTGTAGACTTTGGGCATCTCTAGTAAGGCTGATACATACACACATACATATCAGAAAAAAGGCATCTTTGTTTTGTACAGAAATGAATCAACCTCTAGTAGCGGATTGAATAGACATACGGGCAATATTACCCGATCGCATGAATTCGCGAGGCCTCACCATACTATGTTTTTTGTAGATATTCTGATGGTAGTCAGCAGTGCTACAGACATGCATCCATGACTTGGACTTGCCCTGACTGGCTTGAGCCTGCGTGTGGCAGGCCCCTGCCACACGTCCCATTGAGATGTGAGACAAACGACGTTGAGCTCCTCCTTCTAGCCACGCAGGGCGCTCCCCACATCCATACAATACATGCTTCCACCATTAAGATGTGAGAGACGACATTGATATGATGCTCCTGCTAACCATGCAGGGGCGCTCCAAGTTCCATAGAGATGACGATTCTGCACACAAATTATCTTGACCTCGAGAGATGAGAGATTAGATCGAGGTTAACTTCTTCCATGTAACAGAAAGAAATTAATCGCGCCTCTTTTTGTGCAAACAGATCTTCACCGTGAGAGATCAGAGATTAGATGGAGATCAATAACACTGCCGTGCAAGATATGAAAAGCTACCTAATCGTATATCTAACAATTGCTTTCCTTTTGGCTTACTGCTGCCATGCAAGATAAGGAAAGCTAGCTAATCGTAAGTCCTACAATTTCTTGTTTTTTCTTTAGGACTCTATAATCATCCCAAACGTACGTAAAAGCACTATGGGCTATTGCAAGCATTTTTTCTTTCTTTTGACTTCTATCTAAAGCCGTGAAAATGTTGTGGGCCTTCTAAGCCAAAGAAAAAACAAATCAAATCTACATGCGTTAATCTACATCGTTATAACACGGTCCCATTAGATTAACGGTTCCTAAATTCTGATTAACGTGAGAATTTTTTGAGAATGTCTAATTAGTATAGGTATAGATAGATGGCTTGAAAGGCCACAAAAAAGTGGCTTTCTAGGAATCAAACTCAAGTCGATACACACGGAATCAGATTGCCATGAAAAAGCTTCATGAGTTTGAAAACATCATAGGAACTTGAAACAAGTTTTCGAGTTGTAAAAAAGTACGCAGATTAATAAAGTGAACGAATTAGAAAAAAAACATGAACTTGAAAAATGTACATGATTTTGTAAAAAAATAGGTGAACTTCAAAAAAAATACGTGGATTTGGAAAAAGTATGAGAATTTCAAAAAATCATGGATTTGTAAAATATGTGGATTTGAAAAAATTATGCGTACTTGGAAAAAGTATGTGAATTTGTAAAAATTGCCGAACTGGAAAAATATATAGGGATTTCAAAAAAGCTCACGTAGTTGAAAATATACACAGAGTTGAAAAAACTGAGTGGATTTTAAAAAAATGAATTTGAGTTGGCTATGGTCAAAATCAGGGTGAGTCGGCACCAAAACGGGTCAAAGCCGAGGAAAGGGACGGACCTTGTCTGGTTTGAGTAGTTAGGGGTGCCAGTTGTACGGTCTCAAAGTTGAGGGGCCAAATATAGACTCCACAAAGAGTTGAGAGACGAAAAGTATTTTTTCCTAATTAGACTATAAACATGAGCCATGACGAAATGACCTATTTTAATGTAATTTGTTTTCTTAGAGACATACATGCATGTCTTGTGCAGCTAGCAAACTGTTTCTCAGTCGCTAGTGCTTTTGTAAAGAGAATTAAGAAACAAATTATCGGATTTTGGCAGATATTTTTTGGACTTTTTCAGAGGTTGATCTTGCAGATTGATCTCCCAAAATTAATTATGAAGCTTGTTCAAATTCTGTGAATATGTTTCTCGGACACACAGACATGCATGTTTGATGAACTAAATAGAATGTTTTTAGATGCCAGTATGTGCCACTCGTCACAGTTATGGTAAAAGAAAAAATCATCTCAAGCACGAATTGCTGAAAGCTGACAATACCCACGGTCATTCTTTTAACTTATATAATTTGCACATTGATTGTACTCATCTGTCTTTTTTTACGAGTTATACTTGTTATCCCCTCCCCCCCTCCCCCGCCGCGAATTTTCCAATCTTTTTGAGTCAGATCAAGGAAACCCCGGCACTCAACAAACTGGTCAATGGAAGTGAAGCCCATCCCAGTCGGCACGAGCTACCCCTTTCACGTTGAATCTCTGTCCATCACATGCATGTTGTCTCATGATTGTGTCGTCATATTACACGGCGTCTTCGCCGTCGCCGTCAACTCTCGTTGCGCCAAGCGTATCGATCCAATAAACGTAGCGATGCGTAGTTGTCTCATTGGTAATCGTAGTCTATCACCGCGTCGACACATAGCCTTGTTCTCATGTGACGCAAGCGGGACGGATTTTGCATGCACACACTCCATTCTTGATGCCTCCTAACCCCAGGTGGTTATATCTGAATTGAAAAAGCAAGGCATCAAGGGGACACTAGGGGCGCATTTGGTAGCCCACATTAGGCCCAATCAGGCCCAGTTGAAGAGTGTGCGTTTGATTGAGAACGCAGAGGGCTAGCTCGCATGTGCACGAAGCTTAAAGCAGCCCTAAGGCCGGCAGTTTCTGACGAACCAGCCTTAGAGCGGCGCAGACTCGCATGCGGGGCGCAGGGCGAAAGCTAGTGGGGATGGTGGGAGATGGAAATCGGGCACGGCCACAGCGCGCCAAATCTAGGCTCACCTCCCCCCAACCCATTTACTCAGTCATCGCTACCTCTAGGATAACCTCCACCTCCGGCAGCGTCTCAGATCTGTGCAAGCGGCAGCGGTGGCGGCGGCGGCGGACCTGACAGTAGGAGTCGTTGCTGCTCGTCCTTGGCTTAGCCATGCCCCCCCCCCTTCGTCGTCCTCGTCACTGATGCCGGTAAGCAACACCCCCTCTCCCCAATGTTAGGTTCCGTTGTTAGGTCGTTAGGCGTGTAGGATCGATTTCTCCATTGCTCAACGCACCCTCGATGTGAACTAGGTTCCGGACGCACGGATGGAGCTGGTAGTTCAGGCAGCAACACTGATATCTATGATTCTTGCATTGGTCATGTTCATGCACAAAAGAGTTGTTCATCATGGTGAGACACATGTCATCATATATGCTCCAATGCTTACGCGGGAGAAGGAAAGGCTCGCCAATCTGAACTACATATATAACTGCAGTGACAAAGAGGCTTTGTGCATGCTTAGAATGAAAATGGCACCATTCTTCAGACTTGTCCAGATCTTCAGGAACATGGGCTGCTAGAAGATAGAATCCACACCAATGTGGAAGAGCAAGTGGCCATGTTTCTTCATGTTGTTGGCCATAACCAGTGATTCAGGGTTATCCACAACACATTCAGGAGATCAGTGGAGACCATCTCAAGATACTTCAAGCAAGTGTTGTATGATGTTGGGGAGCTGAGAGGAGAGATGATCAAGTCACCATCTGTCCGAACTCCTAACAAGATTCATAGTAGACCAAGGTGGTATCCATACTTCAAGGTGAGCAACACAGTATGTTTTTCATTGCTTCATATGCTAGGATTGTACAAGGTGAGTACTAACACGGTCTTCTATTGCCATTTCAGGATTGCATTGGGGCAATAAATGGTACTCATGTCACTACTAGAGTTCGGAAGTCACAATCTGCAACATTTAGGGGGGAGCACTACACAAGCCAGAATGTGCTTGGTGCTGTTGACTTCGATATGAAGTTCACATATGTGTTGACTGGCTGGAAAGGGTCAACACATGATGCTAACATACTCAATGACAACATGAATCGGCCCGATGGCATCAACGTCCCTGATGGCAAGTTCTACCTAGGAGATGTTGGCTATGCATGCAAACCAGGTGTTCTTGCATACTTCAGGAAGACCAGGTACCATCTTAACGAGTTCTCTGGTAGGAATTACCCTAGGACTCCATATGACCTATTTAATCTTGGACACTCCTGTTGGAAATATGCCCTAGAGGCAATAATAAAATGGTTATTATTGTATTTCCTAGTTCATGATAATTGTCTATTGTTCATGCTATAATTGTGTTAACCGAAAACCGTAATACATGTGTGAATACATAGACCACAACATGTCCCTAGTGAGCCTATAGTTGACTAGCTCGTTGATCAATAGATGGTCTCGGTTTCATGACCATGGACATTGGATGTCATTGATAACGGGATCACATCATTAGGAGAATGATGTGATGGACAAGATCCAATCCTAAGCCTAGCACAAGATCGTGTAGTTCGTCTGCTAAAGCTTTTCAATGTCAAGTATCGTTTCCGTAGACCATGAGATTGTGCAACTCTCGAATACCGTAGGAATGCTTTGGGTGTGCCAAACGTCACAACGTAACTGGGTGGCTATAAAGGTGCACTACGGGTATCTCCGAAAGTGTCTGTTGGGTTGGCACGAATCGAGACTGGGATTTGTCACTCCGTGTGACGGAGAGGTATCTCTGGGCCCACTCGGTGAGACATCATCATAATGAGCTCAATGTGACTAAGGAGTTAGCCACGGGATGATGTATTACGGAACGAGTAAAGAGACTTGCCGGTAACAAGATTGAACAAGGTATAGAGATACCGACGATCGAATCTCGGGCAAGTATAATACCGATAGACAAAGGGAATTGTATACGGGGTTGATTGAATCCCCGACATCGTGGTTCATCCGATGAAATCATCATGGAGTATGTGGGAGACAACATGGGTATCCAGATCCCGCTGTTGGTTATTGACCAGAAAAGTGTCTCGGTCATGTCTACGTGTCTCTCGAACCCGTAGGGTCTACACACTTAAGGTTCGATGATGCTAGGGTTATAGGGAAATGGTATACATGATTACCGATGGTTTTTAGGAGTCCCAGATGAGATCTCGGACATCATGAGGAGCTCCAAAATGGTCCGGAGGTAAAGATTGATATATAGGAAGTCCAATTTTGGTCACCGGAAAGTTTCGGTCTCATCGGTAGTGTACCGGGAGTGTCGGGAGGGTACTGGAGGACCCCCGGGAGGGGTATGACGACCATAGGACTTTGTGGGCCCTTAGAGGAGGTGTGCCAGCCCTTAGTGGGCTGGCTAAGACCTTCTAGAAAGTCCCATGCGACTGGGACCAAGAGATAAAGGGCAAAAAGATTTAAAAGGAGGAGATCCACCTCCCTTTTGGGAGGTGGACTCTTCCCCACCTTCGGCCGAAGCTCTCCTCCTTGGAGGAGGGGGCAAGGCAGCCCTCCCTCTCCCTACTCCTATATATATGCAAGGGTTTGGGCTGATTTGAGACACGACTTCTCTCTCTCTCGGTGCAGCCCTACCCTTCCTCTTCCTCGTTCTCCGTAGCGCTGGGCGAAGCCCTGCCGGAGTTCACGTAGCTCCACCGTCACCACGCTGTCGTGCTTCCGGAGATCTCCCTCAACCTCTCCTTCCTCCATGCTGGATCAAGGCGTAGGAGACGTCATCGGGCTGCACGTGTGTTGAACGCGGAGGCGCCGTTGTTCGGCGCTGAGATCGGAATCCACCGCGATCTGAATCGCTGCGAGTACGACTCACCAACCGCGTTCTTATAATGCTTCCGCTTAGCGATCTTCAAAGGTATGAGGATGCAATCTCTCCCCACTCGTTTCTGGTTTCTCCATGGATAGATATTGGTGATCGTAGGAAATTTTTTGATTTACTACTACGTCTCCCAACAGTGGCATCATGAGCTAGGTCTATGCGTAGAATCTATGCACGAGTAGAACACAAGTTGTTGTGGGCGTCGATTTTGTTAATTTTTTACCACTACTAGTCTTATCTTGATTTGGCGGTATTGTGGGATGAAGCGGCCCGGACCAACTTTACACGTACGCTTACGTGAGACCGGTTCCACCGCCTGACATGCACTAGTTGCATAAGGTGGCTAGCAGGTGTCTGTCTCTCCCACCTTAGTCGGATTGGATTCGATGAAAAGGGTCCTTATGAAGGGTAAATAGCAATTGGCATATCACGTTGTGGTTTTGGCGTAGGTAAGAAACGTTCTTGCTAGAAACCTATAGCAGCCACGTAAAACTTGCAACTACAAATTAGAGGACGTCTAACTTGTTTTTGCAGCATATGCCTTGTGATGTGATATGGCCAAAGGATGTGATGTGATGCATTGTGATGTATGAGATTGATCATGTTCTTGTAATAGGATTCACGACTTGCATGTCGATGAGTATGACAACCGGCAGGAGCCATAGGAGTTGTCTTATTTTATAGTATGACCTGCGTGTCAATCATAAACGCCATGTAATTACTTTACTTTATTGCTAAACGTTAGCTATAGTAGTAGAAGTAAAAGTTGGCGAGACAAATTCATGAAGACACGATGATGGAGATCATGGTGTCGTGCCGGTGACAGTGATGATCATGGTGCCCCGAAGATGGAGATCAAAGGAGCAAGATGATATTGGCCATATCATGTCACTATATTGATTGCATGTGATGTTTATCATGTTTACATCTTATTTGCTTAGAACGACAGTAGTAAATAAGATGATCTCTCAATAAAATTTCAAGAAAAGTGTTCACCCTAACTGTGCACCGTTGCTAAGGATCGTTGTTCCGAAGCACCACGTGATGCTCGTGTGTGATAGGTTCTAATGTTCGCATACAACGGGTGTAAGCCAGATTTACACACGCGATACACTTAGGTTGACTTGACGAGCCTAGCATGTACAGACATGGCCTCGGAACATGGAAGACCGAAAGGTCGAACATGAGTCGTATAGAAGATACGATCAACATGGAGATGTTCACCATGGATGACTAGTCCGTCTCACGTGATGATCGGACACAGGCTAGTTGACATGGATCATGTGTCACTTGGATGACTAGAGAGATGTCTATCTAAGTGGGAGTTCATTAAATAATTTGATTATGTGAACTTAATTATCATGAACTTAGTCTAAAATTATCTTTACAATCTATATTGTAGATCCAATGGCCAACGCGAATGTCACCCTCAATTTCAACGCGTTCCTAGAGAAAACCAAGCTGAAAGATGATGGAAGCAACTATGTGGAATGGGTCCGTGGTTTGAGGATCATCCTCATAGCTTCCAAGAAATTATATGTCCTCGATGCACCGCTAGGTGACCCACCCCTTCTCCCAGCAGAGCAAGACATTGCGAACGCTTGGCATTCTCACTGTGATGATTACTCCCTTGTTCAGTGTGGCATGCTTTACAGTTTAGAACCGGGGCTCCAAAAACGTTTTGAGCAACACGGAGCATATGAGATGTTCCAAGAGCTGAAACTGGTTTTCCAAGCTCATGCCCGGGTCGAGAGATATGATGTCTCCGATAAGTTCTTCAGCTGTAAGATGGAGGAGAATAGTTCTGTCAGTGAGCACATCCTCAAGATGTCTGGGCTACACAACTGCTTGAATCAGCTGGGAGTTAATCTCCCGGATGACTCGGTCATTGACAGAATCCTCCAGACGCTTCCACCTAGCTACAAGAGCTTTGTGATGAACTACAACATGCAAGGGATGGAGAAGTCCATTCCTGAGTTGTACTCGATGCTGAAATCAGCGGGGATCGAGATCAAAAAGGAGCATCAAGTGTTGATGGTAAATAAGACCACTAGTTTCAAGAAAGGCAAGGGTAAGAAGAACTTTAAGAAGGACGGCAAAGCTGTTGCGGCACCCGGTAAGCAAGTTGCGGGGAAGAAGAAGAACAAGAATGGACCCAAGCCTGAGACTGAGTGTTTTTACTGCAAGCGTACCGGTCACTGGAAGCGGAACTGCCCCCAGTACTTAGCGAATAAGAAGGACGGCAACATTAAAGGTATATGTGATATACTTGTTATTGATGTGTACCTAACCAATGCTCGTAGTAGCTCCTAGGTATTTGATACCGGTGCAGTTGCTCACATTTGTAACTCCAAGCAGGAGTTGCGGAATAAGCGGAGACTAGCAAAGGACGAGGTGACGATGCGCGTCGGAATGGTTTCAAGGTCGATGTGATCGCCGTCGGCACGCTACCTCTACATCTACCTTCGGGATTAGTGTTAAACCTTAATAATTATTATTTAGTACCAGCTTATGGACATTGTATCTGGATCTCACTTGATTTGAGATGGCTACTCATTTAAATCTGAGAATAATGGTTGTTCTATTTATATGAGAGAAATGTTTTATGGTCATGCCCCGCTGGTCAATGGTTTATTTTTGATGAATCTCGAACGTGATGTTACACATGTCCATAGTGTGTGTACCAAAAAGTGTAAGGTTGATAACGATAGTCCCACTTACATGTGGCACTGCCGCCTTGGTCATATTGTTGTCAAACGCATGAAGAAGCTCCATACTGATGGACTTTTTGAGTCTCTTGATTTTGAATCATTTGACACGTGCAAACCATGCCTCATGGGCAAGATGACCAAGACTCCGTTCTCCGGAACAATGGAGCGAGCAACTGACTTGTTGGAAATAATACATACTGATGTATGCGGTCCAATGAGTGTCGAGGCTCGTGGTGGCTACCATTATGTTCTCACCCTCACTGATGACTTGAGTAGATATGGGTATGTCTACTTAATGAAACATAAGTTTGAAACTTTTGAAAGGTTCAAGGAATTTCAGAGTGAGGTAGAGAATCAACGTGACAGGAAAATAAAGTGCCTACGATCTGATCGTGACGGAGAATATTTAAGTCACGAGTTTGGCACGCACCTAAGGAAATGTGGAATTGTTTCACAACTCACGCTGCCTGGCACACCTCAGCGAAATGGTGTGTCTGAACGTCGTAATCGCACTCTATTAGATATGGTACGATCTATGATGTCTCTTACCAACTTACCGCTATCATTTTGGGGATATGCATTAGAGACTGCCGCATTCACTTTAAATAGGGCACCGTCAAAATCCGTTGAGATGACACCGTATGAATTATGGTTTGGAAAGAAACCTAAGCTGTCGTTTCTAAAAGTTTGGGGATGCAATGCTTATGTGAAGAAACTTCAACCTAAGAAGCTCGAACCCAAAGCGGAAAGGTGCATCTTCATAGGATATCCCAAAGAGACTATTGGGTATACCTTCTACCTACGATCCGAGGGCAAAGTCTTTGTTGCCAAAAATGGATCCTTTCTCGAGAAAGAGTTTCTCTCGAAAGAAGTAAGTGGGAGGAAAATAGAACTTGATGAGGTAATTGTACCTCCACTCGAACTGGAGAGTAGCGCAGCATAGGAAGTTGTTTCTGTGGAGCCTACACCGACTGGAGAGGAAGTTAATGATGATGATCATGAAACTTCAGATCAAGTTACTATTGAACGTCGAAGGTCCACTAGGACACGTTCCGCACCAGAGTGGTATGGCAACCCTGTCCTAGAGATCATGTTGTTAGACAATGGTGAACCTTCGAACTATGGAGAAGCGATGGCGTGCCCGGATTCCAACAAATGGCTTGAATCCATGAAATCCGAGATAGAATCCATGTATGAGAACAAAGTGTGGACTTTGGTGGACTTGCCTGTTGATAAGCGAGCCATTGAAAATAAATGGATCTTTAAGAAGAAGACTGACACAGATGGTAATGTGACCGTCTATAAGGCTCGGCTTGTCGCTAAGGGTTATCGACAAGTTCAAGGAGTTGACTACGATGAGACTTTCTCACCCGTAGTGATGTTGAAGTCTGTTTGAATCATGTTAGCAATTGCCGCATTTTATGATTATAAGATATGGCAAATGGACATCAAAACAGCATTCCTTAATGGCTTCCTCAAGGAAGAACTGTATATGATGCATCCGAAAGGTTTTGTCGATCCTAAAGATGCCAACAAAGTATGCAAGCTCCAGCGCTCCATCTATGGGCTGGTGCAAGCATCTCGGAGTTGGAACATTCGTTTTAATGAGGTGATTAAAGCGTTTGGGTTTATACAGGTTTATGGAGAACCATGTATTTACAAGAAAGTGAGTGGAAGCTCTGTAGCATTTCTCATATTATATGTGGATGACATACTGATAATGGGAAATGATATAGAACTCTTGGAAAGTATAAAGGCCTACTTGAATAAGTGTTTTTCAATGAAGGACCTTGGAGAAGCTGCTTACATATTAGGTATTAAGATCTATAGAGATAGATCGAGACACCTCATAGGTCTTTCACAAAGCACATACCTTGAAAAGATATTGAAGAAGTTCAATATGGATCAGTCCAAGAAGGGGTTCTTGCCTGTGTTACAGGGTATGAGATTGAGTACGACTCAATGCCCGACCACGACAAAGGATAGAGAAGAGATGCGTGTCATCCCCTATGCTTCAGCCATAGGCTCTATTATGTATGCCATGTTGTGTACCAGAACTGATGTGAACTTTGCCATAAGTTTGGTAGGGAGGTACCAAAGTGATCCCGGAGCGGAACACTGGACAACGGCCAAGAATATCCTGAAGTACCTGAAAAGGACAAAGGACATGTTTCTTGTATATGGATGTGCCGAAGAGCTCGTCGTAAAGGGTTACGTCGATGCTAGCTTCGACACAGATCCGGACGACTCCAAGTCGCAAACCGGATACGTGTATGTTTTGAACGGAGGGGCAGTCAGCTGGTGCAGCAGCAAGCAAAGCATCGTGGCGGCATCTACATGTGAAGCGGAGTACATAGTTGCTTCGGAAGCAGCAAAGGAAGGAGTCTGGATGAAGGAGTTCATCACCGACCTAGGAGTAATTCCAAGTGCGTCGAGCCCGATGACTCTATTCTGTGACAACACTGGAGCTATTGCCCTTGCGAAGGAGCCCAGGTTTCACAAGAAGACAAGACACATCAAGTGCCGCTTCAACTCCATCCGTGATTACATTCAGGAGGGAGATATAGATATTTGTAAAGTGCATATAGATCTGAATGTCGCAGATCCGTTGACTAAACCTTTCTCATGAGCAAAACATGATCAACACCAGATTGCTATGGGTGTACGATTCATCACAATATAACTAGATTATTGACTCTAGTGCAAGTGGGAGACTGTTGGAAATATGCCCTAGAGGCAATAATAAAATGGTTATTATTGGATTTCCTAGTTCATTATAATTGTCTATTGTTCATGCTATAATTGTGTTAACCAGAAACCGTAATACATGTGTGAATACATAGACCACAACATGTCCCTAGTGAGCCTCTAGTTGACTAGCTCGTTGATCAATAGATGGTCTCGGTTTCATGACCACGGACATTGGATGTCATTGATAACGGGATCACATCATTAGGAGAATGATGTGATGGACAAGACCCAATCCTAAGCCTACCACAAGATCGTGTAGTTTGTCTGCTAAAGCTTTTCAATGTCAAGTATCGTTTTCTTAGACCATGAGATTGTGCAAATCCCGGATACCGTAGGAATGCTTTGGGTGTGCCAAACGTCACAACGTAACTGGGTGGCTATAAAGGTGCACTACGGGTATCTCCGAAAGTGTCTGTTGGGTTGGCACGAATCGAGACTGGGATTTGTCACTCCGTGTGACGGGGAGGTATCTCTAGGCCCACTCGGTGAGACATCATCATAATGAGCTCAATGTGACTAAGGAGTTAGCCACGGGATGATGTATTATGGAATGAGTAAAGAGACTTGCCGGTAACAAGATTGAACAAGGTATAGAGATACCGACAATCGAATCTCGGGCAAGTATCATACCGATAGACAAAGGGAATTGTATACGGGATTGATTGAATCCCCGACATCGTGGTTCATCCGATGAAATCATCGTGGAGTATGTGGGAGCCAACATGGGTATCCAGATCCCGCTATTGGTTATTGACCGGAGAAGTGTCTCGGTCATGTCTACGTGTCTCCTGAACGCGTAGGGTCTACACACTTAAGGTTCGATGACGCTAGGGTTATAAGGAAATGGTATACATGATTACCGAAGGTTTTTCGGAATCCCTGATGAGATCCCGGATGTCATGAGGAGCTCCGAAATGGTTCGGAGGTAAAGATTGATATATAGGAAGTCCAATTTTGGTCACCGGAAAGTTTTCGGGCTCATCGGTAGTGTACCGGGAGTGCCGAGAGGGTGCCGGAGGACCCCCGGGAGGGGTGTGACGACCATAAGACTTTGTGGGCCCTTAGAGGAGGTGTGCCAGCCCTTAGTGGGTTGTCCAAGACCTTCTAGAAAGGACCATGCGGCTGGGACCAAGAGATAAAGGGCAAAAGGATTTAAAAGGAGGAGATCCACCTCCCTTGTTGAGGTGGACTCTTCCCCACCTTCGGCCGAAGCTCTCCTCCTTGGAGGAGGGGCCAAGGAAGCCCTCCCTCTCCCTCCTCCTATATATATGCAAGGGTTTGGGCTTATTTGAGACATGACTTCTCTCTCTCTCTCTCAGTGCAACCCTACCCTTCCTCTTCCTCGTTCTCCGTAGCGCTTGGCGAAGCCCTGCCAGAGTTCACGTAGCTCCACTGTCACCATGCCGTCGTGCTGCCGGAGCTCTCCCTCAACCTCTCCTTCCTCCTTGCTGGATCAAGGCGTAGGAGACGTCATCGGGCTGAACGTGTGTTGAACGTAGAGGCGCCGTTGTTCGGCGCTGAGATCGGAATCCACCGTGATCTGAATCGCTGTGAGTACGACTCCACCAACCGCGTTCTTGTAACACTTCCGCTTAGCGATCTTCAAAGGTATGAAGATGCAACATCTCCCCACTCGTTGATGGTTTCTCCATGGATAGATCTTGGTGATCGTAGGAAATTTTTTGATTTACTACTATGTCTCCCAACAACTCCAGCCTTAGAGCGTCTCCAGCCGTGGCCCCAACAGACCCCAGGCCCATTTTTTATCGCTGGCGCCTAAAAAACCTCCCAGACACCTCTCTAGGATGCCGATTTCCACCGGTTGAGCCCTTTTTTGGGCCGGCGACCCCATGACGAACCCAGCGCGCTAGGGGCATCTAGGGTGCTGGCTGAAGCGAAAAGGCGCGTGGGACTGAACTGTCGACGACACCTGTTGATTTTCCTGTCGTTTTCCTCCTTTTCCCTCCCCATCGTCCGCATTTCCCTACCGCCCCCACCATTCTCCCCATTTCCCTCCATCTCTCTCCCTCGTCATGCCGCCGAAGAAGTACGCCGCCCCTTGCCAAGGTGAGGAAGGCTCGAGCGTTGATGCCAAGGCCGCCGGGGTT
This sequence comes from Hordeum marinum, assembly GCA_022496015.1. Lineage (NCBI taxonomy): Eukaryota > Viridiplantae > Streptophyta > Magnoliopsida > Poales > Poaceae > Hordeum > Hordeum marinum. The sequence continues at coordinate 50,830,951 of CM039677.1, forward strand.
GACGAACGCGCGGTGGAAGGCCGACATCGAGCGCTGGTCGGCGGTGACCACCGATCAAAGGAACATGCTTCTCGCCTACGCCTATGCCGACACCGACGCCGACCTCTCCCACCGCTCCAGGAGATGACGAGATTGCCATTTGAGTCCTATGTGTATGTCTCCTACCTTTTTGTTTGCCAAACTATTGGCACGTTTGATCGTCGAACCTGTGATGGCGATCGTCGGCCTGTGGCATGATGGATGCCAACCTATGCCATGACCGACACTTAACTATGGCATGATCCCCGAGTTGCGTTGTTTTTGGTCAGCGGAAAATGAAACCTTTGAATTTGCGTGTGCGTGAGGCCGAAACTCGAGGGATGCGACTGGGAAGTTGACCCCCCCCCACCCCCCTAGGCAAAAAATACCATCGGATGGAACGTTTAGCGCCTTCACCAAGCACGCTTGGGGGCAAATGGAGATGCTCTTAGAGTAACCATTGATATGGCATTTGGAGCTCTACAGAATAGGTTCAAGATCCTAGATCAAAAGCCATTCCACCCTTACCCCACTCGGGTTATGCTTATTCTTGCATGTTGCATTGTTCATAACTGGATCTTGCAGTGGGGTTTTGATGAACATGTGCCTGAGAAGGAAGATGTGATGCCTGGCGATATTGACCTCCGTGGCCATGGTGTGGAGGCATTTGACAATGATGCCTGGAAGACCAAAAGTATGGAGTGGGGAAAGGCAATAAGGGCTAATAGAGGGTAGACAAGGATCTGAAGAAAAGCCAAGGAAGAGGCACAACAATAGCAAAAATAGAAGAGGAACAACAACAACAGTAGAAGAGGTAAGAGGTAGAGGAAAAGGATGCAAATGGAGTTTACCATTCAGCCAATCGACTCTTAATAATGTGTACTGACATTTGATAGTAGCTGGTATGAACCGTAATTTGTTTCGTAGCTAGGAGTGAAACTGTTAAGATCGTGTGTGGTAAGGTCACCACTAGTGAGAAGTGGCGAGAGGACTTAATGCAGGTTGCAACCAAACATCATATGGTATTTGCGCCTGATACAATGCGGGCAACCAAACATCGGGTCAAAATTAGTTCCCTCGTGCAGCTAAACTATATGCAGGCAAATAAACGAGGTGCGGTAAATATGTTATTTTTTCTTTTTACCCCTTAACTTGGTCCACTCAACAACACATGAAATGCAATCACTATTCAATGGAGGCAACCAAACGCGTCCTAGGCTAATAAAAACCAGCACCCCTGGCTGAACAAATGTAGGGCCATCAGGGAAATCCAAATGCAACGTGAGTATGTATGCATGGCTCGTGACATGAGTATATCAATACTCTGCCCTAGGGGATGCAATCGACCGGTAGAGATATTGGAGAGCGTTGCATGGGAAGCAAACAATTTCCTACGCACACGCAAGATCTATCCGTGGTGATGAGCATCTTCGAGGGGGCGATTGGATCTACATACCCTTGTAGATCGCTAAGCGGGAGGCGTTAAGAAACGCGGTTGATATAGTCGAACGTCTTCACGATTCAAATTGCCGAGCGTCCCGCGATCCAATCACGATCCGTCCCGATCTAGCGCCGAATGGATGGCACCTCCGCGTTCAACACACGTACAGCTCGATGAAGATCTCCGCCTTCTTGATCCAGCAAGAGGGAGCGGAGAGGTAGATGCTTTCTCCGGTAGTGTGACGGCGTGGCGACGATGGTGGTGGAACTATTCCAACAGGGCTTTGCCTAAGTACCACTGAAACGATCTAGAGGAGAAAGTACGATCTAAAGGAGAGGGTAGCACGTGGCTGATTTCTATTGTGAAAAATCCTCAATACCTCTACTATATATAGGATGAGGGAGGGAGGATACTTGGACCCCAAGGGGCCAACCCTTGGTTCTGCCGATGTGGGGAGAGGGGGAGTCCTCCTCTAATCCTGGTACGATTAGGACTCCTTCTCTCCCACTTGGAAACTTCCTTTCCATCTTGGGTCTCTCCTCCCAGCCACATGGGCCTTTGTGGGGCTTCGGACAGCCCACTAAGGGCTGGTCTACCTCCTCCTACAGCCCATGTAGCCTCTTGGATCGAAACACCCCTCCTGATGGTCCCCGAGTACCCTCCTAGCACTCCCTGTACACTACCGATGAGGCCGAAACTTTTCCGGTGACCAAAACAGGACTTACTATATATCAATCTTTACCTCCGAACCATTTCGGAGATCCTCGTGATGTCCGGGATCTCATCCAGGACTCCGAACAACCTTCAGTCGTGACCATACATAACTCTATACTACCGAAACGTCACTCAAACCTTAAGTGTGCAGACCCTGCGGGTTCGAGAACTATGTAGACATGACCGAGACACCTCTACGGTCAATAACCAATAGCAGGACTTGGATTCTCATATTGGTTCCTACATATTCTACGAAGATCTTTATCGGTTGAACCTTTATGTCAAGGATTCAGTTAATCCCGTATGACGTTCCCTTTGTTCTTCGGTATGTTACTTGCCTGAGATTCGATCGTCGGTATCTCTATACCTAGTTCAATCTCGTTACCGGCAAGTCTCTTTACTCGTTCCATAATATAAGATCACGCGGCTAACACTTTAGTTACATTGCTCACAAGGCTTGTTGTGATGTTGTATTACCGAGTGGGCCCTGAGATACCTCTCCGTCACACGGAGTAATAAATCACAGTTTTGATCCATACCCACTCAACAGACACTCTCAGAGATACCTGTAGAGCATATTTATAGTCACCCAGTTACGTTGCGACATTTGATACAAACAATTCACTCCTCCAGTGTCAGTGAGTTGCATGATCTTATGGTCATAGGAACAGATACTTGACATGCAGAAAACTATAGCAATAAAGTGACACGATCATATGCTACGTTTAGAGTTTGGGTCTTGTCCATCACATCATTCTTCCAATGATGTGATCCCGTCATCAGATGACATCTCATGTCAATGGCTAGAAAACATTGACCATTTTCGATCGACGAGATAGTCTACTAGAGACATACTAGGAACAAACTGTTGTCTATGTATCCACACATGCAATGTGTTTCCAGTCAACACAATTATAGTATGGATAATAAGCAATTATCATGAACAAAAAAATATAATAATAACCATTTTATTATTGCCTCTAGTACATATTTCCAACAAGAGAATCATACAACCTACCTAGTCTATTTGATTTATTTTCGTGGTCACAAGATCTCTCTCCTACTATGCGTAGTGTACGTATGTATAAGCAGCCAAAAACAACTGGTGACTAGTGTGAAATGGGTATTTCTTAGTTGCGAGTACTACTTATGTGATCCAGCATGCTTTGTTTTAAAATCATGAAATAAAATATCTGTGATCCACCTGCACTCTCTGCATGGAGGCGTCACAAGCGATAAATCTTCTCTTAAACAAAGTATGACTATACTTGGGGAAAATATCATTTTTACCTAACAAAGGAGAAAGAGGCATCCTTGAGACCGACGGTGGTAGCACAGGTGTGGATGTGAATGGCGGACAGGGTACGAAGTGCTTTGTTCCGAAATACTAGTAACCATGTATGTGTAATCTCAACCAATTAATGGAGAATTATTTTCAAAACTTTTGGACACAATGTAAGCACCTCAATACTCACAATTCACACAAGTATATGTGATGCAGAAAGCACAAACCTTTCCCGTGTTCCTCTCGCTATGTCTGATCCCATTCCTATAGACCTCGATATCTGACCTTGCATGTTTTCGACGACTCCCACCAATAATTATCGCCGTCGGTGATACCTCATCATACTACACATGGACACCTCTGTCCATTTTTGTGAATAATTGAGCTCCATTGCCACTTTTATTATTAAATGTCATAGCAAAAAGTTCATCGGTTTTGAAAAAAGTTCACCGATTTGGGGAAAAAATCACAAAAATTTCAAAAAAAATCAACAACTTTGAGAAAAAGTTCACTAATTTGAAAAAATACCATATATTTTGAAGAAAAGTTCACACAAATTCAAAAAGTTTACAAGTTTTGAAAAAAGTTCACGCATTTAGAAATATATGAAAAAAGGAAATGGAAATATAAAAACAAAAAACAAAAAACAAAGAAGGAAATGAAAACCCACGAAGTGAGAAAAATAATGATTTTTTATCTCACAAATAGGAGGGATAGCCTAGTGGTCCGTGCGCTTTCGTAGAGGTCGCGTGCTCAATATATTTTCTTAATTCTTTTTTTATAACATGTCAAAATTTATTTTAAACATAGAAAAAAATAGTTGAAATGTATCATGACAACTTCAATGTAATCATGATGGCAATTTATGTACAATAGATATGAAACTTTTAACCCAAACAAAAAGTCATTGAAACATATCGATATGAGATCTAGTTTTGAAGATCTCGTCGCGACAAATTTAAAGATGAAAAAACGATTTTTCAATATAAATTTTTATTTAAGAGATAAAACATTTTAAAATTTGAAAAGTCCTAAAGATTTTCGCTGACATCATCTATTTCTGTCCCTGTTTGCATGCATTTTTCTGAGAAATAAAAAGGTTGGCGTGTCACAATGGGTGGCTAGAAGGACGTTTTGCCCGGCCTCTTTTAACCAACACGTGTGGGTCGATTTGATTCGTGCCACATCGTATGACATTTATCAGTGTCCTAAATTAAAAACCTTGATCCTTACAAGACGTTGGTTTCTACAAAATCCGCATAAGCCTGGCCAGACGCGAATAAAATTTGTTTTTGCAACGTGGTTGCGGGGTAGACCGGTGAGTTCAAAATTTACATAAGGAGAAAAGTATTTTTCTTTTGTTCCTCAACTCTTCACCGAGTCTAGATTTAGTACCTTAACTCTGAAACAAAAGAGCTTGCACCCTCAATTATTCAAACCGGACAAGGATAGTCCCTTGACTCAGTTTGGAGTGGTTGTGGGGTTGTCTCACCCTGGTTTTGATAGTGTTGACCCAAATTCGCGTAGGGCGAACCCTAGCCGCCGGGGCTAGTCCGCCGCATCCAGCTCCCTCCTCGCCGCCATCGGTGTGCGCCGTCGATCCAGTCAGCGTAGGTGGCGGCGGGGATTTCCCTTCTCCTCGACCGATGTCATGCGGTGTAGGACGACGGCTTCGGCGATGGAGTCATGCGGATCCAAGGCACGGCGGCGTGCCGGCTCCCGGCGGCGGCGCGGGGCGGCACGGTGCGGCGCGGGTGGAGATTGGTTGGGCGTGCCGTGCCGGTTGGCTAGACGTGGCTAGAAGATGAAGGTGGGGCTGGACGTGGCCGGTGGCGGCGGCGGCGCCAGCATTCAGCCCGGATCCGGCCTTGGCGGTGGCGATGGCGACAGACCCGGATCCGACCATGGTGGTGGCGGCGTCCCCTCCGCCGGGAATGACGGGCCAGGCGGTGGGTCCTTGTGGCGGCACTGGTGACGGTGGATCTTGGGATCCCGTGGTCGGGCTCGTCACAGGACGTGCGTGACGGGCGGAGCTTCCTCCGGCGTTGATGGCGCTTGATGTGGGATCGCGGTGGCAGTTGCCGTTGTATGGGCGGCGACAGCGGCTGGCGTGACGGTGGGTGCTCCTTGTAGCGCCCGGAATCGGGGCGGCGGCCCCTCTTCATCAACGGTGGCGGACTCCAAGATCGTGTGGGCGACTCAGAGTCCGAATCTCGAGATGGTGACAACCTTCTGTGGCTGGTGGCGGTATGGGACGTCCCTTCCATCAACAGATCGGGTTCGATGCAGCTCGGCACGTGACACATGTGCTTCTTTCGGAATTGTCGTGCAGAGCCTGACATCGGCAGGTGAAGCCACCGGTGGATGTGCTACCAGAGGATGCGATGCACGATGTCTTATATGGAGACGTCAAGTCATGCATGTTTACCGCCAGGTGATGCACGGAGGCTTTGGCAGAGGTGTCAAGTTTAGCCTATTGTTGTTGGATCGAAGGTGGTGCGACAGTAGCGGGAGGCAGGCGGTATGGAACGTCTTTGTCTTTCGTTGTCTCCTCCAGAGATTTCCAGCTATCGAGGCATCGGTAGCCGGATAAGGGTGGATGGTATAAACGGCTTCAACGACGAGCTTTTGCATTTCGGTGGAAACACAAGATCTCTGATCGGGTTATTTCGTCGTGCGCCTGTGTTGTGTCCTTGTTGAAGGTTGTGGATTAAAGCTTTGCTTTGGGGATGAGAATCCGAAGTTCAACCTTGTACATAACCTTTGGGGATGAGAATCCGATGATTCCTTCTTGAAGGCGTATCCTAGGAGTTGTATTTTTTAGTTTTTGTTGTGTCTTGTATCATAGGGTTAGTGGTTATCTGGGGGAGCTACTGTTGCGAGATATATGACATCAGGGTTTGTTTTTCGATTTTTTTCAAGGTCAAAGATGTCCGGCTGCTGGATTTTTGCACTATTAATATATATGGCCGCATGCATCATTCTCATGCAGAGGCCGGGGATATCCTCCTTTTCGAAAAAATGAACATTTTAAAAATGTGTACCTTTTCAAATGTGCATACCTTTTCCTAGTTTGTGTAATCTTTTCATATTTGTGTACCTATTCAAAATTCATGTATGTTTTCCAAATACGTGATCTTTTTTGAAATCCACATAGTTTTCCATTCACATTTTTTTCAAATGCATGTACCTTTTTTTGAAAAAAAGCTACATGAATTTGAAAACATTATAGGAACTTGAAACACATATGCGAAGTGTAGAAAAGTACACAGATTAATAAAGTGCGTGAATTAGAAAAAAATACACAAACTTGAAAAATGTACATGCATTTGTAATAAGTATGTGAACTTGAAAAAATACGAGGATTTGGAAAAAGTATGAGAATTTCAAAAAAAATCATGGATTTGAAAAGGTATGTGGATTTGAAAAAATTATGCGTACTTGGAAAAAGTATGCGAATTTGTAAAAAATGCCGAACTGGAAAAATAGATATGGATTTCAAAAAAGCTCACATAGTTGAAAATATACACAGAGTTGAAGAAACTGAGTGAATTTTAAAAATAAATACGAATTTGAGTTGGCTATGGTCAAAATCTGGATGAGTCGGCACCAAAACAGTTCAAAACCGAGACAAGGAACTGACCTTGTCCCGTTTGAGTAGTTAGGGATGCCAGTTGTACGGTCTCAAAGTTGAGGGACAAATATGGACACGACCAAAACTTGAGAGACGAATACTTTTCTCCTAATTAGACCATAAACATGAGCCATGACGAAATGACCTATTTTAATGTAATTTGTTTTCTTAGAGATATACATGCATGGCCTGTTCAGCAAGCAAACTGTTTCTATATTTGCCCAGTGCTTTTGTAAAGAGAATCAAGAAACAGATTATTGGATTTTGACAAAGATTTTTTGGATTTTTTTCAGGGTTGATCTTACAGATCGATCTCTCAAAATTAATTATGAAGCTTGTTCAAATTATGTGAATATGTTTTTCGGACACACATGCATGCATGCTTGATGAACTAAATAGAATGTTTTTAGATGCCAGTATGCGACACTCGTCACAGTTATCTCAAATACGACTTGCAAAAAGCCAACAATACCCACGGCCATTCTTTTAACTCATATAATTTGCACATTGATTTTACTCGTTTGCCTTTTCTTTTATGAGTTTTTTCTATTGTTATCCCCCCCTCCCCCCCCCCCCCCCCCACCCACACACACGAATTTTCCAATCTTTTCGAATGAGATCAAGTACATTATCATCGTGCATGCTGTCAAGGAAACCTCGACACTCAACAAACTCGCCAATGGAAGTGAAGCCCATCCCAGTCGGCATGAGGTGCCCCTTTCGCGTTGAATCTATCTTCATCACATGCATGTTGTCCCGTCATTGTGTCGTCATAATACACGGTGCTATCGCCATCAACTCCTGTTGCACGAAGCATATCGATCCTCGCTCTTTACGATTGCATCCAATAAACGTAGCGACGCGTAGTTGTCTCATTGATACTCGTAGCGGGAGCAGGCGAACTCATCCGCTCTACCGCCGCGTTCGGCACATAGCCTTGTTCTCATGTAACGCAAGCAGGACACATTTTACACACACACACACTTTATTCTCGATGCCTCCCAACCCCATGTGGTTATAGCTGAATTGGAAAGCAGGGCATCAAGGGGACACTAGGCTAATAAAAATAAGCACCCCTGGCTTAATCCAAATGCAGCGTGAGTATGATATGCAAGGCTCGTGACGATGAGTATATCAAAACTCTGCCCTAGGGGATGCAATCATACAACCTACAGACTCTATTTGATTTATTTTCTTGGTCACAAGAGCTCTCTCCTACTATGCGAAGCGTGTGTATATATAAGCAGTCAAAAACAACTAGTGACTAGTGTGAAATGGGTATTTCTTACTATAGTTGCTAGTACTACTTATGTGATCCAACATGCTTTGTTTTAAAATCATGAAATAAAGTAGTATCTGTGATCTGCATGCACTCTCTGCAGAGGCATCACGAGCAATAAATCTTCCTTAAAACAAAGTACGACACTAGTTGGGGAAAATATAGTTATCATTTTTACCTAACAAAGGAGAAAGAGGTGTCCTTGGTACAGACTACAGAGTGCTTCTTTGTTCCTAAATACAAGACCTTGATATCAGATCTTGCATGTTTTTTACCAGTGCCACCAATAATAATCATCGTCAGTGATACCTCATCATACTACACATGGACACCTCTCTCCATTTTTTTGAATAATTGAGCTCCATTGCCAGTTTTATTCTTGATTTTCATAACAAAAAGTTCATCAGTTTTGAAAAAAAAGTTCACCGATTTGGAAAAAAGTTCACAATACATTCAAAAATATATCGAAGACTTTAAAAAAAGTGCACCGATTTGAAAAAAAAATCATCTATTTCGAACAAAAGTTCACAAAAATTCAAAACATTACCGGTTTTGAAAAAGTTCATGCATTTAGAAAATAAGGAAAAAATAAAATGGAAATAGAAAAGGGAAAAAGGGAAAAGGGGGAAATGAAAACCCACGAAGTGAGGAAAGAAATAAAATAATGAAATAAAATTGTCTCACAAACGGGAGGGATAGCCTAGTGGTTTGTGTGCTTTCGTTCTGACGTAGAGGTCGCGTGTTCAATGTAAAAAATAGCGTGATATGTAAAATAGTGTGGCCCTTCTCCAAATGCTATACAAGTTATAATGTACTATAACGTGTTATATTCAAAATAGAGTTTAAAAAAAATGCAAAATGTATCCCAGAAATAAAGGATTTAAACATCTAACTTTTTTTTGTCGAGGAACCATACATGCATAACTACTTAAAATGAACAAGGACAACAATACAATAGCATAAGATTCAGAAGACCAATTATAACTAATCAAGAATACAAAACTTGGGCATTGTTCAAATGAACACAGTTCAATGAAGACAAAAGAGTATAGGTCGGTAGGTAACATGAATAATTCAGAAGACAAAACAGTATATGTGAGTAGCTTAACAACATAGGATTCATGAATATACAATGGAGGAAAGGAGCATTGTTCAAATGAACATAGTTCATTAGTTAATAAAAGAAGCACACCCCACCTCACTTGCAGAAAATCACCAAAGGAGAAAGGAGCATTTGTTCAATGAACATAGTTAATAATAGGAGCACATCGAGTTGGGACCATATAGTGTCAAAACAATTTGCAAACATAATAACAGGAGGAAGTCCAAATTTCAAACCATTGTTGTTTTTCAAAAATTGTTCATAAATTCAAAAAATGTTCTAGGTTTTCAAAAAAATGTTGCGAATGCTTTTGTTTGAAATTTTCATAAATTTTCAGACAATCTTCTGGCGTTAAAAAATGTTCCTAGTTTCGAAAATTGTTCGCAAATAGCAAAAATGTTCACGCTTTTAGTTTTTCTGGAGTTTCACAAGATGTCCCAGTTACATAAATTGTTCACAAGTTTCAAAATATGTCCATGTTTTAAATATTGTTTAAAAGTTTCAAAATATGTATTTCTTAAGTACGTGAACAAAAATTGGACAACAAGAAACCGTGAAAAAAATGTGAAAACAAGAAAACTTTTTGAAAATTGTGACCAATTTATGAAAACAATAACATATTTTGAAAAATCATGCAGTTTTCTTAATACACGAATACTTTTTGAAACACAAACATTTTTGAAAATATGAACACATTTTGACAGCAAGAACAATTTTTGCTATTCCTGATTATTTTTTTATGCATGAACATTTAAATATAAATTGTGAACAGATTTTTGAACATGATAACATTTTTTAAATTCAAAATAAAAATTATAGAATGTGAAACAAAAATAATAGGAAAAGCAAAGAAGAAAAAAGGGAAGGAAAAAACTAAAAACGCAAACAATAACATTTTCTGAAAAACAAGAAATTTTTTGAAAAATCGTGATTTTTTTTAAAATATCAAACATTTTTTGAAGTTACGATGTTTTTCAAAAACTGCAATTATTTGAAATTTAGAAAAACAAATCGAACATGAACTTAGTTAAAAAACAATAACCATAGAAAAAAATTAAAAAATAAGAAACAGAATACAAAAAAACAAAAAAAACATAAACATAAAAACAAAACAAAAACGGTAAAAAGAAAAAAAAAAGGTTCGGGGAGGGGGGGTGCTGTCCCCAAACAGATGGTAATCAAAACTGGGCCGGTCCAAATCCTCTGAGGGGAGGGGTTGTGCGGAGCCTCATCAATTCACCGCAGAATGCGGCAAATAGGGTTTTCCGTGTTTTCCGCGTTAGATGAATGAAACCATGGGCCGTTGCGTTGCGTTGGGCGATGCCTGATGGGCCACAGTCCGATGAGCCTGTTTCACGCTAAAACTCTAAAACGTTTTTGTGTTTAGCATCGTAATAGTGGGCTATAACACATTTAGTGTTGTAACGAGTAAAATGGGTAAAACGTAACTAATGACTCTCAGATACGCTATAGGGAGGTTACAACCGCAGAAATAACATGCTATTTTTTGAAGAAAAGTTCACAAAAATTCAAAAATGTTATCAATTTTCGGAAATGTTCAAGCACTTGAAAAATAAGGAAAAAAAGAAAACGGAATTAGAAAAAGAAAAAAAGAAAAAAGGGAAAAGGGGAAATGAAAATGCACGAACTGAAGACAGAAATAAAATAATGAAAAAAGATTGTTTCACAAACGGGAGAGATAGCTTAGTGGTTCGTGCGCTGTCGTCGTGTGTTTGAAGTCGGTCATGTGCATCTGTTTTGGTAGTTTACATGAAATATAATGGGTTATGGGTCAGCCCGGGTAAGAGTGCCTTTAGCACCAATTAACAAAATGCACATTAACGGATACTGAAATTGGCGATGGGGAAGCGCCAAGACTCCGAGGGCTTGGAATTGGCGATGCATCATCTACGCAACATCAACAACATCGTCCGGGCTTCGCGTGCGTCTGCTTAGGGGAGCAGCCTATTTTGGGTCTTTTTTGAGCCTGGGTGCTCCAATCTATGTTGAGCATGCGTGCTTGTGTCTGTTCGTTAGCTGTCAATTCAGTTCTGGACCTCTTTAATTTAATACAGGATGTCGTTGGCATCTTTGTTCTCGAAACACACACACGCATGCACGCACGCATGGTGGGTGTATCAATATTGTGCCCTAGGGGGTGCAACCGACCGGTAGAGCATCATACAATCTACCTAGTCTATTTGATTTATTTTCTTGGTCACAAGAGCTCTCTCCTACTATGCGTAGCGTATGTATATATAAGCAGCAAAAAACAACTAGTGACAAGTGTGAAATTGGTATTTCTTACTGTAGTTGCTAGTACGAATGTGATCCAACATGCTTTGTTATCAAATCATGAAATAAAGTTTCTGTGATCCGCCTGCACTTTCTGCATGGAGGCATCACAAGCAATAAATCTTCCTTAAAACAAAATACGACACTAGTTGGGGAAAATATCATTTTTACCTAACAAAAGAGAAAGAGGCGTCCTTGGTACAAACTACAAAGCGCTTCTTTGTTCCTAAATACCACTCTCTTCGTCGTATAATATAAGAGCATCTTTTACACTAAACTAGTATAAAAAACGCTTTTATATTATGAAACAGTGGGAGTTGTAACCACGTATGTGTAATCTCAACCAATTCATGGAGAATTGCACTCAAAACTTTTGGACACAATGCAAGCACCTTAATACTCACAATTCACACAAGCATGTGATGTAGAAAGCACAAACCCTTTCCTTTCGCTCTGTCCGATCCCATTCCTGCTCTGTCCGATCCCATTCCTATACACTAGTAGAAAACAGGGTTTTGGTCCAGGCCTAAAAAGCCCATTAATTCCGGTTCACTCACGAACCGAAACCCATGGGGGCATCGGTTCCGGTTCGGGAGGCCAGGGCGCCGGCTGGGCCTCGTGGGCCATTGGTCCCGGTTCGTCTTACCCCATTGGTTCCGGTTCCAGACACGAACCGAGACCAATGGGCCTCGCTCCTGGCCCACAACTATTGGTCCCGGTTTGTGTCTGGAACCGGGACCAAATGTGGTCATTTAGTCCCGGTTCCAGCCACAAACCGGGACCAAAAGGAAGCCTATATATACCCCTTGCCCGCGAGCAGAGCAGTGCACTGCTTTGTTTCTTTGGCCGGCCGTGAGAGAGCTTTGTGGTGCCCTAGCTCACCTCCTATGCACATGAGGTGCTCGATGAAATGCCCGAGCCACACTTAAGCTTTCTCCTCTCGAAGCTCCTTGTCCAAGCACCATTTTCCTCAAGATTTGTCTAGGTTTGGCGGTCCGTCCTGTCCTGTCCCCGTCCTCACCGCCGTCGATCATCCGCGCCGATCTCGGCGCCGGTACCACCATGGTTAGCCTCTTCTTCTTATCTTCTTTCTAAAAGAAAAAGTTCTTACTTGTATGATTTAGATAGATACTTGTGTAATTTTATTACTTTTATTATTGTTTGTTATTATATATTGCGATGGTTTTGGTATCCGCCTCCTTCGGCCCTCGTCCTGTCTATGATTCGGATGTCGTATATATTATCTTTTATAACTATTTATTTTATTTAGTGTTTATGACAATTATGCCGACAAACGTGACATAGATTTTTTAATCTAGGAGGTATGTGAACCAGAAATTCCAACCGACATAGAAATTCTCGTCGAGAAGTTAAATTTGGTTGAAAAAGAAAACAATTACTTGGAAGAAAAATTACAAAGAGTTGAAGAGGAGAAGATGAAATTGGAGTTGCATGTTGCCGATGTCGTCGACGATCACACGATCAAGATGGATGCAATACACTTGAATATTAGAAAGATTAGAAAAATATACCATTCATACCGAGGCTTGGTATCATTATGCCGTTGGATCAATTGGTACCTTAGTTGCAGTTATGATCGCATCTGTTGTTGCATTTATTTATTTTTACATAGTTTCAATGTATGTTTTAATTAGATGCTCTAGAGAGCTAAATGTTCTAATAAGAACTATGTATGAGCTTTATGTATTTATTTTGGTCACTACTGTACTTTGGCTTTAATGTGATGATAAATTTCTATTGATTTGGTCACTTCTCTATTTATGATATTCTGTAATGGTTTTTAATACACTTTATTATATAACGCACGCTAATGAACCGTCAATGGATGTACGGTGACTGACGCAGCTCCGAGTATATTAAGGGTTTATGCATTGTTCATGTACTGTCTGTGAGAATACGAAGGATTTCTCCAACTCTAAAACCCTACACTTCCACCTGCTTGAGAAGGGTTTTATGCCACACTATAATGTTTGAACCAAACACGGAGAAAGAGGGGTTATGATGGAAGACAAGGAAGAAGAAGAGGATGATGACAACTATGTGCCTCATGAATACGGTGATTCTACAACGGGGGAAGCTGAAGATCAAGAGGAACCAGACGATGTGCCCGATGATGATCTTCGCCGGGTCATTGTTGATGCAAAGAGAGAATGCGAAAGTGAAAAGGAGAAGTTGAAGTTCGATCGCATGTTAGAGGATCAAAAAAAGGGTTGTACCCCAATTGCGAAGATGGCAACACAAAGCTCGGTACCACATTGGAATTGCTACAGTGGAAGGCAAAGAATGGTGTGCCTGACAAATGATTTGAGAAGCTACTAAAAATATTGAAAAAGAAGCTTCCAAAGGATAAGTGGAAAACGAATAGCCCGACAGTACGTACGCAATGAACAAGGTTGTATGCCCTCTAGGATTGGAGGTGCAGAAGATACATGCATGCCCTAATGACTGCGTCCTCTACCACGGTGTGTACAACGATTTGAACACATGCCTGGTATGCGGTGCATTACGGTATAAGATCAGACGAGATGTCCCTAGTGATGTTGACAGCGAGCGCCTTAGGAAGAGGGTTCCTGTCAAGGTGATGTGGTATGCTCCTATGATACCACGGTTGAAACGTATGTTCAGAAACAAAGAGCATGCCAAGTTGATGCAATGGCACAAAGAGGACCATAAGAAACACGGGAAGTTGAGAGCACCCGCTGACGGGTCGCAGTGGAGAAAGATCAAGAGAAAGTGGACTGACTTTACAGGTGACCCAAGGAACGTATGGTTTGGTTTAAGTGTAGATGACGTTAATCCTTTTGAGGAGCAGAGCAGCAAGCATAGCACATGGCCTGTGACTCTATGTATGTATAACCTTTCTCCTTGGTTGTGCATGAAGCAGAAGTTCATTATAATGCCAGTGCTCATCCAAGGCCCTAAGCAACCCGGCAATGAAATTGATGTGTACCTAAGGCCATTAGTTGATGAACTTTTACAGCTATGGAATGGAAGAGGTGTACGTGTGTGGGATGAGAAAGAACAGGAGGAATTTGACATACATGAGTTGTTGTTTGTAACCATCAACGATTGGCCTGCTCTCAGTAACCTTTCAAGACAGACAAACAAGGGATACCAGGCATGCACAAACTATTTAGATGACACCGACAGTATATATTTGGACAAATGCAGGAAGAATGTGTACATGGGGCATCGTCGATTTCTTCCGACCAACCATCAATGTCGAAAGAAAGGAAAGCATTCAAAGGTGAGGCAGATCACCGGAAGAAGCCCGCCCTCCGTACTGGTGATCACATACTTGATATGGTTAATGATTTACAAATAATCTTTGTAAAGGGTCCTGGCAGACTATCTATTCCGACTGACGATGCGGGATGCGCACCCATGTGGAAGAAGAAATCTATATTTTGGGACCTACCCTATTGGAAAGAACTAGAGGTCCGCTCTGCAACCGACATGATGCACGTGATGAAGAATCTTTGCATGAACCTGCTAGGCTTCTTGGGAGTGTATGGGAAGACAAAAGATACACCGGAGGCACGGGAGGAACAACAACGTGTGCATGAAAAAGACGGCATGCATCCAAAGTAGTATGAAGGTCCTGCCAGCTATGCTCTTACCAAAGAAGAGAAGGAAATCTTCTTTGAATGCCTCCTCAGTATGAAGGTCCCGTCTGGCTTCTCGTCGAATATAAAGGGAATAACAAATATGGCAGAGAAAAAGTTCCAGAACCTAAAGTCTCATGACTGCCACGTGATTATGACGCATCTGCTTCCGGTTGCAGTGAGGGGGCTTATACCTGAAAACGTTCGATTAGCCATTGTGAAGCTATGTGCATTCCTCAATACAATCTCTCAGAAGGTGATCGATCCAGAAATCTTGCCAAGGTTAAGCAGTGATTTGGTGCAATGTCTTGTTAGTTTCGAGCTGGTGTTCCCACCATCCTTCTTCAATATCATGACGCATGTCCTAGTTCATATAGTCGACGAGATTGTCGTTGTAGGCCCTGCATTTCTACACAATATGTTCCCCTTTGAGAGGTTGATGGGAGTCTTAAAGAAATATGTTCGTAACCGCGCTAGTCCAGAAGGAAGCATCTCCATGGGCCATCAAACAGAGGATGTCATTGGGTTTTGTGTTGACTTCATTCCTGAAATTAAGAATATTGGTCTCCCTCAATCCCAGTATGAGGGGAGACTGACTGGAAAAGGCACGCTAGGAGCGGACTCAATAATATGTAGGGACGGACATTCTTGGTCTCAAACACACTACCCAGTTCTACAGAATTCTACCTTGGTGACCCCATATGTCGATGAACTCAAGAACTTTCGGCTGGATTACATATGAACACATCAGGACTTTCGGTAGTTGGTTGCAAACACGTCTCATGGGTGACAACACTGTTTCTGATGAGTTGTACTCGTTGGCCAGGGGACCATCTTCGACTTCATTGACTTACAAAGGGTACGAGATAAATGGGAATACATTTTACACGATCGCCCAAGATCAAAAGGGCACCAACCAAAACAGCGGTGTCCGCTTTGATGCAGCAACCAAGAGGGGAAAGGACACATATTATGGTTACATAGTGGACATATGGGAACTTGACTATGAACATGATTTCAAGGTCCCTTTGTTTCAGTGCAAATGGGTCAATCTCTCAGGAGGCGGGGTACTGGTAGACCCACAGTACGAAATGATAACAGTGGATCTGAACAATCTTGGGTACACAGATGAACCATTCGTCCTAGCCAATGATGTGGCGCATGTTTTCTATGTGAAGGACGTGTCTACAAAACCGAGAAAAAGAAAAGATAAGGAAGCGAATACATCATACGATGAGCCAAAGCGCCACATAGTTCTTTCACGAAAAAGATACATCGCGGGATTGGAGGGCAAGACAGACATGTCTGAAGATTATGAAAAGTTTCATAAAATTCCTCCCTTCGAAGTCAAGGCTGACCCAAGCACCCTGTTAAACAATTAAGATTGTCCATGGTTATGGCAATAAGCAAAGGACACAAGCGAAGAAAAAGTGAAGACTTTCTCTCCACAACTATATCATTGCAGTGTCATTATATGTGAAGAAATGAAATGCCTTTTGTAACAGATGAGTTTTCGTATGAAACCCTGATACTTCGAAAGAGATTGTCCGTTTTGTACACGAAGTGCATCCACTTTTTGCCGTAACCCTCTCAACTTTTTATAACATGCTATGTGGGTCAAATGATGATACAATGCCAACTTTCAACTTTTTCAGAGTTCATTTGTAGTGCTTTTCAATTTCAGGGTCATTTAGCTCAAAAAAATTAGTAAATGCATGAAAAATACCAAATGAAGTCAGAAAGGGTTGAAATTTGATGATGTGGCTTTGAATGGTGCATTTTGAACACACAAAAAGTGTGGAGTTCAAATAAGTTCAAAAAATGAAATCCCTTTGTAACAGATGAGTTTTTGTCTGAAACCCTGATACTTCGAAAGAGATTGTCCATTTTGTACACGAAGTGCATCCAGTTTTGGCCGTAACCCTCTCAACCTTTTAGCACATTCTATGTGGGTGATATGATGATACCATGCCAACTCTCAACATTTTCAGAGTTCATTTGTAGTGCTTTTCAATTTCATGGTCATTTAGATCAAAGAATGAACTAGTAGCAAAAAGAATGAACTAGAAAACTTTTATGAAACTCTAATAGCAAAAAGAATGAACTAAAAATAATCAATTAAAATATTCCGTTATGATCAACTAAAACAAAACTATAATATTCTTCAATAGCAAAAAGAATCAACTAAAAAGCTTTTATAAAACTCTAATAGCAAAAGGAATCAACTAAAAAGCTTTTATAAACCTCTAGTATTTTTGAAACTAAAATTATATAAAATTTATGCAACTAAAATTATCAAAGTATTTTTTTGTTCAAAACATTAATAGCAAAAAGAATTTTCATAAAGAATTTTGTTGTTAAAAACTTTAATAGGAAACTGAAATAACCAAATCTGTTTTTGATTAAAATAGACATTTAAAATAACCTAAACTTACCAAATTGAATATAATGATAAAACACAGTAATATTAAATAGCAGGAAAAAGAATCACTCAAAATTCTTTTTTTAGTAAAGTTATTCACAAACTAGTGATTCACAGAAATTTCAAAAAATTCTAATTTTAACTATTCAAATTTCAAACTAGTGGCACTAACAGAAAGTTTATAAATTTTGTGACCTAAAAGAAAAAACAGTCACTAAAAAATAGTAAGTAGGAACAAAATAAAATAAATAAAGCAAAAAAACAAAAAAAATGGATTTTTTTTAAATGCCACCTACTAGGCCACCACGGCCTGAAAACGACTAGAAACCCAACCAACTTGTTGAGCCAGGATTCAAGCCCGCAGAAGGCCCAATAGGCCCATAGGCAGTGACAGATTAGGCTCGGAAGCCTGCAGTTGAGAGGAGCTCGAGAGGGTGTGCGTAGCAGCGCTTATAAACCACTCCCGAGCTCTCTCAACTAGCGAGGTAGGACTAAAAATTTGGCCCCGGGCAACACCAACCTTTGGTCCCGGTTGGTGGCACCAAGTGGGACAAATGCCCCCCTTAATTTAGTCCTAGTTGGTGCCACCAATCGGGACCAAAGATCCCTGTTTCCCGCCCTTTGGGCTCCCAAAAACTGACCTTTGGTCCTGGTTGGTGGCACCAACCGGGACTAAAGGGGTCATTGTTCCCGATTGGTGCCACCAACCAGGACCAATGCTCTTGGTATATAAGGTAGCACTTAGGAATTTTTATTCTCATCTCGCCCCCACCCCCCAATGATGCCGATGACATCGACGCCGCTAGGCTGCCCCGATGCCGCCCCCGCCGTTGCCACCATTGTCGTCGTCGCCCCTGTTGTCACCCATCGTCGCCCCCGCCGTCGCTGGGAGCACCGCAGTACCAAGACCACCGTCTTCTTGAACCTCCGGTCACCGGACATTGCCGTGAAGTTCATCGCCTCCGGGTTGTCAACGAGCATGTTGAGCCTCTCCATGGCCTCCCGGTGAGCTTTCGTTGCTTCCCCTAGCCCTCGATCGATTTAGTCCTTTAGCTGCTGCCCACCGAGATCCGAGCTCCGCTGACCGTCGGCCATGTCGCCGTCGTGGATGTTGATGTCGCAGCTCATGCTCGAGCATGTCATCGTGCTCGTGTTGCTCCCAAGAGACGAATTCACCATCTAGATTGCCTTGTTGTGCCCTATATCGAGTAGTCGATTTCGCCCGAGCTCCGGCCGCCGCGGGAGAGAACGCCATCGTTGAACTAGGCCTTCCTTGGCGAGGCCAACTGCTCCATTCGATGCGGGGGATCGCCAGCTTCGAGTAGATGCCCTCGGCCACCCAAATGGTCGCTGGAGGTTGAGTTTCGATCACCTTCGCCGTGTCTGGTGATGCTGCGGCTCAGCGCCAGGAAAACCGACCTATTTGACCATGGTTTGACCCACCGTGTCACTTACAGGTGGGGCCTAGCCCCTGGTCAAATCTGGGTCAAGCACTTTGTTAATTAATATAGATGCCTCAAGCTATTTTTTGTGTAAAGAATAATCAGGAAATTCCAGAAAATGTATAAAACTTCTAAAATTCATAGAAATTCAACCGTAACTCAGAAGAAAATAATTTATATATGAAAAATTATCAAAAAAATCCAATGAATCTGTTTATGCCATGTTCACTCATGTTTGACAAAGTTAAAATCCCAAGTAGGAAATTTCATGATTAGGATAAAGTAATAAATAGTGTTGAAGTTGGAATTTAGCATATATTTGAATTCCACTTCACTTAATATGACTATCTATTGCACTAGGTCAATTCAATGCTTTAACATGCCATAGCATACATAGTGTATGTTGCATTACATTGAATGTGTTCATTTCTCTGTTTGTCGGTGTTGTTCCTTCCCAGTAGACGGTGATTCCGATGTTGAGATCGTTGCATTACCTTGAATTAGTTAAAATGAGGGGGGGCGTCGGACATGACATGAGGGGGGATGTCATTCATCGGACATGAGGGGTGAGCGTCGTTGTCGTCTACCCCCTCCCCTATAATTTGTTTATATAGAAAACTCTGGTAGCATAGATTTATAAAGAATGCCCCCATTATGGATGTGCACAAGTTGATCCAATTTTTTATGATCTCGTATATATATATATATATATATATATATATATATATATATATATTCTTCTATATGTCATGTTGTCTGTCAAAGTATTGAAGAAATCCATGGCTTCATCATTAGCCGGAAGTAATAGGCGTATGATGCTACGAAGATCTTCAAAGTTGTTTTGAAATGGAGTTCCAGATAGAATAATTCGCTTTTTGGTATGAATTTCAGCAAAGACCTTCCAAATAGTGATATTCGGAAGGCTCTTGCTGAACTTTGTACCGAAAAGCTAATTATCCTATCCGGGACTCTGTCCCAAAACAATTTTGGAGAGCTTCATACCATTATGCGCCCGTTACTTCTGGCTAATGATGAAGTTGTGGTTTTCTTGAATCCTTTGACACTAGACAACATGACATATAGAAGGGTAGATGAGATCAGGAAACATATGGACCATTTTCTACACATCCAGAATGGCGCCATTTTGTTAAATCCCTTAAAGGTTAAGAGAATCCCTTGTTTGACATTCATGAGAGAGGCAGTCTAGATGTCGGACATTCATGAGAGAGGCGGTCCGGACGTCATAAATTCATGTTTGTATATTAATTGCCATGTTGTAATATTTGCAGAAACTATGGATCAAAGAGACTTGGAACAAGAACAATTGTTGGGGGAGATAATCCTCGCCGGACGTGATGTCTTGTCGTTTCTCAATGACACTGATGGTCTGGAAGGAGAGGATGATGGCTCCGGTGATCGAACAATGGAGGAGGAAGGACATGATCATGATGGCTCCGGTGACAGAATGCCGGAGGAAGAAGGAGACCATGGTGACCGAACGGAGGAGGGAGTTGTTGCAAAGTCCGGCGAGGTATATATATTAATTAAGCCTATGCTGACTATCTAATTGATGCATTAATTGTTTTGGTATGTACATATATTAACTCTTCTTTATTCTTTTATAGCCCTCCAGATCGAGCCAAACTTCGGTAACGAGACGAGGCCCGAAGAAAAGGTTGCGCAAGGATGAAAGGTTCATGATCACAACACTCGCGGACGATGGCCTACCGATTGAACCAAGGTGGACCAAGGATGCATTTCCTGCTCAGTGCAAAGCTATTGTTAGGGACAACATCCTAATCAGCATCAACCAATGGAATAAGCCGAAGGACAATGACCCTGAGGTTTCTTATGTCACTGATAGACAGAAAGATGATCTTTGGACCTCGCTGAAGGCAAATTTCACCCTACCGCCAGAGGAGGATCCGAATAACCCAGTTATAGAGCCACTGGTCAAGGCGTGTGCTCTTAAGAAAATGGCAGGTCTATTCAAGAGGTGGAAGAATGAGTTGAAATCAAAGTTTGTTGACAAAAGGAAGACTCCAGAATTCATCGGTCGATTTGAGATGATAAGAGATTACTGGCCCGCATTTGTGGCCTACAAGAAATCAGACAAGAGTAAGAAAATGTCATAGACAAACAAGAACAATGATGCAAAGAAGCAGTATCACCATCAAGGGCCAGGTGGCTACCTTAAAGCCCGGCTGTTGTGGGACAAAGCTGAGAATGACCTGATTGCTAAAGGGGTCGAACCAGAGACATTGAAGTGGCCAGACCATTCAAGGACTTGGTTCTTCGGGGTTGGGGGAAGTTTGGACCCTGAAACAGGGAAGTGTCGTTGCACGGACGAGCAACTTGCAATACCTGTCAAGAAGCTTCAATAGTATATCACCGCAGCACAGGAAGGGACGTTCATTACCGGCAGAGAGAAGGACGAGCTGACTGAGGCCCTCGGGAATCCTGAGCACCCTAGACGAACATGAGACACACCAGGCTCCGTTTCGTGGAAGGTTGGGTTTCCCGACACAGGCAGTTATAGAAACCAGGGGAAAAAGAGGAAAGTGGAGCTGAGCGAGATGCAGAAGCTCAATGCAAGACTACAAAATCTAGAGGACCTTGAGAGCCAGCGAGCTGCCGACCAACCATCTCAGCGGCATGAAGCTACCCCAGAAGCTACCTTGCCATCTCAACAGAGAAGTAGCATGGCTTCCACGAAGCTCATTCAGCCTGACTTCACGGCTCCTAGCTAACCCGTGGATACTATCACGGAGGCTCAACATTGCGAGCTTATGACGAAATGAGGGAACCTCACTTTCAAGGCGGTTGTCGGCTCTGTTGCACCTCCTCAACCCAACAGAACTTTCATTGCCTTCCGATTCCACATGGCTATGTTTTTGTGACAGTGGATGAAGTAATGGAGAGATTTGAGGAGCTCGAGCTTGACCACCCTACAAGTGAAGGGGAGAATCAGCTGGTTCATGCTCTAAGGAGTACATGTCTATGGCAGAAGGAGTACATCAAGCTTCCAAACTGGACGCCTCCGCCTCCTCCTCCTCCTCCGGCGAGTCAGGGCACTTCGTGTCCTCCTCCTCCTCCTCCGGCGAGTGATCAGGGCACTGTGCCTCCTTCTCTGGCTCCTCTGATGCGTGAGGGCACTCCGCCTCCTCCTTCGCCTACTCCGGCGCGTCAGAGCAGTCTGCCTCCTCCTCCGCCTCATCAGCAACGGCGAAATATAGACGCCGCCGCTCCAGCTCCTCCAGTGCGTCGGAGCACTCCGCCCTTCACCTCGTCAGCAATGACGAAAGAGAGCCGCCACCACTCCGGCGGCTAGCAGTACAAGCAGAGGCGGGAGTTAATTCAGATACGGTCCATCTCTCAAGGCTCCGGAAAAGTTACCATATGAGAGGACCGAGAAGGAAAACAAGGATATCTATCGTCCCAAAGTGAGGGACCATTTTGCAAAGAAAACTCCACCTCCAAAGGAGAAGCCAGATCCGGTGAAAGTGAAGCGTACTATCGATGCGCTGAAGCGACCACCATCGCCTCCGCCGGATTCCAACTATGTCCACTCTATTAAAAAGACATATCAAGATGATCGGCGGTCGGGGAAGTACTTCCAGTGATGCAAGGTTAGCAAAACTAAGAAGTGGGAAAAAATTCCCCAGCTCGGCAAACAGGCGACCCAATCGTGTCCCCCGCTCAAGGTGTCTAGCGATATCATCGCTGATGATCCGGGGATGGTGCCCGGTACCAATCCTACTGATTACATCAGCGATGATGTACTGTTCGAAGCTATGGAGGTTGACGAATCCAGATACCGGTATGGGCAGCCTCTCATCAAACCTGATCCTCCTCCTCTTACAACGATGATGCAAATATTGCATGAATGGTACATGAAAACCTGCAGCGAGTCTAGGTAGGATACTTTGACACTGAGAATTAAAGAGGAGCACAACCTCATTGGAGTGAATCAGTTGTCTGTTGAATTTGATGAGATATTCCAATTATACAATCAAAACGCCATCGACAAAACAATCGTGACTTCCTACTATCTGTAAGTACTACTTCTGTAATTAATTCTCTATATATAGCTCAACTCTTTCATTGCATGTATATATAATTATCCTCACTATATTATGCAGATTGAAGATCATCGAATGCAGAAATGCACAAATCTATGACATTGGGTTCATTAACCCAAATACCATACATGAATGGATGGTTAAACACAGAGTCATAGAAATCGAGGACAACTTGCTACAATCGTTGCATATAAATCAAAACAAAGAGGGAATAATCTTTCCTTGCAACCTCCAGTGAGTGTTACTGTCTTGTGCATATTCGGTTTCCCTTATTACTCGAGGTTATAGTAATGTAATTGATGAGTTATGCATGCGTGCGCAGCTTCCACTTTATTCTGCTAGAGATTAACCTTGAGAGGGGAGTAGTAATCATCATAGACTCGAGACGAAAAGATCCCCAGGAATACGCGGACATGACTCAAATGCTCTAGAAGTAAGTTCAATCGATCATTATCGCATCATATCGACAACTTTGTTCATTTCCTGATATGAAGTAATTATTTCCTTTGTCTGCTAGGGTTTGGAAAGAGTTCACTGCAATTGTTCCGGCATTGCCGAGGGAGCTGCGATTTACACACCCGAAAGTAAGTACTACTAGCTAGTTCCGTGCATCTCCCATTTATTCTAGTTTCATCAATACCATTTATCATGCTTGATTACCAGTTTGATTGAACTCTATTTCTCATAACGTTCTTGTGGTAGGAAGAAGGGACTAATTTTTGTGGATACTACGTTTGCGAGTTCATCAACAACGCGACAACCTCTAAGCGGGGCTACTCTGAAAAACAATATCAAGTGCATAAGCAATAATATTCACAATTTTATTTTAGTACCATGATTTGTGTTGAGTTTCATTCATATATATGTATTGACCCCCTTATTCAAATTAGATGTGGCAGATGCGGGATGAACTCCTACCACATGATCGCATACGAGCAATTCAAGAGGAATTGATGGGATTATTTCTTGACCACATCATAAATAAAGCCGGAGAATACCATCTGGAATTTGACATTAGATGTTAGGGATTGTAAGAGATCTTATATTGTATATATGTAGCTAGCAGCGTCGGATAGATATACGAAAACTTGTTGTTCGACCAATCTCTAGGAGAAAGAGAGGTCGATCACTTCTCTCTGTATATGTTCATGACGATCTTGTGTACTTAATGGTTACTTCATTTGCTTACTAGCTAGCGTGTCGAGGTCTCTCTATAGTAGCTAGCATCGACCAAGCACGGAGAAAGAGTCCTGCCAGATGCTGACAGAGAAATTAACCCTCCAAAACCCCCTAACCCCCCCCCCCCCTTCAAAAAAAATAAAAACTCCAACTCTTGTCAGATGCTGACGCATGGACGCCTTTTGGTCCTGGTTGGTGTTACCAACCGGGACTAAAGGTCCTCCTGCCTGGGCTCCCCGTAGCGGCCACGTGGAGCCCCTTCTGTCTCGGTTCGTAAGCGAACCGGGACTAAAGCTTTTGGTCTTTAGTCCCGACCCTTTAGTCCCAGTTCCAGAACAAGGGCTAATGGGCCTTTGGAACCGGGACAAATGGGCCGTTTTCTACTAGTGATATAGACCTCCATATCAGATCTTGCATGTTTTCAACCACTGCCAGCAACAATAATCGTCGTCGGTGATACTCATCATACTACACATAGACACCCCTCTCCATTTTTGTGAATAATTGAGATCAAGTCCCACTTTTATTCTTAAATTTCATATCAAAATGTTCAACAAAATGCTCATGGAATAAGGCATACGAATCATCGCGTCCAAAGCTTTCCGGAGAGGATATGTAAACAATAGAAAATTCATATGTATATAAAACTGAGTCTGATAGTATAATACTAAAAAACAATACAAATCAAATTTCACTCTGAATGAGTTTGTGGTTAACTTATTCAACAATGTATTGCATTTGAGTGTTAAAATATAATTCACAATAGCTCATATCAAATTAAAATATAGCAACCTTCTACGGGCAAATTGATACAAAATTTGGTAAGATCTCGCATGTGAAGTAACATGGGAAATTTTCCAATAAACATCCGGATCTTTTGCATGTGACCACAATAGTGTTGCAAAAGTGTGGAAATGAGGATTCAATGCCTAATTCAGGCCACCCCTCTCCTCGACCCCCTCCCTCCCGATGTGATCTAGGGCTTCAAGCCACTGCCATAGGAGCTCCGCAGGACAAAGCCCATGCAGGAGATGATAGCGGAGGCAGTGCCTTCCCCTGTCATGGCTTCGGGATGCTCTTAGGGTGGAGATCCACACGGGTGTCTTGGACATGTGCATCATCCGCCATCGGCGGCACAACAATGACTGCCTCTTTGTCCTCGATGGTTCAACCAGGCGAGAAGGCGGTTCTCGGGCGGTGTTGGTGCTCCGATCGTGTGGATTCCGGCATAAAACGTCACCCATGGGCATGCTTGATGGAGGAGGAGGTCGATATGATGATATAGCCAGGGATGGGCACGAATTTTCCAGCGAAACTTGGTTCGGCCTAAGCCAGAACGATCAACGACAGTGCCCGCTGGTGTCGTTACCTCGTTGGAGGTGTTGTGGGGCAATTCGTGTTCCTTGTGTGCTGTGGGTAAACCTCAAATTCGGGATTTCTAGATTGTATGATGGCGACATTCCAGCATCTTCACCCCTATGAGAGCATCATCTTTGGGGTTGTAGATCGACTTGAGGGACAAGTGTTTGGCTTGATGGCTGGGCCAGGTATCCATATGCTTCTTGTGCGGTGACCAAGATGGAGTGGCGTGCCATCTATAGTATCAACGATGGCATCAAGGGGACACTAGACTAATAAAAATGAAAACCCCTAGCTGAATCCAAATGCAGGGCCATCAGGGAAATCCAAATGCAGGGTTATGCAAGGCTCCTAATGTGACTATATCAATACTCTGCCCTAGGGGATGCAATCATACAACCTACCTAGTCTATTTGATCTACTCTTCGATCACAAGAGCTCTCTCCTACTATGTGTAGCGTATGTACATATAAGAGCATCTATAGCTGGACCTTGCAAATCTGGCCCCTCAAACGCCCGCGGACACTGACCGTTCACACCTCAAATCTTCTCCTCCATATCCAACTCTCTCATATTTCATCCCTTATATCCGTACAAAAGCATGCAGAATATATCCTACGTACTACCTAGTGTACTACAATTCTTTCTCATAGGAGATGGCATGATCTGCCTACATTAGAGCCTGAGCCGCTACGTACGCCGCCTCCCATGCCACCCACGCTGCCTCCATTTGTTGTCGACGAAGACACTTGTTCTCCGCAGCCGACTCCGAGCGGATGGAGTTGAGGATGGCCATCTTCTCCAGCCATAGATCGACGACCGCCGGCGCCCCCTCCTCCGTCTCTTGCAACGACGCCTCCTCCTCCAGCTCCTGCGGTGGCGCCTCCTCCTTTGGCACATGTGGCTCCTCCTCGGGCTCCTCCCCCATCTTACTCCCCCTCCTCGAAATCCTCCTCGGGTTCCAGAGAGGTGTCACAAGAGAATATCCACATGTGTACTTTTACTGTCACCACGAGCTTTGTGGCATTCTATCTTTATCGAAGAGAGCTTATTTCTCACTATTTCTACCATTCGAGGGGGAAGCCATTATGAGGATGCGAACTTGCCAACGGAAGATTTTCTAATTGGAAGTCCCGGCAATGGTGCAAGTAGGCCAAGAACAGGAAGAAAAGCAGGTTATTGACCACACAACTATAGTAAAATAAGAGAAGCCATGTTTCCCTCTGGATTCAGACTTGCTGAAGGAGGAAGAGTTGGTGTTGGATCGTGTAACGCCGGTGGCGTGGTGGCATGGCTGACGGGCTCGAAGAGGGAAGTGCGAGAGGAGGCAGATGGGCTCGGTTGGCGACAGAGAGAGGGAGGAGG
Source organism: Hordeum marinum (assembly GCA_022496015.1). NCBI lineage: Eukaryota > Viridiplantae > Streptophyta > Magnoliopsida > Poales > Poaceae > Hordeum > Hordeum marinum. The sequence continues at coordinate 50,858,194 of CM039677.1, forward strand.
CATATGTGCTAGGGCTGGGGGCGTTGGCTGGCTTAAATAGCCGGCTATGGATAAGGGTGGGGAGCCGGAGCGGCTCCATGCGACGTTCACACCGCACTGACGGTCGAGGCGGCCGTAGGATCGTCGGGTTTCCCGGCGAGTCCGTTTGGGGCCACGCCGTCAGTCCAATGTGGCGGGCATGCCTAGGCTCCCCCATATTCACCCCATATTTAGGCTGAAAATGGGGGGTGTCGGTTAGCCCGGGTGTTTGAGGCCGGTTTGAGAGGCCTGTCTGGGTTGCATTTTCGTGACGGGACAGTGACCGGATGGCCTGCCCGGGCGTTTGGGGTGGGTTTGAGGGGTCTGGTTGTAGATGGTCTAAGAACTAACAATCTATTGGAAATATGCCCTAGAGGCAATAAATAAAGTGTTTATTATTATATTTCCTTGTTCATGATAATCGTTTATTATCCATGCTATAATTGTATTGATTGGAAACACATTGCATGTGTGGATGAATAGACAACACTTTGTCCCTAGTATGCCTCTAGTGAACTAGCTCATTGATCAAAGATGGTCAAGGTTTCCTAGCCATTGACATGTGATGTCATTTGATAATGGGATCATATCATTAGGAGAATGATGGGATGGACGAGACCCAAACTATAAACGTAGCATATGATTGTGTCAGTTTATTGCTATAGTGTTTTGCATGTCAAGTATATGTTCCTATGACCATGAGATCATGCAACTCACTGACATCGGAGGAGTACCTTGTGTGTATCAAACATCGTGATGTAACTGGGTGACTATAAAGGTACTCTGCGGGTATCTCCAAGGGTGTCTATTGAGTTGGCATGGATCAACACTGGGATTTGTTACTCCGTGTGATGGAGAGTTATCTCAGGGCCCACTCGGTAATACAACATCAGAATAAGCCTTGCAAGCAATGTGACTAAGTGTTAGTCATGGGATCTTGTATTATGGAACGAGTAAAGAGACTTGCCGGTAACGAGGTTGAACTAGGTATGGACATACCAACGATCGAATCTCGGGCAAGTAACATACGGAAGAACAAAGGAACACTACTAGAATCAGAAGATTTGCCGTCTGCCACATCTTTGTCGTCTGCTAGCTGACGACAAAGAGTGGATTTTCCATCAGTTAGCAGAAAACAGATGACAAAGGGCTAGACGACGGCAAAGGTTTGCTTTGCCATGAGCCACCTCTTTGCCATCTGCCACCTGATGGCAAAGATTCTTTGCCGTCTGCCAGCAGACGATAAAGAGGTGGGGTGGGGCCCAGTGGAGACCAGCTTATTGCAAAGGCCCACCCCACCTCTTTGCCTTCTGCTAGCTGATGGCAAAGTTTCTTTGTCGACCGCTAGCGGATGGCAAAGACCTAACTATAACGGCCCTAACGGCCCACCCCCTCTCTTCTCTCTCCCTGTCTCTCTCTCCCCAACCGCACACCTCGCCGCCGCCCCCGACTGCACCCCACCGCCGCCCTCGACCACACCCCACCGCCGCCCCGACCCCAAGCCGCTGTGGCCCGCCGCCCGCCGCCCGCCGCCACCGACGCCCGCCGCTCCCCTCCCCCCTCCGCAAGCCACTGACCCGACCCTCATCGCCACCGCCGCCCTGCCCCTCCCCTGCCCCGGCCTCCTCCATCGGCCCCGACCCGCCCCTCCCCTGTGGCGACGCTGCCCCCTCCCCTGCCCTGTCCTCCTCCATCGGCGCCGACCCGCCCCTCCCATGCGGTGACGCTGCCCCCTATCCTGCACCGGCCTCCTCCACCGGCCCCGCCCCGCCCTTGCCCTATGGTGACGCCGTCCCCTCCCCTGCCCCCTCCATTGGCCCCCCTCGACCGAGAGTGACTCCTACTCCTCTCCGGTGAGTTCTTTCTCCACTCGCATCATTTTTATTTAGATTTAGGTTTAGTTTAGTTTAATTTAGTTCTGTTTTTTAGATTTAGGTTTAGTTTAGTTTAGTTTATTAGGTTAGAAAAAATAAGTTAGTTAGTTAGTTTTTTATGTTAAGTTAGTAAGTTAGTTAGTTAGTTAGTTTTATAGGAGGAGCAGGAGAGGAAATGAAGAAGAAGAAGAAGAAGAGAGAAGAAGAAGAAGAAGAGGAGGAGGAGAAGAAGAAAAGGAGGAGAAGGAGGAGAAGGAGAAGAAGAAGAAGTAGAAGAGGAAGAAGAAGAGGAAAAAGAAGAAGAAAAGGAGGAGGAGGAGGAGAAGAAAAGAAGAAGGAGAAGAAGAAGAAAGAAGAAGATGAAGAAGAAGAAGAAGAAAGAAGAAGATGAAAAAAAGAAGTAGAAGTAGAAGATAAAAAAGAAGTGGGAAAAGTAGAAACAGAGGGTCGCCGATGGTAAAGGGTCGTCGAGTGGTCGAGCGGTCGAGGATCGAGGGGAAAAGGATTCGAGGGTTGACCCCGACACGACGCCATCGACATCCTGACCGCCGACAGGACACCCTGACACCCCAACACGGCACCCCGACCCCGACACAGCACCCCTACCCCGACACGACACCCCCGACACCCCGACCCCGACACGACACCCCCGACACCCCGACCCCGGCATGACACAGGTCATATATTTGTGAATTATGAGTTAGATCATATATTTTTCGATTTTGTTATACAAAACATCATATTTATGTTGATCAGGTGGATTTAAATGTGTAGTTGTTTCGTTGTTGCAAGGGTCTGGTGTTCGACGACCTCCCCATGCGTTCGACGAGCTCCGCCCTTGCGTTCGTGGGTGAGAACAAATGACATCTCCTCCTCCACCCTTCATTTCCTCTGTTCCGGTCTTCGTGCCAATGAAACTTGCTAGCTATAGGTGTCTTCAATCATTAGTATGCGTGACCACTATGCGTCTCCCGTTTGAAAGGGTTACACATATAAATATGCATTCATTAGCATATTTATAGCCCTGATTCTTTCGAATTGTCCAACGTTATCCATGGACAGCCCGAGTATGTGTAGATTGGGTTCGTTTTCCCATATGCTTTGCTCCGGATCCGATGTAGAATTTTGTTAGTGCATCCATGTTGTTCTCCGGGTACACATCCTCTCTGCTTATTGCCGAGACATGTATCAGGAGAACAGCAGGGAGGTGCTGCCGAAATTGTGCGTCGGATCCAGAGTAGAGCATGGGAAAACGAACCCAATCTACACATACTCGGGTGGGATTAGGACCTATCTTTACCTACTAGCATCTAGGTTTCATCGACGTAATAAAACCGACAAACTCTATTAACTGATGAATATGGTTTGCCGAATTATTTATATATATTTTGTGTGTCCATTAGCTAGGGAAGATGAGTGGTCGTGGGTGGATGTACACCGGTCAAACTAGTCAGAAAGACATGACCCGTAAATGGATAACAAAAACCAAGGTGTTTGTGAGAGTCGCGTTTGCAAATGGACAAAAAATAACCTGGTGCCCTTGTGTCGATTGCGACAACTTTAAGAAGGAGTCAGAGTTTGAAATGATCAAACACCTGTAGAAGTGGGGTTTTATGCCTAATTATATGGTCTGGACATTTCATGATGAGTCTGCCCAACGTGCCAGAGCTGAGGTGGTTCGTCGTCACATCGACGAGCTTGGTACCGGGATCGAAGACATGGTGCAAGACTTTGATGATGCTCGGGATTCGGACAATGAGATGGAGGAATCTGCAAAGGCCTTCTATGAAATGTTGGAGTCTTCAAAACGTCCTCTCCATGAGCACACAGAGCTTTGTCAGCTGGATGCCATCGCGCAAATAATGGCTCTGAAGGCTCAGTTCAACCTGGGCAAAGAATGCTATTACCCAATGATGACGATATTTGGACGCTTTCTACCCAAAGGCCATGTATTGCCAGCAAATCTGTACCAGTCGGACAAAATCCTACGTGTGCTTAAGATGCCCTATAAGAAGATAGATGCCTATGAGAATGGATATGCCTTATTTAGGCTTCAGTATGCGGGCTTCAACTATTGTCCCATTTGCAATGCTTCCAGGTATGTTCTGGTAGACAACGTTATGGGTGAGAAAAGTCAGACCAAAATCCCAGTCAAGGTTCTTCGGTATCTGCCAATCATACCAAGACTTCACCATATTTTCATGGTCAAAGAGACGGCCAGACAGATGACGTGGCATAAATTGGGCAAAAGAACAGAACTAGATGTAGATGGGAATTCGACGTTGGGACACACTTCAGACGCTTTTGCGTGGAAGCACTTTGATGCATTACATAAGGATAAAGCGGCAGATCCAAGGCATCCTCGAGTTGCCATCAGCATAGATGGGTTCTATGGTATGAGGCATCACAATACAGTTGTTGGCCTGTATTTGTCATTCCACTCAATCTCCCCCTGGAGAGATTATGAAAATAAAGAACATTTTCCTGATGTTGATAATTCCAGGGCCCAAATATCCGAGAAGAATATGAATGTGTACATGCAGCTGGTTAAGTATGAATTGCAAGAAGCCTGGGATAATGGGCTCAAGACATACGACGCTGCTACCAAAAAGAACTTCAAAATGCATGTGTGGTTCATGTACTCATCGCTTGACTTGCCGGCGTATGCGCTATTCGTTGGTTGGTCTGTGCATGGAAGGTTCCTATGCCCCACATGCAAGGCAGCTCTTAAGTTCCGTTGGCTGCAGGCGGGTCGCAAATTTTCTTGCTTTGACATGCATAGACAGTTCCTGGATCCTGACCATAAGTTCAGAAAAGACAAGAAGAATTTCATCAAAGGTAGAGTTGTCAAAAACATTGCACCACCTGCGTTGACAGGCCAACAGATCTTGGATTAGATAAACACTCTTGAGCTGGATCCAGATCGTCCAGGGTATTTCAAAGGGTATAATATGGAACACGCCTGGACTCACAAGATATGTTTGTGGGATCTGCCTTACTTTAAAGACCTCCTTTGCCCACACAACATCGACGTGATGCACACTGAAAAGAATATCATGGAGGCCCTTTTTGGTACATTGTTCGGCATAGAGGGGAAGTCGAAGGATAATCCTAAGGCTAGAGTCGATCAGGAGGCTCTATGTGATAGACCGTTACAAAACATACGACAACTGAAAGGAAATAAGAACTGGAGGAAGCCAAAGGCATGGTTCAATCTTGGGAGGCCAGCTATGAGGGAAATGACCTTGTGGGTGAAAATGCAGGTTATGTTCCCCGATGGGTATGCCGCGAATCTAAAGAGGGGAGCGAGTCTTGACAAATTGAAAATATTTGGTCTCAAGAGTCATGATTGGCACATATGGCTTGTGTGGGTAATACCGGTGATGTTGTGTGGCTTTATCCCTAAGGATGAATGGCTAGTACTGGCAGAGCTGAGCTATTTCTTTCGTGCTCTCTGTGCGAAAGAACTATCGCCTGACGTGCTAGACAAACTGGAAGAGTTGGCGCCGGAGTTGATCTACAAGTTAGAAAAGATGTTTCCACCAGGCTTATTTAATCCAATGCAGCATTTGATTTTGCATCTCCCGACCGAGGCAAGATTGGGGGGCCCGTGCAAAATCGTCGGTGCTTCGCAACTGAGAGGATGCAGAAGACGCTTCGAGGAAAATGTAAAAATAAACGTAGAGTTGAAGCATCGATGGCCGATGCATTCATTACCGAGGTGGTAGCAAACCTCATGATAGCACACTACAAAGCCAAGAATCATCATTTGCATAATCTGAAGCCTCGGTACAATGATGGCGACCGTGAAAAAGGTCGATCCAACCTCAGCCTATTCAAAGGGAAGCTCGCACCAGTCGGTGCTTCGAAAGCAATAGCGTTGGATGTCGAAGAATGGCGGACCATTTAGTTGTATATCTTCAACAACCTAATAGAAGTGCGGCCGTACATCGAGTAAGTTCTCGGTACATTGTTTCACAACTTCTAATTCCTTTGAAATGCTCTTATTCCCGGATATGTGATACAGTCGATACGTCGCCAAATTCTCACGTGGAGCAGTGATCCAAAAGGATTCCATCAAAGAGTATGAGCTTCTGGCAAAGCATGGAGGCGGCTATCCTGGTTTCATCTCTTGGTTCAGAAAATGGTAATTTCCATTAGATGATTTCATTTCTTCGTCTAGTTTGTGGCTAATGCAACAATCCTTTCGTATTAAACGTGTAGGCTAATGCAGAGTCGATGGACTCCGAATTGAGATAAGTCGCTAATGGCTTTGACTATAAGGTCCGTTAATTTGAGAAATACGACATCAACGGGAATCGCTTTCGTACTTTTGGCAAAGAGCTACCTATGGCCGACTGAAATTCTACAAATTGTTGTGTCTCCGCTGTCGGCGAAGGAGGGGTCGAGTATTATGGAAGAGTTGAAGCAATTTATGAACTTACATTCTTTGGTAAAAACCCACCAAACGTCGTAGTCTTGAAATGTTATTGGTTCCCATCGAAGGAGACTAGAAGGACTCATGAACATATAGGGCTAATCAAAATCAAACAAAGAACCCATTTAGATGTTCTCGATGTCTATATTATGGCTCAACGGGCGACCCAAGTTTTCTATCTACCGTGGGCCTGCAAAACGGATCCAAATCTGAATGGTTGGGATGTCGTTTATGATGTGCCGCAGCGGTTTAGACCACCTCCCCTCAATGAAGATGATTATGAACCTCACATTAACCCAGACACATATGAAGGAGAATTCTTCCAAGAAACACGTGTTTCCAAAAAACGTTTCATGAACCGCTCTACTTCATCCCAGAACATTGAGGTAGACAGCGACAGTGAATCCGACTTCACCCCTGAGCCGGAACAAGAAGAGATAGAATAAGAAGAGGTTACAGCTATGGATGATCTGTCAATGCTTAACCGATTACATAAAGAGGCATTCCACATGTTGCTACATTTATTGATGATGCTGATGAGCACGTCATTACTGATAGTGATGATGATTATGCATTTGTTGATCCCAGAGCATATATAAACGATGAAGATTAATATTAGTAATGTCAGGTATTCGGTTATTATTATGTACATATATATTATTAATTTGTTCATGTTATTATGTATTTCATTTTTTATGTTAAACTAATTTTGTTCACTCTTCGTCATTGCAGGTGTTGACACATGGTGGGCGCGGGTCGAGAGCGCTCTAAGCCTCCTTCCTCGGCGTGTGCTGGGAAGGGTGCTATTATTCCACGCCAGCAACTCCGGAGAGCGCTGGTACATAGTATGCAGACACCAGCAGGCGCTTCTTCTTCGACCGGGAGAGGTCGGGGGAAGACGAAGAGAGGTGCTAGAGTTAGGAAGGCTGTTGCGCCTTCCTCGCCGCCACCCCCAGCTGATTCTCCTAACCACAGGAGTGCTTTGTCTCAGGTGGACCCGTCTGACTTGGACCCGTCTCGGACTCCGGTCGCCGAGCCTCGGCCGACGAGCCTCGGGTCACCAAGCCTTCGTCCCAGGAGACTCCAGTCCTAGGGTCTTCATCCCAGGAGACTCAAGTTCCAGAGTCTTCATGCCACGTGACTCCGGAGACTAGTGGCCATGCTGATGGTGGCGACGACAACTTTTCTGAGGATACCTATAGCGAGGGCGAGCTGGTTGAGGAGGGCAAGAAGGTCTACCGGCGTGGTTGTATAAAGCTCCCGCCCGTGCCAACGACCCGCGATCAGAGGTGGTTGATTGTGCCTAATGCGGAAAAGTAAGTGCATTTACTATGTTTTAACCTTTTGCCTTCATGTTTCTTGAAATTAATATCTAATGTGTTGGCCTTGTCATACTGCAGGTGTTGGAAACACGACCCTGGCTTAGCTAAAAAATGGCATTTTTACCTACCTTAGTTAGAAGAAGAAGAAGATAAAGAAGAGGAGAGGAGAAAAAGAAAGAGAATAAAAATTCTTCCTCTTCTTCTTCTTCTTCTTCTTCTTCTTATTTTTCTTCTTTTTCTTCTTCTTCTAGCTAGTCTTTGTCTTCTTCTAACTTTCTTCTTTCCCAATTTGCAGATTTTCTTTAGATGGGGAAGCTTGCATTGATGGAGTCTACTCTTATCCTTGTGCTTCTTTTTTGTTTTGATTGTGTACGATGAACTTTGTTGTTGGATATCTTGTTGGATATGTTGTTGGAAACTTGTTGGATATGTTGTTGGAAACTTGCTGGATATGTTGTTGGAAACTTGTTGTTGGATATGTGTTGGTAACTTGTTGTTGGATATGTGTTGTTATGCTTGTTGAAAGAATTTTAAAATGTGTGTGTGTGTGTGTGTGTGTATATATATATATATGAAATTCTGTGAAATTGAATGAATTTAAGAAAAAACTGAAAAAACTAGGGCTATACAGGTTCTTTGTCATCTGCTGGCAGACGGCAAAAAGCTTTGCTGTCAGCCAGCAGACGGCAAAGCTGCCACGTGGTAGCTGCCTGTGCGACCTGGGGTGGCACTAGGCTGGCTTATGTGGTCTCTTTGCCGTCAGCTGGCAGATGTCAAAGAACTTTGCATCTGTGTCGTCTGCTTGCTGACGACAAAGAAACCACATAGGGCGGCAAAGAAACCATTGCTTTGTCGTCCGCTGGCAGACGGCAAAGAACCTTGCATCTTTGTCGTCTGCTAGCGGACGGAAAAGCACGCCGTTAACCCCTTAACGGACGTAAGCTACCACGTGTGCCATCCATGGTCTTTGCCATCTGCTGGCAAATGACAAAGACCTAAGCATCTTTGCCGTCTTCCAGCAGACGGTAAAGCAGCCTTTATCGGAGCTTATTCAGCCGGACGGTTGGCCGTCTTCTGGCAGATGGCAAAGCCTTTGCTGTCCGCCATGCATGCCTTTGCCGTATGCTATGGCGGATGGCAAAGTTGCTAATTCATGTAGTGGGAACATCATACGGGATAAACTGAATCCTTGACACAGAGGTTCGACCGATAAAGATCTTCGTACAATATGTAGGAACCAATATGGGCATCCAGGTCCCGCTATTGGTTATTGACCGTAGAGGTGTCTCGGTCATGTCTACATGCTTTTCGAACCCGCAGGGTCTGCACACTTAAGGTTCGATGATGTTTTGGTAGTATAGAGTTATATATGGTGGTGACTGAAGATTGTTCGGAGTCTCGGATGAGATCCCAGACATCACGAGGAGCTCCGAAATGGTCCGGAGGTAAAGATTGATATATAGGAAGTCCATTTTTAGTCGCCGGAAAAGTTCCGGGCTCATCGGTAGTGTACCGGGAGTGCCTGGTGTTGGGGAACATTGCATGGGAAACAAAAAATTTCCTACGCACATGCAAGATCTATCCATGGTGATGAGCATCTACGAGAGGAAGAGTGGATCTACATACCCTTGTAGATCGCTAAGCGGGAAGCGTTAAGAAACGCGGTTGGTGTAGTCGAACGTATTCGCGATCCAAATCGCCGAGCGTCCCGCGATCTCATCACGATCTGTCCCGCTATCCAATCATGATCCATCCCGCGAACTCATCACGATCCGTCCCGCGATCTCATCATGATCCGTCTCGCGATCTTGATCACGGTCCTTCCGATCTAGCGCCGACCGAACGACACCTCCACATTCAGCACACGTACAGCTCAATGACGATCTCCGCCTTCTTGATCTAGCAAGAAGGAGCAGAGAGGTAGACGAGTAGTCCGGCAGCGTGACAGCGACGCAGTGATGGTGGTGGAGCAATTTCGGTAGGGCTTCACCTAAGCACTGTAGAATACCGATCTAGAGGAGAAACTATGCACAAGAAGAACGGGTAGCACGTGGCTGAAAATCTTGTGCCAACATCCTAAAACCCTCTAGTATATATAGGAGGAGAGGAGGAGGAGGCTTGTCTCCCAAGGAGCCAGCCCTTGGGTCGCCCGAACCAGGAGGGAGGAGTCCTCCTCCTTCACTCCTAGTAGGATTAGGACTCCTTCCTAATTTAGCCCTTTTTCCACCTTTTCTCTTTGGGTTTTCTCTCCTAGCCGCATGGGCCTTGTGTCGGACTTTCACCAGCCCACTAAGGGCTGGTATTCACTCTCCCACAGCCCATGTCGCCTCTTGGGTCGAAATACCCCTCCCGATGGTCTCCCGGTACACTACCGGCACTCCCGGTACACTACCGGCACTCCCGGTACACTACCGATGAGCCTGAAACTTTTACAGTGATCAAAATAGGACTTCCTATATATCAATCTTTACCTCTGGACCATTCCGGAGGTCCTCATGACATCCGGGATCTCATCCGGAACTCTGAACAACCTTCGGTCACCACCATACACAACTCTATACTACCGAAACGTCACTGAACCTTAAGTGTGCAGACCCTGCGGGTTCGAGAACTATGTAGACATGACCGAGACACCTCTACGGTCAACAACCAATAGCGTGACCTGGATGCCTATATTGGTTACTACATATTCTATGAAGATCTTTATCGGTCGAACCTCTATGTCAAGGATTCAGTTAATCCCGTATGATGTTCCCTTTGTTCTTCGGTATGTTACTTGCCCGAGATTCGATCGTCGGTAGCTCCATACCTAGTTCAACCTTGTTACCAGCAAGTCTCTTTACTCGTTCCATAATACAAGATCACATTACTAACACTTAGTCACATTGCTTGCAAGGCTTATTGTGATGTTGTATTACCGAGTGGGCCCTAAGATACCTCTCCGTCACACGGAGTAACAAATCCCAGTCTTGATCCATGCCAACCCAACAGACACCCTCAGAGATACTGTAGAGCACATTTATAGTCATCCAGTTACGTTGCGACGTTTGATACACACAAGGTACTCCTCCGATGTCAGTGAGTTGCATGATCTCATGGTCATAGGAACATATACTTGACATGCAAAAAACAGTAGCAATAAACTGACACGATCATATGCTACGTTTGTAGTTTGGGTCTTGTCCATCACATCATTCTCCTAATGATGTGATCCCGTTACCAAATGACATCTTATGTCCATAACTAGGAAACCATAGCCATCTTTGATCAACGAGCTAGTCTATTAGTGGCATACTAGGGACATGGTGTTGTCTATGTATCCACACAAGTATCTGAGTTTCCGATCAACACAATTATAGCATGGATAATAAACGATTATCATGAACAAGGAAATATGATAATAACTAATTTATTATTGCCTCTAGGGCATATTTCTAACACTTGGAGGGTACCGGGTGACCACCGGGAGGTGTATTTTGACCCAAGAGGCTACATGGGCCGTGGGAGGATAAATATCAGCCCTTAGTGGGTTGGACAAAGTCCCACACAAGGCCCATGCGGCTTGGAAGAAATTCCAAAGTGGAAAAGGTGAAAAAGGCAAAAAGGTGGAAATAAGGAAGGAGTCCTAATCCTACTAGGAGTGGAGGAGGAGGACTCCTCCTCTCCACTTCGGCCGAACCAAAGAGGGGTTGGCCCTTGCAATGTTTCCCAACAGTGCAATGTTTCCGGAACACCACTGCGTAATGGTGTGTCCGAACGTCGTAATCAAACCTTATTAGATATGGTGCGTTCTATGATGTCTCTTGCTGATTTGCCACTATCGTTTTGGGGTTATGCATTAGAGACAACTGCATTCACTTTAAATAGGGCACCATCGAAATCCGTTGATACGACGCCATATGAACTGTGGTTTGGCAAGAGGCCAAAGTTGTCATTTCTTAAAGTTTGGTGATGTGATGCTTATGTCAAAAAGCTTTAGCCTGAAAAGCTGGAACCCAAAGTGGAGAAATGTGTCTTCATATGATACCTGAAGGAGATAGTTGAGTATACCTTCTATCTCAGATCCGAAGGCAAAGTTTTTGTCGCTAAGAACAGAACATTTCTTGAGAAAGAGTTCTCTTGAAAGAATTGAGTGGCAGGAAACTAGAGCTTGATGAGGTTATTGAACATTTACTTCAACCAAAGAGTAGCGCAATGTAGAAAGATGTTTCTGTGGAGCCTACAATAGTTGAAGAGGAAGTAAATAATGATCATCATGAAGCTTCAAATCAAGTAACTATTGAACCTCATAAGTCGACAAGGGCGCGTACTGCTCATGAGTTGTACGACAACCCTGTCTTGGAGGTCATGTTGTTGGACAAAAATGAACCTACGAGCTATGGAGGAGCGATGATGGGCCCGGATTCTGAGAAATGGTTAGAGGCCATGAAATCCAAGATGGGATCCATGTATGAAAATAAAGTATGGACGTTGGAAGTATTACCTGAAGGGCGAAAGGTCATTCAGAACAAATGGATCTTTGAGAAGAAGACGGACGCGGACGGTAATGTCACCGTCTATAAAGCTCGACTTGTGGCAAATGGTTTTTCACCAATTCAAGGAGTTGACTATGATGAGACCTTCTCACCCGTAGCAATGCTTATGTCCGTCAAAATCATGTTAGCAGTAGCTGCATATTTCGACTATGAAATTTGGCAGATGGATGTCAAAACAACGTTCCTCAATGATTTCCTTGAGGAAGAGTTGTATATGATACAACTGGAATGTTTTGTCGATCCAGAGAATGCTAACAAAGTTTGCAAACTCCAGCGATCCATTTATGGACTGGTGCAAGCATCTCGGACTTGGAATAAGCGCTTTGATGAGGTGATCAAAGCGTTTGGGTTTATACAAGTTTATGGAGAAGCTTGTATTTGCAGGAAAGTGAGTGGGAGCTCTATAGCGTTTCTAATATTATATGTAGATGACAGATTGTTGATCGGAAACAATATAGAAATGCTGGAAAGCGTGAAGGAATATTTGAACAAGAGTTTTTCAATGAAGGACCTAGGAGAAGCTGCTTTCATATTAGGCATTAAGATCTATAGAGATAGATCAAGACGCTTAATAGCACTTTCACATAGCACATACCTTGATAAAGTTTTGAAGAAGTTCAAAATGGATCAGTCCAAGAAGGGGTTCTTGCCTGTGTTACAGGGTGTGAAGTTGAGTAAGACTCAATGCCCAGTGACTGCGGAAGATACAGAGAAGATGAGTGTCATCCCCTATGCTTCAGCCATAGGCTCTATCATGTATGCAATGTTGTGCACAAGACCTGATGTCAGCCTTGCCATAAGTATGGCCGGAAGGTGTCAAAGTGATCCTGGAATGGAGCACTGGACGGCGGTCAAGAATATCCTTAAGTACCTGAAAAGGACTAAGGAAATGTTTCTCGTTTATGGAGGTGATGAAGAGCTCGTCGTAAAGGGTTACGTCGATGCAAGCTTTGACACTGATCCGGATGAATCTAAGTTACAAACCGGATACATATTTATTCTCAACGGGGGAGCAGTAAGCTGGTGCAGTTCCAAGCAAAGCGTGGTAGCCGATTCTACATGCGAGGCAGAGTACATCGCAGCCTCGGAGGTAGCGAAGGAAGGTGTCTCGATGAAGCAGTTCATGATAGATCTTGGAGTAGTGCCTAGTGCACTGAATCCAATGATTCTGTTCTGTGACAACACTGGTGCCATTACTCTGGCCAAGGAACCAAGGTTTCACAAGAGGACCAGACACATAAAGAGATGCTTCAATTCCATTCGCGATTGCATCAAGGAGAAGGACATAAATATTTGCAAAGTGCACACAGATCTGAATGTTGCATACCCGTTGACTAAACCTCTTCCAAGGGCTAAACATGATCAACACCAGAACTGCATGGGTGTTCGATTCATTACAATGTAAATCACATAGTGATGTGAACTAGATTACTGACTCTAGTGCAAGTGGGAGGCTGTTGGAAATATGCCCTAGAGGCAATAAATAAAATGTTTATTATTATATTTCCTTGTTCATGATAATCGTTTATTATCCATGCTATAATTGTATTGATTGGAAAAATGTTGCATGTGTGGATGAATAGACAACACTTTGTCCCTAGTATGCCTCTAGTGAACTAGCTCATTGATCAAAGATGGTCAAGGTTTCCTAGCCATTGACATGTGATGTCATTTGATAATGGGATCACATCATTAGGAGAATGATGGCATGGACGAGACCCAAACTATAAACGTAGCATATGATCGTGTTAGTTTACTGCTACAGTTTTTGCATGTCAAGTATATGTTCCTATGACCATGAGATCATGCAACTCACGGACACCGGAGGAATGTCTTGTGTGTATCAAATGTCGCAATGTAACTGGGTGACTATAAAGGTACTCTACAGGTATCTCCGAGGGTGTCTGTTGAGGTGGCATGGATCAACTGTGACGGAGAGGTATCTCAGGGCCCACTCGGTAATACAACATCACAATAAGTATTGCAAGCAATGTTACTAAGTGTTAGTCACGGGATCTTGTATTACGGAACGAGTAAAGATACTTGCTGGTAACAAGGTTGAACTAGGTATGGAGATACCGACGATCGAATCTTGGGGAAGTAACATACCGAAGAACAAAGGGAATATCATACGGGATTAACTGAATCCTTGACATAGAGGTTCGACCGATAAAGATCTTCATAGAATATGTGGGAACCAATATGGGCATCCAGGTACCGGTATTGCTTATTGACCGTAGAGGTGTCTTGGTCATGTCTACATGGTTCTCGAACCCGCAGGGTCTGCACACTTAAGGTTCGGTGACGTTTCAGTAGTATAGAGTTATATATGGTGGAGACCGAAGGTTGTTCGGAGTCCCGGATGAGATCCAGACATCACGAGGAGCTCCGGAATGGTCTGGAGGTAAAGATTGATATATAGGAAGTCCTGTTTTGGTCGCCAGAAAAGTTGCGGGCTCATCGGTAGTGTATCGCGAGTGTCGGGAGGGTACCGGGTGACCATCGGGAGGTGTATTTAGACCCAAGAGGCTACATGGGCTGTGGGATGATAAATACCATCCCTTAGTGGGCTAGCCAAAGTCCCACACAAGGCCCATGCGGCTGGGAAGAAATTCCAAAGTGGAAAAGGTGAAAAAGGCAAAAAGGTGGAAATAAGGAAGGAGTCCTAATCCTACTAGGAGTGGAGGAGGAGGACTCCTCCTCTCCACTTCGGCCGAACCAAAGAGGGGATGGCCCTTGCGCCAAGCCTCCTCCTCCTCCTCTCCTCCTATATATACTAGATGTTTTAGGGGTTTTGCACTAGATTTTCAGCCACGTGCAACCCTACCCTCTAGTCCGTAGTTTCTCCTCTAGATCGGTTTCAGCTGTGCTTAGGCGAAGCCCTGCTGAGATTACTCCACCACCATCGCCGCAACACCGTCACGCTACCGGAGAACTCGTCTACCTCTCCGCTCCCTCTTGCTGGATCAAGAAGGCGGAGATCATCATCAAGCCGTACGTGTGCTGAACGCGGAGGTGCTGTCCGTTCGGTGCTAGATCGGGACAAATCGTGATTGGCTTGTGGGACACTCGGCAATTTGGATCGCGAAGATGTTCGACTACACCAACCGCGTTTCTTGACGCTTCCCGATTAGCGATCTACAAGGGTGCGTATATCCACTCTCCCTCTTGTAGATGCTCATCACCATGGATAGATCTTGCATGTGAGTAGGATTTTTTGTTGTTTCCCTTGCAATGTTTCCCAACACAAACAACTAGTGATTAGTGTGAAATGGGTATTTCTTACTGTAGTTGCTAGTACTACTTATGTGATCCAACATGCTTTGTTTTAAAATCATGAAATAAAGTATCTGTGATCCGCCTGCCTCTCTGCATGGAGGCATCAGAAGAAATAAATCTTCCCTTAAAAAGTACGACAAAAGTTGGGGAAAATATCATTTTGACCTAACAAAGAAGAAAGAGGTGTCCTTGGTACGGACTACAGAGTGCTTCGTTGTTCCTAAATAATAGTAACCACGTATCTGTTATCTCAACTAATTCATGGAGAATTGCACTCAAAACTGTTGGACACAATGCAAGCACCTTAATACTCACAATTCACACAAACATATGGAATGCAAAACCCGTGGGGGGGATGATGTCGGAGGCGGGGCCTTCCTCCGTTGCGACTCCGTGATGCGGTTGTCGTGGATGTTCGCATGGGTGTCCTTGATGTGTGCGTCATTCATCATCGGTGACACAACGATGAGGGCCCCCTTTTGTCCTTGATGGCTCAACTAGGCAAAATGGAGGTTCCCGAGCGGTGGTCCCGCGTCGATCGTGCGGGTTTTGGCGGAAAACATGACCCATGGGCGTGCTTGATGACCAAGAAGGTCGATTTGATGATCTAGCAAGAGATGGGCCTAAATTTATGAGTGAAAACTTGGTTCGGCCTCGGCCAGAACCATTAACGAGGGCACCGATGGGTGTTGTTACCTCGTTGGAGGTGTTGTGGGGAAATTCATGTCCCCTATGTGCCATGGGGAAATCCTAGATTCAGGCTTTCCAGATCGGATGACGACAAGATTCTAGCGTCATCACCCCTATGGGGCATCATTTTTGGGGTTGTACATCGACTGGAGGGACAAGTGATTGTCTTGGTGGCTGGGACCAAGTCTTCGTATGCTTCTCGTGCGATGACCAAGGTGGAGGGTGGTGCCATCTAATGTATTGACAATGGCAAGTTGTAATGGCAAAATGCAGCATGGTCTTAGTGTTCGATGTTAGGGAATGTTGCATGGGAAACAAAAAAATTCCTACACACACGCAAGATCTATCCAAGGAGATGCATAGCTACGAGAGGGGGAGTTTGTCTACATATCCTTGTAGATCTCTAAGCGGAAGCGTTAATAAATGCGGTTGATGTAGTCGAACGTCTTCGTGTTCCAATCACGATCTGTCCCGCGATCCAATCACGAACCTGTTGGGGAACATTGCATGGGAAACAAAAAAATTCCTACGCACACGCAGATCTATCCATGCTGATGAGCATCTACGAGAGGGAGAGTGGATCTACGTACCCTTGTAGATCGCTAAGCGGGAAGTGTTAAGAAACGCGGTTGGTGTAGTCGAACGTCTTTGCGATCCAAATCACCATGTGTCCCGCGATCCAATCACGATCCGTCCCGCGAACTTGATCACGATCGGTCCCACGAACTTGATCACGATCCATTCCACGAACTTGATCATGATCCTTCCGATATAGCGCCGAACGGACGGCACCTCCACGTTCAGCACACGTACAGCTTGATGACAATCTCCGCCGTCTTGATCCAGTAAGAAGGAGCGGAGAGGAAGAAGAGTTCTCTGGCAGCATGACGGCGCTCCAGCGATGGTGGTGGAGCTATTCCGGCAGGGCTTTGCCTAAGCAATGCAGAAAACCGATCTAGAGGAGAAACTATGCATTGGAGGAACGGGCAGCACGTGGCTGAAAATTCTATGCAAAAACCCTAAAACCCCCAGTATATATAAGAGGAAGAGAGGAGGAGGCTTGTACCAAGGGCCAAGCCTGTAGGAGTTGGCCGAACCAGGTGGGAGAGGTGGAATCCACCTCCAATCCTAGTAGGACTAGGATTCACCCTATTTTTGCCTTTTTCCACTTTTTCTCCTTGGGTTTTTTCTCCCTAGCCGCATGGGCTTTGTATGGGACTTCCACCAGCCCAATAAGGGCTGATATTCACTCTCCCACAGCCCATGTTGCCTCTTGGGTCGAAATACCCCTCCCGATGGTCTCCCGGTACACTACCGGCACTCCCGGTACACTACCGATGAGCCCGAAACTTTTCCGACGACCAAAATAGGACTTCCTATATATCAATATTTACCTACGTACCATTCCGGAGCTCCTCATGACGTCCGTGATCTCATCCGGTACTCCGAACAACCTTCGGTCACCACCATACATAACTCTATACTACCAAAATGTCAGCAAACCTTAAGTGTGCAGACCCTGCGGGTTCGAGAACTATGTAGACATGACCGAGACACATCTATGGTCAATAACCAATAGCGGGACCTATATGCCCATATTGGTTCGTACATATTCTATGAAGATATTTATCGGTCGAACCTCTATGTCAAGGATTCAGTTAATCCCGTATGATGTTCCCTTTGTTCTTTGGTATGTTACTTGCCCGAGATTCGATCGTTGGTATCTCCATACCTAGTTCAACCTCGTTACTGGCAAGTCTCTCTACTCGTTACATAATACAATATCCCACAACTAACACTTAGTCACATTGCTTGCAAAGCTTATTGTGATGTTGTATTACCGAGTGGGCCCTGGGATACCTCTCCGTCACAAGGAGTAACAAATCCCAGTCTTGATCCATGCCAACTCAACAGACGCCCTCAGAGATACCTGTTGAGCACCTTTATAGTCACCCAGTTACTTTGCGACGTTTGATACACACAAGGCACTCCTCCGATGTTCGTGAGTTGCATGATCTCATGGTCATAGGAACACATACTTGACATGCAGAAAACAGTAGCAATAAACTGACATGATCATATGCTACGTTTGTAGTTTTGGTCTTGTCCATCACATCATTCTCGTAATGATGTGATCCCGTTATCAAATGACATCTCATGTCAATGGCTAGGAAAGTTTGACCATCTTTGATTAACGAGCTAGTTCACTAGAGGCATACTACGGACAGTGTATTGTCTATTTACCCACACATGTAATGTGTTTCCAATCAATACAGTTATAGCATGGATAATAAACGATTATCATGAACAAGGAAATATAATAATAAACACTTTATTCATTACCTCTAGGGCATATTTCTAACAGAACCGTCCCGTTCTAGTGCCAAACAGACGGCCCCTTCGCATTCATCACACGTACAGCTCGATGACGTCTCCGCCTCTTCGATCCAGCGAGCGAGGGCGGAGTAGTAGATGAGTTCTCCAGTAACACGAAGGCGTGGCGGCGATGGTGGTGGTGCTATCCCGGCAGGGCTACTCCTAGCTACCGAAACCGCGAACAGAGGAGAAAACGATCTAGGGAGAGAGACGGGCGCCAATGGCTTCGAGTGTACTCTTAGGGAGCCCCCTCCCCTCTATATATAGGTAGAGGGGCATGGATATCAGCCCCTCTGATGGTGTCCTTGACTAGGGGGTACTCACCATGTCGTCTGCCGACCAGTGGGTCGGGCTGAGGACCACCAGGGCGATTCACTAATGGGCCAGTTAGGAGAGCCCATGATGCATACAAGGGAGATTCCACAAAACTTGGCGCACAAGACAAGGACTTCTCTAAACCCTAGGCCTACGGTGCATTATATAAACCGAGGCTAGGCTAGTCAATAGATAATCTCAATCTCATATTCATTACTACAATCTCATAGTATATACCTGTACTATGTACTATCCCCCATATCAATACAATGAAAAGCAGGACGTAGGGTATTATCTCCCTGAGAGAGCCCGAACCTAGGTAAAATCATGTGTCCATGTTACCATCACTCCAAGACGCCTAGCTTAGGACCTCTGCTACGAGATATGCTGGATTTGACACCGACATTGGTGCTTTCAATCAGGGCATGTTGGGTAGTCGCCGCGGTGCGATGGGAATTCAAATCGGCTCCATCGCGATCGACGCATCGGAACTGAGCTACATCATCAACTTCGGCATCTTCGTCGCCGACTTGACTGGTCAACTCGGCTATGACGAGAACTGTGCTCCACGTCAAATTATATAGATCGGACGGGTGTCTTCATCAACATCAATCCAATCTCAACCAAGATCATGGAAGAATCCTCCATGGTGCTTGGGGGCTCAACGTCAACATTGCCCTCGCGCAATCATGCACTTTTTCTGGACAGCGGATTCGTGTTCATCGTCCCCGCCTCCTCGAGTGTCGTTTTGACTATTGCTTTGGTGGAATTGTGCGTAATTGAGTCTAGAACAACCCTGCAAAATTTTGTCCCGTTCTAGTGGAGGAATTTCCGGCGATCTACAATATATTGGAGCCCAGTCAAACCTAGACGTGAATCTAGACAACTTTAGGGCGAGGAGTCCAGCGCGTAGCTCCTTCATCCTTTGGAAGATCCAACTGTTGATCCACTGCAGAATTCATACATCGAAAACCCGTCAAAATGTCAGCTCGATCCGACCGTTCAAACTCCGGGAACGGTTCAATAAGTGCGTCAATTTACGGATCTGTTTCCTGTGCGAAAACGAATCTGACCCGAATTCATCTTTCATCATGAATGGGATATTGGACATCCTTCTTAAAGGAATTTTTTTCTAGGGTATTGTGTTGTTCTCAAACATTTACCCACAAATTTTAAGTCTGTTGAAGGCAATTTTTACCATCGTGCCGATGTCAAACTGGCCCGACAACATTGCTCCACGACTGTCGACCTGGCTAGATTGTCGCTTTGTCGAGTCGAGCTCAACCTCTTTAGATTCAAGACCTCGTCTAGCCAACCAAGAGTTCGGAAACCCAACCAAGAGTTCGGCATCGATGCCCCACGGATTGCACGGGAATGGCACACTGGAATTGCCGCGCGGTCACTTTATTAGTCTGGCATCGACCGCATCACAAATTTTGACCCGCGTTAGCACCGACGTGTCGCCTTTTCTTCAAGCCAATAACCACCACGCCAACCTGCTTTAACACGTCGGCTAACATGGAGGATCCAGCATCTTTCTCCCGATATTATCCAACACCCGATAGACCGGGGGCTTCTCCATCTCTTCATCAAGCTGCTCTAGGAACTTTGGCGTCACCAGCCGACCACTTTCGTCTCCTCGGCTAGACTTGGGGCCTCGCGTCATCACATCGACCGTGTTGCATCACCCCTTCATCAAGCCGAGCTTTCCGCCCGGGTGCCTCGGGACCGGCTTGGGGGCTGGGACCTCGTCCAGGCCGAGGACCATGTCTGTATCCCGCCACAACCCTAGACTGCACCGAGCACATTAACAAGCTAAGTCATTTTCGTGCTCAGCTTTCTTTGAAATTTTATTTTTTGTTCGGTTCAACCAAATATAATATTTTTTGTTAAGCAAAAAAATGTTTGTTAAAGAATTTGTTTTTTAAAGGTTTATTTACCCGATTTAATTGGGGGCTCTTTAATTTGTATGAGCTATTTTATAATAAATGTGTTTTCTTCTTGGTCGTTGCAAAGTCTTTTTCTACTACTCCTTTTTCCAAACTAGTGTTTGGTCAATAGCTGGATAGCCTGGTTTCTTTCTAAAGCCGCTCGAGTTTACTTCGCTAAATAGGCCTTGGAGAAACACTTCGCCTTCAGGATATGGAGGTTGAAGCCAAAGGCTGGCCCGCTTGGAGCCCAGAGATCGGATGTATCATGTTAAAGCACGACCGAAGCACATATTAATTTTAAGACCGGTTTTGGATTGGCACAATTTTGTTTTATCTAAAAAAAGTTTGTTTCATAAAGTTTTGTTTTTTCCGAGTATAACTCTTGCAATACACTTTTAAAGCATTGACAATATCGATGGGGGCTGCGACTAGAGCCGAACCCACCAAAAGCCAAGGCACTCCGAGGAGTCCTCTGCAAAACTTTCTCGGATATTGCTTTATATGCACTAGTTTCGAATTGTGTCTTAGGTCACTACTTGGGTTGCCCGGCTCCTATGCTTGCCTCCTACGTTCCTCTTTGTTCGGCTAGGAGTGCAAAGGGAGAACCACTGCGATTGTACTTCCGGTTTAAATGGTCAAGTACCTTAGTGGAGAAAGCCGAAAACTGACTGTCACAAAGAGCGTAAACTGGTCGGCGATCCGATGACCGTATTAAACAATGGGCCTTTCATAAAATTGGCTGGAATGTTAACGACTTGACCTCGGCTGATGCCGAACACTAACCGGGGGCTAGTAACTGGCCTCCCAAACTTTAAGCTCCCATGACCAAGTGAAAGTTATAAAGTCTAGATATTTGATTGCACTACTAGGGAAAAGCCTAGTAGTAGCACGGGTTAAACAGCTAGTAGTAGCGCGGGTGCCCGCGCTACTACTACGGCGCTACAGCTAACTTGTAGTAGTAGCGCGGGTGTACCCGTGCTACTAGTACATCTGTTAGTAGTAGCATGGGTGCCACCCGCGCTACTACTATTAATTTCAAAAACAAAAAAATTCTCGATCCCGTTCTTGCTATCAATGGCAGTAATGGTTCGATCCAGCGACGGCAGAGGTAACTAAAGGTGCGAAAGGGCAGCGGCAGACCAGATCCAGTGCGGCTGCTATAGAGGGCCCAGATCCATGCCCAGCAAGCCGACAGCATGGGGCTCCTCTTCACAGCCAAGCCAGCAAGCTCCTGGTCATCCATGGTGACAACCTACACGGGCAAAGACATGGGAGGGTGAGTCAAACCAGAGGGAGATAGAGAAAAATAAAAAGGTGGATAGAGGAAGGAGATGGAGGTAGCAACGGGGTTGGTCACCGGATGTGAGGTGCTCCGGCGTGGTGGCATGGAGATGCAGGGAAGACCGACGAGATCCGGGACGCCGGCGACGCAAGGCGGTGGCCTCTTTTGGCACCATTGAGGAGGAGGCGCTCATGGGTAGGAGATCCATGTGAGAGCCTATGGAGAGAGAGGGGGGAGAGTGACGGGGGAGCGGAAGGATTTGGGGGAGGAGATGGGGATTCCAGGGCTCTTCAAAAACCATGTAATTAGTAGCAGTGTGTGTTTATAGCCCTCGCTACTACTATCAACTTAGTAATAGCGCGGGTTGATACCCCTCGCTACTACTATGGCCTGTCCCGGGGGGCATGGTAGTGACCACTTAGTTGTAGCGAGGGGTATAAACCTGCGCTACTACTATCAACTTAGTAGAAGCGAGGGGTATAAACCCACGCTACTAGTAAGTAGCAGCAGCGAGGGTTATAAACCCACTGTACTAGTAAGCGTCTACCTATAAGCTTTTCCCTAGTAGTGTTGCCTCATTTCCGCTAACATAGCCGCCTCCGGGCACCGAGACGTCGGCTAAGGGTTGTATTGTTACTGCGAAAACACCCTGTGTAGCATCTACAAAGGGGTAGAAGCCGACGATGGGCCACTCTCAAATGATAAACGGCCATAAAGGAGTCAAAATAGCATATAGCATAAACGCATTTGTATTCAATATATGAGTGCTGCCTTCCGTAATCATCGTTATACATCCATAAATATGCATCTTGACTTAAGATTTTGGCCAAGATGGGTTGCCTGGTTCTTGTGCTTATCCCCTACGTTCCTGATTGTTAGGCTAGGGGGTAAAGGGAGCACCTCTGCGATTGTTACTTTCGGGTCATCTGTGTTAGTACCTCAGACTGGGTGAAGCCGAAAGCTAGCCATCTTAAGAATATAATTGGTCGGCACCGACGGAAATGAAAATTTAGGTTCACTAAGGACCATAGAGTTCGGAAACTTTCCCCGAACTAAATCCTCAATATTTTTCTCCCACATTGATCGGAGTTGAGGTTTCACTATCATGGTCAACATGATAGCATGGGAAAAGGAACTTATAAAGGAACTATTTTTCCCAGAAGATGTTTCTTACGTTAAATAGTAATATAAGATATCTCTCCGCGTACATTTGTTTATAAAACTATATGGCCGGATTGCCTTGTTCGCCGTAAATCTTTGCTCTTATAAAGGCTTTATAAAGTAGGACAAACACTCCTCGGCTACTGGCCGAGGAGGTTGAAGCCGATGGTCGGTCAACAAAGTCTTGTACAACGCGGATTCGGGCATTAATGATGTAAAGTACTTGGATACATAGAATCATTACACATAAATTGTGTCAAATGTAACAAAGTTTGTGTCACATAAATATGAATCCTTAATTCGACCACCCGTGCCCAAGTTAAGGCTCGGGGCTACTGCATTGCCTATTCAATGCAGCAAATTCAAAGTGCAATACAGTTTCCAAGGAGATTTGATCCTCATGTTGGTCGGCCGCACCCAACCTGAGTCTCGGGAACTGCCACACGCCGCGTTTTAAATCCTAAAGCATGGTATCGAGCAAGGAATCGATCCTCGGGCCGATTCTGCAAATCAGCCTGAGTCTCAGGGGCTACTGGGATTAGTGGTTTTATGTGTACCTTCAGGTGCATCTCGAGTTTTAGACCGACACGCACCTTGAGGACTACTGGCTATATATCTTGACAGAGAATAAATTGCACGAATCAAAAATATTCACAAAAAATCAGCCCACGGTTGGGTTGGTGCACCACCTCGGAAGCAGTCAGGCATAAAGCTCGGCACAAGTGGCTGGCTCCATAGAGGGCATTTACGACATTAAGCTCGGATGCAATTCGGCATTGGAGCTCGAAAGCAGTCCAACATACAGCTCAAGATCGGAGACACCTCGAAAGCACTCCGGCATAAAGCTCGGATGCGAATGGCTGGCTGCATAAAAGACTATTCTGGTAGTTAAGCTCGGATAAAGTCCTTCAAATTTTCAGAGTCTGAGGTAATTTATAACACCTCATATGCCGACCAACGTTGGAGCTCAGATGCAGATTGGTGTTGGAGCTCGGCTGCAAAAAGACACCTCAGATGCAGTTCGGCGTTGGAGCTCGGACGCAACAGGACATCGTCGCACGAGATACACTTCGACACCGAGATGTGGCATAAAATAACAAGACATTGATGATGGCTGACAACTTAAAGGGGCTCCTCGGATGCCCGATGTGTGAACTCTTCAGATACACCTCGGCGATCCTCAAGATCAGAGATGGGAAGATTTGTTGAACCAGTTTTCAAGACCGACGGCTGAAGATGAAGAACAATTTGGAAGAACCGAGGAGCGTCCCCAACTTGAAGACTGGTTCAAGGGAGCTACTGATGGTGTCTTGGACTAGGGGGTACTCACCACGTTGTCTCTCGACCAGTGGGTCGGGCCGAGGACCCATAGGGCAATTCACTAATGGGCAAGTTCGGAGAGCCCATGATGCATACAAGGAAGATTCCACAACACTTGGTGCATAAGACAAGGACTCCTCTAAACCCTAGGCCTGCAATGCATTCTATAAACCAAGGCTAGGCTAGTTAATAGACAATCTCAATCTCATATTCATCACTAAAATCTCGTAGTAGATACATGTACTATGTACTATCCCCCATATCAATATGATGAAAAGCAGGACTTAGGATATTATCCCATTGAGAGAGCCCGAACCTAGGTAAAATCATGTGTCCATGTTACCATCGCTCCCAGATGCCTAGCTTAGGACTCCAACTACAAGATATGCCGGATTTGACACCGACACCCTCCAAGCCCTAGGGCACAACCAGGGGGAGTTGAACTCCTAGTCCAATTTCCTCCCTTTCCATAAAATAGGTGGACTTTCCACCTCTCCCAACCCACATGGGCCTTGTGGGACTTGTGCGCCTGGCCTAATAAGGCCAGGGCGCCTCCCCATAGCCCATGCAAACCCTTGGGATGTGGTGGAACCCTTGGTGGGCTTCTGGACTCCTCCGGAAGTTTCCGTAACCTTCTAGAAGCTTCACGATACAATACTGGAAAACTCAAAACTTTGTCGATAGCCAAAATATGACTTCCCATATATAAATCTTTACCCCTGGATCATTCCGGAGCTCCTTGTGACATCCGAGATCTCATCCGGGACTCCAAACAACCTTCGGTCACCAACATACATAACTCAACAATACTGAAACATCACCGAACATTAAGTGTGCAGTCCTTGCTGGTTCGAGAACTATGCAGACATGACCCAGACACCTCTACGACCAATAACCAATAGCGGGACATGGATGGCCATATTGGTTCCTACATATTATACGAAAATCTTTACCGGTTGAACCTCTATGTCGAGGAGTCAGTTAATCCTGTATGTAGTTCCTTTTGTCCTTTGGTATGTTACTTGCCCAAGATTTGATCGTCGGTATCTCCATACCTAGTTCAATCTCGTTACCGGCAAGTCTCTTTACTCGTTCCATAATACAAGATCTCGTGACTAACTCCTTAGTCACATTGCTTGCAAGCTTCTTGTGATGTTGTATTACCGAGTGTGTTGGGGAACGTTGCATGGGAAACAAAATTTTCGTATGCACACGCAAGATCTATCCATGGTGATGGGCATCTACGAGAGGGAGAGTGGATCTACATACCCTTGTAGATCACTAAGAAGGAAGCGTTAAGAAATGCGGTTGATGTAGTCGAACATCTTCGCGATCCAAATCGCCGAGCGTCCCGCGATCGCATCACGATCCGTCCCGCGATCCAATCACGATCCGTCCCGCGAACTCATCACGATCCAATTCGTGATCTTGATCACGATCCAACCCGCGAACTCATCATGATCCGTCCCGCGAACTCGTCACGAACCGTCTCGCGATCTTGATCACGGTCCTTCCGATCTAGCGCCGAACGGACGACACCTCCGCGTTCAACACACGTGCAGCTTGTTGACGATCTCCACCGTCTTGATCCAGCAAGAGGAAGTGGAGAGGAAGAAGAGTTCACCGGTAGCATGATGGCGCTCCGGCAATGGTGGTGGAGCAATTCCGGCAGGGCTTCGCCTAAGCACTGCAGAAAACCGATCTAGAGGAGAAACGATGCACTAGAGGAACGGGTAGCACGTGGCTGAAAATTCTATGCCAAAACCCTAAAATCTTCTAGTATATATAGGAGGAGATGAGGAGGAGTCTTGCCTGCCAAAAATCCAGCCCTTGGGTCGACCAAAGTGGGGATGAGAGGAGGAGGACTCCTCCAATCCTAGTAGGACTAGGATTCCTCCCTTTTTTTGGCCTTTACCACCTTTTTCCCTTTGGGCTTTTTCTCCCAGCCGCATGGGCCTTGTGTGGGATTTCCACCAGACCACAAAAGGCTGGTATTTACTCTCCCACATCCCATGAAGCCTCTTGGGTCGAAATACCCCTCCCGGTGGTCTCCCGGTACACTACCGGCACTCCCGATACATTACCGATTAGCCCAAAACTTTTCCGGCGACCAAAATGGGACTTACTATATATCAATCTTTACCTACGGACCATTCCGGAGATCCTCGTGATGTCCGGGATCTCATACGGGACTCCGAAAAAACTTCGGTCACCACCATAGATAACTCTATACTACCGAAACATCACCAAACCTTAGGTGTGCAGACCCTGCGGCTTCGAGAACTAAGTAGACATGACCGAGACACCTCTATGGTCAATAACCAATAGCGGGCCCTGGATGACCATATTGGTTCCTACATATTCTATAAAGATCTTTATCGGTCGAACCTCTATGTCAAGGATTCAGTCAATCCCGTATAACGTTCCCTTTGTTCTTTGGTATGTTACTTGCCCGAGATTCGATCGTCGGTATCTCCATACCTAGTTCAACCTCGTTACCGGCAAGTCTCTTTACTTGTTCTGTAATACAAGATCCCGTGGCTAACACTTAGTCACATTGCTGGCAAGGCTTATTGTGATGTTGTATTACCGAGTGGGCCCTGAGATACCTCTCCGTCACACGGAGTAAAAAATCCCAGTCTTGATCCATGCCAACTCAACAGACACCCTCGGAAATACCTGTAGAGCACCTTTATAGTCACCCAATTACATTGCGACGTTTGATACACACAAGGTACTCCTCCGATGTCAATGAGTTGCATGATCTCATGGTCATAGGAACACATACTTCGACATGCAGAAAACAGTAGCAACAAACTGACACGATCATATGCTACGTTTGTAGTTTGGGTCTTGTCCATCACATCATTCTCCTAATGATGTGATCCCGTTATCAAATGGCAGCTCATGTCCATGGCTAGGAAACCTTAACCATCTTTGATCAACGAGCTAGTCCATAAGAGGCATACTAGGGACATGGTTTTGTCTATGTATCCACACATGCATCTAAGTCTCCGATCAATACAATTATAGCATGGATAATAAACGATTATCATGAACAAGGAAATATGATAATAACTAATTTATTGTTGCCTCCAGGGCATATTTCCAACAGTCTCCCACTTGCACTAGAGTCAATAATCTAGTTCACATCACCATGTGATTCGCATTGTTATGAATCTAACACCCAATGAGTTCTGGGGCTCGATCATGCTTTGCATGTGAGAGAGGTCTTATAGTCAACAGATCTGCGACATTCACATCCGTGTGTACTTTTGCAAATCCTATGTCAAACCGTGAACACTGCTACCACACTTCACTTGGTACTATTCCAAATGGCTGCTCCACTATATGTATCCAGATTGCTACTACGGGTCATCTGGATAGGTGTTAAAGCTTTCATCGACGTGACTCTTTACGACGAACTCTTTATCACCTCCATAATCGAGAAACATCTCTTTAGTCCTTTTAGTTACTAAGGATAATCTTGACCGCTGTCCAGTGATCCACTCCTGGATCACTCTTGTACCCCTTGACGGACTCATGGCAAGGCACACACAGGTGCGGTACACAACATGGCATACTATACAGAGCCTATGGCTAAAGCATAGGGGACAACATTTGTCCTTTCTCTTTCTTCTGCTGTGGTCGAGCTTTGAGTCTCACTCAACTTCACACCTTACAAAGTAGGCGAGAACACTTCTCTCTGACTAATCCATTTTGAACTCTTTCAAAATCTTGTCAAGGTATGTACTCATTGAAAGTCTTATCAAACATCTTGATCTATCTTTATAGATCTCGATGCTTAACAATTAGGTAGCTTTATCCAGGTTTTCCTTTGAAAAACTCTTTTCAAACAACCGTTTATGCTCTCTAGAAATTCTACATCATTTCCGAATAGCAATATGGCATCCACATATACTTATCGGAAACTCTATAGTGCTCCCACTCACTTTATTGCAAATACAAGTTTCTCGTAAACTTTGTATAGACTCAAAAACTTTGATCACCTCATCAAAGTGTATATTCCAACTCCGAGATGCTTGCTTCAGTTCATAGAAGAATCACTGAAGCTCACACACCTTTTAGCATCCTTCGGACTGACAAAACCTTTTGGTTGTATCTCATACAACCTTTCCTTAAGGAAGGAAACGATGTTTTGGCATCCATCTGCCAAATTTCATAATTGAAAAATGCAGCAACTGCTAACATAATTCCAATAGACTTTAGCGTCTCTACGAGTGAGAAAGTCTCATCGCAGTCAACTCTTTTGAACTTGTCGTAAACTACTTTGCAACAAGTCGAGCTTTACAAATGGTAACATTTACCATCAGCGTCTGTCTTCATTTTAAAGATCCATTTGTACTCAACAACCTACCGTCCAACGAGCAAGTCCACCAAAGTCTATACTTTGTTTCCATACATGGACCCTTTCTCGGATTTCATGGCCTCTAACCATTTGTTGGTTTCCGGGCCCATCATCGCTTCTCCATAGTTCGTAGGTTCATCGTTGTCCAACAACATGACCTCCAAGACAGGGTTGTTGTACCGCTTAGTAGCAGTACACATCCTTGTCGACCTACGAAGTTCGATAGTAACTTGATCTGAAGCTTCATGATCATCATCATTAACTTCCTCTTGAACTGACGTAGGCTTCACAGAAACATCTTTCTGCGCTGCGCCACTTTCTGGTTGAAGTGAAGGTTCAATAACCTCATCAAGTTCTATTTTCCTCGCAGGTCGATAGTAACTTGATCCGAAGCTTCATGATCATAATCATTAACTTCCTCTTCAACTGATGTAGGCTTCACAGAAACATCTTTCTACGCTGCACTACTTTCTGGTTGAAGCAGAGGTTCAATAACCTCATCAAGTTCTATCCTCCTCCCACTTAATTCTTTCAAGAGAAACCTTTTCTCGAGAAAGGACCCAGTTTTAGCAATAAACATTTTATGCTTGGATCTGAGATAGAAGGTTCACCCAACTGTTCTTAGGGTATTCTATGAAGATGCATTTGTCCGCTTTGGGTTTGAGCTCATTAGGTGAAAACATTTTCCACACAAGCGTCGTAGCCCCAAGCATTAAGAAATGACAGCTTAGGTTTCTATCAAACCAAAATTCACACGATGTCATCTCAACGGATTTAGATGGTGCCCTATTTAAAGTGAATGTAGTTATCTCTAATGCATAACCCCAAAATTATACTAACAAAACGATAAGAGACATCATAGCATGCACCATATCCCATAGATCACGACTATGATGTTCAGACACACCATCACACCATGGTGTTCCAGGTGGCATGAGTTGTGAAAACAATTCTCACATTGTCTAAAGTTGTATGCCAAACTCGTAACTCAGATATTCACCTCCACGATCATACCGCAAAAATTTTTATCTTCTTGTCACGATGATCTTAAAACTTCACTCTGAATTTGCTTGAACCTTTCAAACGATTCAGACTTGTGTTTCATTAAGTAAATATACACTATATCAACTCAAATCATCAGTGAAGGTAAGAAAATAACGTTATTCACCGCACGCTACAAGACTCATTGGATTGCATACATCAACATGTATCATTTCCAATAGATCACTTGCCCGCTTCATCAAAACAGAAAACGGGGTCCTTAGTCATCTTGACCAAGAGGCATGGTTCGCATGTCTCAACCGATTTGAAATCGAGTGAGTCCAAAGATCCATCAGCATGGAGTTTCTTCATGCACTTTATACCAGTATGACATTTAGCGGTAGTGCCATAAGCATGTGGTACTATCATTATTAACTTTGTATCTTTTTGGCATCAATGTTATGAACATGTGTATTACTATGATCAAGTTTCAACAAACCATTCTTACTGGGTGCATGACCATTGAAGGTATTATTCATGTAAATAGAATAACCATTATTCTCTAACTTAAATGAATAACCGTGTTGCAATGAACATGATCTAATCACGTTCATGCTCAACGCAAAAACACCAAATAACATTTATTTAGGTTCATCACTAATCTCAAAGGTAGAGAGAGCGTGCGATGTTGATTACATCAACCTTGGAAACATTTCCAACACACATTGTCACCTCACACTTAGCTAGTATCCGTTTATTCCGTAGCTTTTATTTCGAGTTACTAACATTTAGCAACCGAACCGGTATCCAATACCCAGGTGCTACTAGGAGTACTAGCAAGGTACATATCAATAACACGTATATCAAATATACTTCTGTTGACGTTGCCAGCCTTCTTATCTACCAAGTATCTAGGGTTGTTCCGCTTCAGCGACCTCTCTCCTCATAATTGAAGCACTTAGTATTGGGTTTGCGTTCAACTTTGGGTTGCTTCACTGGAGCAGCAACTGACTTGCCATCCATGAAGTTTCCCACCTTGCCCTTGCCCTTCTCGAAACTAGTGGTTATACTAACCATCAACACTTGATGCTCCTTCTTGATTCTACCTTCGCGGTGTCAAACATCGCGAACAGCTCAGGGATTATTAATTCTATCCCTGGCATTTTATAGTTCATCACCAAGTTCTAGTAGCTTAGTGAAAGTGACTTGGAGAACTATATCAATCACTATCTTATCTGGAAGATGAACTCATACACGATTCAAGCGATTGTAGCAGCCAGACAATCTGAGAACATGCTCAACGATTGAGCTATCCTCGTTCATCTTGCAGGCAAAGAATCTTGTTGGAGATCTCATATCTCGCAACACGGGCATGAGCCTGAGATCCTAATTTCAGCTCTTAGAACATCTCATATGTTCCGTGACGTTCAAAATGTTTCAGACCCTCAATTCTAAGCCGTAATGCATGACGCACTAAACTATCAAGTAGTCATCAGAACGTGCCTGTCAGATGTTCACAACATCTACAGACGACGCTAGAGGGGTTGGCGCACCGAGCGGTGCATTAAGGACATAAGCCTTCTGTGAAGCAACGAGGACTATCCTCAGATCACAGAGCCAGTCCGCAATATTGCTACCATCATCTTTCAACTCTATTTCTCTAGGAACATATAAAAATTCAAGGGAGCTATAGTGCGAGCAAGTAATCTACAACATAATTTGCAAAGACACTATTGACTATGTTCATGATAATGAGTTCAATTAATCATATTACTTAAGAACTCCCACTCATATTGACATCCCTCCGGTCATTCGAGTGATACATGATCCAAATTTACCAACTAAAGTCCGATCATCACGTGAGTTGAGGTGGTTACAATGGTGAACATCATTATGTTGATCATATCTACTATATGACTCATGTTCGACCTTTCAGTCTCTTGTGTTCCGAGGCCATGTCTGTACATGCTAGGCTCATCAAGTTTAACCCGAGTGTTCCGCATGTGCAACACTGGCTTGCACCCGTTGTATGTGAACGTAGAGTCTATCACACCCAATCATCACGTGGTGTCTCAACACGACGAAGTTTCACAACGGTGCACACTCGGGGAGAACACAATTCATCTTGAAATATAAGTGAGGGATCACCTTATAATGCTACCGTCTTCCTAAGCAAAACAAGGTGCATAAAAGGATTAACATCACATGCAAATCATAAGTGACATGATATGGCCATGAACTTGTGCTTTTGATCTCCATCTTGAAAGCACCGGCATGATCTCCATCGTCACCGGCAAGACACCATGATCTCCATCATCTTGATCTACATCAACGTGTCGCCATCGGGGTTGTTGCGCCCAACATGCTTCTACTGCTATTGCTACCGTTTAGCGATAAAGTAAAGCATTACATAGCGCTTAATGATTGACATGCAGGTCATACAATAATTAAAGACAACCCTATGGCTCCTGCCGGTTGCCGTACTCATTGACATGCAAGTCGTGAAATTCTATACATCACATGATCATCTCATACATCACATATATCACATCATGTAGTTGGCCATATCACATCACAACATACCTTGCAAAAACAAGTTAGACGTCCTCTAATTGTTGTTGCATGTTTTACGTGGCTGCTATGGTCATCTAGCAAGAACAATTCTCATCTACGCAAAAACCACAACAGTGATACACTAGTTGCTTTTCAACCTTCTCAAGGATCGCCTTTGTCGAATCCGATCCAACTAAAGTGAAAGAAACTGGCACCCGCAAGCCATCTATGCAACAAGTTGCGGTCGAGGGAACCGGTCTCTTGTAAGCATACGAATAATGTTGGTCCGGGCCGCTTCATCTCACAATACCGCTGAACCAAAATCCGACCAAGGGAGGAAGCAATCTAAGCATCAACGCCCACAAACACTTTGTGTTCTACTCGACATCTCATCAACACATAGACCTAGCTCATGATGCCACTATTGGGGAACGTTGCATGGGAAACAAAATTTTCCTACGCACACGCAAGATCTATCCATGGTGATGAGCATCTACGAGAGGGAGAGCGGATCTACATACCCTTGTAGATCGCTAAGCGGGAAGCGTTAAGAAATGCGGTTGGTGTAGTCGAACATCTTCGCGATCCAAATCACCGAGCGTCCCGCGATCGCATCACGATCCAACCCGCGATCCAATCACGATTCGTCCCGCGAACTCATCACGATCCGTTTCGTGATCTTGATCACGAACCGTCCTGCAAACTCATCACGATCCGTCCTGCGAACTCGTCACAAACCGTCTCGCGATCTTGATCATGGTCCTTCCGATCTAGCACCGAACGGACGACACCTCCGCGTTCACCACACGTGTAGCTTGTTAACGATCTCCACCGTATTGATCCAGAAAGAGTAAGTGGAGAGTAAGAAGAGTTCACCGGCAGCGTGACGGCACTCCGGTGATGGTGGTGGAGATATTCCGGCAGGGCTTCGCCTAAGCACTGCAGAAAATCGATCTAGAGGAGAAACTATGCACTAGAGGAACGGGTAGCACGTGGCTGAAAATTATGTGCCAAAACCCTAAAATCCTCTAGTATATATAGGAGGAGAAGAGGAGGAGTCTTGCCTGCCAAAAAGCCTGCCCTTGGGTCGACCAAAGTGGGGATGAGAGGACTCCTCCTCCAATCCTAGTAGGACTAGGATTCCTCCTTTTTTGACCTTTTTCCACCTTTTTCCCTTTGGGATTTTTCTCCCAGCCGCATGGGCCTTGTGTGGGACTTTCACCAGCCCAAAAAAGTCTGGTATTTACTCTCCCGCAGCCCATGAAGCCTCTTGGGTCGAAATACCCCTCCCAGTGGTCTCCCGGTACACTACCGGCACTCCCGGTACATTACCGATTAGCCCGAAACTTTTCCGGCGACCAAAATGGGACTTCCTATATATCAATCTTTACCTCCAGACCATTCCGGAGCTCCTCGTGATGTCTGGAATCTCATCCGGGACTCCGAACAAACATTGGTCACCACCATACATAACTCTATACTATCGAAACATCACCAAACCTTAAGTGTGCAGACCCTGCAAGTTCGAGAACTATGTAGACATGACCGAGACACCTCTATGGTCAATAACCAATAGCAGGCCCTGGATGACCATATTGGTTCCTACATATTCTATAAAGATCTTTATCGGTCGAACCTCTATGTCAAGGATTCAGTCAATCCCGTATAACGTTCCTTTGTTCTTCGGTATATTACTTGCCCGAGATTCGATCGTCGGTATCTCCATACCTAGTTCAACCTCGTTACCAGCAAGTCTCTTTACTCGTTCCGTAATAAAAGATCCCATGGCTAACACTTAGTCACATTGCTTGCAAGGCTTATTGTGATGTTGTATTACCGAGTGGGCCCTAAGATACCTCTCCGTCACACGGAGTAACAAATCCCAGTCTTGATCCATGCCAACTCAACAGACACCCTCGGAAATACCTGTAGAGCACCTTTATAGTCACCCAGTTACGTTGCGACGTTCGATACACACAAGGTACTCCTCTGATGTCAGTGAGTTGCATGATCTCATGGTCATAGGAACACATACTTTGACACGCAGAAAACAGTAGCAACAAACTCACACGGTCATATGCTACGTTTGTAGTTTAGGTCTTGTCCATCACATCATTCTCCTAATGATGTGATCCCGTTATCAAATGACATCTCATGTCCATGTCTAGGAAACCTTAACCATCTTTGATCAACGAGCTAGTCCATTAGAGGCATACTAGGGACATGGTTTTGTCTATGTATCCACACATGCATCTAAGTCTCCGATCAATACAATTATAGCATGGATAATAAACGATTATCATGAACAAGGAAATATGATAATAACTAATTTATTATTGCCTCTAGGGCATATTTCCAACAGAGTGGGCCTAGAGATACCTCTCCGTCATACAAAGTGACAAATCCCAGTCTCGATCCACACCAACCCAACAGACACCCTCGAAGATACCTGTAGAGCACTTTTATAGTCACCCAGTTGCGTTGTGACATTTGATATACACAAGGCAGTCCTCCGGTGTTAGGGAGTTGCGTGATCTCTTGGTCGTAGGAACAGATACTTGACATGGATAAAATAGTAGCAATAAACTGACACGGTCATATGTATGCTTACGGTTGGGCCTTGTCCATCACATCATTCTACTAATGATGTGATCCCATTATCAAATGACAACTCATGTCTATGGTCAGGAAATCTTGACCATCTTTGATCAACGAGCTAGTCCGGTAGAGGCTTACTAGGGACACTTTGTTATCTTTGTATCCACACATGTATTAGAGTTTCCAATCAATACAATTATAGCATGGATAATAAACGATGATCATAAACAAGGAAATGTGATAATAACTAACTTATTATTGCCTCTAGGGCATATTTCCAACAGTCTCCCACTTGAACTAGAGTCAATAATCTAGTTCATATCACCATGTGATTAACACTCACATCACCATGTTATTAACACCCAATGAGTTCTGGGGTTTGATAATGTTTGGCTTGTGAGAGAGGTTTTAGTCAACGGGTTTGTAACATTCAGATCCGTGTATTCTTTGCAACTCTATACTGTAGATGCTGCTACCACACTCCACTTGGAGCTATTCCAAATGAATGCTCCACTATACGTATCGGGTTTGCTACTCAGAGTCATCCGGATCGGTGTCAAAGCTTGCATCGACGTAACCCTTTATGACGAACTCTTTATCGCCTCCATAATCGAGAAACATTTCCTTAGTCCTCTAGTTACTAAGGATAATTTTGACCGCTGACCAGTGATCCACTCCTGGATCACTCTTGTACCCCTTGCCATACTAATGGCAAGGCACACATCACATGCAGTACACAACATGGCATACAATATAGAGCCTATGGTTAGAGCATAGGGGATGACCTTCGTCCATTCTCTTTCTTCTACCGTGGTCAAGCTTTGAGTTTCACTCAACTTCACACCTTACAAACTAGGCTAGAACTCCTTCTTGAACTGATCCATTTTCAACTCTTTCAAAATCTTGTCAAGGTATGTGCTCATTGAAAAATCGTATCAGGCGTCTTGATCTATCTCTATAGATCTTGATGCTCAATATTCAAGTAGCTTTATCCAGGTCTTCCTGTGAAAAACTCCTGTCAAACAACCCTTTATGCTTCCCAGAAATTCTACATCATTTCCAATCAACAATATGTCATCCACATATACTTATCAGAAATTCTATAGTGCTCCCACTCACTTTCTTGTAAAGACAAGTTTCTCATAAACTTTGTATAAACCCAAAAACTTTCATCACCTCATCAAAGCGTATATTCCAACTCCGAGATGCTTGCTCCAACCCATAGAAGGATCGCTACCTTTTAGCATCCTTAGGACTGACAAAACCTTCTAGTTGTATCACATACAACCTTACCTCAAGGAAACCGTTAAGGAAACGATGTTTTGACATCCATCTGCCAGATTTCATAATTGAAAAATGCAGCTGCCAACATAATTCCAACAGACTTTAGCATCGCTACGGTTGACAAAGTCTCATCGTAGTCAACTCCTTGAACTTTTCGGAAACTTCTTTGTGACAAGTTGAGCTTTATAAATGGTGACATTCACCATCAGCGCCTGTCTTCTTCTTAAATGCCCATTTGTACTCAACGACCTATTGTTTAACGGGAAAGTCTACAAAAGTCCATACCTGGTTTTCATACATGGATCCTTTCTTGTATTTGATGGCTCCTAGCCATTTGTTGGAATCCAGGCCCACCATCACTTCTTCATAGCTCGTAGGTTCACTATTGTCTAAGAACATGACCTCCAAGACAGGATTGACGCACCACTCAGGGGCGATATGAGTCCTTGTCGACCTACGAGGTTCGGTATTAACTTGATCCGAAGCTTCATGATCATCATCAATTGCTTCCTCTTCACTTGGTGTAGGCATCACAGAAACATCTTTCTGTGTCGTGTTACTATCCAACTAAAGTGATGGTTCAACAACCTCATCAAGTTCTACTTTCCTCCCACTCAATTCTTTCGAGATAAAGTCTTTCTCGAGAAAGGACCCATTTTCAGCAACAAACACTTTTCCCTCGGATCCGAGATAGAAGGCATACCCAACTGTTACCTTAGGGTATTCTATGAAGATGCATTTGTCCGCTTTGGGTTCGAGTTCATCAGGTCGAAACCTTTTTCACAAAAGCGTTGCAGCCCCAAACATTAAGAAATTACAACTTAGGTTTCTCCCAAACCATAATTCAACAGTGTCATCTCGACGGATTTAGATGGTGACCATTTAAACTGAATGTAGTTGTCTCTAATTATTAACCCCAAAACAATAGTGGCAAAATGATAAGAGACATCATAGTACGCACCATACCCAATAGAGCATGACTACGACGTTCGGACACGCCATCACACTATGGTGTTCCAGGTGGCGTGAGTTGTGAAACTACTTCCACATTGTCTTAAGTTGTATACCAAACTTGTAACTCATATATTCACTCTGAATTTTATCTTCTTGTCATGATGATCTCAAACTTCACTCTGAATTTGCTTGAACTTTTCAAACGTTTTAGACTTGTGTTTCATTAAGTAAGTATACCCATATCTACTCAAATTATCAGTCAAGGTAAGAAAATAACAATATCGACCGCACGCTACAACACTCATTGGACCGCATACATCAATATGTATCATTTTCAATAAGTCACTTGCCCGCTCCATCATACCGGAAAACAGGGTCTTAGTCATCTTGCCCAAGAGGCATGGTTCTCATGTCTCAACCGATTCGAAATCGTGTGAGTCCAAAGATCCATCAGCATGGAAATTTCTTCATGCGCTTTACACTAATATAATATTTAGCGGCAGTGTCACAAGTATGTGGTATTATCATTATTAACTTTGCATATTTTTGGCATCAATATTATGAACATGTGTATCACCACGATCAAGATTCAATAAACTATTCTCGTTGGGTGCAGGACCATTGAAGGTATTATTCATGTAAAATGAATAACCATTATTCTCTAACTTAAATGAATAACCGTATTGCAATAAACACGATCTAATCACGTTCATGCTCCATGCAAACACCAAATAACATTTATTTAGGTTCATCAATAATCCCGAAGGTAGAGAGAGTGTGCGATGGTGATCACATCAACCTTGGAAACACTTCCAACACACATTGTCACCTCGCCCTTAGCTAGTCTCCGTTTATACCGTAGCTTTTATTTCCAGTTATTAACATTTAGCAACTGAACCGATATATAATACCCAAATGCTACTAGGAGTACTAGTAAGGTACACATCAATAACACGTATATCAAATATACTTCTGTTGACGTTACCAGCCTTCTTATCTACCACGTATCTAGGGTTGTTCCGCTTCAGCGACCGTTCTCCTCATAATAGAAGCACTTAGTCTCGGGTTTGGGTTCAACCTTGAGCTTCTTCACTGGAGTGGCAACTAGCCTGACATTCAGGAAGTTTCCCTTCTTGTCCTTGCCCTTCATGAATCTAGTGGTTTTACTAACCATCAACACTTGATGCTCCTTCTTGATTTCTACCTTAATGGTGTCAAACATCGCGAATAGCTCAGGATCATTATTTACATCCCTGGAAGGTTTATAATTCATCACGAAGCTCTAGTAGCATGGAGACAGTGACTTGGAGAACTATATCAATTACTATTTTATCTAGAAGATCAACTCGTACTCGATTCAAGCGATTGTAGCACCCAGACAATCTGAGCACATGCTCACTTATTGAGCTATTCTCCTTCATATTGCAGGCAAAGACTCTTGTTGGAGGTCTCATACCTCTCAACATGGGTGAGGGAGTCCTGGATTTAGGGGTCCTTGGGCAGCTAACTTGTTTCCCACGGGACGGACTGTATGGGTTGCAAAGTGATCATTGGGTGATCAAGGGCCCCGTTGTCAGGGTGGATGCTTCGAGGAGCCATGGCGTGTTCTCCAAGATTGTCAGCCGTAGATAGGCATGTTTATCTCTTCGGCATGTAACCGACCATGTGTAAACCCTAGGTATCCCCGATGTTTATATAAACCGGAGGGTTTTAGGTTGTAGACAGAACAACTCATCTAGGGTTAGCTATTCGATCTTGGGGTAGATCAACTCTGTGACCCCATATCATCAATACAATCAAGCAGGACATAGGGTATTACCTCCATAGCAGGCCTCGGATCTAGGTAAAACATTGTCCCCTTCGTCTCTTGTTACCCTCGCTCCTAGTCTCACAGCTCGGGACCCCCTACCCGAGATCTGCCGATTTTGACACCAACATTGGTGCTTTCATTGAGAGTTCCACTGTAAGCGCCCAAGGAATCGATGGCTCACCTCATCGTGAATAATGAGGTATGTATCCGGGGAACCCTCACCCCCGATCAGACTCTCGCAGGCAGCGAGATCTTGCCACGCATCGACCCGATTAGCCATATTGGCTAGATCGGAAACTCCCACCGATCATGTAATTAGGTTCGCCACCTTAGAGTTCGTCGCCGATTCACAGGGATTACTCGTCCTTATGGAACCATTGACCCTCGAGGAGGAGCCCATAAGTCTTGACGCTTCGATGCCGAAGACATTAGGCTCCATCCCCAATGGGGTTGTCACCCTCGGGCGATCTAGAACGCCCAACCCGGACGATATAACTGGATCCTCCATGGCCGGATGGAACACGGGGACGCCTTCGCGCAGCTCTGGAACCATCATGCCGCACATTGACTCCACTTGGCTTAGCGACACGCATCCTACCACCTCCACGTGTTTAAACGAGTTGTTCGATCGGGTCGAAGCTATGCGGATGATGAATGAGCAGATTCCGGTCTATGACCGGCTCAGGATTAGGCCCGGCGACATGGAGATTCTGTCCCCCTGGTCACCCACCATGTCCCTATCATCGAGTGTCCGGGTAAAGACTCATCCTGACAGCCGGACTTTCAAACAATCTATACCCCGGTCTTTGATCACCAAGACTTCATCGGCGATCCAGATGCCGGAATTTATTCTAAATCTAGACCGTCATCGGTCCAAGATTTATCACACAATTTGGAGTCCTTGATTCCGACCACTCAATGTGCTGTGGGGTCGGATTTTTCCCACCCACCACCCAAGATGATGATTCTATTATCACACCAAAGCCTGTGTCTTCGAACTTTTGGGACACTAAACAATTACTAGGATAATCAGTCCATCACTTTTGGGCCAGACTCCCACTCGCTAGAAGGAGAGAAAAAGGTCTTAGTGACCAAGAGATCATGGCAACTTTTAGTAACAATTGCCACGATGAAGGGATTCGTAACGCCTGGCTCGCTGACACATTCGTGACTTTTCCGAGCTATCCGATTTGGTACAAAAATACTGTGTCATGGAAAGCGCTTAGCAATCCCAATGATTATTTTTGGAACCAACTTTCCCCGAACATCCTAGTGGAGATCAGAAAAGGAGGATACCTACAAAGCGGCCAGCAATTTTCGAACCTGCCGAAAAA
Organism: Hordeum marinum; assembly: GCA_022496015.1. Classification (NCBI taxonomy): domain Eukaryota; kingdom Viridiplantae; phylum Streptophyta; class Magnoliopsida; order Poales; family Poaceae; genus Hordeum; species Hordeum marinum. The sequence continues at coordinate 50,898,618 of CM039677.1, forward strand.
AGAAACAGGTCCCTTTCAAGGGACGGTACTGTCCTTGATGGACTATTGGATAAACCTTGCCCCATACATTCCATCCTGGTGAACATGAGCCCGACTCATAGCCTTAGAGCTTGCGGGGTCATCAGGTAGGTCGCAAAGAGCGGCGAGGCCATCCTTGAGACACTTCCGCCGAATAGGTGCTATTCGTCATTGTCTGAATACAACACTGAAGTTCTGACGGTCTACGAAACATTCCCCTCGAAGAACAGGAGGAAGAGATCTCTTAGAGAACTCGAACAGGTCTACCCTGTGGCAGCAACTAGTGAATGGGCATACATACCGATTACCTTCGGAGATATCGACCAGCCGGCCATTCTTTCCGGTCATTCACCGGCTGCACTAGTCTTGAACCCCATCATTGATGGTTACAGGCTTCATAAGGTGCTAATGGATGGCAGCAGTGGTTTAAACCTCATATGTGAAGGCACGCTGGAAAAAATACAGTTCGACCAATCTTGCATCTAACATAGCAATACAACTGCCCGGGGAATTATTCCAGGGAAAGAGGCGCGTTGTTCCAGATGTATCGTCCTGGACGTGGTGTTCGGTACACCCAAAAACTACCAAGCCGAAGAACTTCTCTTCCACATCGTCCCATTCCCAAGTGGCCACCACGCCTTATTGGGACATGACGCCTTCACAAAGTTCTAGCCAATACCCAATTACAGGTACATGAAACTTAAAATGCCAGGACCAAATGGAGTGATCACAATTGCAAGTGATCCGAACATAGCCCTTCGGGCCAAAAACAAGACGACAGCGCTCGCCCTCGAGGCATTAGCTGAGACTCTTGCCACCGAAGAACTGACCGCACTGCGGTCAACAGTTGATAAGGACGACGTGATACTTAGCAAAAGGCCCAAGCCTACGTCCTTGAAACGCATAGAGGTAATCGTCAAATTTCAAGTGCACCCGACGGACCCCAATAAGACAGCGTCCATCAGAGCTCAGCTCGGTCCCCTTGTGGACGAGGCTCTGCTGAACTTTCTCCGTGAAAATTGGGACATCTTTGCCTGGCATCCTTCTGATATGCCTGGAATCCCACGACGGCTAATCGAGCACAGTCTACACATTATTGCAGGCTTTAAGCCCGTCAAATAGGCTCGGTGCCGCTTCTCCGAACCCAAACGGCAAGCTATGGGTGAAGAATTAGCTAAGCTACTAGAGGCCGGATTCATTCAGGAGATTAAGCACCCCGAATGGTTGGCAAACCTAGTGATGGTACCAAAGAAAGACAAGTCCTGGCGACTATGCATCCATTTCAAAGACGTTAACAAAGCCTGCCCTAAGGACCCTTTGCGCTTACCATGAATAGACCAGATCATCGACACCACAACAAGACATGATTCATTGTGTTTCCTCGACGCCTATTCCGGCTACCATCAAATAAAAATGAAGGAATCCGATCAAGCGGAAACCGCATTTATCACCCCCTACGGGCCATTCTCCTTCAACATGATGCCTTTTGGGCCAAAAACCACTAGGACCACATACCAGTGCATGATCCAGACATGTCTTGCAACACAGGTCGGTAAAACAGTCGAGGCATACATGGATGACGTGGTAATTAAATCCAAACACATCAGTCAGTTGATTGACGACCTACGACAAACCTTTGCCAGCCTACGCGAGTATGACATACGACTCAATCTGTAAAAATGTGTATTCGGAGTTCCCTCTGGTAAACTGCTCGGATTCATCATCTCCCATAGAGGAATAGAAACGAATCCGGCTAAAATCCGTGCTCTATTGGAACCTGCAATTCCTAGAGAGCTAAAACATGTCCAGAGGCTAGCTGGGTGTGTGGCGGTGTTAAGCCGCTTTATCTCCCGCCTCGGGGAGAAAGCTTTACCGCTCTATAAACTGCTCAAAAGGAACAACAATTTTGAGTGGACCAACAAAGCAGTGGATGCATTAGAGGAAATCAAAGCACTCCTAGCAACCAATCCCATCCTCACTGCACCAGGAGCCGGTGAGCCCATGTTATTATACATATCAGCTACCAACCATGTTGTCAGCGTGGTGCTCATCGTTAAACCAGATGAGGAGGGACGCAAGTTCTGGACTCACAAGCCGGTCTATTACGTGTCAGAAGTACTAATGCAGTGCAAATCCAGATACCCGCACTACCGAACGATAGCCTAAATGGTGTTTATGGCGTCAAGGTAACTCAGACATTATTTCAAAGAATGTGCAGTAACGATGGCCTCTGAAGTACCCCTGAACGATATAATCAACAACAGGACGCCAATGGCCGCATAGCCAAGTGGGCCATTAAGCTCCTTCCTTTTGAAATAACCTATAAGCCACACCGTGCCATAAAATCTCAAGTATTGGCAGACTTCCTTGCTAAATGGACAGAGGCCGAGGTCCCCAAGGAATACAACGCATACTCCCATTGGACAATGTACTTTGATGGATCCAAAACCCTGGCCGGACATGGGGGCTAGAGTTATCCTCACATCCCCCACATGCGACAATGTGTGATACGTGTTGCAGATCATGTATGTCGACTCTAACAACTCAGCCGAATACGAAGCTCTGCTACATGGTCTTCGGATGGCAGTGTCAATGGGCATACGTCGGCTAGAGGTATGGGGAGAGTCCAACTTGGCCATCTCCCAAATTAATCGTGAATTTGACCCGAAGATGGTGGCATACAGAAACGTCGTACTAAAGATATCCGCACGGTTCGAGGGTTTGGAATTTCACCACGTCGCTCACGACAACAACCAAGGTGCCGACATACTGGCTCGTATGGGAGCCAAACGCGACCCTGTCCCGAGAAACACCTTTTTGGAGTGGCTCTTTAAACCATCCATCGTGTGGCAGGACGATGACAAGGGCGCTGGTCTTAATATAGCGGACGAGGTTGTTCCCCCTATAAACGAACCATACGATCAAATCATCGGCAGCTCCGTAATGGACAAAACGCCTTCCGCTCATGAGGTAATGGCGGTAATTGCGCCATGGACAGAGCCCTTCCTCTCCTACCTTCTTTGCAAGGAATTCCCCGACGACCATACAGAGGCATGGTGCATAGTTCGGCGATCCAAGGCCTACAAAGTGCACGAGGGTGAGTTGTACAAGAAAAGCACCAACGGAATATTACACAGGTGCATATCTGAGGAAGAAGGACGGGAGATTCTAGCCGAAGTCCACTCAGGCATGGGCGGCCACCACACTGCGGCAAGATCCTTTGTTAGCAAGGCCTTTCGACTTGGTTTCTTTGGGCCTACAGCCTGGACGGACGCCCAGTCGCTTGTCAAATATTGCGTGGGGTGTCAACTCTTCGCAAACTAAAGTCACATGCCCCTAACAGCTCTTCGGACTATTCCGAAACACCTAGCCTTTCACGGTCTGGGGGCTGGACATGGTTGGACCCCTTAAAGGGGCAACCAAGATAAATAAATACCTGCTGGTTATGGTCAACAAGTTCACCAAGGGAATAGAGGCAAAGCCTGTCAAATCTGCCAAATCTGCCAATTTCGGACCAGTGATCAACTTTATCTCCGGCGTGGTACACCGTTACGGTGTCCCGCATAGTATAATAATGGATAATGGATCCAACTTCACTACCCAAGAGGTCAAGGACTGGTGCGCAAAAACTTCACTACCTCATCGTGTTAAGACAATTGGTCGGCTGTGTCAGAAACACTTAACACGATGATGGTAACCATCACCACTGTTTGGGCTTCCTTTTTCTTAAAGGCCCATAACCGCATACCAGTAGTATGCGGACCCTACCTACGATCTTCGTAGAACCCCTAAGAAAGGTATCGATGGGGGTACTATTTTCCTCGGAAGATGTTTCTTATGCTAAGAAGTAATATAACACATCTCTCTGTGTGCTTTTTGTCCATTTCTACCACATGGGCGGATTGCCTGGTTCCCCGAACACAATTCGACCCTTTAGGGTGAAAAATTACGAGGAACACTCCCGAGATCTTCACACGGGAGAGAGAAGCCGATGGCCGGTTAAGACAAAGTTACAACACATATAGAGTAACAACTTGATTGTTCTTACAAAAGTATACAAAATTACACATTCAGCTGCTGGTCGAGATTGTCGATTCTCGCATCTAGGGAATAGTCTTCTTGTGACAAACGGGCAGCAGGCATCACCTGGTCATACACCAGGTGGAGTGGCACTTCTTGCCCATCCAATCCCACCGGACCAACCCGAGCCATACACTTGGTATTAAGTCCGGTGTAACGGGTCTTGATCATTGCCCATGCTCCCTGTGCTCTCTCCCGGCAAGCCGATGTCTTCCACAGTTCGAACCTACTTCGGGATCCCTTGAATCAATCGACTAGTTCGGTCATTCCTTCCGGATGTTGTTCGGCAGGCCATAACGCCTTTACCATGCTTTTCATCGCTTTGCAGGCTCGCTCGTGAAGAGTGGAAAGCTCTTTTAACAGATTCCCCCGGAAGGACCCGATCTCTTCTTCAGGATTCCCGGATAGAAGGCCTACATATGCTGCAAAGGCATGCTTATTTAACTTCCTTTATAGGAAGTACTTATTAAACATCAGAATCAAACTTACCGAACATGCCCCACTATAGCTTCTGGTTTTTTTCTTAGGCCTGGGCCAATTGAGCTTTAACATTCTCAATTTCTTCGACCTGCCGCTTCTTTTCTTCCTGGAGGTGGCTCACAATGCGATAGCCGGCCTCGTGCTGGGACTCGGCGTATCATTGAGCTTCTTAGGCTTCATCCAGCTCCTTTTGCATATTCCTTATGGATTCAGCTAAATAAAATCCTTATGTCAGCATTGACATTTGCTAGAAATTAGCAGCATTGGTATACTCATCATGGGCCTCCCAGGTGAAGCTCTTCACTTGCTCCAACTCTGCCTCCACAGATTGTACCTATGATTGGCTGTGCTTTAGCTCCTTGGCCAGTTGCTTGTTCTGTTGCTTCGAACCCTGCATTAGTAGTATAACAGCATAAAGACCCTTAATTCAGTTTTTCCGAACCAACTTACGGCTCGGGGGCTACTGGGTTCACACGAGTGTCCGAACTCTTTCAAGCCGATTACTTACCTGCAAACTGGCCGATATCATCTTTAGGGCCACGCCGAAACCAGCATGGGCTGCGCCGATGTGCGCGTCCGTTGTGCGTCGGGCATCTAATTCTTGTTCGGAAAACACCGGGTGAGGAAGGTCCTCCTGCCCTCGCCGATGATTCATGGTGCTTCCTACTTCTGATTTAGTGATGGACACACCATCACCGGAATCAGTGGGAGCAGTATTTGCTATCGGGGCCTCGGCAGCAGGGTCGGCATGAGCCGTAGCTCTGGAGTTTTGTGCGCCGCCGGACACCTTGTTGACTTCTTCGACAGGGGAAGACAGGGATTTTCGCCTAAGTATTTCAATGTAAACTGCCATAAAATTTTATTAATTGTGTAAGTAAGCAGACAGCCTAACAAAATACCTTTGGGTTGAGTGAGCAGGAGAATTTTCCCTCGCGGCCGGCCTATTGGTTGTGCCCCTGACAGCTTCCGATCAGGGTGCTATGTCGGTCGTTGGCGGATGGTGCATGGATCGATGACGCTTGGGAGTAGGAGCCGGCGCGTTCAGGGCGCTATCGAATGCTTTCCTCTTGCGGGACGAGCCCTTCTTCTTCCTGTTTGTTGCAGGAACAGAGAACGATCCATGGTAATCGGCTATGATAGCCACCTGAGATCGGTCGAGGCTCTCTTGATAAAAGTGTTCATCTTCTAATTCAATTAAAAGATCTGAGTCTTCGTGAAAACCCGGATCATCATCATGCGAATAATTTTCGGGCTAGGGATCTAGGCAGTCGACTACCTCGATAAAGCTCCTCCATTCCTATTCACGTAATATTAAGAGACTTCGGTCAAATAAAGAACAAAATGGAAACTCCAAACTATGTTTGCAGAGGAGAAAGGCTTACCCATTCGATGGGTTTATGGCTTGAATACCCCTTGGTCGTCCGATGAATGAAATCTTCTTGCTCTCCCTTCTATAGATCGGCAATGGCGATGGCCAGTGCCGTCTGATTGGCAGGTCCCAATCTCCAGCAGCGAGTGGTGTCACTCGTACCGTTGTAGCACCACAGGGTATGTATCCTCTATTGGAGAGGCTGCACGCACCGGGTGATGGCGGCGGCCATGACATCGGGCATGGTCAGGTTGTTGTGGGTAAGCATCCACACCTGGGCCGCCAAACGTTATACTTCAACATTGTCCTCTTGGGACGAACTCTTCGGCCGCCAGTTGTACCTCTTCTTCAAAGGGGCGTCAGGGTATTCGGGGAGACCTCTCCGAGTTGGCTCGAAAAGTGGGACGTCTTCAATATAAAATCACTCTGAAGTCCATTCTTTAGATTCCTTCGGCGTACCCACCAGATACCCCATTCCCTCTATTCGGCATACTTCGGCTCCACCGACCTCCATGATTGCCTTGTCCCAAGTTCGAGGGACAAGACAGAAGTACTTCCTCCATAGCTCGAAATGCACCTCGCAGCCCAGGAACATCTCGCAGAGGACTACAAAGCTCGAGATGTGCAGGATTGACCCCGGGGTGAGGTGGTGGAGTTGGATCCCATAGAATTCCAACAACCCCCTCAGGATCGGGTGGATGGGAAACCCGATGCCCCGCAGGAGGAAGGGCATGAAGCATACGCATTCCCCCTTTGAGGATTGGGGAAACGCTCCACGAAAACCTTGTTGTTGTACGAAGTTAAACCTGTGCGGGTCACCGCCAGATCCGAAGAAGGGAGATATCCCTGGGTCTCCAGATTGTGCAGCCGCAGAAATTATATGGAGCAGCTAGTCCAGTCCCTAGAACATGAGCCGTAGGGGCACGCGGAAGAGGTGGGGGCTCTTGCCATGTTTTTTGTGTGGATCTTCCGCTAGGAGTTTTTCCATTGGGGAGAAGGAGAAGGATGTGGTCTAAACCGCGATCCTATTTGCTTAAATGGATGTAGCCTCTGTTACTGAAGGGCAACACCATAAAAAATCGCTGAGCCGCTCGCCTCCCCACAATACCCGAGAATCGAGGAATACTCACGGTTATTATAATGGACCTAGAGAGCCCGTGACACTTGGGATTTCGCCGATAACTGGCCTATTGCCGAATAAAAAGGAGTACGTGACTCGCCTTGCAAGCCGAAGATTATGAAGATCATCCAGATATACATCGGTGTTGAAGACTAGTCCGGGGGCTACTGAGGGAGTCCTGGATTTAGGGGTCCTCGGGCAGCCGACCTATTTCCCACAGGCCGGACTCTATGGGCCGCAAAGTGACCATTGGGTGATCAAGGGCCCCATTGCCAAGGTGGATGCTTCGAGGAGCCATGGTGTGTTCTCCAAGATTGTCAGTCGTAGATAGGCGTGTTTATCTCTTCGGCATGTAACCGACCATGTGTAAACCCTAGGTATCCCCGGTATCTATATAAACCGGAGGGTTTTAGGTTGTAGACAGAACAACTCATCTAGGGTTAGCTATTCGATCTCGAGGTAGATCAACTCTGTAACCCCCATATCATCAATACAATCAACCAGGACGTAGGGCATTACCTCCATAGGAGGGCCCAAACCTGGGTAAAACCTTGTCCCCTTCGTCTCCTATTACCCTCGCTCCTAGTCTCATAGCTCAGGACCCCCTACCCGAGATCCGCCGGTTTTGACACCGACAATGGGCATGAGCCTGAAATCTCAATTCCAGCTCTTGGAACATCTCATATGCTCCATGACGCTCAAAACATCTTTGGAGACTCAATTCTAAGCCGCAATGCATGCCATTGAACTATCAAGTAGTCATCACAACGTGCCTGTCAGATGTTCACAACATCCACAGATGACACTAGAGGGGGTGGCGCACCGAGCGGTGCATCAAGGACACAAGCCTTCTGCGCAGCAATGAGTACAATCCTCAGTTTGCGGACCCAGTCCGCATTATTGCTACCATCATCTTTCAACTCTATTTTCTCTAGGAACGTATCAAAAACCCATGGGACCTACAACGCGAGCTATTGGTCTACAATATAATTTTGCAAAGACAACTTCAGACTATGTTCATGATAAGGAGCTTAGTTAACCATATTACTTAAAAAAACTCCCACTCAAATTGACATCCCTCCGGTCATCTGAGTGTTACATGATCCAAATTCACCAAACCAAGTCCGATCATCACGTGAGATGAGGTGGTTTCAATGGTGAACATCTTCATGTTGATCATATCCACTATATGACTCATGTTCGACCTTTCGGTCTCTTGTGTTCCGAGGCCATGACTATACATGCTAGGCTTGTCAAGTTTAACCCGAGTGTTCTTCATGTGCAACACTGGCTTGCACCCATTGTAGGTGAACGTAGAGTCTATCACACCCGATCATCACGTGGTGCTTCGAAATGACGAACTTTCACAATGGTGCACACTCGGGGAGAACACAATTTTATCTTGAAATTTTTTAGTGAGGGATCACCTTATAATGCTACTGTCGTCCTAAGCAAAATAATATGCATAAAAGGATTAACATCACATGCAAATAATAAGTGACATGATATGGCCATGAACTTGTGCTTTTGATCTCCATCTCCAAAGCACCAGCATGATCTCCATCATCACCGGCATGACACCATGATCTCCATCAACGTGTCGCCATCGGGGTTGTCACACTCACTATGCTTCTACTACTATTGCTACCGCTTAGTGATAAAGTAAAGCATTATATAGCGCTTAATGATTGACACGCAGGTCATACAATAATTCAAGATAACCCTATGGCTCCTGCCAGTTGCCGTACTCATCGACATGCAAGTCATGATATTCTATACAAAACATGATCATCTCATACATCACATATATCTCATCATGTAATTGGCCATATCATATCACAACATACCCGACAAGAACAAGTTAGACGTCCTCTAATTGTTGTTGCATGTTTTACGTGGCTGCTACGGGTATCTAGCAAGAACGATTCTTATGTACGCAAAACCACAACGGTGATACACAAATTGCTTTTCAACCTTCTCAAGGACCGCCTTTGTCGAATCCGATCTAACTAAATTGGGAGAGACAGACACCCGTGAGCCATCTTTATGCAACAAAGTCACTTGTCAGTCGATGGAACCATTCTCTCGTACATGGACGAGTAAGGTTGGTCCAAGACGCTTCATACCACAATACCGCTGAATCAAGACAAGACCAAGGGAGGAAGCAGTATGAATATGTACACCCACAAACTCTTGTGTGTTCTACTCGTGATCTCATCTACGCATAGACCTAGCTCATGATGCCCCTGTTGGGGAACGTTGCATGGGAAACAAAAAATTTCCTACGCACATGCATGATCTATCCAGGAGATGCATAGCTATGAGAGTGGGGGGGGGGTGTCTACATACCCTTGTGGATCTCTAAGTGAAAGCATTTATAAACGCGATTGATGGAGTCAAACGTCTTCATGATCCAATCATGATTTGTCCCTATTGGATCGAAAGTAGGTCTAGAGGGGGTGATTAGACTACTTGACCAAATGAAAGTTTTGCCTTTTCCCAATTTTAATTCTTGGCAAGTTTTAGCATTCATAGCATATCAAGTAACATCCTACACATGCATGTCTAAGAGTATTGCAGCGACAAATAAAGACATTGCACATATAAGTAAAGAAAGGGTTAGGAATGCAAACACAAGTGATGACACAATGATTTTTCCATGTTCATGTTCTGATAGGTGGTGCTATTGTACGTCCATGTTCATGGAGTCTTCAACCCACGGAGGGTAACGGTTGCGAGAGTCCATGGAGGGCTCTACCCACGGAGGGTTCCATGAAGAAGCAATCTTGACTATTCCATGTGGCTGCCATCCACGAAGGACTAGCCTCACTATGGGTATATCTTCACGAAGTAGGCGATCTCCTTTCCCTTACAAACTTCTTGGTTCACTCCACAACACGAAGTAGGAGGCTCCCAAGTGACACCTAACCAATCTAGGAGGCACCACCCTCCAAAAGGTAATAGGCTTGGTAATGATGATGAACTCCTTGCTCTTGTGCTACAAGATGATAGACTCCTCAACACACAATCTCTCTCTCACAGATTTGGCTTGGTAGAAGAGATGGGATTGGTGGAAAGCAACTTGGGGAGGCTAGAAATCAAGATCCATATGGTTGGAGTGGAAGATCTTGACCTCAACACAAGGGTAGGTGGTTCTCTCTCAAAAAACTGAGTAGGATAGGTATGGAATAGTTTTGAGTCCTTCTCAATCGAGTGAGTGGTGGATAAGGGGTATATATAGGCATCTCCAAAAATCCAACCGTTACACACAATAAGTCAGTCTCGCTGACACCGAAGTGTAAAACTCGGTGGTACTGAAGTGACAAAAAGTGACAACTTTTGAATCTCGGATGGACCGATATATAACTCTCGGTTGCACCGACAAGGTGACCAACAGTCAAAATTACCAAACTCAGTGACGCCGATTCACCATTCTCAGTCAGACCGAAAATGAGAATTTGCGTAACAAAAAGTTGGCAATCCAACTCGATGGCACCGAGTGTAGTGTCGGCTACACCGAAGTGTTAGGGTTTGGCTGAGTCTGTCTAGGGTTTGGAACACGGTGGCACCGGGATAGTAAAGTTGGTTGCACCGATTTGGTATATTTGGCTTAGGACAGTCTTTGGTGGGAGAGAATGTGGATGTCTTGATGACTGTCACTTGTGCACGTTTGAGCATATTGTTCACCATCAAAACTTTACCTCCTTTTAATCGTATTGGCTTTCCTATAGACTCAAAGTGATTTCTCACAAATATGAAATGTAGAGTCCGCTTGCTTGAAGCTTGGCCAACCTATTTCCTTGCATCTTGGGGTAATTCCACAATCCTTGTGCCATTCCCATCATTGAACTTTTCTTGAAATGTACTTGGTGAAGACATTAGTTCAATGACTTATATGTTGTTATTAGTTACCAAAACCACCAAGGGAGCAAATGTGCTTTCAATCTCCCCTTTTTTGGTAATTGATGACAACATATAGATCGAAGCTTCGATAAATATATAATCAATGAATATAGTCATCGCTTTGAGAAGTATGTGATAAGTAAGAGCTCCCCCTAAATTTGTGCATTATTTTAAATTTGCGTTTGAATGCAAATGCACAATCAATTAGGTACATGGGTCACTTCTCACATGTCACATACCACCTGGTGGTGTGCGATAATAATTGGAGTGAATAACATAGCACAACACAATCAAGCAAAAGATGAAAGATCATCACATAAGCATTTAAGATGATAGGAAATAGTAGCATCACACATCAAAGTGTATGATCAAACATCATCGAACGTGTATCACAAGCAAGACAAAAGAGTATCACAGCAACAAAAAGAAATTGTTTTTGAAAAATAGAAAACACCAAATGCCTCTCTCTCTCTCGAAGCCTAATGATCTATATACACTTCTCCCCCTTTGTCAACAAGTTACCAAAAACTTCAAAGGTATCTATCTAAGTGTTCTTGGGATGATCTCCTATGGTTGTTGATGAAGGAGTCGAGAGCACGGCATCGGCGAAGATCTCTGCAGATGTCGTCGAAGGAGCTGGAGTGGACACTTGAGGAACAGGAGCTGATGAAGCAGGAGTTGTGCTGACAGTAGCTGGAGTTGATGAAGAGGGCCTCGATTCTGGAGCAGGCACTATGGCTGATCTCATCTGAGTGGTGAACTGGGTGCCTGGCTCGAAATATGATTCTTCCTCATCAACATCATCATCATCATCATCAGAAGAGGTAGTGGAGACCCGGGGAATGTGCACGGAGTCAACTTCCTTCTGGAGCTCAATCACTGTCTTGGACAACTTGTCCACCTTATCTCCAAGCACTTTGATCCTCGACTCGAAGATGCTCACAAGGCTGTTCTGGTTATCCAGAATCCCTTTGATATCCTTCTGCATGCCTTGGACAACTGTGATCAGAAGATCCATTTGCTCGTTCCTGGATCTGGGGACTTGAGCACTAGCGGCTCGAACAACTTCTGCCTCTGCTTGTACTATAGAAGATGTGGGATGATCTGGGTTCATCACCACAACGTTATCCTCGAACTCTGGCTGTAGGGGCAGGTTGGGCGATCAAGAGAAAAAATGTGCTTCTTCAACTATGAGTTGATGAGCAACTGGATGTAGGGTGCATAGCAGCATGAGCACTTTTGGTCAGCATCAACCCTCTTGATTGTCTCAACAGTCAGATCCATGACTCTGATCCTGGTGTCAAGGTGGATCAACATATTAATGGAGTAGCCTCACATCATCTTGTCATCTCCAGACTTGGGCATCAAGGTATGCCTGAGTATAGTGTTCATAGTCCGGAGGCCAGCTTGCAGATAGTAGATAGATCCTAGCTTGTGTGATTGCACCTTGTCAGCAAGGATAGGAGTATACATGTCTTTCATGGCATTGTGACTAGCCTTGGGTTCAGAGTATACATCCAAATCTCCTTCCTGAGCTTCAGGAACTTATAGTAGAGCAGCCCATTCCTCAACAGTGGATTCGTACCTAGCACCTTGAGTCATCCATACAATTCTACCATCTTCGTAGAAATAAGCGGTAGAGTAGAATTGCATGATCATATCGTCGTTCCATGTTGTAAGTTCTCTACCAATGAGCATATGGGTCTATGGCTCTCTAGGCTCTCAAGCCTCAGTCTTTCCGCTTCTTCATGTCCTCAGTTACCAAATGACTGGCATCATGCACTGGAAGATGAGGTCTGAGCTTCATCAATGTGGTTAGGTCATCATCGTCTTCAATTCTGGAGGCAGTCCCCTTGTTCTTCTCTGAAGCAGGAATGTCTCTGGTGGTCCTCTTGGTCTTTTGCACTACAGTCTTCTTAGATGCAGGCTTCGTGCTCTTGGAGGTGCCAATCTTTGGCATAGCATCAGCCATGAGCTTCTTGGCTTTCTTCTTGGGAGGCACAATCTTAGCATGCTCTTCCTCCTCCTCCTCCTCAGCAGCAGCACCAACAGCCTCCTCTAGATCCTCAAACATAGAGGTAGGTCTGGCCATAACACGAACATTCCTCTTCCTGGACTTCTTCTCCCCTGCCTTCTTAGGCATAGCTTTCTTGGGGACCTCAACTGACACAGTGGCTCTTGCACTCTCATGTGCCTTGATAGTATCAACAGGAGCATAGACTTTGCTGACAACTCTACGAGATGAGGTAGCTTTAGTTGTTGATTTCTTGGTAGCCTTTTCTTGCTTCTTAGCAAGAATCTCCTCAGGAATGAAATCTGAGTCTTCTTCATCTAAGTTGAGCTTCTTCCTGGTTCTGGTGGCAGCCTTGGGCAACCCATGAGAGATGGGGGTGCCTGGATCTGAGAAAGAACTGGCTTCTGGGCTTGTTCCGGAACTCATATCGACTCCCTTCTCTGGCAAATTCTGACTGTCTTCTCAGCCTGACATACTGACCCTGTGAATAGAGTATAGGAGAGCAGAAGAACATGAGTCATCACAAAGTGAGGCTGGTTTTTGAAATTTGAGCAATGAATTTTCAAAAGTTTTGCAATCTATTAAATATATATCGGAGCAGCCGAAAAGAAATTTTCGGTGGGGCCGAGACATGCTCACTCTTTAACAGAAACTTGGCAGCCTTTTCGGTCGGACCGAAAAGAACTACTCAGTTCCACCGAGTCAGTTCTCAACCTCACTGAAAAGCATATCGGTGAGACTGATATTTTTGTTTTGATTCCACCGAGATTTATCGAGCAGACGGTAAAACCCTAGAAAATCCATATAATGCGAGATTTTGGGGATTTGAGAGGATAGGAACATGTGCAAAGGGTGCAATGATGATTAACAGGTATCTAATGCGCAAGAATCATATGGAGAGCGCACTAGAGATCGGATCCGTACCCTAACTTGGCGCGGATCCTCTACGGCAGCGATGAGGGAGTGGATTTCATCGACGATGGTGATTCCTAGCGGCTGAGGAGTGCGGGGAGACAAGGGCGACGACCAGGGGTCCTTGGAGCGGCAACTTAGGGTTTTGGAGCGCGACGTTTGAAGGTGGAAATTTCAAAGCGTTGGGGTCCAGACTTATATACCCACCACTATCGGTGACACCGATTCTAAGTTTTTGATGTGACCGAGTGCCTCATCTGTCAGCTGACAGGGACACTCGATGTAACCAAGAAAATTGAATCGGTGGTACCAAGATTGAAAAACCAGATCAACCCTAGGCATTCGGTGAGACCAAGATTTTGGTGTTGGTTCCACTGAGATGCACTTGGGAGGTTTTAATGGTCAGTCCTTGTCGATACGGAACTCCGAGTGCTCCATGCACAGAGGAATCAAAAATCACTTGTTCAAGTTTTGTGATGCAGCATGAATAGAGTATGAGGTTAGAGAGCATAGATAGCTAAAGAAGTGGTCCTAGGCATTCTCGTACATCCAATTGGCAAAAGATAAATCAAAAGCCAAATAACAACAATTGGATATCCCTGAATGAGAAAATAAATATAGACCAACATGCTCACATAATAAGATTCCAATTAAATCATGACAAACATGCACAAATACTCTAGCATCTAACAAGCACTTGGGCGATGACGAAGTCATCTATATATGAGTATTTGACTTAGGAGCCAAGTAAGAGTACTTGATCATAGGTCATACTCATCGTTTAAGCACAAATGGGGTTACCACTTTTACATAAAGCATTTAATGTTTGTCACATACTAAGAGATGCTTTGACTCAAGTCTTAGAGTAAAGCTCCCCTTGATGTGACATCCCCCCATAAGAGGGATAAACTAACCTTGGGTTTTGTCGATGATGACTTCATGTTGGTGAGGTAGTTGTGGATGCTCAAGATTGATGAATATCACCAAGATTTGGGATCATCCTTGTTGTTTCCTTACTCTTCTCACCTACATGGGTTAGTCCCAACACGCAAGAGACAAGTACACGCATATCTATGGACATGGAGTGCAAAGCATGTGTAATGATGTCCATTGATTTGGTGATTGCCTTTTCACTTGCTTACCTTTGAGGGAATGTGTGACTCCTTGATCTATTGCATAGGGTAGATGTTGATTGCAAATAGATCTTGCCAATAATAAATGTGAGTGAATTTCATTGGCGGAGTCACCCCTCAAGAACTCTCTAGTTCTTCTTCTTGGGAATCCACATCAAGTTGATGGGGATTCTTGGTGTTGAAGTAGCACTTGTAGAAGTAGCCTTGGGAACCCACTTCACCAAAGCTTGGGATTCATCTTCATAGGAGTCAAAGTCCTCTTGAAGCTTTTTCTTGCCCTTGAGCTCGATGTCTTGTGGTGGAAGGTCATCTTGAGTGTTTGTCCCCTTGGGAAGAGTATTTTCATACTTCTCCTTTTTAGGAACAAACTTGGGATTGGGATATTGACCTTCTTCCCATTCAACTCCATTAGCGTTGAAGTAACCAACACCACGATTCTTCCGGTATCCTCCGTGCTTGCGTACAATCTCATCAAATTGTTTGTACCCTTCAAGACTCTTGTAGATACCTTTCTCAATAATTCCTTTCAATAAAGAATTTTCTTGCTCAAGTGTAACTTGGCTAAGAGAAACATCATTAGTGGAATCAATAGAACTACTAGGAGCAACATAATTTGGTTTAGTAATTTTATTGTTGCTGCTAGATGAAGAACCTTTCTTTCCTTTGTTACTAGTTTGCTTAGATTTGACTTGTGGCATGAATGTAGACCAGAGTAGTCTTTTGGAAATATAAGATGAAGTCTTCTTTCGGATATCGCCATTGATAGCTTTAAGAAATTCATGCTCTTGCTCGAAGTCGAGCTTCTCGAAGTGTAGCTTCTCATGAGTTCCCACAAGCTCTCTATGATCTTCAAGAGTAGATTCATGAGCTAACTTAAGAGTGTTGAGTTCTTTAGTTAGTTCTTCTATTTTCATCTTATCATCATCAATAGACTTATCTTGAATAGCATGAGTAATATCAAATTCATTATGATTAACATCACTAGTTCTATCACATAGCAAGTCATCATCATAAAGCAAATCATCTTCATCACTATCGAAATCAAGATATTCAGGGTGTGATACCTTGGGGCCTTTAGCCATGAAGCAACTTCCACCTCCTTCATTTGGTGAATCAAATATTGTTGTAAATATGCCCTAGAGGCAATAATAAATTAGTTATTATCATATTTCCTTGTTCATGATAATCGTTTATTATCCATGCTATAATTGTATTGATCGGAGACTTAGATGCATGTGTGGATACATAGACAAAACCATGTCCCTAATATGCCTCTAATAGACTAGATCGTTAATCAAAGATGGTTAAGGTTTCCTAGCCATGGACATGAGATGTCATTTGATAACGAGATCACGTCATTAGCAGAATGATGTGATGGACAAGACCCAAACTACAAACATAGCATATGATTGTGTCAGTTTATTGCTACTGTTTTCTGCATGTCAAGTATTTCTTCCTATGACCATGAGATCATGCAACTCACTGACACCGGAGGAGTTCCTTGTGTGTATCAAACGTTGCAACGTAATTGGGTGACTATAAAGGTGCCCTACAGGTATCTCCGAGGGTGTCTATTGAGTTGGCATGGATCAAGACTTGGATTTGTTACTCCGTGTGACGGAGAGGTATCTCAGGGCCCACTCGGTAATACAACATCACAATAAGCCTTGCAAGCAATGTGACTAAGTATTAGTCACGGGATCTTGTATTACGGAACGAGTAAAGAGACTTGCCGGTAACGAGGCTGAACTAGGTATGGAGATACCGACGATCGAATCTCGGGCAAGTAACATACCGAAGAACAAAGGGAACATCATACGGGATTAACTGAATCCTTGACATAGAGGTTCGACCAATAAAGATCTTCGTAGAAAATGTAGGAACCAATATGGGCATCCAGGTCCCGCTATTGGTTATTGACCATAGAGGTGTCTCGGTCATGTCTACATAGTTCTCGAACCCGTAGGGTCTGCACACTTAAGGTTCGGTGACGTTTCGGTACTATAGAGTTATGTATGGTGGTGACCAAAGGTTGTTCAGAGTCTCGGATGAGATCTTGGACATCACGAGGAGCTCCAAAATGGTCCGGAGGTAAAGATTGATATATAGGAAGTCCTATTTTGGTCGTTGGAAAAGTTTCGGGCTCATCGGTAGTGTACCGGGAGTGCCGGTAGTGTACCGGGAGACCATCGGGAGGGGTATTTCGACCCAAGAGGCTGCATGGGCTGTGGGAGAGTAAATACCAGCCCTTATTGGGCTGGTGTAAGTCCCACACAAGGCCCATGCAGCTGGGAAGAAAAGCCCAAAGAGAAAAAGGTGGAAAAAGGCAAAAAGGCAAAAATAAGGAGGAGTCCTAGTCCTACTAGGATTGGAGGAGGAATCCTCCAATCCTCCTTGGTTCGGCCAACCCAAGGGCTGGCTACTTGGGAGCCAAGCCTCCTCCTCCTCTCCTCCTATATATACTAGAGGGTTTGAGGGTTTTGACACTAGATTTTCAGCCACGTGCTACCCGTTCCTCTAGTACATAGTTTCTCCTCTAGATCGGATTTCTGCAGTGCTTAGGCGAAGCCCTGACGGAATAGCTCCACCACCATCACCGGAGCGCCATCATGTTGCCGGAGAAATCTTCTACCTCTCCGCTCCCTCTTGCTGGATCAAGAAGGCGGAGATCGTCATCGAGCTGTACGTGTGCTGAACGGGGAGGTGTCGTCCGTTCGGCGCTAGATCGGAAGGACCGTGATCAAGATCGCGAGACGGATCGTGATGAGTTCGCGGGACGGATCGTGATGAGTTCGCGGGACAGATCGTGATGAGTTCGTGGGACGGATCATGATTGGATCGCGGGATGGATCGTGATGAGATTGCGGGACGCTCGGCGATTTGGATCGCGAAGATGTTCGACTACACCAACCGCATTTCTTAACGCTTCCCGCTTAGCGATCTAGAAGGGTATGTGGATCCACCCTCCCTCTCATAGATGCTCATCACCATGGATAGATCTTGCATGTGCGTAGGAACATTTTTGTTTCCCATGCAACGTGACCAACAAATATATCATAGGAGTTGGTTGTGACTAGTGCAATTCCGGCAACACCATCATCTTGACTATAGTCGGAGTTGGAGTGATAGCTTCTCTCAGAGTGGTTGACGGAGTCGGAGCTAGAAACTCATTCACCAACATGAGCTTGATGCTTCCTTCTTGAGTAGCTCTTGGTGTGCTTGTCCTTCTTCTCTGAGTCCCTACTTCTCCTTGAGGGTCTTCATTCCTAAAGATCATCTCTAATCATTCTCTCTCTTTGACGTGATTCATCTCTTGAGCTTCGTCTTCTTGGTGAATCTTCTCTTCGTTTGTAGGGAGCCGAGAACTCATTGGAGTAGTGTCCGAGCTTCCCACAATTGTAGTAGTTTCGATCACGACTTGACGAACGCTTCTCTTCATATCTGGAGTTGGAGCTGCGATCTTTGCTTCTATTCTTGTAGAACTTGTTGAATTTCTTGACCATGAGGCTTATCTCTTCATTTGTGACAAGGTTGTCGCTTGAGGTAGAGGGAGTATCACTTGTGTCTTTGTAGCACCGCTAGACTTGTGATGAAGGTCTTCCTTGTCTTTGAGTGTCATCTCATGAGAAACAATTCTACAAATCACTTCCGTTGGTTTGAGATCTTTGTAGTTGGGCATCATTTGGATTAATGTGCACACGGTGTCATATCTCTCATCCAAAGCTCGAACTATCTTCTTGATGATGAACCTGTCAGTCATTTCTTCGCTTCCTAATCCGGCAATCTCATTGGTGATGAGAGCTAGCCTAGAGTACATTTCGGCGACTCCTTCACCATCCTTCATCTTGAACTTGTCAAGTTGACCTTGAAGCACATCTAACTTGGATTCTCTCACGAACTCAGTTCCTTCGTGCATATCAACCAAAGTATCCCATATCTCTTTCGCGTGTTCAAGACAGCTGATTTTGTTGAATTCTTCAGGACATAATCAGTTGAAGAGTATGTCACATGATTGAGCATTGAGTTGCAACATCTTCAATTCATCCGCAGATGCTTCACGATCTGGTTCCTTTCCATCCGCAAAGAATTCACCTTGCAAGCCAACATGAACAACAACCCAAATGGCAGGATTATGACCAAGCAAATGCATTTTCATTTTATGCTTCCAACTAGCAAAATTAGTGCCATCAAAGTACGGACCTCTACGGTGATAATTTCCCTCACTAGATGCCATACTTCTCCTAGGTTGTCAAACCAATGCAATGGAGACCAAAGTTTTGATACCACTTGTAGGATCGAAAGTAGGTCTAGAGGGGGTGTGATCAGACTACTTGACCAAATGAAAGTTTTGCCTTTTTCCCAATTTTAATTCTTTGCAAGTTTTAGAATTCATAGCATATCAAGTAACACCCTACATATGCATGTCTATGAGTATTGCAGCGGAAAATAAAGACATTGCACATATAAGTAAAGAAAGGGTTACGAATGCAAACACAAGTGATGACATGATGATTTTTCCCGTGGTTCTGATAGGTGGTGCTATCGTACGTCCATGTTCATGGAGTCTTCAACCCACGGAGGGTAACGGTCGCGAGAGTCCACGGAGGGCTCTACCCACGGAGGGTTCCACGAAGAAGCAATCTTGACTATTCCATGCGCCTTTCGTCCATGATGGACTAGCCTCACTACGGGTAGATCTTCACGAAGTAGGCGATCTCCTTGCCCTTACAAACTTCTTGGTTCACTCCACAACACGAAATAGGAGGCTCCCAAGCGACACCTAACCAATCTAGGAGGCACCACCCTCCAAAAGGTAATAAGCTCGGTAATGACGATGAACTCCTTGCTCTTGTGCTTCAAGATGATAGACTCCTCAACACACAATCTCTCTCACACAGATTTGGCTTGGTAGAAGAGATGGGATTGGTGGAAAGCAACTTGGGGAGGCTAGAAATCAAGATCCATATGGTTGGAGTGGAAGATCTTGACCTCAACACAAGGGTAGGTGGTTCTCTCTCAGAAAACTGAGTAGGATCGGTATGGAATAGTTCTGAGTCCTTCTCTGTCGAGTGGGTGGTGGAAAAGGGGTATATATAGGCATCTCCAAAAATCCAACTGTTACACACAATAAGTCAGACTCGGTGACACCGAAGTGTAAAACTCGGTGATACCGAAGTGACAAAAAGTGACAACTTTTGAATCTCGGATGGACTGATATATAACTCTCGGTTGCACCGACAAGGTGACCAACGGTCAGAATTACCAAACTCGGTGACACCGATTCACCATTCTCAGTCGAACCGAAAATGAGAATTTGTGTAACAGAAAGTTGGCAACCCAACTCGGTGGCACCGAGTGCAGTGTCGGCTGCACCGAAGTGTTAGGGTTTGGCTGAGTCTTTCTAGGGTTTGGAACTCGGTGGTATCGGGATAGTAAAGTTGGTTGCACCGATTTGGTATATTTGGCTTAGGACAGACTTTGGTGGGAGAGAATGTGGATGTCTTGGTGACTGTCACTTGTGCACATTTGAGCATATTGTTCACCATCAAAACTTTACCCCCTTTTAATAGTATTGGCTTTCCTATAGACTCAAAGTGGTTTCTCACAAATATGAAATGTAGAGTCCTCTTGCTTGAAGCTTGGCCAACCTATTTCCTTGCATCTTGGGGTAATTCCACAATCCTTGTGCAATTCCCATCATTGAACTTTTCCTAAATTGTACTTGGTGAATACATTAGTTCAATGACTTATATGTTGTTATTAATTAACAAAAACACCAAGGGAGCAAATGTGCTTTCAGTTCCGCGATCCAATCACGACCCTTTCCGATCTAGTGTCGAACGGACGGCACCTCCGCATTTAGCACACGTACAGCTCGATGAAGTCTCTTCCTCCTCAATCCAGCGAGTGAGGAAGGAATAGTAGATGAGTTCTCCGGCAACACGATGGTGTGGCGCCGATGGTGGTGGTGCTATCCCGGCAGGGCTACGCCTAGCGCTACCGAAACCGCGAATAGAGGAGAAAACGATCTAGGGAGAGAGAGAGGCACCAAGGGATCCGAGTGTGCTCTTGGGGATCCCCTCCCCTCTATATATAGGTGGAGGGGCATGAAGATCATCCTCTCCAAGCCCTAGGGCGCATCCAGGGGGAGTTGGACTCCTAGTCCAATTCCCTCCCTTTCCATAAAACAGGTGAACTTTCCACCTCTCCCAACCCACATGGGCCTTGAGGGACTTGTGTGCCTAGACCAATAAGGCTAGGGTGTCTCCCCTCAACCCATGAAAACACTTGGGACGTGGTGGAACCCTTGGTGGACTTCTGGACTCCTTCGGAAGTTTCTGGAACCTTCTAGAAGCTTCCCGGTACAATACCAAAAAAACTCAAAACTTTTCCGATAGCCAAAATATGACTTTCCATATATAAATCTTTACCTCCGGATCATTCTGGAGCTCCTCGTGACATCCAGGATGTCATCCGTGAATCCGAAGAACCTTTGGTCACCAACATACATAACTCAATAATACCGAAACCTCACTGAATGTTAAGTGTGCAGACCCTGCGAGTTCGAGAACTATGCAGACATGACCGAGACACCTCTACGGTCAATAACCAATAGCGGGACCTGAATGCCCATATTGGCTCCTACATATTCTATGGAGAACTTTATCGGTTGAACCTCTATGTCAAGGATTCAGTTAATCCTATATGCAGTTCCCTTTGTCCATCGGTATGTTACATGTTTGAGATTCGATCGTCGATATCTCCATACCTAGTTCAATCTCGTTACCGGAAAGTCTCTTTACTCGTTCCGTAATACAAGATCCCGCGACTAACTCCTTATTCACATTGCTTGCAAGCTTCTTGTGATGTTGTATTACAAAGTGGGCCCAGAGATACCTCTCCGTCATACGGAGTGACAAATCCCAGTCTCGATCCACGCCAACCCAACAGACACCCTCGAAGATACTTGGAGAGCACCTTTATAGTCACCCAGTTGCGTTACGACATTTGATACACATAAGGCATTCCTTCGGTGTCAGGGAGTTGCGTGATCTCATGGTCGTAAGAACGGATACTTGACATGGATAAAGAAGTATCAGTAAACTGACACAATCATATGCTATGCTTACGGTTGGGTCTTGTCCATCACATCATTGTACTAATGATGTGATCCCGTTTGTCGGTGACAAAACCGGCGGATCTCGGGTAGGGGGTCCCAAGCTGTGAGACTAGAACCGATAGTAATAGGAAACGAAGAGGACACAGATTTACCCAGATTTGGGCCCTCCTATAGAGGTAATACCCTAAGTCCTGCTTGATTGTATTGATGGTATGGGGGGTTACAGAGTTGATCTACCTCGAGATCGAATAGCTAACCCTAGATGAGTTGTTCTTTGCCTATAACCCAAAACCCTCCAGATTATATAGATGCCAAGGGTACCTAGGGTTTACACATGATCGTTTACACGCCGAAGAGATAAACGTCACTACTGGAATCAGAGAATTTTCCATCTGCCTGTTCTTTGCTATCTGTTGGCACATGGCTAAGAAACTCTTTGCCATCAGCTGTCAAAAAACAGACGACAAAGAACACACTAATGGCAAAGATAATGTTGTCATCAGTGTGTTCTTTGCCGTCAGCTGACATACGGCAAAGATACACCTGGCAGACGACAAAGAGACAAAACGGATCTCACTACACCGTAGACGACATGATCACCGTCAGCTACATCTTTACCATCTACTGCAACATCTTTGCCGTTAACTAGGAGATGGCAAAGAGGATGGACACTTAACGGTCACGGTGTCTGGCCCCCTCGAGTGTCCCTAAAAAAACCTCTCTCTCCCCCGCTCTCGGCCACTCCCCACACGATCCCCCATCGATCCCGCGCCGCCCGCACACCACCACCACCGCGCCGACCGGCCCCTCCCCGCGGCTCCCCCTTCCTTGCGCCGCCCACCACCGCGCCGCCCCCTCCCCGCGGCTCCCTTCCCTGCGCCGCCCCCTCCCCGCGGCTCCCCCCCTCTACGCCCCCACCACCGCGCCGTCACCGCCGCTGCCCTCCCCGGTTGCCACCGCCAGCCCGTCGCTCCGTTCCCGCCCCACAGCGAGAGAGGAGACTGGCCGGTTCGCGCCTCCCTGTCGGTCACCGCCAGCCGCCACCAAGGATCGGGCCATCCGGCACGGCGACGGGTGGCGGCGCTGTGGGGGAACGGGGACCACGAGCGGCTGGGGCTGGGGCTGCTGGAGTCGCGGTGGAGCCCCACGGCGTGCCCCTTCTTCCTCACGCCCCCCTGCGACACGCCTGCCTCCCTCGCCTGCGGCGGCGCTCACACCCTCTTCCTCACCGGTACGCGCTCCCCTCGCCCTGCTGACGTCCTCTTTTCTGACATCGCAATGTGAAGGATTCCGAGAGATTCCGAGAGATTATTCAGAAGGTGGGCTCGTGTTTGCTACGGGACTGAACGACTTTGGGTGTCTCGGGGTAGGCTCCTCGATGCCTCATACCCTGGTACTGCTTCTTCTTGTTCATACCTCCCCGTGTCAGTCAAACAAACTTAGGCACAGTAATTCAAAGCCAGACGCTTCAGAAATACTAGTTGAGACAGATTAAACCAGTGTTTGTTATTTTCTCTCTGCGAAACCAAGTGTGCTGTAGCCTGTATGGAATATTTTTATGCGTGCCGGAGGTAAAGAAAAGCATGAAATTAAGCAGATGTTCGATTCCTCCCGTTTAAGAAATTAAACAGATTTAATCTCCAATCCATGAATTTACGGCATCTATCGACATACAATTTATGTATGTTCCAGTTTTTTTTTTGGTTCTTTTGTCTGTTTATTTATTTACCGTTGTAGCCTTGTAGGTCATTAGTCCACACATCCGTGTTCTTCCGATGACAAAGAAGTTCTTCTTTTACATGTAGGACCCTGTTGAAGTCTCTGGATTTCACGAGAAAGTTGTAAGAATTTCAGCTGGCAACCATCATTTTTGTGCTGTAACAGGTGAGGGAAAACAGTAAGGTGTAGTTATGTGCCTAGGTTTGCTTTGCCAGAAGAAGGTTAATGTATTATGTATACACTGAGAAAGAGGACACCGGAAACAGCGAAACCACCTGTTATATACTTATATTATTGTTAGTATGGCCAGGGGCATGGATGCCTGATGGAGCTCTTAGAGCATTTCGAATGAATATTCTACAGGTGTTTACAAATCTTCCTTTATGATTGTTCATAAATCTAAAGTATCAAGACTATTCTATTTCTATAAGATTATTTCGTATCAGGTACAAAACATGCTTGCTGATGTAGTTTCGAAATCATACTTGGGATATTTTTCTCATGCTATCTCCAATATTTGTTGTCAAACCTGAACATGCACATCCATAATTAGTTTTATTTGTAATCGATGGGAGGATAGATAACTCGTGTGCTGCAAAGTCATCGAGCTATTGGCATTCATGTTTGCAATTTGAGGCAGAGTATTAGAAAGTTGAATTGCTATGAGGATGATTCATCCCGCGGCTTACAATTTTGTTGTGTTATTTTGGTTTTCGGATATGTACTATTCATCTTTAGCTATGTTGAAATAAGTTTCTTGCCAATTTGCCACTATCATGTCTATGGTTTTCGGATATGTACTATTCATCTTTAGCTATCTTATTGGATATGGTGCGTTTTATGATGTCTCTTGTCAATTTGCCACTATCATTTTGGGGTTATGCATTACACATCGCTGCATTCACTTTAAATAGGGCACCATCGAAAACCGTTGGGACGACGCCATATGAACTGTGGTTTCACAAGAAGCCAAAATTGTCATTTCTTAAAGTTTGCTGATGTGATGCTTATGTCAAAAAGCTTCAGCCTAAAAAGCTAGAACCCAAAGCGAAGAAATGCGTCTTCATAGGATACCCAAAAAAGACAGTTGGGTATACCTTTTATATCAAATCCGAAGACAAAGTGTTTGTCGCTAAGAACGGAACATTTCTTCAGAAAAAGTTTCTCTCAAAAGAATTGAGTGGGAGGAAAATAGAACTTGATGAGGTTATTGAACCTTTAGTTCAACCAGAGAGTAACACAGCACAAAAAGATGTTTCTGTGGAGCCAACGACGGTTGAAGACAAAGTTAATGATGATGATCATGAAACTTCAGATTAAGTTACTATTGAACCCCGTAGGTCGACAAGGGTGCGTACTGCTCCAGAGTGGTACATCAACCCTGTCTTGGAGGTCATGTTGTTAGACAATGATGAACCTAGAAGCTATGGAGGACCGATGATGGGCCCAGATTTCGAGAAATGGTTAGAGGCCATGAAATCCAAGATGGGATCCATGTATGAAAACAAAGTATGGACTTTGGAAGTATTACCTGAAGGGTGAAAGGCCATTCATAACAAATGGATCTTTAAGAAGAAGACGGACATGGACGGTAATGTCACTATCTATAAAGCTCGACTTGTGGAAAAGGGTTTTTCAAAAGTTCATGGAGTTGACTACGATGAGACCTTCTCACCCGTAGCGATGCTTAAGTCCGTCAAAATCATGTTACCAATAGCTGCATATTTCGACTATGAAATTTGACAGATGGATGTCAAAACAGCGTTCCTTAATGTTTTCCTTGAGGAAGAGTTGTATATGATGAAACCGGAAGGGTTTGTCGATCCAGAGAATGCTGACAAAGTTTGCAAACTCTAGCAATCCATTTATGGACTGGTGCAAGCATCTCGGAGTTGGAATAAACACTTTGATGAGGTGATCAAAGCGTTTGGGTTTATACAAGTTTATGGAGAAGCATGTATTTACAAGAAAGTGAGTGGGAGCTCTATAGTGTTTCTAATATTATATGTGGATGACATATTGCTGATTGGAAACAATATAGAAATGCTGGAAAGCGTGAAGGAATATTTGAACAAGAGTTTTTCAATGAAGGACCTGGGAGAAACTGCTTTCATATTAGGCATTAAGATCTATAGATATACGTCGAGACACTTGATAGCTCTTTCACAAAGCACATACCTCGATAAAGTTTTGAAGAAGTTCAAAATTGATCAGTCCAAGAAGGGATTCTTACTTGTGTTACAAGGTGTGAAGTTGAGTAAGACTCAATGCCAATGACTGCAGAAGATAGAGAGAAGATGAGTGTCATCCCCTATGATTTAGCCATAGGATCTATCATGTATGTGATGATGTGCACAAGACCCGATTTTAGCCTTGCCATAAGTATGGCCAGAAGGTTTCAAAGTGATCCTGGAATGGAGCACTGGACGGCGGTCAAGAATATCCTTAAGTACCTGAAAAGGACTAAGGAAATGTTTCTCTTTATGGAGGTGATCAAGAGCTCTTCGTAAAGGGTTACATCGATGCAAGCTTTGACTTTGATCCGGATGACTCGATGTCACAAACCAGATACATATTTATTCTCAATGGGGGCGCGGTAAGCTGGTGCAGTTCCAAGCAGAGTGTGGTAGCCGATTCTACATGCGAAGCGGAGTACATCGCAGCCTCGGAGGCAGCGAAGGAAGATGTCTGGATGAAGGAGTTCATGACAGATCTTGGAATAGTGCCCAGTGCACTGAATCCAGTGGATCTATTCTGTGGTAACACTGGTGCCATTGCCCTAGCCAAGGAACCAAGGTTTCACAAGAGGACAAGACACATAAAGCGGTGCTTCAATTCCATCTGTGAGTACATCAAGGAGGAGGACATAAATATATGCAAAGTGCACATGGATCTGAATGTTGCAGACCCGTTGACTAAACCTCTTCCAAGGGCTAAACTTGATCAACACCAGAACTGTATGGGTGGTCAATTCATTACAATGTAAATCACATAGTGATGTGAGCTAGATTATTGACTCTAGTGTAAGTGGGAGACTGTTAGAGATATTCCCTAGAGGCAATAATAAAATGGTTATTATTATATTCCATTGTTCATGATAATTGTTTGTTATCCATGCTATAATTGTATTGACTGGAAACACATTGCATGTGTGGATACATAGACAACACTTTGTCCCTAGTGTGCCTCTAGTAGACTAGCTCGCTGATCAAAGATGGTCAAGGTTTCCTAGCCATTGACATGGGATGTCATTTGATAATGGGATCACATCATTAGGAGAATGATGAGACGGACAAGACCCAAACTATAAACGTAGCATTTAGTCGTGTCAGTTTATTGCTACAGTTTTCTGCATGTTAAGTATCTGTTCCTATGACCATGAGATCATGCAACTCACTGACACCGGAGGAGTACCTTGTGTGTATCAAACGTCGCAACGTAACTGGGTGACTATAAAGATGCTCTACAGGTATCTCCGAGGGTGTCTGTTGTGTTGGCATGGATCTATAATGGGATTTATTATTCCGTGTGACAGAAAGGAATCTTAGGGCCCACTCGGTAATACAACATCACAACAAGCCTTGCAAGCAATGTGACTAAGTGTTAGCCACGGGATATTGTATTACGGAACGGGTAAAGAGACTTGCTGGCGACGAGGTTGAACTAGGTATACAGATACCGACGATCGAATCTCGAGCAAGTAACATACCGAAGAACAAAGGGAATAGCATAAGGGATTAACTGGATCCTTGACATAGAGGTTCGGCCAATAAAGATCTTCGTAGAATATGTAGGAACCAATATGGCCATCTAGGTCCCGCTATTGGTTATTGACTGTAGAGGTGTCTCGGTCATGTCTACATAGTTCTCGAACCCGCAGGGTCTGCACTCTTAAGGTTCGGTGACTTTTCGGTAGTATAGAGTTATGTATGGTCGTTACCGAAGGTTGTTCGGAGTCCCGGATGAGAACCCGTACATCACGAGGAGTTACGTAATGGTTCGTAGGTAAAGATTGATATATAGGAAGTCCAGTTTTGGTTGCCGGAAAAGTTTTGGGCTGATCGATAGTGTACCGGGAGGGTGCCGGGGGACCATCAGGAGGAGTATTTCGACCCAAGAGGCTACATGGTCTGTGGGAGGAGGTATACTAGCCCTTAGTTGGCTTACCTAAGTCCCACAATAGGCCCATGCGGCTGGAGGAGAAGTACAAAAGGAAAAAGGTGGAAAAGGAGTTTTCCAAGTGGGAGAGAAGGAGTCCTAATCCTACTAGAATTGGAGGACTCCTCCTCCTCCTCCCACTTCGGCTGACGCAAGGGCTTGCCCCTTGAGGGCCAAGTCTCCTCCCTCCCTCCTCCTATATATACTAGAGGTTTGAGGGTTTTTTGACACAGAAAACAGCCACGTGCTACCTCTCCTCTAGTACGTAATTTCTCCTCTAGATCGGTTTCAACGGTGCTTAGGCGAAGCCCTGCTAGAATAGCTCCAGCACCATTGCCCCAACGTGATCACGCTGCCGGAGAACTCGTCTACCTCTCTACTCCCTCTTGATGGATCAAGAAGGCGAAGATCGCCATCAAGCTGCACGTGTGCTGAACGCGGAGGTGTCGTCCGTTCGGTGCTAGATCGGGACGGATCGTGATTGGATCGCGGGACGCTCGGCGATTTGGATTTCGAAGACGTTCAACTACATCAACTGTGTTTCTTAACACTTACCTCTTAGCGATCTACAAGGCTATGTAGATCCACTCTCCCTCTCGTAGATGCTCATCACCATGGATAGATCTTGTGTGTGCGTAGGAAATTTTTTGTTTTCCATGCAACGTTCCCCAACATTTATAACTCCTGTGTGGCCGTTTGAAACTAAAAGATGTGAGTCGTCGGCTTCAGCCCCCATGTAGATACTACATGGGGTGTGTTTGCCAGTGCACAATATTCCTTAGCCGATTTATCGGAACCCGAAGGCGGTAGAGTGCGGCGGACTAGGCAATCAGACTATAGTGCATTATTTCTTTCACTTAGCCGTAGGGGCACAAAAAGGACTGCGGGGGGCTAAGGACTAGCCCTCGGAGTGTTGTGATGTTCGGATGAACCGCGGCTAAGGCCAGCATCACATGGATTAACCCTTCGCACAACGAGGAATATCTTCTGACGAGGATGTAAGTATAACACTTTAGGCTCGGATTCACAGACCAGCTCTCGCATACTATGACGGTCAGTTTTCGGCTTTCTCCCCTGAGGTGCTTTACCAGCATAATCGGAAACACAATTGCAGGGGTTCTCCCTTTGCCATTTTAGCCAAACGAGCGGAACGTAAAGGGGTAAGCACAGGAGCCAGGCAACCCAACTATTGACCCAAGACATAGTTTGGAAACGATGCATATAAAGTGAACTCCAAGACGCCGAACACATGATAAAACATATGTAAGGCAATTTGTTTGTAAGCTCGACCCCCAGTATATTATCCGGTTGCGTCGTAACATATCAAACTGTGTCACGAGAAGAGGGAGAAAAAGAAAATATGTGCCAAAAAAGACAACTAGACAAAGATGTAAAATGATGCTATATATTTTTTGTTTTCTCCATAACTCTTATTACTTAGAGTGCCGGAGCAACTGCTTACAGTTATGTGAAAAAAGAGATTACATGAGTAGTTGTACCAGGGGTCTTCGATTGGTGGCTGATGAGGATATGTACCTAGGGTAGGGTCCTAGGCATGACCCACATACCCTACCTAAGGACACTACATGATAGGACTTGAAGATCAAGCATGAACTTCTGAGTGCATCCCTGGAGATGTTCAAAGTCACTCGACAGTAATCCACTCGGACACTCCCGCTCTCACTCGGCAGTCGCGTGTCACTCGGAAGACCTCACTTTCACTCGACGCCAGA
This sequence comes from Hordeum marinum, assembly GCA_022496015.1. Lineage (NCBI taxonomy): Eukaryota > Viridiplantae > Streptophyta > Magnoliopsida > Poales > Poaceae > Hordeum > Hordeum marinum. The sequence goes on from CM039677.1 coordinate 50,928,377, forward strand.
AGACCAGGAGCCATCATCAAGAGCCTAACGGGCAGACGCTGGTTCAATGGTCATTAATAGCTTTTACTACGTACGTTACCTGTACCGACAGACTTTAAACCCCATGACCAGACCCTTTGATGCGGAGCCATTATGAGGGGCAGCAAACTTTATATAAGCCGCCCCTCCCCTCCTGCAAAAGTGTTAGCAACTATTGTAATCTCCACATTCCACATGACATAAAGCTCTCGAGCACTGAGACGTAGGGATGTTACCTCCACAAGAGGGGCCTGAACTCATACATCCATGTGTACACCCTTGCCGTAGCTAGGACTCTGCCCTCTCCATTCGTACCCCTACCATCTACTGTCAGGCTCGTTCCCACGACAGTTGGTGCCCATCGTGGGGCAGGCGTCTAAGCGACTTCTGGCGAGGTTGCGATTTTCATCCTTCGACATGTCTTCCGGTGGTGTTTTTGCTCTAGGCCACGAGGTCCGTTTTGGAGCGCTCACCTTCATCGCCGACGATTCGGCATGGCTTCAGGAAGCGCCTCTCGATGTCGAGGCGCTCCCAATCCGTGGGGCCACGCACTTCCGTGCGAGTCCTTGCGGTGTGTTGTTGCGTCCGCCGTCGACTCCCTACGCATCGCCTACTCTCGCCGTTCGCGGCCGCAAGCGGTCCGACCGCTCGTGACTCCAGCGATGGATCGATCATGCAGCGGCACGTCAAGCTTCTTCGCAGGTTGCAGCACTCGAGCCTGCCGAATCCCTTCATGGCGTGTTCGAGTCGGATTCTGATCCGTCCAACGTGCCTTCCAAGTGCGGAAGTTGCAATCCCGCAGCAGAGGTCTTGATGGCGGGCTCACATCAGAGTTCACCGCCTGGCTTCGGTCGTGGAAAGCGCGAGGCTGGAGGCCCATCGAATGTGCAGCCGCGTCGTGATGAGGAGGTCGTTCATACCCCCATCATCGGCATGACTGCCGAGGCCCAAGCTTTGGAGGCCGCGCGCATTCGTCTAGAAGAGCTCTAGGCAGAGATCGACGAGCGCGCCCGCCGCGCCCCAGTTGACATCATTGACAGCTATTTTCGACTGGATCTCACAATGGCATCGAGGTATACCGAATTCCTGTGCTTAATGTTGTTGCTGCTGCTTGGATAGCAGGTTCCATTCAGCCGTCCCGGTCAAAGGCTGGTAGAGGGCTGTTGCAGATCAGAGCGTTGTTGGATGCAACACAGCGTCATAATTCAGCAGTTTCTCAGTCCCGTCACAAGATATACAACAATTCATCCAAGGCAGAGACCGTTCAGTCGGCACACAGCCCTAGATCGCCCTTGCGTTGTCGAGGCAGCGGTTTTCGTGAAAGGAAAGACAGAGATCAGCATCACCGCGAAGACCACCATCGAGTGCCCACTCCTCCGCGGAGTGGCCCATACGCTCCTCAGCACCAGGGCGACAGGCACTCCTTCGGTGATGAGCGGGAAGCGGACTTTGACGCTCGCACTTATCTTGTTCAGAAGCGGATCAACAAGAGCAAAGCCTATAGAGAGGGACTCGACAGAGATGTTCCGACTGAAAGCTCAGCTGTGGTGTCTGGTCCATAGTGTTTCAACAGAGCTATACGTTCCGCAAAGATTCCCCCCAACTTTAGAATGGCGGCGAGGATTGAAAAGTTTTCTGGTGAAACAAAACCAGAGACTTGGTTAGATGATTATCGAGTGGTTGTGCAGATTGGCGACGGAAATGACAACGTCGCAATGAAGCACTTGCCCCTCATGTTGGATGGTCTATCTCGAGCTTGGTTGAGTCGTTTGACTCCTTCCAGCATACATTGTTGGGAGGATCTTGCCCAAGTGTTTGTCCGGACCTTTGAAGGCACTTGCAAGCGCCCAGCAGGTCTCGTCGACTTACAACACTGTGTCCATAAGCCCAATGAAACCTTAAGAGACTATATTCAGCGATGGTCCACCCTGCATCATACGGTGGAGAATGTGTCGGAACACCCGGCTGTTTGTGCCTTCAAGGCCGGTGTGAGATATAGAGAGTTGTACCTGAAGTTCGGGCGCGCCGGTGACATTTCACTCGGCAAGATGATGGAAATAGCCACACGCTATGCCAATGGCGAGGAAGAATATCGCCTCCGTAGCGTCAAAGGAAAGGCAGTCGCTAACGAGTCTGGCGGCGGTACCAATCGGAAATAGAAGCGGAAGGCTGAAGACCCAGCTCCGGCAGAGGCAGCAGCACTGGCGACTCAGTCAAAGAACAAGGGCAAGGCCAAGGCTCAATATGCCCCCAAGAAGGGGAAGGGTCAGTCAGGAACTGACATTTTGGATCAGCCGTGTGTAATTCACACGAAGAAAGATGTAGAAGGCAACCTGATTCTGCCCAAGCACACGACTTGAGAGTGTCGAACCCTCATTCAGCAATTCAAGGGAGACTAGTTGAGTGGGAAATCTCCTGAAAAAGAAGATGAAGATGAAGAGAAGGAAACATTCCCGGATGCCACTCCTACACTGGTGATCTTTGCTGATGTCGAGAGCAAGAGTCGTTTGAAAGTCATCAACAAACAAATCAACATGGCCGTGCCAGACACCCCCACCTACCTCAAGTGGTCTCAATATGCTGTCACGTTTGACTAGACAGACCATCCTGCTCGTGTGGCCACTCCCGGTCGACAGGCTCTGGTAGTTGATCCGGTGGTGCAGGGGACTCGACTCAGAAAGGTTCTCATGGACGGAGACAGTGGCCTAAACATTCTGTATGCGGATACCCTAAAAGGCATGGGCATTCCGATGTCCCGTCTGAGCGAGAGCAACATGCATTTTCATGGGGTCATCCCAGGAAAGAAGGCCAAGTCACTCGTCCAGATAGCATTGGACGTGGCGTTCGGAGATAGCAAAAAATTCCGAAAAGAAAAATTGACATTTGAAGTCGTGGATTTCAAGAGTGCTTATCATGCCATCTTGGGTCGTCCCGCTTATGCACGTTTCATGGCCCGACCATGTTACGTGTATCTCAAGTTGAAAATGCTAGGACCTAAGGGCGTGATCACAGTCACTGGCAATCGACAACGGGCTGAAGAATGTCTCCAGCAAGGATCCAAGATCACTGATCAACAGATGGCCATGGTCGAGCTGGAGGAGTACAAGAAAACCGCTCACACTGTTGATTTGCTCCGCGCGAAAAAAACCTGCTTCCAAGTCGGCATTTCAGTCGACAGGGGAAGTGAAGAAGGTGCACATCCATCCGACGGATCCAACTGCTGCCCCGACCAATATCTCAACAACACTCGACAGTAAATAGGAAGCCGAGCTCATCCAGTTCCTCCATGAGAGCTGAGATATCTTTGCATGGAAGCCTGCTGACATGCCGGGGATTCCCAGCGAGCTGGCTAAGCACCATCTGTGAGTGGATACGAAAGCCAAGCCCGTCAAGGAGCATTTGCATCGATCCACGGCGGAGAAGCGCAAGGCAATCGGCGAAGAAGTGGCCCGTCTCTTGCAAGCCAAGTTCATTCGGGAGATTTATCACTCTGAGTGGCTCTCGAATGTTGTGATCGTGCCCAAGAAAGATAAGTCATTACGCGCGTGCATTGACTTCAAACATCTCAATAAGGTGTGTCTGAAAGACCATTTTCCGCTCCCCCACATAGATCAAATTGTTGACTCGACAGCGGGGTGTGAGCGATTATCGTTTTTGGATGCTTATTCTGGGTACCATCAGATCCGTCTGTTTGGCCTAGATGAAATAAAAACAGCCTTCATCACCCCGTTTGGGTGCTTTTGCTACATCACCATGCCTTTTTGTCTTAAAAATGCTGGCGCTACTTTTGTGCGCATGATTTAGAAATGTTTACTCGACCAGATCCCTCGGAATGTCGAGGCGTACATGGACGATATAGTGGTCAAGTCCCGCAAAGGTTCCGACCTGTTGGCTGACTTGGCCGAGACATTCGCCAATCTGAGGCGATTCGACATAAAGTTGAATCCGGCTAAATTTACCTTCGGTGTCCCTAGCGGCAAGTTGCTCGGTTTTCTTGTTTCCAAGCGAGAAATTGATGTCAATCCCGACAAGATCAGCGCCATTACCCGTATGAAGACTCCCATGCGAGTGCACGACGTTCAGAAGCTCACAGGTTGCTTGGTAGCATTGAGTCGATTCATTTCTCGTCTCGGTGAGAAGGCTCTACCATTGTACCAGTTAATGAAGAAGTCTGACACATTTGATTGGACTCCTGAAGCCGAAGCAGCGTTTGTTGAGTTCAAAGCCCTGCTCTCCACCCAGCCGGTGCTTGCCGCTCCCGCCAGCAAAGAGCCCTTGCTCCCGTACATCGCGGCCACAAATCAGGTCGTTGGTACAGTGCTGATTGTCGAGCGAGAAGAGGATGGAAAAGCTTATAAAGTCCAGCATCCAGTTTATTATGTGTCGAAAGTACTGCCCCCCTCAAAGCAAAGATACCCACACTATCAGAAGCTGCTATCTGGTATTTACCTGTCGGCGAAGAAGGTGGCACATTATTTCCAAGACCATTCGATCACAGTCGTCAGTGATGCTCCTTTATCCGAGATTTTCAATAATCGCGACGCATCAGGTCGAGTGGCCAAATGGGCAATTGAGCTTGGACACTTTGACATCAAATTCGAGGCCAAGAAGGCAATCAAGTCCCAAGCATTGGCAGATTTCATGGCCGAGTGGATCGAACTGCAACAGCCCATCCAAGTTCACTCGACGCATTGGACAATGTTCTTCGACGGCTCCAAAATGTTGAATGGGTCCGATGCTGGTGTTGTTTTGATATCCCCCAGAGGCGACAAGCTTAGCTATGTCTTGCAAATTCACTTTGATTCCTCCAACAATGAGGGAGAGTATGAAGCACTTTTGCATGGGTTGCGCATGGCTATCTCACTCGGCGTCAAGCGCCTGATGGTTTATGGCGACTCAGATTTGGTGGTGAATCAAGTGATGAAGGAGTGGGATGTTAGAAACCCCGCTATGACTGGATACTGCAATGCAGTCCGGAAGCTGGAGAAGAAATTTGAAGGTCAGGAACTTCACCATGCTCCTCGACTGAAAAATCAAGCAGCTGATGAGCTGTCCAAGATTGGTTCTACTCGACGGCCCGTCCCCAGCAGAGTGTTGCTGGAGCATTTGCATACTCCTTCAATTCAAGAGGATCCCTTCACTGAAGAGCACCCACAAGCTTTAAGCTAATCTGACTCGACCGAAGTTGATGTTCCTGCTATAATTGACCTAGTCATGGAGGTGCTAGTTATCATTCCCGACTGGACTGTGCCATACATTGCCTGTATCCTCAGATAAGAGCTCCCTGAAGATGAAGCAGAGGATCGACAGATTGTGCACACGTCCAAGGCTTTCGTTGTGATGGGAGATCAGCTGTTCAGAGAGAGTGTGACTGGTGTCACCCAGCGCTGCATTTCCCCCGAAGAAGGTCGAATGATTCTAGACGAAATCCACTCGGGAACTTGCGGGCACCATTCATCTTCAAGGGTGATCGTCACTAAAGCATACTGAGCTGGTTTTTACTGGCCACGAGCTAATGAGATGGCTAAGGATATTGTTGATCACTGCGAGGGCTACCAGTTCTATGCAAATCTATCACACAAGCCAGCGTCTGCTCTGAAGACAATTCCACTCGCCTGGCCGTTTGCAGTTTGGGAACTCGACATGGTTGGTCCCTTCTGACCCGGAAAAGGAGGATTCACCCACCTGTTGGTAGCAGTCGAAAAATTCACCAAGTGGATTGAAGCCAAACCCATCAAGAAGCTGAATTCCCGCACGGCGATCACATTCATGAGGGAGATCATTATCCGATATGGTATCCCGCATAGCATCATCACGGACAACAACACTAATTTTGACTCGGAAGAATTCAGGAGATTCTGTAACTCCCAAGGCACCCGAGTGGATTACGCTTTCGTTGCACATCCTCAAACCAATGGGCAAGTTGAGCGGGCTAATGGTCTCATTCTGTAAGGTCTGAAGCCTCGTCTCATGTGCGGTTTGGATCATACTGCTGGTGCGTGGGTAACAGAGTTGCCATCTGTTTTGTGGGGGTTGAGGACAACACCTAATCGATCGACTGGACGAACCCCTTTCTTCCTTGTCTATGGCGCAGAAGCTATACTGCCGAGTGACTTGGCGCACAATTCTCCCCGAGTGGAGCTATATTCTGAGGCTGAAGCTGAACAGGCCAGACAGGATGGGGTAGATCTTCTAGAGGAAGAGCGTGAGATGGCTCTAATCTGGACTATAGCCTATCAGCAAGACCTACGGCGTTTCCATGCAAGGAATGTCAGAAGCCGAGCATTCCACAAGGGGGATTTGGTGCTTCGAGTGAATCAGCACCGAGCTCACAAGCTTGCTCCTACATGGGAAGGCCCTTTTGTTGTCACTAAGGTGCTAAACAATGGAGCCTATCACTTATATAATCTCATGAAGCAGATGGATGAGCCACGAGCCTGGAATGCAGACCTGCTTCGACGATTTTACACTTAGACAAGAGTTTTCTGATGTAATAAGAGTACTTCATCAATGCAATTCGTGTTTCTACAATTAACACTTCATCGATTCCATCAGCGCAGTTACATTCTTGGGAATACTCCGAGTAACAAGCAATCCTCACACTCGGCGGCTTAGCTGCGAAACATGTTTTGCCTAAGTTAAAAACCCTGTCGGGTGGATAGCAGTCCATTCACTCGATGACCTATTTGCGAATCCGTCTTCGCTTGGGTCAAAAAACTCGTCGAGTGGATGGTAATATGTTCATTCAACAACTTAGCTGCGAATCTACATTCACCCAAGTTCGAAAATACTTCAAGTGAAGAGCAATCCTCACACTCGGGGGCTTAGCTACGAAACATGTTTCGCCTAAGTTCAAAAACCCTGTCGGGTGGATAGCAGTCCATCCACTCGACGGCCTATTTGCGAATCTGTCTTCACTTAGGTTCAAAAAAAACCTCATCAAGATGATGGTAATCTATTCACTCGACAACTTAGATGCAAATCGACATTTGCCTAAGTTCAAAAATACTCCGAATGATGAGCGATCCTCACACTCGGGGGCTTAGCTACGAAACACGTTTCGCCTAAGTTAAAAGCCCTGTCGAGTAGATGGTAATCCATTCACTCGACAACTTAGATGCGAATCAACATTCACCTAAGTTCAAAATACTCCGAGTGATGAGCAATCCTCACACCCGGGGGCTTAACTGCGAACGCGCTTCGCCTAAGTTAAAAACAAACTCAATCGAACAGACGATTGAAAGCAAAATACGAACAAAATCCAAAGGGTAAACCACGGATAAACATTTCGTACGAAAGCAAATGTGCTTAGGCCTAAGGCCTGAATGAAGTTTTTAAAGATACATATCCACTCGGCATACCGAGGCAAATTTAATTGTTTCTTTCAAAGACAAGTTTTTTCAAGCAGGTGATGGACTGGCAGGCTCGACGAAGGTGTCTAGGTCAATGCCATCGGCGATTCTGGTGGCCGCTTCGATGAAGGTCTCCATGAAATCTTCAAACTGGAGTTTCTTCGTGTTGACCACCTGAAGCTCCTTCAGCCTCTCCTCCTTCACGTCCCTGCAATGGATCCTGACGAGTGACAACGCCACGTCAACCCCACAACAAGCGGAAGATTTCTTCTAGGCCTGCACTCAACTTGGAAGTTCGTCCAAGCGAGCCATCATAGCATTGAGGTCAAGCTGGAGGGTGTCCTCGGGCCATAGCTCTTTGTTGATCCTCTCTGTTGCAGACTTCAGTCGGACAAGGTATGACTGGACGCCCTGGAGCCAGAAATTGAGTCGGAGCATGTTCATGGCCACCGTGTATGCGATAGGAGACTTGGTGGGATCCAGATTGGGTTCAACCTCCTCTGTCTCCTTCTCAAAGTCTTGGCAGAATTCTGTTGAAGAATGGGGAACGGGAGGAGAATCGGTGAACTGCAACCCTCAAGGATTTTACAAAGCTCGGTCGACAAAAATACTTATCGTCAAGTAGAATATACATCTTCCTCGAGAACTCACCCAAATGCTTCTCCAGGCCATTGCTCCTCTTGTTCAGCTGCTCGGCCCTCTTGACGAGGTCCGCGCGCTCCTGCTTGAGTTTGGTGTTCTCCTCTTCCAGCTTCTGGGCGGCCGCCAGCTTCTGATCTACAGCTTCGGTTTTGTCCCTAGCCACCCGTTGGGCGTCGGCGAGTGCTTTGTCCTTCTCCTCCAGTGCCTTCTTCATGGAATCTAAAGAAACAACATTGTTGAGTCGCGCTTGGAGTCGACGGTTTTCATTGCGCACGTCTGTTCGAGTGAGAGCACTCGGTTCAAAACGCGAAGAGTGAAAATGGAAATGCTGACAATCGACAGTAATGACCTCCCACAGACTTTAGCTCAGCACATGCTCGCTCCAGGGCGTTGTTGGCAACCGCGAGGTCCACCTGCAACTGGTTCCTCTCCTCTTCCATCTTCTTGTACTGCGTACCAAGTTGGCAAGCCGTCTGGAATCAACAAAAGACAGAAGTTCAATCAACAAGTGGTTCCTGGACAGTCGACTGAGTTATTAAAAACGGCGAATGACCATCTTGAAAGAATTCCAGCAAAAAATCCACTCAACATGTCGAGTGGTCCTGGCGCTCCGCGTGCCGTAAACAAATTTAAAGCTTTCTATAAAGACCCCTGCCGATGCAAGCATTCGACAGTGGTCTCGGGGACTACACCCAGTGGGTGCGCTAAGAGTGCCCCCACTAAGACGGTTAACTCTCGATCCGTCGAGTAACTCATCAGAAGATACACTCGACATGTCGAGTGACACTAGTACCACGTGTACGATAATAAACTCTAAAGACCCCTGTCGATGCAAACACTCGACAGCGGTCTCGAGGACTACACCCAGTGGGTGAGCTAAGAGCGCCCCCACGGAGATGGTTAGCTCTCGATCCGTCGAGTAACTCGTCAGAAACTACACTCGACATGTCAAGTGACATCAGTACCACGCGTACTACCAATCCCAATCCTAGTCCACTACAATCCCAATCCTACATTCTACGGCAATCACCCAGTGGGTGTACGGCAGCCAAGAGAAGACAAGAATTCAATCAACAATGGACTTACAATCAAACTTACTCGGACATTGGTGCGGAGGGTTCCGCTAACGTCAAAAGCCAGTTTGCTGGCCTCGTACGCCTCCTTGGCCCTCAGCATGAGCTGCTCCGCCTGGATCATGGCTTCCTTTGCAGCTCCGGTTTGATCTTCCGGGGTGCGATGCAGAGAGAAGGCCATCACAGGTGGGGTCGGCATGGTCGCAGTAGCAGCTGAGGCAGTCTGAGGGGGCCCGGTCGGAGTCAACGCCACAATAGTCGAGACGGTTGGAGGGGCATGTGACAGAGGTACTGTAGGTTCAGCCCGGGGTTGTGTCGAGGCACCTCCCCCTGGGAAGACTCTGCAGTCGACCGCTCAAGTGCTTGCGCCGATGACGCTCCAACGATGCGAGGGCGCGAAGTGGCCAGTCGCTCCTCATCGTCCTCCACCTGAATGACCTCTGCAATGAAAACCGACAGTGTTAACATCGGCATATGTCGAGTCCCATTTGGACAAACCAACAACTAACTAACCTCTATGAGAAGTGGCCGTGTCAGTAGTGTCAACATCCATTGCATCCCCTCCATCTCGATGAGGCGAAGACACAAATGTAGCAGCTCTGACGAATTAAGTGGCATTCGGTCAAATACAATTCCGGACTTCAGTCGACAGAAAAAGTACGGAAATAAATACTTACTGGAGACGACATGCATGGCCACCCTCATGCGAGGCAGTGCCTTGCGAGGCTTGATGACGGCTGGCTTGGGATGCTTGGCCAGTTTCTCGCTCGGCTCGGCGGTCGAGGGGCGGCTGCGCTTCAGATTCCTCTCGCCGGGGCCCGGAGCCCTGTCCTCAATAGCCGATGGGTCTTGGCGGGACTTGGTGCGACTTTCGCGACGGGGAGGTGACTCGACGTCTTCCTCCTCATCAGAGTCGTCATATTCTTCCTCAGAGTCGGAAGAACCATCGCCGTCCACGCTACCGCCCTCGCTTGCCACGCCGTCTTCAACATGGTTCCCGTTGGGAACGGGCGAGTGCATGTGCGTCCATTCCTACATGATTCAAGCAAAGAAGTCAGTTCAATATATCACTCGACAGTACAATACATCAGTCAACATCACACAACTCACCAAGTTCTTCGGCGGGTTCTCGGCCGAGAACGGCAAGATCCTCTTGGCTCCCAAGGGGTTGTCGAAGGCCACGGTGATGCTACGAAGCCACTTCTCGACAGTTCTCTGAGGAACTTCCTCAGGATGCGCTCTTGTCGAGTCCTCGGGGCCCGTGTAATGCCACATGGTATGGTCCCTGGCTTGGAGCGGCTGGATGTGTCGACCTAGAAACGTCTCCAACAGATCCATGCCGGTCACCCCGCCCCGGATTAGTTGCACCATCGCTTCTACCAAGATGCCCACTTGGACGTGCTCCGCTTCAGTCACCTTTAGGGACTTGGGGTCAGCCGGACGGTCGGGTGTATAGGGAGGAAGGCCAGTCGACATATTTGGTGAGGCTGCATCCTTGCAGTAAAACCAGGTCGACTGCCAACCCCTTACAGATTCTGGGAAGGTCATGGCAGGGAAGGAGCTACGAGCTCTTTTCTGAACTCCTAACCCTCCGCACAGCTGGAGTACATGGGTCTTCCCGTCAGCAGGGAGGGCTTTCTTCATGGTCTAAGATCTGACCGTGAAGAGGTGTTTGAACAGCCCCCAATAGGGAGGACAGCCCAGGAAACATTCGCACAGAGTGACGAATGCAGACAGATAAGTTATGGTGTTGGGAGAGAGGTGGTGCAGTTGGGCATCGAAAAAATTCAAGAAGCCCCTAAAGAACGGGTGGAGTGGTAGAGAGAAACCTCGCTCAACATGGGAGAGAAGGAGGACCCGCTCCTCATCGCGTGGCTCCGGCTCACGCTCCTCCCCCGGCAGCCTCCAAGCGCCGTCCGCCATGAGCCCGTCGGAGACGAGGCTCTCCATGTCTTCGCGCGTGACGATAGAGGGGAGCCAATCCCCCTGCATCCAGCCCGACGACGTGGTGAATCTGGCGGTCGAGGGCTTCCTGCCCTTGAGCTCCACCGCCCCCCTCTTAGCGCGCTCCAACTTCTCCGTTGGGCTCTTCATCTCCGACGCGGCGGCTTTCGTCGAGGGAGATCGGAGTTAGGCACTGAGAACGGAGGAAGTGAAGGAAAAGAGAGAAAGAACTGGCGGAGGTACTGTGCGAACCACGGCGCTGACGGCTTTATACGCTATCGAGTGTCTCACTGACCAGTGGACCCGCGAGGTTACCGCGCACGCCAACCGCTGACAACGCCCGGTATGTGGCGATACGACCGGCATGAAAATCGAGGCTTCACGCCTCCACTTGCCCTGATCATGGTGTAATCATCACGTGGGCACGTGCGCTTCCCAAATTTTTGGATCTCGTAAATTCTGGGTCTGTCAGACCGGCCCGTCGCCTCCCAAGATGCTGCCAGCTCACTCGGACCAAAGCGAATGCTGAACATCCGGACACTTTTAAGGCTGAATGGATCCGAGCGAGCGGAGAAGAATTCAATCGACACAAGTTTCGTCGAAGCCCCGAATATCATTCGGGAGATTTTGCATGTTGATCCTGAATGAATGCTAATGCTCAGAGTTCAATCGACATAAGTTTCATGGAAATCCCAAGTATCATTCGGAGGATCTAATGCACTAACTCAAGGTCTATGTAGATACCTCCTTCCACCACTGAAACCCTGATCCATTTGGGGGCTAATGATGAGGATATGTACCTAGGGTAGGGTCCTAGGCATGACCCACATACCCTACCTAAGGACACTACATGAGAGGACTTGAAGATCAAGCATAAACTTCCGAGTGGATCCCTGGAGACGTTCAAAGTCACTCGACAGTAATCCACTCAGAGACTCCCGCTCTCACTCGGCAGTCGCGTGTCACTCGAAAGACCTCGCTTTCACTCGACGCCACAAGACCAAGAGCCATCATCAAGAGCCTAACGGGTAGACGCTGGTTCAATGGTCATTAATAGCTTTTACTACGTACGTTACCTATAACGGCAGACTTTAAACCCCATGACCAGACCCTTTGATGCGGAGTCATTATGAGGGGCAGCGAACTCTATATAAGCCGCCCCTCCCCTCCTGCACAAGGGTTAGCAACTATTGTAATCTCCACATTCCACACGACATAAAGCTTCCGAGCACTGAGACGTAGGGATGTTACCTCCACGAGAGAGGCTTGTACTCATACCCGTGTGTACACCCTCACCGTAGCTAGGACTCTGCCCTCTCCATTCGTACCCCTACCATCTACCGTCAGGCTCGTTCCCACGACAGTGGCCTTATGTCCTCAATGTGCCCTGTTGCTAGTTTACTCCTGATATTTGGTTGTTTGGCGAATGGATCTTGCAAACAAGGTCTTGAAAAGTCACCGAATTATGAATAAGCTTTACGCCCTTGGTGGGCCCTTCAATGGTCCCTGCATTGTGTCCGAAGACGTATTGAATGGTAGTAGTCTGGTCCAGCCGGACTCCCGCCTTTGTTTCCACACCGCAGCCCATGGAATTTTAAGTGTGAAGTTGTGCCTTCTTGGCACGTACTTCGCTGGTCCTGGGGGCGTGCGATGGGGAGAGAGTCCCTATTCGAGGGGAGAGTAAGGCTCTAGGAGTTCGGCTTGCAACCGAGCTCGCTTCCCGACCTTGCCTGCCTTTACAGCAGATGCCGGAACTTGCCGCTCATGTTTGTAACTAAATTCGACCGCCAGGACCAACACATGTTCCTCGACTCGTAAAGATCGCTCTATATTGCCGTTAACAGTGATGAACCCTTTGGGGCCAGGCATCTTGAGCTTGAGGTATGTGTAATGCGGGACGTCTTTGAAACCGATATGAGCTTTCATTGAGAGTTCCTCGTGTCATGCACATCAAGAAACCGTTGTCAAATGACAACTCATGTCTATGGTCAGGTAACCTTGACCATCTTTGATCAACGAGCTAGTCTAGTAGAGGCTTACTAGGGACTCTTTGTTATCTATGTATCCACACATGTATTTGAGTTTCCAATCAATACAATTATAGCATGGATAATAAACGATTATTATGAACAAGGAAATATGATAATAACTAACTTATTATTGCCTCTAGGGCATATTTCCAACGTTGGATACTGTTTGATGGGCGCGTGTAGGAGGCTGGCATTGTCCTTTCGTCCTGGTGGCATCGATGAAAGAAGGGTATGGCAAGACCAGAGCATTGATTTTTCCTGAAAATGGGATTGCGAAAGAAGGTGGCAATAGATTCTATAGCGTGCGCATGTTGTGCATGTCGAGGGTTTGGTAGACAGGTTGGTACTCCTTGCTAGCTGGCAGGTGGCCTGGTAGGTCACCAGATTTCTTGATGTGCATGACACGAGGTCAAGACACATTATCAATCTTGTAGGTAGGGAGACAATTTTTGCCAAGAAGGTGGCTTTGGGCTGATGTATAGATTTTTTTTTGTAAGACCTTGTTGAATAATGCGATAACGATGGTTGTGTACATCGTTCCATGCAGAGATCAGAGATAATCCTTCTTTTCAAGAAAATGTAAATAAAATCATAAATAGATCGAAAAAGGATCCAAAATAAACTTACATAGTACTACTGGTTTTAAATAGAAGGTCACTATTAAAAATATAATCGACATTCGTATGAGGCCATTATCCCTACCTAAGAAGAGTTGATTAGATTTTTACATGGTACGATGATGTTTATTAATGCAAAGTTGCATTTAGTCACACGGAAAAATGCATCACATGGAACAAGTTTATTTAGCCCAGAACACGAGAGGTTTTCCACATAAACTCGTGCTGAAACAAAGATATGACGGTCGAAAATGATTCCAAAGGAAAATCCAACGACCAAAATCACTAAAGACATAAGAGTGCTCAGATTAGATGAATTTTTACTGTCCTAAGTTAGCCATGCTATTTTTTAGTGGTAAAAGTTTGTGGGTGGCGGGCCGGACGAAGCTGCCTTATCTCTTCGCAGAACGCATGCGTCGTATGGATCCATTGCCCCCCCCCCCCCCGGTTGCTCCACGTAGCACCGGCCCACACCGCTTTGCCACACGCTACCTTATCTCTTCGCGGAAGATATTTCTTGTCCACTCCTTTCTTTCATCCTTGCTCACGATGCATCTCCTTCTCATCTCTTTCTCACGTGTCTTCCTCTCCATCAATACCTTCGGGCTCCCCCACCTATTGTAGATGCAACCATCAGCAATGGCGACCACCAGCACTCTTGTGCGGAGACATGCACTGGATGACAGTGGTGGGATCTGCAGACCCGGGGCGGTGGAGCTGCAACTGCGACGATGTGGAATTGCAACCTCAGGGTTGTGGAGCTACAACTCGCGATGGGTGTGCTGCCTGATGCTGGGACCGACAACTACACGGTGTTGGGATTGCAGCCACAACGTTTGGGGGTGACGACATCAATTGCTGCAACGAGCACCCACCGGAGCTGGAGAATTGTGGCGACAAGTGCTGGAAAGCTACAGCAATCGGCGCTCAGGGGCGTTTGAACCACGGCGACAAGTGCTGGATATCCGGCGAGTTCTTTCTTTGCGGGAAGCAACACCAGTTTTTATTACAACCATCTTTTTATTTTTATTTTTGCTGGAATCAGCCTTTTTTTCTACCACATTTCTGTTCTGATGGAACCAGCGCTGCCGATTTTTCTACCACCATGTTTGGTTTTTACTCGAACCAGCTCAAATTTTTGCTACCATGTTTTTGTTTTGATAGAAGGAGTGTACCAATTTTGCTACCACCATGTGTTGGGTTTTGATGGAACAAACCAAAACATTTGTGACCATGTTTTCTATTTGGTGAAACAGATGTATAACTTTTTGGCTACAACTGTTTTGAGTTTTGCTATTGTTGGTGCTGTCAATTGCTACATCTTTTTTCATGACGCATCGAGACCCATGACTATGTGTTTTTTTGCTGCAACCATTGTCGTTTTTGCTACTACAGCGTTCACCGGTTGATACATATGTTATCTGTTTTTGCTACTACCATGGATGCACAACCAACGGATTTTTTTGTGCGTTTGACAGCGGCGAAGCCTTGGCGGTGAGATTGGACGCTGCCGAGCGTCGGGGGCGAGACAAATGGCATGGGAAGGAATTCGCGCCGTGCGACACGTAGGAGAGAGGGGTGGCCGCCATGTTTCTCTCAGGGGAGGGGATTGAAACAAATCGTAGGGGTTATAAGCAAACGAATCGAAGGGCTGCGCGGTGACCAGCCGAAATTTGGGTCGGTCGACCGACGCCTATCACTGTCCTTTCTTAGTTGGCTTTGTATTTCTGGTATCTGAAAAGTAGGATAGCGGCTTTTTTATTCAAAAATGGAGTGAGTATGTTCTTTTTGTTAATCAGAAGAAAGAAGGAAGAAATGACAAAGTGGTATATAGAAGAATTTGTACTGCACATTCTAGTGATGCTTGTCGACTGAATTACAAAAAACCACCACGTTGATGCCGATGTTTGCAGAAAACACTGGTTTACGAATTTGGGTACTGATTCTCAGACTAATTTGTTGTTGTAGAAAACACCGATCGATCGCTTTGGGCATTTTAACTGCGATTATGACATGCGGGCCTCCCATTTGATGGCGTGGCGTAATGATTCCCCATAGACGGTGTTAGACTGTTCTTTCTTGGAAAACCCTCCCTCGCAAAAACATCTCCCTCCCCTACGCCGATTCAGATCGAGATCTTCCATTCCTGAAGTACGCCAAAGAGAAGAGGTGCAACCTTGACAACCGCGAGCTCCGGCAGCCGCCCTTTGACTACTCTTATCCTTCTACTCTATCTCTCTCTAAAATTATTGTCAGCCTTGGGGTTGGGGAGTCCTGCGACGCCGCGCTCGTAGATCCCACGCCACTGGCTGTCCTCCCGCTGGATTTCCTGCATGCCACCTTTGGCTGCTCTAGGCCAGCGCCCACTTCATGGCCGCCGCCACCACCGCATTAGTGTTGGTGCAGCTCACCGGCCCATCAGCATGATGCTGATGCAGATCGTGCTAGCTGAGGAAGCGATGTGGAGGAGATGAGTGCTACTTCCTGAGTTTGTGTTGGTTTTTTACTATTAGAAAAAATCCTATTAGTAGCGTTCGAAATATGCATAGTTTGTGTTGGTTTTTCACTACTAAAAAAAATCCTATTAGTAGCGTTCGAAATATGCATAGTAGTAGGGTTGGGTCCAACGCTACTGTTATTGCGCTACAACTAAGTTTTAGCAGTAGCGTTGGCCTGGCAAGCACTACTACTATGTGTTGTTAACCGTAGTGCTTGTCAGACCATTGCTACTGCTAACTATCTGTAGCGTTTGAACGAACGAAGCGCTGTTGCTAATCCAGCACTGCTATTAGATGATTTCCAACGCTACTGCTAGTATTCCTGCTTTCATAGATTTACACCCTCTACGTATTTGTGATGTATTTATACAGGATCTGTACAGTAGTTTCATCAGATCATACTAAACATACACTATTATCATCATATCATAGACATACAGTACTCTCGTCATACCATCATCATCATTCAACACATCATCACATCTCGAAAATAGCGATACACAATAGTGATCATGTCATGTCTCGAATAAGTGCAAATACATGGTCATGACACAAACACAAGTTTTCATCATCTCTATCTAAACCATGATGTAGAGGAGAAAAGCGATCACCATGAGCAAGAGCGCGACTATGTAGTACTTGAGGCACCGGCGGTCCCGCCCCCGCTCATGCCGGAGTGTCCACCTCAAGTAACTACTTTCCGCTTCGGCTCTGCTGTCAAACCCTCTGTGGCTAGCACCCGGGTACCTGTACACCTGGGCCCGAGCATGTGGCCAGTGGTCGTAGACTTCTGGAACTCTTCCAACGAACACGACGTGACAGTCCTTCGCCATCTCTGATTTATGTACCTGCATCGACAGTTGATCAATTGAACGATAATATGCAACATAATGTACTTAAAAAAACAAAGAGGCATAATTAGCAAAATACAGACAACTTAGAGTAAACATAAGTGACGAAGTTCATCATATATACCCAAACTAATTAACTAGCAAGAGCGATCAGTCCTCCATGTCGGTGGTCCAATCTTCATAGTCAGGGATGAAGCACCCGAGCTTCGTGAAAGGCTTAAGGTCCAGACGCCGAGCTTTCGGCTGGCTTTTGGTGCTGCTCTTTCTGCAAAAGGGACATGGATGGTTTACTAATGTGACAAAACTTGTAGTCGAACTGATTGGAAGCTAATATGATAATGTGTTAATATAACAATTACCAGAAGTCTCATGAACTCCCACGTGTTCGGGTCCATGCAAAAGATCTTGTTGACTTTGTCCCACTTGTATTGGGCCCTGATCCAGTCATGCTCCAGCGGGTCGGTGAACTCCACCAAGGTGTCTGGGATTCTGTGACTTTCACGTTCGGTGTCCTCCTTGGCCCATACGTGCCTCTTCCCCTCGTAACCACGGCTTCCAAGGCGGTGGGGAGGCGTGTTTCTGGCCTGGAGCTCCTTCATTTTCTCCGACCTTGCCTTAAATTCTTCTTTACCGTAATTCTCCTTGAATTTTTCAAAGTCCTCTTTCGTTATTGACGGATTATCAGCATGAATCTTGGACCACGGTTCATTCTTCGCAATCGCTTTTTTCACCCGAACTTTCTAGGAGGACAAGTCGTTGGTGAACGTCACCATTGCCTTGGCATTTATCTTTGTCATGACGACGTCGTCCCACGGGTCTTTAAATGTGCTTTCATCCCGATCGGGGAATAGGAACCTATTGTGCAACTTCTTTAGGAGCATGTGCTCCATATGTGGTATCTTCTTCAACAAAACGTCATTGGTGTTCGCGGTTTCCCTAAGGATGCATCCTAGTTGATTACCCCAGCACGAGCGCCCTTCCTTCGGCGCCATTGGCTCTAACTTCTTGGGGTGCATCTCCATGACCACAATTTTTCCAATGCCGAGCTCGTTTGGTTTTCGTGACCTCTTCCTCTTGGGTGCTTTACCGGCTACGACAGCATCGTTGCCGGTCTCGGGGGTGGTGTCGGTGTCAGTGCCAGTGTCGGTGTCAGGGTTGGTGCCACTACCACCACCATGCAACCCCATCTGGTGTTCGTCTAGGTAATCAAAATAGTGATATGCTGTCTCGTGGGGGTCTACTACGAGGCGAGCAGAACCCCCGGCTTCGACGTCAGTAGACATGTTTCCTATTCAATAATTGTAAATAAAAGATATAATAAAGAGAAAAAAGGGCCTATATATATTTGGTCGGAATGTTGATTCATTCCCCTTCCGGCAAATCCCGGGTACTCCATATGTCCTAATTTCTAGCACAAGTTGCGCCTAAAATTTTCGGCATGACCTTTGCTAAAAAGTGGACACATGGAGCACCTGAAATTTGCCAAATGGAAATGAATCAACATTCTGGCAAAACATAGGCCACTCGGATATTTCTCCAAAACATGGTTGCCTCATTAGTATAGTGATTTACATGCTTGAACTTACAAGATAAAAACAAGATACCATGGCTTCATTGATAGTGAGTTTCTGTTCACTCCATTTTTTATGGGAAAACTCCTAAAAGGGGCAATACACATCTAGGAGAAAATCCTAATCTATAGCAACAAGTTTGATTCCAAGAAAAAAATAAAATAAAAAGGTGAAAGTTCATAAGAGCATACACATGCTTGTTATCGTAAGCCCGTTGCTGCACCTGTCTTCATGTGTTTGTTTATGAAAGGAAAACTAGAAAATGCAAATAGCAACAATTGCTTTAACTAAAATAAATAAATACCTAGAATTCTTTTAACTACATCGAAAACACCTAAAATACCTACAACCAACATTCAAATACCTAGAACCAACATTCAAATAACTAGGTTTTTTTAACTAGGATTCATACCACCTAATTAACTAGGGTTCATAACCTACATTCAAATAACTACTCTAAGAACCTACATTATTCTAAGAACCAACATTTTTTAACTAGGGTTCATACGACTCTAATTAACTAGGGTTCATAATCTACATCACAACTACTCATCACAATCAATCCATCCATCAGTCTACATTCAAATAATTTACATTCTAAATAATAGAGAGAGAAGGGATATAAGGAGGGAGGGAGGGAGGCAGAAGGGAGGGAGGAGGGAGGGAGGGAGGAGGAGGGAGGAGGAGGGGGGAGGAGGGAGTAGGCTACCTCGCTCTTTGGCGGCCGATGGCGGCGGTGGTGCGGGCGGCGGTTGGCGACGGCGGTGGTGGTGCTGGCGGCGGCGGTTGGCGACGGTGGAGGAGGGAGGAGGAGGCCGGAGGAGGCCGGCATCGAGGCCGACGGCGGCGCGGGCGACGACAGCGTAGGGAGAGGAGAGGTGGGAGTGGGGAGATAATGGGAACTGGCGAAGTTTTGAGCCCACATGGCCGGGGGTTAACCCCAAATAGCAGTAGCGCTGGTTTAGGAACCAGCGCTATAGCTAAGGTAGCTATAGCGCTTGTTCCTAAACCAGCGCTACTGCTATGGGGGAGCCCGCGTGGGGGTTAACCCCAAATAGCAGTAGCGCTAGTTTAGGAACCAGCGCCATAGCTAAGGTAGCTATAGCGCTTGTTCCTAAACGAGCGCTACTGCTAAATATTCCAATTTTATTTTTTTTAATTATTTTTCCTTTTCTAGTTTTTAGTTTTCTTTTCTTTTATTATTTTCCTTTTCTTTTCTGTTTACTTTTCTTTTCTTTTGTATTGCTTTCTCCCTTTTGTTTTTGTTTTTTTGTTTTTCTCCCGACGACGGCGTCACCCTCTCGCACACTGCGCGAATATTATCACCGGAACCATGCATGTGGTGGTAACATATCAGTTGACCGATAATGGTTACTTAAGTGCGTACACAAAGTAGATACATATATATAAATGATGGTTTCTGATCAGCTGCGTCGACGACGTTTCACATTGAGATTCTTCCCTTTCTTGTTCGTTGCCGAGTAATTGAGCCCCTCCTTGTGACTTTTCCGGAGCCATGGAGTACGATCTTTCTTAGGTAATGTAGTATTTATTCTTCTTTTCACGTATGCTTCATCGTCATCGTCATCTTCCCTCATTGGGTTGTTGTATTGGTCGTAGTCTTCCTCGTTGGCGACTCCATCCATTCCGATGATGCTCCTTTTGGATCTCCTCACGACAACACGACTGGGATTGGCCGGGTCGGTTATGAAGAAGCATTGTGTCACGTGCTTAGCATGTACCCATGGCTCATTTTTGGCAACGACGTTAACGTTCACGGGAGTGCTCTTCGCGTCGGGTATAGACATGGTGGTGAAATACTTGTTTTCTCTTACGGCGTCCTTGGCCCATCTTACACGGAACATCATCGCATTGTGCATTCCAGCATAGTCAAGCTCCCAGATCTCTTCAACCCTTTCATAGAATCTTTCAGTTTTGTCAGTGGCGTCGGTCACGCATTGAATTGTGACCCCGGAGTTTTGGTAATCACTGTCCATGTCTTTGGCCTCCGTGTAGAACGTGTACCCATTAATATCGTAGGACTGATAGGTTGCGAGCTTGGGCACGGGGCCATGTGCTAAGGCGTGTATTAGCAATCAGTTCGAACTGCCCTCTTTCGGGGGATTTTCAAGAACTTTCTCTTTGAACCAACACAAGAAAGTGGCATTGTGCTCTACAGTAACTTCGTCTTCTGTCTTAAGCATCCCCTTATCACGGTACTTCTTTGTGATGCTTTCTTTGTGTCGTGCCACATAATCATCTACCACACCTAGGTGTTGTAGCACTACTAAGTTAGCCATGTCAAAGTCGTTTCGTCGATCCGAGTAGTCCACGTGCAATTCCCTCCGGCCGTTGTTATGACCATTTCCTTCAAGCTTCCCATCGTCCTTCTTGACAAGCAAACCAACAACAGGGTCTCCGACGCCTATATAATTCTCGCAAAAGGAGACACACTCATGCGTCAGATACCCCTGGACGATGCTCCCTTCAGGACGGGACATGTTACGAACGAATCCTTTGATGACCCCATTCATCCTCTCGAACGACATCATGCTATGAAGGAATGTCGGCCTGAGGTCGATGATGTCGTCCACAATGTGGACACACAGATGCACCATGGCGTCAAAGAATGCGGGCAGGAAGTACATCTCAAGATCACATAGTATGACAACGATCTCTTCCTATAGCCTTCGAAGCTGCTTCACACTTATGGACTTTCGGAAGATAACGTCAAAGAAGTTGGTTTTTTCCGCATAAGAGACCAGTAAGCACATTGGACAGCTGGTTTTTTCCGCGTGCTCCCCCCGATAAATGATGCAATCGTTGATGCATGTGTGGTACCTAATGTGCGGCAAATCAAAAGGGCAAACGATTTTCTTGTCCTCCTCGACACTAGTAGGACACAAGTTCCCCACGAGAAGAACTTTATTATGTAGATACTTTAAATGCTCATCAAGGCTTTTGTCTGTCCATTTGTTTTTGGCCTTCATCTTCAGAAGTTCGAGCGTGAAACTCAAGCGGGTCACCTCAGGATCGCAACCGTCATACAATGGAGTCTTCGAGTCTAATTCAAGTTGTGCCAGCTTGGCCTCCTCTCTAGAAGCAGCTCTCTCGCTAGTCGTATTCTTGCGAAGGAGGTCTCGAACATGAGGGTCATGCACGACTGCACTTAGTATCATCGAAGACTGCAGCGTGACCTCTTCTCCGCCATGTCCGGACTCTTCTTCGCCGTGTCCGGAATCTTCTCCGATGCTGTCATTTCCAGACTCTTCCCCGGCGCCATCGTCATGTAGATCGGTCATCTCTTCGTTGAGCCCCATGTCGTTATTCCCTGCCATGTGGAAGTCCTCAACATCATCAGCTTCTTCACTTATCCACTGAGTATAGCCATCCATGAAACCATTCTTTAGCAGGTGTGCCTTCAAAGTGCCACGATCAAAACGGTCCAAAAGGACTCCTTGCTTGCATCTTGCACACGGACATCTAATATTAGTCCGATTATTTGCGTACATGTCCATCACCGCGGATTGCATGTACCGCTCCACCTTCCATCCACTCACCTTCATGACCGATTGCACGGTATAACAAGCAAAAGGGTTATAAAATAAATAATGCATGCATGCTTCAAAGTCAAATAAAATTTTGGCATGACCTTGCCTAAAAATAGGACATATTGAGTTTGCTCCAAATTCACCGAAATGGAAATAAATCGACATCTCGGCGAAACATAAGCAACTTGAGGGCATGTCACTCACACAAATCTCTCCATATATCCCAAACACACATATTCGCATTCACACACATATTCCCATTCTTGAAATGAACAACTTTTTACTCACCTATATATCTCCCGAGAGCGATACCAATCGAGAGAGCACGCCATTAATTAGATGATGAGAGAGACCGATCAAGACGTGTGGATGGCTAAATAGCTAGCTAGATCTAGTTCTTGGGGAGGAGAGGTGAATCTAGCTAGCTAACGAATGGAGAGGGAGTTATGTTGGAGGGGGACATTAATGGGGGGAGAGGAAGAGAGGTAGGAGAAAGAGAGATAATGTGGGAGAGGCCATTTATGGAGGAGAGTTATGGTGGAGGGGGACATTAATGAGGAGAGAATTAGAGAGGTAGGAGGAAGAGAAAAGAAGAGCAACAATGGTGGAGAGGGGAGAGGGGAAAGGAGGGGAGAGAGCGCAAAGTGGGGGAGAGAGGGAGGGGGTGAATAGGTGGCAGCAGCCGCAACTAGCAGTAGCGCTGCTTACAAAAAAGCGCTGCTACTATGTGTGGCACATTAGCAGTAGCGCTTGCATGTCAGAAAGCGCTACTGGTAGTGGCCTTAGCAGTAGCGCTTCCTTCCACCAGCGTTGTTACTATAAATAGTGTCGGCAGTGTTGTCGTGGCCACCTTATCAGTAGCGCTTTCTTAGCGCCCAGAGCTACTACTAAGCCCTTAGTTGTAGGGCTGCAGGAATACAACGCTACTGCTAATTAGCAATAGCGGTCTTATTTTTCTAGCGCTACTAGTAGGCTCCTGTATATAAGGTTTTCCCTAGTAGTGTTCCCTTGAAGAGGAAAGGGTGATGCAGCGGAGTAGATAAGAATTTCCCTTGGTTGTTGAGAACCAAGGTATCGATTCAGTACGAGGAACAGGCAAGTCACCAATGGATGCACCTACACAAACAATCAAACTCTTGCACCCAACGCTATAAAGGGGTTGTCAATCCCTTCATGATTATTTAAAATGATTATATCGGATAGAGATAGATGTAAAAGAGAACAGAAAGTAAAAGGTAAATGAATTGCAACAAAGTATTTTTGGTTTATAGATGTGAAAATATATTATGGAAAGTAGACCCGGGGGCCATAGGTTTCACTAGAGGCTTCTCTCTTGAAGGAAAATATCATGGTGGGTAAAAAAATACTATCAACCAATTTATAGAAAAGCAAATAATCATGTAGTTATCCGAGGCAATGATCATGCATATAGGCATCATGTCCGTGTCAAGTAGGCCGAAACGATTCTGCATCTACTACTATTACTCCTCACATCGACCGACTCCTGCCTGCATCCACAGTATTAAGTTCATGAAGAACAGAGTAACGCATTAAGAAAGATGACATGATGTAGAGGGATAAACTCAAGAAATATGATGAAAACCCCATCTTGTTACCCTTTATGGCAACAATACAATACCTGCCTCGCTACCCCTAGTATGTCACCGGGTGAGGACACCGCAAGATTGAACCCAAAACCAAGTACTTCTCCCATTGCAAGAATTACCAATCTAGTTGGCCAAACCAAACCAATAACTCAAAGAGTCTTACAAGGATATGAAATCATGCATATAAGAATTCAGAGGAGATTCAAATAAGATTCATGGATAATCTAAACATAAACTCACAATTCATCGGATCTTGACAAACACACCACAAAAGAGGATTACATCGGATAGATCCCCATGAAGATCATGAAGAACATGGTATCGAAGATCAAAGAGAGAGAAGAAGCCATCTAGCTACTAGCTATGGACCCGTAGGTCTGTGGGGGACTACTCACGCAACATCGCAGGGGCAATGGAGTTGATGTAGATGCCCTCCGTGATCGAAACCCCCTCCGGTAGATTACCGGAAAAGGCTCCAAGATTGGATATCTCGGGAACGGAGGCTTCTGGCGGCGGAAAAGTATTTGCGTGGCTTTTTCTGATGTTGGGGGAATATTTGGGTATTTATAGGACGAAGAATAGGGTTAGGAGACCTGCCAGGAGATGGCAAGCCTGCTAGGCGCGACCAGGGGGCCCGCGCCTACCAGGCTTGTGACTCCCTAGCAGGTGCCCTGTTATGCTCTCCAAGCTTGGTTGATTTGTTTCCTTCCAGAAAAATTATATCCGAAGGTTTTATTCCGTTTGGACTCTATTTAATATTCCATATCTGCAAAACTCGAAAACAAGGAAAAAACAGAAACTAGCACTAGGCTCTAGGTTAATAGGTTAGTCCCAAAAATAATATAAAATAGCATATTAATGCATATAAACATTCAAAACAGATAATATAATACCATGACATCATCAAAAATTATAGATACGTCGGAGACATATCAATGAGCCCTTTGCTGCCCCACCACTATAACTGAAGACACTAGTCCCACCGAACCGCGCCGGCATCGCGTGCTTTGCCTGCCTACTTCTCACCTCCCCTTTGCGTTTGCTTTGCCTACTGCACCTGTGTGTGCGTTTGCGGAAGGAAGGATGAGAACCAGTCTTTGGTGGTTTTGCGGGGGAGGTATAGAGAGCTCGGTACCTATGGTGACCTACAGCACACGACAGAGCACGGTGGTCAGCGGCAACGCACTAGCACGATGCAGACGAGGTGAGCATGCACGACGCGTTTCGTGATAGCGTACAACAAGGCTAGTCGGTTGTCAATGCTAAATTTGACAGATCCCGGTCGAATCGCGCCCAAAACCAGGCCGCGATGCTGGCTGCCGCTAGATCTGGTGCACGAGAGCCGCATCGAACCTGTCACCGATGTGGGACACATCCCCCTGGTCGCTTCCTGGCATGGCTATCTGCGTCACCACCTCCTGCGCATGGACTGGCTCTGGTGCCCTCGGTCTTGTAGTGGGACCCAACAGTTAATTTTCCATCAAACGTCTCTAGGCGACAAATTAGTGGTTTTTCCAAACTTTTAGTACAATGGTGGTGATTTTTTGAAGAAGAAAAATGAGATGCGTTGGTTTTGTGAATTTTATTCTTCAATTGTGATGCTTTTTTTGCAATTTAATCCACAGGACGGCATGCAGTAATGCACACCAATAATGTTATAGGTACAATCTGTTTGATTAAAAAAATTGAAACTACATAACGCGTCAATAAAGTTGTGCACTTTGGTAGCGATCTATTCATCCTATAATATAAGAGCGTGGAAAAAACTCATATATAATGAGATAGAGGAAGTAACAAATAGAAAGCAGTGGGAAACAATGCATGTATATTATACGTCTCCAACAGTATCTATAATTTTTGATGATGGCATGTTATTAAATTATCTGGTTTGGATGTTTTATATGCATTAATATGTTGTTTTATATTATTTTTGGGACTAACCTATTAATCTAGAACCTAGTGCCAGTTTCTATTTTTTTCCTTGTTTTTGAGTTTTGCAGATATGGGATATTAAATGGAGTCCAAACGGGATAAAATCTTCGGAATGATTTTTTCTAGAAGGAAAGAGATCTACTAGACTTTGAGTGCACGCAAGGGCACCTACCAGGAGATCACAAGGCCGGTAGGCGCGGCCACCCCCCTGGCCGCACCTGGCAGGCTTGCCGTCTCCTGACAGGTCTCCTAACCCTATTCTTCATCCTATAAATACTCAAATATTCCCCCAACAACAAAAAGATCCATGCAAATACTTTTCCACCGACAGAAGCCTCCGTTCCCGAGAGATCCAATCTTGGAGCCTTTTTCGGTAATCTGCCGGAGGGGGATCCGATCACGGACGGCATCTACATCAACTCCATTGCCCCTCCAATGATGCGTGAGTAGTCCACCACAGACCTACGGGTCCATAGCTAGTAGCTAGACGGTTTCTTCTCTCTCTTTGATCTTTAATACCATGTTATTCATGATCTTCATGGAGATCTATCCAATGTAATACTCTTTTGTGGTGTGTTTGTCAAGATCCGACGAATTGTGGGTTTATGTTCAGATTATCCATGAATCTTATTTGAGTCTTTTCTGAATTCTTATATGCATGAATTCATATCTTGGCAAGTCTCTTCGAGTTATTGGTTTGGTTTGGACAACTAGATTGGTAATTCTTGCAACAGGAGAAGTGCTTAGTTTTGGGTTCAATCTTGCGATGTCCTCACCAAGTGACAAAGTAGGGGTAGCGAGGCACGTATTGTATTGTTGCCATCAAGGGTAAAAGATGAGGTTTTCATCATATTGCTTGAGTTTATCCCTATACATCAGTCATCTTACCTAATGCGTTACTCTGTTCTTCATGAACTTAATACTCTAGATGCAGGAAGGAGTCGGTCGATGTGTGGAGTAATAGTAGTAGATGCAGAATCGTTTTGGTCTACTTGACACGGACGTGATGCCTATATGCATAATCATCGCCTTGGATATCTACATGATTATTCGCTTTTCTATCAATTGCTTGACAGTAATTTGTTTACCCACCGTGATACTTTCCTTTAAGAAAGAAGCCTCTAGTGAAATCTATGGCCCCGGGGTCTACTTTCCATAATATATTTTCAGACCTATAAACCAAAAATACCAAAAATACCTTGCTGCAATTTATTTATCTTTTACTTGCACTCGTTTACATTTATCTCTATCAGATCTAATCCTTGGACATAACCGTGAAGGGATTGACAACCCCTTTATAGCGTTGGGTGCAAGAGTTTGATTGTTTGTGTAGGTGCATCCACTGGCGACTTGCTTGTTCCTCCTGCTGGATTGATACATTGTTTCTCATCAACTGAGGGAAATACTTATCTACTTTGGTGCATCACCCTTTCCTCTTCAAGGAAAAATCAACACAAGCTCAAGAGGTAGCAAGAAGGATTTCTGGCACCGTTGCCGGGGATGATACATAGCAAGTCAAGACAAGAACTCTCCCGTCAACTTGCCAATTTCAGGCGCCATTGCCGGGGAGGATATACATCAAGCCTACCAAGTACCCATCACAAAATCATCTCTTGCATTTACATTATTTACCACTTGCCTCTCATTTTCGTCTCCCCCACTTCTAAAATGATTTTCAAAAAAAACCAAAAAGATTTTCCTTTTTATTCGCCCTCTTTCTCGTTGGCCTTTTTTCTCGCCGGATCTCTTTTTGTTTGCTTGTGTTGCCATGTGCCTTCTAATTGCTTGCATCTTCGCTTGCTAAAATTCTATTGATATGGATCGTCATCCACTTGCTCATCTTTTCAAAAGACCAAATTATGATGAACCAATTGCTAGTGAGTTGTGTGCACTTGATTATCTCTATGAAGTTTTTCTTGAAAATCATGAAAATTTTGATGAAGTGTTGAAAGAAGAAAATTATAAGGTGATTCATGATACCTCCTTGAATGAAAAGAATGATTGCCATGTTGTTAGTATGAATTCTCTGAATATACATGACGCTAATGATAGGCAAAACCACAAGCTTGGGGATTCTATGCTTGATGAAGATGAATTTTTTTGTTCCCCAAGTTTTGGTGATGACACGTATGCTATAATTGATCATGAAAAGAATCATTTATGTGATAGTTATATTGTGAGATTACTTCATGATGCTACTGAAAATTATTATGAGGGAGGAACATATGCTTGTAGGAATTGCAATTATATCAAATTTCCTCTCTATGTGTTCAAAGTTTTGAAGCTATGCTTGTTTTGCCTTCCTATGCTAGATGATTCTTGTTCCCATAAATTGTTTACTCACAAAATCCATCTGCATAGGAAGTGAGTTAGACTTAAATATGCTTTTCATGAGATTCATTGTGCTCTTTTGCATATCTCAATTACTACATTTTATGTGAGCATCATTAAAATCGTTATGCCTAACTAGGGGCATTAAACAATAGCGCTTGTTGGGAGGCAACCCAATTTTATTTTGATGTTCTATTTTATGGTTCTATTTTTGAGTGTTTCACGCATTATTAATTCTGTAGTAATTGTACTTTGGTGTTTTAATTAGTGTTTGAGCCAAGTAAAACCTTTGGGGTGATGTATGGTGGTTGTTGATTTGATCTTGCTGAAAAAAAGAAACTTTTGCACACAATCCAGGAATTTTCTAAATTTTTCAGATAGTATAATGAGTCTAAAATTCTTAAAAAAGATTGATATATAAATTTCCCAGGTTTTCCTAATTTTTCATAATTGTTTGAGTTATAGAAGTATACGAATTTTTCATATTGCTACCGACTGTTCTGTTTTTAACAGATTCTGTTTTCTTTGAGTTGTTTACCTATTTTGGTGAATCTATGGGTTGAATCATGAGGTATGAACCCTGGAGAAGTTATAATACAGTAGTTATTACACCAATATAAATAAAGAATGGTTTGACAACAGTACCTAAAGTGGTGATTTATTTTCTTATACTAACGGATCTCACGAGTTTTTTGTTGAGTTTTGTGTTGTGAAGTTTTCATGTTTTGGGTAAGGATTTTGATGGACTAAGGAATAAAGAGTGGAAAAAGCCTAAGATTGGGTATGAACAAGTCACCCCAAGTAATATTCAAGGATGCAAAAGACCCTAAGCTTGGGGACGCCCTGGAAGGCATCCCCTCTTTCGTCTTCAATCCATCGGTAAATTTACTTGAGGCTATATTTTTATTCACCACATGATATGTGTTTTTCTTGGAGCGTATTGTATGATATGAGTCTTTGATTTTTTTAGTTTGCCAAAATTATCCTTTCTGCACACATCTTTTGAGAGACACACGTTGAATCGTGAATTTATTAGAATACTCTATGTGCTTCACTTATATCTTTTGAGATAGACAATTTTGCTCTATATGCTTCACTTATATTTTTTAGAGCACGGTGGTGTTTGTGTTCTATATAAATAATTGACCTCTTGTACCTCACTTATATTATTTTGATAGTACTTAAACAGCATGGTAATTGGTCTAGGTTATGAATTTAGTCCTAATATGATAGGCATCCAAGAGGGATATAATAAAAACTTCCATATTTAGTGCATTGAGTATTTTTGAGAAGTTTGATTCCTTGCATAAAGTTTTGACACGTGAAGATGGTAACGTTAGGAGTCATGTTAGGAAGTAATTTTGATTTTGTAAAAATACTTGTGTAAAGGTTTGTGATTCCCGTAGCATGCATGTATGGTGAACCGTTATGTAAGAAAGTCGGAGCATGATTTGTTTATAGATTGTCAACCTTTGTGTCAGGGTCGGGAGCGCGCGATGGTTAACTCCTACCAACCTCTCCCCTAGGAGCATGCGTTTAATAATTTGCTTCAATAACTAATTGAATTTTGCAATAAGTATGTGAGTTCTTTATGACTAATGTGAGTCCATGGATTGTACGCACTCTCACCCTTCCACCTTTGCTAGCCTCTCTAGTACCGCGCAACTTCCGTCGGTACACCAACACCTCCTCAAAACAGCCACCAAACACCTTCCTCAAAACAGGCACCAAATATCATTCCTCAAAACAGCCGTCATACCTACCTATTATGGCATTTCCATAGCCATTCCAAGATATATTGCCATGCAACTTCCACCGTTTCCTTTTAACATGACATGCACCATCACTTTCATATTGCATATAGAGTCATATTTTGTTCTAGGTATTGAGTTGTAATTCTCTTTTGAGTTGTAAGTAAATAGAAGTGTGATGACTATCCTTATTAGAGCATGTCCCATGTGAGGAAGGGATGATGGAAGCTATGATTCCCTCACAACTGGGGATGAGATTCCGGACTTTATGAAAAATAAAAGAGGCCAGCGAAGCCCAAATAAAAAAATAAAAATAAAAGAGGCCTTAGATGCCCACAAAAAAAGATAGAAAAGAGAGAAGGGACATTGCTACTATCTTTTCCACACTTATGCTTCAAAGTAGCACCATGATCTTCATGATAGAGAGTCTCCTATTTTGTCACGTTCATATAACTAGTGGAATTTTCTTCATGATGCATGTCCACTTAGTTTCTTTTTGAGCTTTCATACACTTATAGATCTAGTGCATCAGTTGCATGGCAATCCCTACTCACTCACATTGATATCCCGTTATAGCCCGTTGATACGCCTAGTTGATACGCCTAGTTGATGTGAGACTATCTTCTCCTTTTCCTTGACAACCTCCACAATATTCTATTCCACCTATAGTGCTATATCCATGCCTCACGCTCATGTATTGCATGAGAATTGAAAAGGTTTGAGAACATAATAAGTGTGAAACAATTCCTTGACTTGTCATCGGGGTTGTGCATGATATAAATACTTTGTGTGGGGAAGATGGAGCATAGCGAGACCATATGATATTGTAGGGATAACTTTCTTTTGCCATTATATTTTGAAGAGATACAATTGCTTTATTAGTATGCTTGAAATGTTATTGTTTTTATATCAATATTAAGCTTTTGTTTTGAGTCTTGTCGATCTGAATATTAATGCCACAATAGAGAATATTACATGGATAAATATGTTAGGTAGCACTCCACATCAAAAATTCTGTTTTTATCATTTACTTACTCGAGGACGAGCAGGAACTAAGCTTGGGGATGCGGATACGTCTCCAACGTATCTATATTTTTTTATGATGGCATGCTATTATATTATCTGTTTTCGATGTTTTATATGCATTAATATGCTATTTTATATTATTTTTGGGACTAACCTGTTAATCTAGAGCCTAGTGCCAATTTCTGTTTTTTCTTGTTTTTGATTTTTGCAGATATGGAATTTTAAACGGAGTCCAAACGGAATAAAATCTTCAAAAGATTTTTTCTAGAAGGAAAGAGATCTACCAGACTTGGAGTGCACGCCAGGGCACCTACCAAGAGATCACAAGCCTGGTAGGCGCGGCCACCCCCCTGGCCGTGCCTAACAGGCTTGCCATCTCCTGGCAGGTCTCCTAACCCTATTTTCGTCCTATAACTACCCAAATATTCCCCCAACACAAAAAAGAGCCACGCAAATACTTTTCCACCGATAGAAGCCTCCGTTCCCAAGAGATCCAATCTTGGAGCCTTTTCCGGTAATCTGCCGGAGGGGGATCCGATCACGGAGGGCATCTACATCAACTCCATTACCCCTTTGATGATGCGTGAGTAGTCCACCATAGACCTACGGGTCAATAGCTAGTAGCTAGATGGCTTCTTATCACTCTTTGATCTTCAATACCATGTTCTTCATGATGTTCATCGAGATCTATCCGTTGTAATGCTCTTTTGTGGTGTGTTTGACAAGATCCGATGAATTGTGAGTTTATGTTCAGATTATCCATGAATCTTATTTGAGTCTTTTTTGAATTCTTATATGCATGATTTCATATATTTGCAAGTCTCTTGGAGTTATTGGTTTCGTTTGGCCAACTAGACCGGTAATTCTTGCAATGGGAGAAGTTCTTAGTTTTGGGTTCAATCTTGCGGTGTCCTCACCCAGTGACAAAGTATGGGTAGCGAGGCACATATTGTATTGTTGCCATCAAGGTTAAAAAGATGGGTTTTCGTCATATTGCTTGAGTTTATCCCTCTACATCATGTCATCTTACCTAATGCGTTACTCTGTTCTTCGTGAACTTAATACTCTAGATGCAGGCAAGAGTCGGTTGATGTGGGGAGTAATAGTAGTAGATGCAGAATCGTTTCGATCTACTTGACACGGACATGATGCCTATATGCATAATTCCTTGGATATCTACATGATTATTCGCTTTTCTATCAATTGCTTGACAATAATTTGTTTACCCATCGTGATACTTTCCTTCAAGAGAGAAGCCTCTAGTGAAATCTATGGCTCTCAGGTCTACTTTCCATAATATATTTTCAGATCTATAAACCAAAAATATCAAAAATACCTTGCTGAAATTTATTTATCTTTTACTTTCCGCACTCATTTACATTATCTCTATCATATCTAATCCTTGCAAATAACCATGAAGGGATTGACAACCCCTTTATAGCGTTGGGTGCAAGAGTTTGATTGTTTGTGTAGGTGCATCCATTGGTTACTTGCTTGTTCATCCTACTGGATTGATACCTTGGTTCTCATCAACTGAGGTAAATACTTATCTACTTCGCTGCATCACCCTTTCCTCTTCAATCAAAAACCAATGCAAGCTCAAGAGGTAGCAGTATCCTACTAGAAAACTAATAATAATATAAATAGGTTACCTCCAACTTCCAAGGGAATTTGGTGGCCGAAGAACCATCGTGCAGATTAACATAGTTTGATATTGCAAACCAAAACGCTTAGGACATCGATAAATACCACACATATGGTGGGAGCAACACCCGATCACATGCCTCAAGATCATAGATTGCGTCACATCACCACGTACATGCACAAGTGACGAAATTTATGATGTCACTGGGAATTTTCAGATTTTCAAATTTTAAAATGTTTTATCTTTTAAATGGAAAATCTGATTTAAATTATGTTTTCACCATTAAATCCATTGCGACGAGATCTTCAAAACTAGATCTCATATCGATATGTTTTGATGACGTTTTTGGTTAAAAGTTGCCATTTCTATTGCACGTAAATTGCCATGGTGTTTACAGTGAAGTTGCCATAATATGTTTCAACTACTTTTCTTTTATGTTCAAAGTAAATTCCGATATGTTATAAAACAGGAAAATTAAGAAGCTAAACTTGCAATAGTTTATTATTAAAATTTAGCATGACCATGAAATAATATTGACATGGTTCATAATTTAAAAAATCGTCATCAATTACTTTAAAATGCATGGTCAATGACTCAAATATGCCATGAACCATAAACTAAAATTGCCATGGTGAATTAATTAAATTTGCCTTGATACATGCACTAACATTTATCATGGCTCATATAAAAAATATTTTCCATTGTCAAAAAACTAGAATTGCCATGGTTAAAAATACTAAAATTTCCATGATCTATAACTAAATTTGCCATTATGAATTACTAAAATTTGCCATGATCCATGAATTAAATTTGTCATGCTTAATTACTAAAAGTTGCCATGGTCAATTAATAAAATTTGTCATGAAATAGTTGAAAAATACAATGGTAGCTTTAAATATAGTAGAAAAAATAGATGAAACATACCAAGGCATTTTTTCTATAAAATCTATGGTAACTACAGTATAAGCATCATCACAACTTTTGGTCTGAAAAAAATCGTTGAAACATATCAATATGAGATCTAATTTTAAAGATCTCGTCAAGACGGATTTAATGATAAATATGGATTTTTAATCAACTTTTTTTATTTAAGAGATAATATTTTTTACGTATGAAAACCAAAAAAATCCGGTGATCTCATCTTTATGATGTGGCAAGATGAATGATGATGGGGACGTTTGGCTCATGTTGTTTCATGCTACACATGTGACACGAATCATTTTAGAACGCTTTTTTGCACCTCCGCGATTGGATCATGCAGACCAGTTATTACCACAGCTCAAAATATATTTATTCTGGATGGTCCTCTTGCAACTCCTTGAATTTAAATCGGCCTGAACGATAGCTTGCAAGTTGATTCAGGCCCTGCTATGACTACAACCTGGCGCACGTGTGGTAATGCATTTCCTAACTGGCTCATTGGCAGTGTCAAATTTGCCGCACAATAAATAATTTCAAGTGTGTTGTCGATAAGGAAAGGAAGACGTACCGGAGCATTGGTCGAACGCCCGGTCGGTCGGGCATGACCATGTGATCTCCTCTCATCTGGTGGCAGATTTCTCGCATGGTGTGATGCATGGCTGATGGGGCCCACCAACCACTCGCCCCTACACTGTTGTCGCCCGCATAGCAGTTCTCGTCCCCGTCGGTCGCCCACATCGCCAGTCCTTGCCCCCGCCGGCCGCCCGCATCGCTGGTGACCTCCCCATCTGTCATCTTCGTCGGTGGTCCCAAGCCCCGTCGGTCGTCCTCATTGCCATTTGCCGCCCTTGCTGGCCAGCCTCAGCAGAAGCTGGAACCGTGACATGGCTTGCTGCAACGAGTACCTCGAAGAGTTGCCATCATGAACGGCAAGCATGGTGACCGCGAGCTACGCGAACGGTGACGCTGTCCCGAGCAACACTACAAGACATCATGTTTTTGTTGCATGCTACAACCAGTGTAATATTTTGCTACAACTGGCACATCACTCAGCTACAACCGGCATCGTTGCGTGCTCCATGCTGTGACCTGTTGGGAACGTCGCATGGGAAACAAAAAAATTCCTACGTTCACGCAAGACCTATCCATGGTGATGAGCACCTACGAGAGGGAGAGTGGATCTACATACCCTTGTAGATCGCTAAGAGGGAAGCATTAAAAAATGCGGTTGGTGTAGTCGAACGTCTTCGCGATCCAAATCGCCGAGCGTCGCGCGATCCAATCACGATCCGTCCCGATCAAGCCCCGAAAGGACGGCACCTACGCGTTCATCACACGTACAGCTTGATGACGATCTCCGCCTTCTTAATCCAGCAAGAGGGAGCGGAGCGGTAGATGAGTTCTCCGGTAGCGTGATGGCACCGCGACGATGGTGGTGGAGCAATTCCGGCAGGGCTTTGCCTAAGCACTGTAGAAAACCGATCTAGAGGAGAAACTATGCACTAGAGGAACGGGTTACACGTGGCTGAAAAACTAGTGCCAAAAAACCCTAAAACCTCCAGTATATATAGGAGGAAGAGAGGAGGAGGCTTGGCCCTCAAGGGACCAGCCCTTGGTTTGGCCGAATCAAGGAGGAGAGGAGGACTCCTCCTCCAATCCTAGTAGGACTAGGATTCCTCCCTATTTTACCTTTTTCCACCTTTTTATCTTTGGGTTTTCTCTCCTATCCGCATGGGCCTTGTGTGGGACTTCCACCATCCCACTAAGGGCTGGTATTCACTCTCCCACAGCCCATGTAACCTCTTGGGTCGAAATACCCCTCCCGATGGTCTCCCGGTACACTACCGATGAGCCCGAAACTTTTTCGGCAACCAAAATAGGACTTCCTATATATCAATCTTTACCTCTAGACCATTCCAAAGCTCCTCGTGACATCCGGGATCTCATCCGGGACTCCAAAGAACCTTCGGTCACCACCATACATAACTCTATACTACCAAAACGTCACCAAACCTTAAGTGTGCAGACCCTGCGGGTTCGAGAACTATGTAGACATGACCGAGACACACCTACGGTCAATAACCAATAGCGGGACTTGGATGTCCATATTGGTTCCTACATATTCTATGAAGATATTTATCGGTCGAACCTCTATGTCAAGGATTCAGTTAATCCCGTATGATATTCCCTTTGTTCTTCGATATGTTACTTGCCCGAGATTCGATCGTCGGTATCTCCATACCTAGTTCAACCTCGTTACCAGCAAGTCTCTTTACTCGTTCCGTAATATAAGATCCCGTGACTAACACATAGTCACATTGCTTGCAAGGCTTATTGTGATGTTGTATTACCGAGTGGGCCCTGAGATACCTCTTCGTCATACGGAGCAACAAATCCCAGTCTTGATCCATGCCAACCCAACAAACACCCTCGGAGATACCTGTAGAGCACCTTTATAGTCACCCAGTTACGTTGCAACATTTGATACACACAAGGCACTCTTCTGGTGTCCGTGAGTTGCATGATCTCATGGTCATAGAAACATATACTTGACATTTAGAAAACAGTAGCAATAAACTGACATGATTATATGCTACGTTTGTAGTTTGGGTCTTGTCCATCACATCGTTCTCCTAACGATGTGATCCCGTTATCAAATGGCATCACATGTCAATGGCTAGGAAACCTTGACCATCTTTGACCAGCGAGCTAGTTCACTAGAGGCATACTAGGGACAAAGTGTTGTCTATTTACCCACACATGTAATGTGTTTCCAATCAATATAGTTATAGCATGGATAATAAACGATTATCACGAACAAGGAAATATAATAAACACTTTATTTATTGCCTCTAGGGCATATTTCCAACAGTCTCCCACTTGCACTAGAGTCAATAATCTAGTTCACATTACTATGTGATTTACATTGTAATGAATCGAACACCCATGCAATTCTGGTGTTGATCATGTTTAGCCCTTGGAAGAGGCTTAGTCAACGGGTCTGCAACATTCAGATCCGTGTGCACTTTGCAAATATTTATGTCCTTTTCCTTGATGTAATCGCGGATGGAGTTGAAGCGTCGCTTTATGTGTCTGGTCCTCTTGTGAAACCTTGGTTCCTTGGCTAGAGCAATGGCACCAGTGTTGTCATAGAACATGCTCATTGGATTCAATGCACTGGGCACTACTCCAAGATCTATCATGAACTGCTTCATCCAGACACCTTCCTTCGCTGCCTCCGAGGCTGCGATGAACTCCGCTTCGCACGTAGAATGGGCTACCACGCTTTGCTTGGAACTGCACCAGCTTACCGCTCCCCCGTTGAGAATAAATACGTATCCGGTTTGTGACTTAGAGTCATCCAGATCAGTGTCAAAGCTTGCATCAACGTAACCCTTTACGACGAGCTCTTCATCACCTCCATAAACGAGAAACATTTCCTTAGTCCTTTTCAGGTACTTAAGGATATTCTTGACCGCTACCCAGTACTCCATTCCAGGATCACTTTGAAACCTTCCGGCCATAGTTATGGCAAGGCTAACATCGTGTCTTGTGCACAGCATTGCATACATGATAGAGCCTATGGCTGAAGCATAGGGGATGACAGTCATCTTTTCTCTATCTTCTCCAGTCACTTGGCATTCAGTCTTACTCAACTTCACA
Organism: Hordeum marinum; assembly: GCA_022496015.1. NCBI lineage: Eukaryota > Viridiplantae > Streptophyta > Magnoliopsida > Poales > Poaceae > Hordeum > Hordeum marinum. The sequence goes on from CM039677.1 coordinate 50,965,400, forward strand.
CCTTGTAACACAGGCAAGAACCCCTTCTTGGACTGATCCATTTTGAACTTCTTCAAAACTTTATCAAGGTATGTGCTCTGTGAAAGTGATATTAAGTGTCTCGATCTATCTCTGTAGATCTTAATGCCTAATATGAAAGCAGCTTCTCCTAGGTCCTTCATTGAAATACTCTTGTTCAAATATTCCTTCATGCTTTCCAGCATTTCCATATTGTTTCCAATCAGCAATATGTCATCCACATATAATATTAGAAATGCTATAGAGCTCCCACTCACTTTCTTGTAAATACAAGCTTCTCCATCAATTTTATAAACTCAAACGCTTTGATCACGTCATCAAAGCGCTTATTCCATCTCCGAGATGCTTGCACCAGCCAATAAATGGATCGCTGGAGTTTGCAAACTTTGTCAGCATTATCTGGATCGACAAAACCTTCTGGTTGCATCATATACAACTCTTCCTCAAGGAAACCGTTGAGGAACGCTGTTTTGACATCCATCTGCCAAATTTCATAGTCGAAATAAGTAGTTATTGCCAACATTATTCTGACAGACTTAAGCATCGCTACGGGTGAGAAGGTCTCATCGTAGTCAACTCCTTGAACCTGTGAAAAAACCTTTGCCACAAGTCGAGCTTTATAGATGGTGACATTACCGTTCACGTTTGTCTTCTTCTTAAAGATCCATTTGTTCCGAATGGCCTTTCGCCCTTCAGGTAATACTTCCAAAGTCCATACTTTGTTTTCATACATGGATCCCATCTCGGATTTCATGGCCTCTAACCATTTCTCGGAATCCGGGCCCATCACCACTCCTCCATAGCTCGTAGGTTCATTGTTGTCCAACAACATGACCTCCAAGACAGGGTTGCCGTACCACTCAGGAGTAGTACGCGCCCTTGTCGACCTACGAGGTTCAATAGCATCTTGATCCGAAGCTTCATGATCATCATCATTAACTTCCTCTTCAACCGTCGTAGGTTCCACAGAAACATCTTTCTACGTTGCACTACTTTCTGGTTGAAGTAAAGGTTCAATAACCTCATCAAGCTCTATTTTCCTCCCACTCAATTCTTTCGAGAGAAACTCTTTCACAAGAAATTTTCCATTCTTAGCGACAAACACTTTGCCTTCGGATCTGAGATAGAAGGTATACCCGACTGTCTCTTTCGGGTATCCTATGAAGATGCATTTCTCTGCTTTGGGTTCCAGCTTTTCAGGCTGAAGCTTTTTGACATAAGCATCACATCCCCAAACTTTAAGAAACGACAACTTTGGCCTCTTGCCAAACCATAGTTCATATGGCGTTGTGTCAACGGATTTCGATGGTGCCCTATTTAAAGTGAATGCAGCTGTCTCTAATGCATAACCCCAAAACAATAGTGGCAAATCAGCAAGAGACATCGTAGAATGCACCATATCTAATAAGGTTCGATTACGACGTTCGGACACACCATTACGCTGTGGTGTTCCGGGCGGTGTCAACTGTGAAACAATTCCACACTGTCTTAAGTCACTGTCAAACTCATAACTCAGATATTCACCTCCTCGATTAGATCGCAGGAATTTAATCTTCTTGTTATGATGATTCTCAACTTCACTCTAAAATTGCTTGAACTTTTCAAACGTTTCAGACTTGTGTTTCATTAAGTAAATATACCCATATCTACTTAAGTCATCAGTGAAGGTGAGAAAATAACGATATCCACCACATGATGTAACATTCATTGGACCACACACATCAGTATGTATGATTTCCAATAAGTCACTTCCCCGTTCCATTGTTCCAGAGAATGGCGTTTTAGTCATCTTGCCCACGAGGCATGGTTCACATGTGTCAAGTGATTCAAAATCAAGTGACTCCAAAAGTCCGTTAGCATGGAGCTTCCTCATGCGTTTTACACCAATATGACCTAAACGGTAGTGCCACAAGAAAGTGGTACTATCATTATCAACTCTACATATTTTGGCATCAATGTTATGAACATGTGTATCGTCACTATCAAGATTCAATATGAATAAACCCCTCACATTGGGTGCATGACCAAAAAAGATATTACTCATATAAATAGAACAACCTTTATTCTCTGATTTAAATGAGTAACCATCTCGCTATAAACAAGATCCAGATATAATGTTCATGCTTAACATAGGAAGTAAATAACAATTATTCAGGTTCATCACTAATCCCAATGGTAATCGAAGAGAGAGCTTGCCGACGGCGATCATATCAACCTTGGAACCATTTCCGACACGCATCGTCACTTCATCCTTTGCCAGCCTTCGTCTATTCCGTAGTTCCTGTTTTGAGTTGCAAATGTGAGCAACCGAACCGGTATCAAATACCCAAGCACTACAACGAGAGCTACTAAGGTACACATCAATAACATGTATATCATATATACCATGTTTGTCGTTGGCCGCCTTCTTGTCAGCCAGGTACTTGGGGCAGTTCCGCTTCCAGTGACTAGTTCCCTTAAAATGAAAGCACTCAGTTTCTGGCTTGGGTCCACGCTTGGGCTTCTTTACAGGAGTAGCAACTGCTTTGCCATCCTTCTTGGTTTTACCCTTCTTGTCCTTGCCCTTGCCATTCTTCTTGAAACTAGTGGTTTCATTGAGCATCAACACTTGATGTTCTTTCTGAATTTCAGACTCAGCGACTTTTAGCATCGCAAACAGCTCGGCGACTGACTTGTTCATCCCGTGCATGTTATAGTTCATCACAAAGCTCTTGTAACTAGGTGGCAGTGATTGAAGAACTCTGTCAGTGACCGCCTCTAGCGGAAGGGCAATTCTCAACTCCGCTAGACGAGTCGAATACCCAGACATTCTGAGTATATGTTCACTAATAGACCCGTTCTCCTCCATCTTGCAAGCATAGAACTTGTCAGAGGTCTCATACCTCTCAATTCGGGCATTCTTTAGAAAGATAAACTTCAACTCCTGGAACATCTCATATGCTCCATGACGTTCAAAATGTCTTTGAAGTCCCGGTTCTAAGCCATACAATATTGCACACTAAACTATTGAGTAATCCCCAGAACGTGCCTCCCAAGCGTTCTTAACGTCTTCGGATGACATGTCTTCTGGTTAGTCACCAAGTGGTGCATCAAGGACATGTGATATCTGGGATGCCGTGAGGATAATCCTCAGATTAGGAGCCCAGTCAACAAAGGTACTTCCATCATCTTTCAACTTAGCTTTCTCTAGGAACGCATTAAAATTCAGGGGTGCTACTACGCGAGCCATTGATCTACAACATAAATATACAAAGGTTACTTAGACTATTTTTCAATACAATGAGTTTAGTTAATCAAATTACTAAAGCTCCCACTCAAATTATCATCCCTCAGGTCATCTGAGTGTCACATGATCCAAATTCACCAACTCAAGTCCGATCATCACGTGAGTTGAGGTGGTTTCAATTGTGAACATCATCATGTTGATCATATCTACTATATGACTCATGTTCGACCTTTCGATCTCTTGTATTCCAAGGCCATGTCTGTACATGCTAGGCTCGTCAAGTTTAACCCGAGTGTTTTGCACGTGCAACACTGGCTTGCACCCGTTGTATGTGAACGTAGAGTCTATCACACCCGATCATCACATGGTGTCTCGACACGACGAACTTTCGCAACGGTGCACACTCGGGGAGAACACAATTCATCTTGAAATTTAAGTGAGGGATCACCTTATAATGCTACTATTGTCCTAAGAAAAACAAGGTGCATAAAAGGATTAACATCACATGCAAATCATAAGTGACATGATATGGCCATGAACTTGTGCTTTTGATCTCCATCTTGAAAGCACCGACATGATCTCTCGTCACCGGCATGACACCATGATCTCCATCAACGTGTCACCATCAGGGTTGTCGCACCCATCATGCTTGTACTACTATTGCTACCGTTTAGCGATAAAGTAAAGCATTACATAGCGCTTAATGATTGACACGCAGGTCATACAATAATTAAAGACAACCCTATGGCTCCTGCCGGTTGCCGTACTCATCAACATGCAAGTCATGATATTCTATACAACACATGATCATCTGATACATCACATATATCACATCATGTAATTGGCCATATCACATCACCACATACCCTGCAAAAACAAGTTAGACGTCCTGTAATTGTTGTTGCATGTTTTACGTGGCTGCTATGGGTATCTAGCAAGAACAATTCTCACCCATGCATAAACCACAACGGCGATACATTAGTTGCTTTTCAACCTTCTCAAGGACCGCCTTTGTCGAATCCGATCCAACTAAAGTAGGAGAAACTGCCACCTGCCATCCATCTTTTGCAACAAGTTGCAGTTGAGGGAACCGGTCTCTCGTAAGCGTGCGAGTAATGTTGGTTCGGGCCGCTTCATCCCATAATACTGCTGAACCAAGACACGACTAAGGGAGGAAGCAATCTAAGCATCACTGCTCACAAACTATTTGTGTTCTACTGGAGATCTCGTCTACACATAGACCTAGCTCATGATGCCACTATTGGGGAACGTCGCATGGGAAACAAAAAATTTCCTATGTTCATGCAAGACCAATCCATGATGATGAGCATATATGAGAGGGAGAGTGGATATACATACCCTTGTAGATCGCTAAGCGGGAAGCGTTAAGAAACGCGGTTGGTGTAGTCGAATGTCTTTGCGATCCAAATCGCCGAGCGTCCCGCGATCCAATCACGATCCGTCCCGATCAAGCACCGAACGGACGACACCTCCGCGTTCAGCACACGTACAGCTTGATGACGATCTCCGCCTTCTTGATCCAGCAAGAGGGAGCGGAGAGGTAGATGAGTTCTCCGAATATGTGACGGCACCGCGGCGATGGTGGTGGAGCAATTCCGGCAGAGCTTCGCCTAAGCACTGTAGAAAACCGATCTAGAGGAGAAACTATGCACTAGAGGAACGGATTGCACGTGGCCGAAAAACTAGTGCCAAAAAACCCTAAAACCTCCAGTATATATAGGAGGCAGAGAGGAGGAGGCTTGGACCTCAAGGGACCAGCCCTTGGTTCGGCCAAATCAAGGAGGAGAAGAGGACTCCTCCTCCAATCCTAGTAGGACTAGGATTCCTCCCTATTTTTCCTTTTTTCCACCTTTTTCTCTTTGGGTTTTCTCTCCTAGCCGCATGGGCCTTGTGTGGGACTTCCACTATACCACTAAGGGCTGGTATTCACTCTCCCAAAGCCCATGTAACCTCTTGGATCGAAATACCCCTCCCGATGGTCTCCGGTACACTACCGGCACTCCCGGTACACTACCGACGAGCCCGAAACTTTTTCGGCGACCAAAATAGGACTTCCTATATATCAATATTTACCTCCGGACCATTTCTAAGCTCCTCGTGACGTTTGGGATATCATCCGGGACTCCGAACAACCTTCGGTCACCACCATACATAACTCTATACTATCGAAATGTCACCGAACCTTAAGTGTGCAAACCCTACGGGTTCGAGAACTATGCAGACAAGACCGAGACACCTCTACGGTCAATAACCAATAGCGGGACCTGGATGCCCATATTGGCTACTACATATTCTACGAAGATCTTTATCATTCGAACCTCTATGTCGAGGATTCAGATAATCTCGTATGTTGTTCCCTTTGTTCTTCGGTATGCTACTTGCCCGAGATTCGATTGTCGATATCTCTATACCTAGTTCAATCTCGTTGCCGGAAAGTCTCTTTACTCGTTCCGTAATACAAGATCCCGTGGCTAACACTTTAGTCACATTGCTTGCAAGGCTTATTGTGATGTTGTATTACCGAGTGGGCCCTGAGATACCTCTCCGTCACACGGAGCAACAAATCCCAGTCTTGATCCATGCCAACCCAACAAACACCCTCGAAGATACCTGTAGAGCACCTTTATAGTCACCTAGTTATGTTGCGATGTTTTATACACACAAGGCACTCTTTCGGTGTCCGTGAGTTGCATGATCTCATGGTCATAGAAACATATACTTGACATGCAGAAAACAGTAGCAATAAACTGACACGATCATATGCTACGTTTGTAGTTTGGGTCTTGTCCATCACATCATTCTCCTAATGATGTGATCCGGTTATCAAATGACATCACATGTCAATGGCTAGGAAACCTTGACCATCTTTGACCAGCGAGCTAGTTCACTAGAGGCATACTAGGGACAGAGTGTTGTCTATTTACCCACACATGTAATGTGTTTCCAATCAATACAATTATAGCATGGATAATAAACGATTATCATGAACAAGGAAATATAATAAACACTTTATTTATTGCCTCTAGGGCATATTTCCAACACGACCGTGGTCATTGCGTGAGTGACGTTTTTGTTGCAGTCATAGCTGTTATTCCTACAATCTGCAAGAATTTTTTCTGCATCCATTTAAATGGCGTTTCATCGACAACCATCATTCGTTCAACCCCATGTAGCGAGCGTCCATGGGTGGAAAAAAGTTCCAATCGGTGTGAAAAAAATCTTTGACCAGCATGAAAAAAACTTCAACTGGGTGTGAGCATGTCGGTGGTAATGATAGTTTTTTGCTACAAGTGTGACCACGTTTTGCTACAACCAATAGTGAAAATTGTTGCCACGGCGGTGACCGTGTTTTGCGAACCTGTACGATGATACACCCATTTTGCATCATGTTTCCCTACTGTTATCTCTAATGTTTTATGCATAATAATGCTTTATGGAGTAAATCTAACGCCTTTTCTCTCATAATATGCAAGGTTTGCACAAAGAGGGAGAATACCGGCAGCTGGAATTCTGGACCTGAAAAAGCATACCATAGATACCTATTATGCACATATTCAAATGATCTTAAACTTCACGGAGATTTATTTTGGAATATATAATAAATATTGGAGCAAATAACTATCGGAGGGGGCCACCCTGGTGAGCACAAGACACCACGGCACGCTAGGCCCCCCAGGTGTGCCCTGGTGGGTTGTGCTCAGCACGGCCCGCCTCCGGAGCCCATCTTGTAGTATATAAGATGTTTTGACCTAGAAAAATACAGGAGATGACTTTCGGGACAGAACACCCCCGTCTCAAGGCAGAACTTACGCAGGAGCACTTTTGCCCTCCGATGAAGCGATTCTGCCAGGGAAACTTCCCTCCCGGAGGGGGAATTCAAATTCATCGTCATCACCAACAACCCTCTCATGTTTGGGAGGCCGTTCTTCATCAACATGTTCAACCGCACCATCCCCTCTCAAACCCTAGTTCATCTCTTGTGTTCAATCTTTGTATCGAAACCATAGATTGGTACATGTGGGTGATTAGTAGTGTTGATTACTTTGCGTAGTTTATTACTATATGGTTTATTTGGTCGAAGATTATATGTTCAGATCCATTATGCTATTCAATACCCCGATGATCTTGAGCATGCATATTATTTGTAAGTAGTTACCTTTGTCCTTGAGGTCACCAAAGAAGTCATGTTGCAAGTAATCATGTGAATTTGATATGTGTTCGATATTTTGATGATATGTCTGTTTTGATTCCCTTAATGGTGTCATGTGAACATCGAGTGCATGACACTTCACCATCCTTCGGCCTAAGAAAATGCATTGTGGAGTAGTTATTAGATGATGGGTTGCTAGAGTAACAGAAGCTTAAACCCTAGTTTATGCGCTACTTCGTAAGGGGCTGATTTGGATCCACATGTTTAATGTTATGGTTATATGTTATCTTAATGCTTTTATCGTAGTTTCGGATGCTTGCAAGGGGGGTAATCATAAGTGGGAGGTTTTTGAATTAAGAACAACACCCAAGCACCGGTTCACCAACATATCAAATTATCAAAGTAGCAAACACAAATCAAACCAACATGATAAAAGTGACTAGATGAAATTCCCGTCTACCCTCAAGAACACTTTGCTTATTATAAGAGATCGTTTTGGCCTTTCCTTTGCCACAAAAGGATTGGGCTACCTTTCTACACTTTATTTACTGTTACCGTTACTTGCTCATCTCTAATTATCTTCTTATCAAACTACCTATTACCTACAATTTCAGTGCTTGTAGAAACTACTGTGCTGAAAACCGCTTGTCATTTCCTTCTGCTCCTCGTTGGGTTCGACACTCTTACTTATCGAAAGGACTATTATTGACCCTCTACACTTGTGGGTCATCAAGACTCTTTTCTGGCACCATTGCCGGCGAGTGAAGCGATGTTGGTAAGTGGAAATCGGTAAGGAAAAACTTATGTTACGTGCTGAAGTTTGTTGTCACTTGTCACTATGGAGAACAATCCTTTGAGGGGTTTGTTTGGGGTATGTTCACCTTGATCGGAACCAAAATTAGTTGCCCCTCAACCTACTGCACCTCCTAAAAATATTGATTATGAAATTCCTTCAGGTATGATAGAACAGCTGCTAGCTAATCCTTATGCAGGAGACGGAACTGAACATCCCAATATGCACCTAATACATGTGGATTATCTAAGCTTGCAGGGTTATACGGAGATGAATTTAAGAAGAAGGTTTTCCCTTTATCTTTTAAGGGAAAAGCATTGAAATGGTATAGTCTATGTGATGATATTGGATCATGGAACTGGAATCGATTGAAATTGGAATTCCACCAAAAGTTTTATCCTATGCATCTAGTTCATCGTGATTAGAATTATATATATAATTTTTGGCCTCATGAAGGAGAAAGCATCACACTAGCTTGATGGAGTCTTAAGTCAATGTTATATTCATGCCCCAATCATTATCTCTCAAGAATGTTACTATTCAAAAAATTATGCTCGGCTTTCTCATAATGATCGATCCATGCTCGATAGTTCTTGTACTGGTTCTTTTATGAAAAAGACTATTGAATTCAAGTGGGATCTATTAGAAAGAATTAAATGCAACTCTGAAGATTGGGAACTCAACGAAGGTAATGAGTCAGGTATTAATCTTGAATTTGATTATGTTAAATCTTTTATGAATATCGATTCTTTTCACAAGTTTAGCACTAAATATGGACTTGACTCTAAGATAGTAGCCTCCTTTTGTGAATAATTTGCTACTCATGTTCATCTCCCTAAGGAGAAGTGGTTTAAATATCATCCCCCTATTAAAAAACAAATCAAAGAACCGGTCATAGCTAAAGACGAAACTATCATTTACAATGTTGATCCAGTTATGCCTATTGCTTATATTGAAAAACCACCTTTCCTAGTTAGGATAAAGAGACATGCTAAGGTATCAACTTTGGTTCGCAAGAGTAATATTAGAGCACCTAAAACCTCTGAACGAATTAAAGTAGAACCTAGTGTTGCTAAGGTTAAATATATCATGGTAGAAAATATTGATGGGCATGTTATTTACTTCTATGATGAAGCAGCTGGAATTGCTAAACCTGATGAGAAAGGTAAACATAGACCCATAGTTGGCATGCATGTTGTCTCGGTTAAAATAGGATATCATTGCTATCATGGTTTATGTGATTTGGGTGCTAGTGTGAGTGGTATCCCTTTTACTATATACCAAGAAATTATGAATGACTTAGCACCTGCTGAAATAGAAGACATTGATGTTACTATTAAACTTTGAAAGGACGTGAACGTCTCCTAGAGGGGGGTGAATAGGCGCTTTAAAATAATTATGGTTTAGGAATGAACATATGCGTAATAAAACTAATGTTTAATATGACAAGCACAAAACCTAAAACAACTAGGATCACCTATGTGCACCAACAACTTATGCTAAGCAAGATAAACAACTAAGTGATAGCAAGATATATACAATGAAACAATATGGCTATCACAAAGTAAAGTGCATAAGTAAAGGGCTCGGGTAAGAGATAACCGAGGCACGCAGAGACGATGATATATCCCGAAGTTCACACCCTTGCGGATGCTAATCTCCGTTCGGAGCGGTGTGGAGGAACAATGCTCCCCAATAAGCCACTAGGGCCACCGTAATCTCCTCACGCCCTTGCACAATGCAAGATGCCATGATTCCACTAAGGGACCCTTGAGAGCGGTCACCGAACCCATACAAATGGTAACCCTTGGGGTGGTTACCGGTACCCGTACACTTTGGCAAACCTTGGGGGTGGTCACAGGTACCCGTACAAATTGCTCGGGGCAATCTCCACAACCTAATCGGAGACCCTGATGCTTGCCTGGAGCTTTACACCACAATGATTGAGCTGATGGACACCACCAACTGTTTAGGGCACCAAGGCACGCAAGAGGAACAAGCTCTAGGGTGCTCAAACACCCAAGAGTAATAAGCTTCTCAACTTATCACTTCCACGTATCACCATGGAGAACTCAAACCTATGCACAAAATGCAATGGCAAGGGCACACGGAGTGCCCAAGTCCTTCTCTCCCGAATCCCACCACAACAACTAATGCTATGGAAGAAAAGAGAGGAACAACAAAGAAGAACACGAAGAACTCCAAGATCTAAATCCAAGGGGTTCCCCTCACATAGAGGAGAAAGTGATTGGTGGAAATGTGGATCTAGATCTCCTCTTTCTTTTCCCTCAAGAACTAGCAAGCATCATTAGAGGGATTGAGAGTTAGCAAGCTTGAAGAAGGTTAACAATGGGGGGCAAACTCGAGCTCAAAGGATGAGATCCATTGGGGAAGAAGACCCCCTTAAATAGGTGGGGGGAAATCCAACCGTTACCCCCAGAGCCCGCACACCAGTGGTAGTACCGCCCCTGGGAGCGGTACTACTGCCCACATGCAGAACTCGGCAGTAGAAGGGGCAGCGGTAGTACCGCTTAGTACTACCGCCCCTAGTACCGCCCAGGTGGTGCTGGTTACCAGACACAGACAAGGCAGTGTCTGGTGCCCCGCGTGAGGATCCGGACCCCCCCCCCCCAAGTGGTACTAACGCCATGGATAGTGGTACTACCGCCCTCGGGAGAGAAACCAAGAACCATAGCAACCAGATTGAAACAGTAAAACCAGAACTGCCATAACCTTCACATATGAGCTCTAAATTGAGCAAACTCAAGCTTGCTGGATTCAGGACGACAAGATTATCTTAAGTAGAGGCAGTATGAAAATGCCAATGATATAGAGATGAGAAACCTCTATGAATGAAGAACCAACAAAACTCTACTAAAACACAATTTGCCTATTGAAATTCTAGGAGGTCCTCCTCCACCTAAAGGTGATCCTGTGTTTGAATTAAAACAATTACCTGGCACTTTGAAGTATGATTATCTTGATGAGAAAACAATATATCCTATTATTATTAGTGCTAACCTTTCAGAACATGAAGAAGAAATATTATTAAAAATTATGAGGAAGCACTGGGCTACTATTGGATATACTCTTGATGGCCTTAAGGGCATTAGTCCCACTCTATGTCACCACAATATTAATATGGAACCTGATGCTAAACCCATTGTCGATCACCAACGACGATTGAATCCTAATATGAAAGAAATGATAAGAACTAAAATATTAAAGCTTCTGGAAGCAGGTATAATCTATCCCATAGCTAATAGTAGATGGGTAAGTCCCATTCACTGTGTCCCTAAGAAAGGAGGTATTACTGTTGTTTCGAATGATAAAAATGAACTAATCCTATAGAGAATTGTTACTAGCTATAGAATGGTAATTGATTTTAGAAAATTAAATAAAGATACTAGAAAAGATGATTACCCTCTGTCTTTCATTTATCAAATGCTAGAAATATTATCTAAGCATACACACTTTTGTTTCCTGGATGGATACTCTCGTTTCTCTTAAATACCTATATCACAATCTGATCAAGATAAAACCACCTTTACTTGCCCTTTTGGAACCTATGCTTATAGAGGCATGCCTTTTGTTTTATGCAATGCACCTGCTACCTTTCAAAGATGTATGACTGCTATATTCTCCGATTTTTGTGAAAAGATTGTGGAAGTTTTCGTGGATGATTTTTCTATTTACAGAAGTTCTTTTGATGATTGCTTAAGCAATTTTGATCGAATTTTGCAGAGATGTGAACAAACTAATCTCGTCTTGAATTGGGAGAAGTTCCACTTTATGGTTAAGGAAGGTATTGTCTTGGGGCATAAAATTTCCGAATGAGGTATTGAGGTGGATCACGCTAAAGTTGATGCATTTGAGAAAATGCCATGTCTTAAAGATATTAAAGGTATTTGTCGGCGATATTACCCTATTTTCTTTATTCCCAATAAATTTATGAAGTCAATTGGAGTCCAGTTATTTGATCCAGTATTATCAAGGATCATGACCCGGCCCATCTTTTGGCGGTTCAACTTCATATAGTTTTCTTATCTCCAAAATTTTCATCAAGCCAAAGCATTGGAGGCCGACTCAATGGCATATGGGTGTTTTATTTCCAATATTTTGCAAAGGACATGGACCTACAATATGGTTGTGAAGACGGCTCGTTAATATGAAGAAACCCGGATCTTCAAGGAACTACTTCATTAAGCCGACCAGTGGAGCAAGCCGGCCCCTTAACATATTTATTCTTATTTCAGGAGCTTACCATGAATAAATTCAAGCTAACCTGGTGGCTAATGTCAGGGATATTACCCCGTGGTATAACCCGGCCTGGAGTATGACCCGGCCGAGACTAAATGACTCATTGTTGCGCGTGGCAAGCTTGGCAATTCATTAGTGACCCGACAGGAAGTATGACCCGGTAGGAGGTATGACCCGGCCCATCATATGGCGGTTCATAGGTCACCTCTATTACCGGGTCACAGGACGACCAGGCCCAGCGTGTAAGCCGGCGTCAGGCGGCTCACAGAGAAGGCCCAAAAGAGAGGAAAGATTCCCTTACAAGAGAAACAAGACTCGGATTAGGATCGAGAGAGACTAGTCCTAATCCTACTTCTAGTAGGACTCTACATGTAAACCTATCCTTTTCACTTATATAAGGAGGGGTACAGCACCCCTAGAGGGACAAGTTGACAACTTTAAGTAATTAGAGATAGACAGATTAGAGGCTCTTGATATTAGAGGTATACAAAATTTGATATCGTCGACCCGGCATAGAAGATGATATGGTCGACCAACAGTCAAAACGACATATACAAAATTTGAGATCAAGGGAAATTGTGGTTGTGTTAGTACGTTATATCACCACGACTTGCGATCACCGAGACCGAAAGGAGATTGACTCGGCGCGTTACCACCTCCTGCGATCAATAAAGAAGGAATTTGCAGCTTTCGTGACTGAAGCAGGGGCATCAACTGAGCCGACGTCCTGCAATCTGACGAGATGACTCTACAGGCTGTGTTCCACGTTTTTTGGGCCACCAGGGCTCCGTGCGTGCTGCCGCATGCTACCGGCTGATCCGCCAGTCCGGGCAAGATTAATTTTGGCTGCAGCAGCCTCTATCAAGATCGAGACAAAAAGTTCAGCACACATGAGACAGAGAACATAGTTGCTGCTACTAATACCACCATTTATAAGTTCGGCTGCGGCGTCTACTCAAATCCATTGGACAATAAGAAGCAAAAACGCTGCAATATTCTCTGGTCTCCCAAAGTCCATCAGCCATCGTGTTGATCGGCTACCAAGAGTTTTAGTTCACGACCAAAAGGTCAACATGCATGAGGATTCACGGGAAAAAAAGCAAACAAAAATCAGCACATCACGATCCCGGCCATGAGAAGGACATCAACACGGACTCGAACTCCGCCAGCACGCTTCCGTTGATGTTGTTTGCCTAGCCGCCTCCACCTCGCCCGCGGGTGCCCCGCGTTGTGCTGCTATGGCCGCGCCTGCCATCACTCGGCCGCGGCTCAACCCACCGCACCGGCTGCCTTGCGCATGCTTGCCCGCTCAGCTACTTCCGTGTCAAGCCGACCGACCTTCGCGTCCCGCTGCACAGGCCCTGCCGCCGTGTTTCAGCTCGTCGGCCGAGCCTCGCCTCGCCTCACCGGTTTGCCCTACCTTTACCTCTCCACCGACCGTGCCCCTACCGCCACCGGCTTGCTGCGCCTCCCCTCCTGCGGCCGCCGCCTTCGCGTGGTGTTGCCTTGGGTGGCTCTCGCCTCGGCGTGCCCTGCAGCACCTGCCTCCGTGCGCCTTCGCACCGAACCATCCCCGCCTCTGCTTAACCTACCCGTCAGGTCTGCTCCGTGTTTTCCCCGCTCCAGCTACCGTGCTCCGCCTCTGTGGTACCTCAGGCCGTCTTTCGAAGAAAGACATGGACGGCCGGTTGGATGACAAAGAAAAGATAAAAAGGGGCTGGTTTGGAAGCATGGGAGTCTGAAGCAGGAAACGATGAGGCAGGATGTTTCTCGTTTGGATGGATAGAACAGAACATCGGGCCCACAGCTCAAGAAAAAAATAGTTCTCGGATAGATGCATGGAAGCAAAATCAAATGATAGTACTGCAATATACTACTACCACCCACGGCAAACCGTTTACAAGATCAGTTTGTGTGTGCCGTTGCTGCATATATATGGGGAAACTATCCAGACAATGGTTCACGGTAACGATGTGCAGGCTAAGTTCCTACACTCACCGGACGAGAACTCGATGCTCTCGGGGTGCGCTGGCACCCATGTTATGTTTTGTATTTTCCTACAATCACCAGTCTACATCGACACTTCGGGTCACGTGTCGGACGCTTGTAGGCTGTCCGCATTCATCGGGTAAAAATATCAGGTGATATTTATTTTATCCATTTTCTAGTATATATTACTGGTCCGAGGACAATTATTCGGTCCTACCGCTATATTTTATGCATGACAATTATTCTAGTGGCTTGATACCATGGAGATGGAGCGCATGCCGGCATCGTTCTATACTGGTGTTCTTTCGTGTCGCGTTGCTCAATGGACGCGCGCAGGCCGGCACCGTCGTGGGCCGGTCTACTTCAACATGTCGGAGTCATGCCTGCTCGCTTGAGCCGCCCAAGGGACGCGGGTGAGCCGCCGCCCCCATGGCCTGGTCTATATCGACAACGTCGCGGCCGTCTCTTGCGACTGCACCGGCTTACAACGTCATGACCGTCTCTCACGACCGCACCGACTTACAACGCCGCGTCCGTCTCTCATAACCGTGCCGAATTCAAATGCACGGCTGACTTTTACATCTACATCGACATGCTAGTGTTGTGCTTGCTCCTTCAAGCCCCCAATGGACGCTCATGAGTCGCCGCCCTGCGGTCCGGTCTACATCGACATGTTGGTGTTGTGCTTGCTCGTTCAAGCCGCCCAACGGACGCCCATGAGTCGCCGCCCCGCGATCCGGTCTATTCCAATAATTCCGAAGCAAATCATGATATATTATCAGCCTCTGCCTCTGTCAGATGGTTCAATGGATAGGTGTGCAAGTCGCCGCCACTGTGTTTTGGTTAAACTTCAACAACCAGTTGGGATGAACAGCTTGCCGGATTACTGACAAAAATTATATGGGATCATCTATGACCCGCCGTCTCAACATTCCGCAGGTTCATGTTGTGTTATCAACGCCATGGACATACAATGAATATCACGGAGGTCATCAACTCGTCACAAGCTTTTGGTTTCAATAAATTTCAGTTATCAGCCGTCAACCATATGTCGGCTTATGTCGTGGCCAAGTGTGAAGAATATCAAGCCATCTCTTCGAGTCGACTTAAGACTCAGGGGTATAGACATGAATCGAGCGCTTTGGTCGTTTTCAACAAAGAACCTCGGGTCATTGTGAGGAAGACAATCCGGTCATGGGCGCACTACATTATTGGTGGAAGATTCAAAGTCGCCCAAGAGGACGAGCTGCCATGTTGCGACCGTACAAACATGGGTGCACTACCTTATTGGCGGAAGATTTAAAGTCTCCCAAGATGACGAGCCGCCATGTTGCGACCATTCAAACACGGGTGCCTAGATTTATTGAATCATCATATGGTCACTTGGGGGCTTTTAAACCCCCTTGACCGGGATTTCTATGCCATCAGGAGTCGATCCTTAATCTGGTACTATAAGGAGGGCTTTTAAACCCTCTTGGCCAGGTTTAAACTAGAAAAGGAGTTGATCCTTTAAATTGCTCACTTGGGGGGGGGGCGACTTTTGGCCTATGGGTTAAGCTTATTACCTCCTCTTGACCCGGCTTTCCGCCATCTCCGAGTTATACCTACCTGTTTGCAACTTGCTACTCCACCAGTTGACCCGCCGAACTCTTGACAGTTAATCTTGATAAGAGACCCTGAACTTTTCTAAAGTTAATCTCGCACAAAGATACTAAACTTGTCAAGGTTTAAACGGCGGATTTTGTCACGAGAGAGCCGGCTTACAGTGAGCAAGGACAAACTCGTCTTGTTTACCATATCCCATTCGCTATGTGGCATGTTCATACTCTTAGCAATTTCAATCTTTTAAAGACCCTAAACTTGCTAAGGTTTAAATGACAGATTTATGTCACGTGAAGCCTGGTTTACAAGTTCTCAGGGTTTTCGCCCTGTTTCTTCGGAAACAATTTTTCATAAAATACAAGAGTTGTCTTGTCCTGTCGTGCCTTTAAAGTCGGCTTATAGGACGAGACGTACATCATCACACATTGCATCATACATTGCATCATCATTACATTGTCATATCATGCATGCATGGATATCCTGATTTATATTACAGGAACCGGTTGTCAAACCAGGTTACATATTTCAATCCTTAATAGCCAACATGGCTGGATTTTCATTATGGTTGTTATAACTAGTATCGGATGATTGAGGTTTTCAAACCAAGTTATGTTATTCAAAATAGCCAACATGGCTGGATTTCCATTATGGTTGTCATAACCATCACTGAATTATTGAGGTTTTCAAAGCCCCTTAAGAGTAATGGCTATTATTCCTTCATCCAAAATACCAGCTTACACCAAGGAGCATGGTCCAACATTGATGTGCAAGGCTTTCAGCAACATCATCTGGACAGTGGGTTAAATTTTATTCTGCAATGGAAGAGTAGTCCCGAATCGTTGCAGGCGTACGACAAGCACTTGGGGGCTACATTATTCAAATCAAGGATTATATCAAGTAGGAATGTCCCATGTCGCTGCAAGCATGCACCATGACACTTGGGGGCTAATGCAAGTTGTTTTTCAAGTCATTACATGGTCAACAAACCCTGAGATGAGCCAGTCTTTCTATCTTTTTCTAAGTCCCAGCCTAGTATTGTCTTACTAAGCCGGTCCCTAGGGGGCTACACCTTGCTCATCAAGTCTACATAAATCAGCTCTACAGAAGTCTCTGGTCATTATTGCATAATGACCCGGCATTTGGGGGCTACAGTATCCAGCCATCTAAATAGGTTATGAGGTCCAAATTGAAGACCTGACCCATCACACATTGATGAGCCAGCCCTTGGGAGCTACACATATGAAATTCAAGTCATTCAACCACATCGGGCGACTTAGATGACAACCCGGATTTTCTCCAAAGCTATATATCTACAACATTCAACACCAAGTTCAAAGTCCCAGGCTGTTGCAGGCAAAGCAACCCGGCACTTGGGGGCTACACTGGCTGAACTTTTATAAGTCCCAGGATGCTGTAGGCAAGACAACCCGGAACTAGGGTCTACATAGTCCAATATATTATTTCAAAGCACCAAGTCATCATGGATAAACTTGGAGCTTAGGGGCTACAAGTAATATGGAGATAAAAAAAGAACATCTTCAAGCTATCAATTTTGAGTGAACTAGGTCTCATGTTTTGGTGGAGCTGAAGCATTAAAAGCCGGCTCAGCATTACCCGGTTTTCTTTATTCCCAATAAATTTATCAAGTCAATTGGAGTCCAGTTGTTTGGCCCAGTATTATCAAGGATCATGACCCGGCCCATCATTTGGCGGTTCTATTGTGGAACGTTGCATGGGAAACAAAAAAATTCCTACGCACACGCAAGATCTATCCATGGTGATGAGCATCTACGAGAGGGAGAGTGGATCTACATACCCTTGTAGATCTCTAAGGAGGAAGCGTTAAGAAACGCGGTTGATGTAGTCGAACGTCTTTGCGATCCAATCACGATCCATCCCGCGATCTCATCATGGTCCTTCCGATCTAGTGCTGAACGGACGACACCTCCGCATTCAGCACATGTGCAGCTCGATGGAGATCTCCACCTTCTTAATCCAGCAAGAGGGGGCAAAGAGGTAGATGATTTCTCCAGTAGCGCGACAGCGCGATGGCGGCGGTGGTGGAGCTGATCCGGCAGGGCTTCGCCAAGCATTACGGAATTAATCTAGAAGAGAAACAGGTCTAGAGGAAGAAGAGGGCAACACATGGCAAATAGGGTTAGGGATGCCCTCAAAATCCTCTAGTATATATAGGAGGAGGGAGAGGGGAGGCTGACTTGGCCCCTCCTCCAAGGAAGGTTTTGGCCGAAGTAAAGGGGGAAGAGTCCTCCCCCAACTAGGACTCCCTCCCCCACAAGGGAGGTGGAGTCTTGGGAGGATTCATTTCCCCTTTGTCCTCCTCCTTCCAAATTTTCATGGACCCTCTAAGGGGCTGGCCGACCAGCCCACCAGGGGATGGTGCGCCACCCCCTAGGCCCCTGTGTCCCTTGGGGTGAGTGGGCCCCTCCCGATGGATCCCCGGAACCCTCCTGGCACCCCCGGTACATTACCGGTGACGCCTGAAACTTTTCTGGAGTTCAAACACCACTTTCCCATATATAAATATTCATCTCCGGGCTATTCTGGAACTCCTCGTCATGTCCAAGATCTCATCCGGTACTCCAAACAACCTTCGGTCACCGATATTAATAACTCAATACTATCGAAATGTCACCGAACTTAAGTGTGCAAACCCTGCGGGTTCGAGAAATATTCAGACATGACCGAGACACCTCTACGGTCAATAACCAATAGCGGGACCTGGATGCCCATATTGGCTACTACATATTCTACGAAGATCTTTATCAGTCGAACCTCTATGTCAAGGATTCAGATAATCTCATATGTTGTTCCCTTTGTTCTTCGGTATGTTACTTGCCCGAGATTCGATCGTCGATATCTCGATACCTAGTTCAATCTCGTTACTGGCAAGTCTCTTTACTCGTTCCGTAATACAAGATCCCGTGGCTAACACTTTAGTCACATTGCTTGCAAGGCTTGTTGTGATGTTGTATTACCGAGTGGGCCCTGAGATACCTCACCGTCACGCGAAGTAACAAATTCCAGTCTTGATCCATGCCAACCCAACACACACCCTCGGAGATACCTGTAGAGCACCTTTATAGTCACCGAGTTACGTTGCGACGTTTTATACACACAAGTTACTCCTCTGGTGTCAGTGATTTGCATGATCTCATGGTCATAGGAATTGATACTTGACATGCAGAAAACTGTAGCAATAAACTCAGACGATCATATGCTACATTTATAGTTTGGGTCTTGTCCATCACATCATTTTCCTAACAATGTGATCCCATTATCAAATGACATCTCATGTCCATGGATAGGAAACATTAACCATTTTTAATCAACGAGCTAGTCCATCAGAGGCATACTTGGGACATGGTGTTGTCTTTGTATCCACACATGCAATGTGTTTCCAGTCAATAAAATTATAGCATGGATAATAAATGATTATCATGAACAAGGAAATATGATAATAACCAATTTATTATTGCCTCTAGGGCATATTTCCAGCAGTCTCCCACTTGCACTAGAGTCAATAATCTAGCTCACATCACCATGTGATTTACATTGTTATGAATCTAACACCCAATGAGTTCTGGGGTTCGATCCTGCTTTGCATGTGAGAGAGGACTTTAGTCAACGTGTCTGCGTCATTCAGATTCGTGTGTACTTTCCAAATCTCTATGTCATATTGTAGACATTGCTACCACACTCCACTTGGAGCTATTCCAAACGGCTGCTCCGCTATACGTATCCGGATTGCTACTAAGAGTCATCCAGATTGGTGTCAAAGCTTGCATCGACGTAACCCTTTACGACAAACTCTTTATCACCTCCATAATCGAGAAATATTTCCTTAGTCCTCTAGATACTAAGGATAATCTTGACCGTTGTCCAGTGATCCACTCCTGGATCACTCTTGTACCCCTTGAAAAACTCATGGCAAGGCACACACAGGTGCGGTATGCAGCAGGGCATACTATATAGAGCCTATGGATTAAGCATAGCGGACGACCTTCGTCCTTTCTCTTTCTTCTGCCATGGTCGAGCTTTGAGTCTAAGTCAACTCCACAACTTACAAATCAAGCAAGAACTTCTTCTTTGACTGATCCATTTTGAACTCTTTCAAAATCTTTTCAAGGTATGTACTCATTGACAAATCTCATCAGGCGTCTTGATGTATCTCTATAGATCTCGATGCTCAATGTTCAAGTAGCTTTATCCAGGTCTTCCTTTGAAAATCACTTTCCAAACAACCGTTTATGGTTTCCAGAAATTCTACATTATTTCCAATCAAAAATATGTCATCGACATATACTTATCAGAAATTCTATAGTGCTCCCACTCACTTTATTGTAAATACAAGTTTCTGGTAAACTTTGTATAAACTCAAAAACTTTGATCACCTCATCAAAGTGTGTATTCCAACTCCAAGATGCTTGCTCCAGCCCTTTGATGGATTGCTGGAGCTTGCATACTTTTTAGCATCCTTAGGAGTGACAAAACCTTTCGGTTGTATCACATACAACCTTTCCTCGCAGAAACTGTTAAGGAAACTATGTTTTGACATCCATCTGCCAAATTTCATAATTGAAAAACCACAAGAACTGCTAGAATAATTCCAACAGACTTTAGCATCGCTATGAGTGAGAAAGTCTCATCGCAGTCAACTCCTTGAACTTGTCAGAAACTTCTTTGCGACAAGTCGAGCTTTATAAGCGGTGACATTTACCATCAATGTTTGTCTTCATCTTAAAGGTCCATTTGTACTCAACGACCTGTCATCCAACGAGCAAGTCTACCAAAGTCTATACTTGGTTTTCATACATGCATCCTTTCTCGGATTACATGGACTCTAACCATTTGTCAGAATCCAGGCCCATCATCTCTTCTCCATAGTTCGTAGGTTCATTGTTATCCAACAACATGACCTCTAAGACAAGGTTGCCATACCACTCAAGAGTAGTACGCGTCCTTGTCGACCTATGAGGTTTGATAGTAACTTGATCCGAAGCTTCATGATCATCATCATTAACTTCCTCTTCAACTGACATAGGCTCCACAGAAACATCTTTGTGTGTTGTGCTACTCTATGGCTGAAACAAAGGTTCAACAACCTCATCAAGTTCTATCTTCCTCCCACTCAATTCTTTCGACAGAAACTCTTTCTCGAGAAAGGACCCAGTTTTAGCAACAAACACTTTGTACTCAGATTTGAGATAGAACGTATACCTAACTGTTCTTAGGGTATTCTATGAAGATGCATTTTTCCGCTTTGGTTTCGAGCTTATCAGACATAAGTGTCGCATTCCCAAACTCTAAGAAATGGCAGCTTAGGTTTTTGCCAAACCATATGGTGTCATCTCAATGGATTTAGATGGTGCCCTATTTAAAGTGAATGTAGTTGTCTCTAATGCATAACCCCAAAATGATAGTGGCAAAACGATAAGAGACATCATAATTCGCACCATATCCAATAGAGCACGACTACGACGTTCGGACACACCATCACACTATGGTGTTCTAGGTGGTGTGAGTTGTGAAACAACATTCACATTGTCTTAAGTTGTATACCAAACTCGTAACTCAGATATTCACCTCCACGATCATATCATAGAGATTTTTTATCTTCTTGTCAGGATGATCTTAAACTTCACTCTGAATTTGTTTGAACTTTTCAAACGTTTCAGACTTGTGTTTCATTAAGCAAATATACTCATATATACTCAAATCATCAGTGAAGGTAAGAAAAATAACGATATCCACTGCAAACTACAACACTCATTGGATCGCATACATCAATAACATGTATTATTTCCAATAAGTTACTAGTCCACTCCATCATACTGAAAACGGGGTCTTTAGTCATCTTGCCCAAGAGGCATGGTCCGCATGTCTCAACCGATTCGAAACCGAATGAGTCAAAAGATCCATCAACATGGAGTTTCTTCATGTGATTTATAACAATATGACATTTAGCGGCAGTGCCACAGGTATGTGGTACCATCATTATCAACTTTGCATCTTTTGGCATCAATGTTATGAACATGTGTATTACTACGATCAAGATTCAACAAACCATTCTCATTGGGTGCATGACCATTGAAGGTATTATTCATGTAAACAGAATAACCATTATTCTCTCACTTAAATGAATACCTGTGTTGCAATAAACATGATCTAATCATGTTCATGCTTAACGCAAACACCAAATAACATTTATTTAGGTTTGTCATTAATCCCGAAGGTAGAGAGAGCGTGCGATGTTAAACACATCAACCTTGGAGACATTTCCAACACACATCGTCACCTCACCCTTAGCTAGTCTTCGTTTATTCCGTAGCTTTTATTTCGAGTTACTAACATTTAGCAATCGAACCGGTATCCAATACCTAGGTTCTACTAGGAGTACTAGCAAGGTACACATCAATAACATGTATATCAAATATACTTTTGTCGATGTTGCCAGCCTTCTTATCTACCAAGCATCTAGGCTTGTTCTGCTTCAGCAACCGCTCTCCTCATAATAGAAGCACTTAGTCTCGGGTTTGGGTTCAACTTTGGGTTGCTTCACTGGAGCAGCAACTGACTTGCCATCCATGAAGTTTCCCTCCTTACCCTTGCCCTTCTCGAAACTAGTGGTTTTACCAACCATCAACACCTGATGCTCCTTGATTTCTACCTTCGCGGTGCAAATATCGCGAACAGCTCAGGGATCATTATTTCCATCCCTGGCATTTTATAGTTCATCACGAAGCTCTAGTGGCTTAGTGACAGTGACTTGGAAAACTATATCAATCACCTTCTTATCTGGAAGATCAACTCCCACTCGATTCAAGCGATTGTAGCACCCAGACAATCTGAGCACATGCTCAACGATTGAGCTATTCTCCTTCATCTTGCAGGCAAAGAATCTTGTTGGAGATCTCATATCTCACAACGCGGGCACAAGCCTAAGATCCCAATTTCAGCTCTTAGAACATCTCATATGTTCTATGACGTTCAAAATGTTTTTGGAACCTAAATTCTAAGCTGTAAATCATAATGCACTAAACTATCAAGTAGTCATCGGAACGTGCCTGTCAGATGTTCACAACATCTACAGATGATGCTAGAGGGGGGCACCGAGCGGTGCATTAAGGACATAAGCCTTCTTGTAGCAATGAGGACAATCCTCAGATCACGGACCCAGTCCACAATATTTCTATCATCATCTTTCAACTGTATTTCTCTAGGAACATATAAAAATTCAAGGGAGCTATAGCATGAGATAGTATTCTACAACATTATTTGCAAGGACACTACTCACTATGTTCATGATAATGAGTGCAATTAATCATATTACTTAAAAACACCCATTGAAATTGACATCCCTCCGTCATTCGAGTGATACATGATCCAAATTCAGCAACTCAAGTCCGATCATCATGTGAGTTGAGGTGGTTTTAATGGTGAAAATCATCATGTTGATCATATCTACTATATGACTCATGTTTGACCTTTCGGTCTCTTATGTTCCGAGGCCATGTCTGTACATGTTAGGCTCGTCAAGTCTAACCTGAGTGTTCTGTACGTGCAACACTGGCTTGCACCCGTTGTATGTGAACGTAGAGTCTACCACACCCTATCATCACGTGGTGTCTCGACACGACGAACTTTTTCAATGGTGCACACTCGGGGAGAACACAATTGATCTTGAAATTTTAGTGAGGGGTCACCTTATAACGCTACCGTCGCCCTAAGCAAAACAAGGTGCATAAAAGGATTAACATCACATGCAAATCATAAGTGACATGATATGGCCATGAACTTGTGCTTTTGATCTCCATCCTTAAAGCACCGGCATGATCTCCATCGTCACCGGCATGACACCATGATCTCCATCATCTTGATCTCCATCAACGTGTCACCATCGGGGTTGTCGTGCCTACCATGCTTCTACTACTATTGCTACTACTTAGCGATAAAGTAAAGCATTACATAGCGCTTAATGATTGACAAGCATGTCATACAATAATAAACGACAACCCTATGGCTCCTGTCGGTTGCCTTACTCATCGACGTGCAAGTCGTGACATTCTGTACAATACATGATCATCTCATACATCACATATATCTCATCATGTAATTGGCCATATCACATCACAATATACCTTGCAAAAACAAGTTAGACATCCTCTAATTGTTGTTGCAAGTTTTACGTGGCTGCTACGGGTATCTAGCAAGAACAATTCTTACATACACAAAAACCATAACGGTGATACATAAGTTGCTTTTCAACCTTCTCAAGGACCGCCTTTGTCTAATCCGATCCAACTAAAGTAGCAGAAACAGACACCCGCCAACCATCTTTGTGCAACAAAGTTACACGTCAGTCGATGGAACCGGTCTCTCGTAAGCATACGAGTAAGGTTGGTCTGGGCCGCTTCATCCCACAATATCGCTAAACCAAAACACGACCAAGGGAGGAACCAATCTAAGCATCAACGGCCACAAACTCCTTTGTGTTCTACTCGAGATCTCATCTACACATAGACCTAACTCATGATGCCACTGTTAGGGAACGTTGCATGGGAAACAAAAAAAAATCCTACGCACACGCAAGATCTATCCATGGTGATGAGCATCTATGAGAGGGAGAGTGGATCTACATACCCTTGTAGATCTCTAAGCGGGAAGCGTTAAGAAACGTGGTTGATGTAGTCGAACGTCTTCGCGACCCAATCACGATCTGTCCCGTGATCTCATCATGGTCCTTCCGATCTAGTGCCGAACGAACGACACCTCCTCATTCAGCACACGTGCAGATCGATGGCGATCTCCACCGTCTTGATCCAGCAAGAGGGGGCGGAGAGGTAGATGAGTTCTCCGGCAGCACGACCGCGCGGCGGCGGTGGTGGTGGAGTTGATCCGGTAGGGCTTCGCCAAGCACTACGGAATCAATCTAGAGGAGAAACAGATCTAGAGGAAGAAGAGGGCAACACATGGCAAATAGGGTTGGGGATGCCCGTAAAATCCTTTAGTATATATAGGAGGAGGGAGTGGGGAGTCTGCCTTGGCCCCTCCTCCAAGGAAGTCTTCGGCCGAAGTAAAGGGGGAAGAGTCCTCCCCCAACTAGGACTCCCTCCCCCACAAGGGAGGTGGGTCTTGGGAGGATTCCTTTCCCCTTTGTCCTCCTCCTTCAAATTTAGCAGGGGCCCTCTTAGGGGCTGGCCAACCAGCCCACCAGGGGCTGGTGTGCCACCCCCTAGGCCCATATGGCCCTTGGGGTGAGTGGGCCCCTCCCGATGGACCCCCGAAACCCTCTTGGCACCCTCGGTACATTACCGGTGACGCCTGAAACTTTTCCGGAGTTCAAACACCACTTTCCAATATATCAATCTTCGTCTCCGGACCATTCCGGAACTCCTCATCATGTCCGGCATCTCATCCGGGACTCCGAACAACCTTCGGTCACTGTCGTGGATTTATCACGACAGATGTCCGGGTGAACGGACTTGGATTCGAGGCCATCGCTAACGTGATGGACTCAAAGGGGTTGACAGGGACGAAGGACACGAGTTTACCCAGGTTCGTCCCCTCAAGGTGAGGTAATAGCCTACGTCCTGCTTGTGTCTGTATTGCTTGTTGTATCGATTACGAGGGAGCTAAAGCTTAAACTAGTTCTCGATCACCTGATCTCTAAGTCGCCCCGGGTCTTGCCTTCATATACCGAGGTCAAGACCACGGGTCATACAAGTTGTGGCCGACTCTCATTACACGTCCCGAGCCTGCCTCTATCTTCTCTTGCCTATCCTGACCAAGTTGTCCCCGGGTGGCTTACACGCCCGGGTCTTCTCATCCAGGCCACCCTGCCGACCCATCCTGTGAGCCGCTACGCTTCTTGGGCCCTCCAGTCCTGTCGGCAGACTCTTGGGCTGGCTACGAGCTGTCCGGTGTTAACCCGGAGCAGGGCGGGTCTCACCGTGGGGTTATATCCCCAACATTAGGCCCCAGGTTGATTTGAGCTTGCTCATTTCATCCTTCTCTTCTGTTCCTCGGCGAGTCGCCCGGTAATGACCTTTCGTGACGTCGCGTGGACTTTGCAAAAAAGATTTGCTGATGCACCGCCAAATCCTTCCATTAAATGCTTAGCATGGAAATCGAGGCGTTCGCCTCGGTCGGACAATTTGTGTCGCCTGGATTTTCGCGCATGCCCTGTTTTCCTTTTAAATAGGACTACTTTGGGCGGCATTTCCTTTCTCCTGCTCGTGTCGTCATCTTCTTCCTCTCCAATACTTCCGCTCCTGCTCCGGCGTCGTCTCCGTCCCGCCGTCACTTGGCCGCTGCATCAACCTGTTGCGAACCAGAATTCATCTCGCGCTCCCCTCGCCGTCGCCGGTAAGTCTTCTCCCCTTAGACCCATAACCGTCTCCGGTAGGGTTTCTATAAAGCTTCGCTGTCGTCGTCGCTTAGAACTCGAACTCCATTGCCGCCGGCCGTTCTCAGCGTATGAACTCCGGACAGTCGCCCGACCTCGCGGCGCCGCTGTGTAATAGGTAGTGAGTAATAACACATAGATTGGTCCCTACTCAGCCTGCCATTTTAGGTTTCATCCGCCTCGCCCATTCGTCCTTAGGTCTGAAAATAGAGGCATTTTTCCTGCTTTTGTAGATCTGTCATTTTAGCTGAACTTCATGAAATCTGTTTCCTGGGACTTAACCGATTTTCGCTCCTCTTCTTTTCTTTGTCGACTCACCAGGCCTCTCCGTCTCTCATCAGCCGGACCATGGCATATTATTCGTAGAACCCTTAAAATTGTAAGTCGTCGTAGATATTTGTTTTTCTTTTGACTTTGCCATACTTTTTAATTTGCACAGTCTTTAAGTCGCCAGGATGTCTCACGCCTCCAACTCATGCAACTTGGTCGGGTCTTGCATCACGGAGGAATACTTATTGGATTTTGTTCACGCGGGTACCCTTCCTTCCAAGGGGGTCCTTAATTGGTGGGCCCCGGGTGATGAAACGTGGCCCACTCCTCAAGAAGGCGAAGTAGTGGTCTTCTCTGATCATATCGAGCGAGGATTTGTGCCTCCTAGCTCGGAGTTCTTTTGCGATGTCCTTCACTTTTACAAGCTTCACCCCCAAGACTTGGCCCCCAACTCTGTCTCAAATATATGCAATTTTCAAGTGCTCCGTGAAGTCTACCTGCAAGCCAAGCCGTCTATGGGGTTATTTCGAGAGTTTTTCTATGCCAACCGGCAAACTGAGGTGAAAGCCGGTCCGAGTCTAGAGCTTGGCGGGATCTCCATCCAACGGCGTAGGGATATTACTTTTCCACCCATGCAGATGTCGAGTCATCCAAAGGACTGGAACAAGACTTGGTTCTACGGCAAGGATACCTCTCCTGAGAATGAGCGTCCACTGCCGGGTTATCATCCCTCCCGGCTCAAGACAACTTCAGAGCTTCCTGGCCGGCTGTCAGCTTTGGAACGTGCAAGGTACGAGCCGGCTCATGTCAAGATCAAGGCCCTCATGGCCAATGGTTTAACCGGGCTGGATTTGATCCATTGCTGGATTTCTTGGCGGATTATGCCCTTAAGTCATAGAAGCCGTCTCATGTGTGAATACGAAGGCAGATATGATAGTCCATTATGCTTCAGCCAATCAACCCTGATGAAGGATGATATCACCACCGTCATCCGGAGCCTTGTCCATGAAGCATCCGGATCATTCCGCGCCATTGGCCTAGCGCCTTTTAACGCCAAAAATCTGGCTCCGGATGTAAGGCAACTCTTCACCACTTTTTCTCCTTGTCACTTATACTTTTCTGACTCATTACCGTTTAATCGGTTTAACCTTTCCAGGCCAACTCTGATTTCTCGAAGAAGGAGTATGTTCCTCCTTTGAAGAAGCCCAAGAAGAAAGTTCTGGCTAAGAAGTCCAAGAAGACCGCCCCACCAGAAGGATGGTTTGACCCGCCGCAATCATCCGAATCAGAGGTAAACCTTGGCTGCTTTCTGCCATTTTATTACCTTATTTTACTTACACTTCTTTTACTCATAGGATGATGTTGAAACAAGCCGCGCCAACGCCCCTGAGGTAATATATATTTCTTCCGGCTTAGAATATTTTGTCCCCCGGAAGCCGCGGCGGGTTATTGGAAAAGTTCCTCTTCCTCATCCTCTTTCTTATCTGGCTCCCGATTTTCTTTTGAAGAAGCAACAATAGGTTGAGCGTCGCCAGACCCGGAGCGCTGGTTCTACTGAACTTATGTCCGGCTTGCCAAACTCGCCAGCTCCGAAGAAACACCCCGTAGAGGTATGTATCTCCGTTTTAATTAATTTCACTTTGCGACCTCGACGCTGCCTCATCTTTCTTAAATTGTCTCTCAGAGATCACCCTCTTCTGGCGACTCTTCGGCGACCGCTCTACCGCCTCCCAAGATCAACCCGCTGTAAGTATTTCCCATTATGACATCCGGCTCTTTATGTGGCAGTAGTATCCTTTGGATTCTGATCCTTACATTTACAGTGCTCAGGCCAAGCATCGGAAAACCAACAAGTCCTCCTCGGCCCTGCTGCCCAGGAACCAGAACATTCAAAGCCGGATGACTCGCGGTAGGCTGAAGATATCCCAGCTGCTTCTGTAGAGCCAACCGCTGATGATATTTTGCCAGATAATCCACCAACGAATCCTGCTAAGCCGCCGAACCCTGCCTAGGCGGCTAAGGACACGATTGGCCCAGAAGTTGAAATCACTGGCACTGGTTTGCATTCTCCCCCGGCTCACGTGCTGACTAAGCGGGGTGAAACAGCCGAAACTTCTAGGAAGCTTGAATTTGAGCCTTCTGCCTTGGAGAAGATGACAGCTGAAGAGCTTCATGCTGGCTACATGACCCGCCTATCCACCAGCCGGGACCTGGAGCTCCAACTGGTTAATCTCATGAAGAAGAAGTATGATGTATTCTTTTCCTCCTTATATTCCTACGTAGCCCCCAAGTGCCGGCTTAATCTCTCGACATGTTGAGCCAGGACTTTGCATAGTTACTTTGTAGATAGAATTATTCTGTATAAGATAATCAAAAGAGCCGATAGTAGCCCCAAGGCCTGGCTCAAACTTGTTCAAAGTTGAGTCGGGACTTTTTAGAAGATAACTTAAAAGAGCTAATAGTAGCCACCAAGGGCCGGCTCAAACCTTTTCAAAGTTGAGTCGGGACTCTTTATAGTGAACTTCTGAAAAATAGACATTAGCCCCCAAGTGTCATGCATATTGCTTGCAATCTGGTTGAGACTTGTCCGTTTTACTCTCTGCTTTGAAATGTTTGCAGGAATCCTTGACTGAAGCCGAGTCACAGTTGGCTGGCTTAAGGACCAACCTGGCTGATCAACAGGCTGCCCGGAGCGCCACCGATGAGAAATGTCGGCTCTTGACCGAAGAGCTGGTTAAAGTTAAGGCAGAGTTCGCCACTTTTAGAGAGTCTGCCGTGTTTGAGAAGCCCAAGCTGATCAAACAGGCGGACGACGCTGATCAGCGGCTGATGATCGTCTCTGACAAGCTGCAATCCTTGAAACGCCATATCACAAAGATGACAGCCACCCTCTTCGGTGAGCTCTTGACAACTTTTCCTTAACTGCTGTTATAACATCTGAATGGGTGACTTATCATTAAAACCTCCGGCTCCTATAGGTCCTAGAAGCCGTCAATTGGGGTCCGACAGCATACTGCCTCTGAAGACTATCTACACCCTGGCGGAGCAGCTGTACTGCAGCGCGATGTTTACCATCAAGTCTGTGCAGTACAAGGACAAGATCCCTTCGACTCTCAAAGGGTCCTTGGAACTTTTTTCCACCATGCCGAAGCAGATTGCTGAATTGAAGAAATCAGCCGCCCACCAGGGAGCAATCGTAGGCATAAGCTGGGCTCTGGCCTTCGCTTCGGAGCTTACTCCGGCTGATATGATGGAAGGCTTCCCCTCCAAGGAGGATGATGGCTCTGAGTTTACAGAAGCTGACTACATCCGGTGCGTCAAGGATTCCAAGTTTCTGGCTTCCGTCTTAGCAAAAGAGGCTGACCTGGACACTTACCGCGCGGCTTATGATGCTGACCAGAAGAGAATTTGTGGCCCACTCTACGAATGGAAGGACTTGACACCTACCCGCAGTAAGGACCTCTTCGCTTCTGATCTTGAACCGTCTCCCTTCCTTGAAGAAGGGACTTTTGCAGCTCTAGCTGACTGCAACTGGAACTTGGACAACCTTCAGATCCAGGCACCCGAAGAGCCGGAGCAGGATGAGCCGTCGGCCAGTTGATTTAACTCCAATTTGTAATAGCCGGCTCTCCTTAACCCGTCATAGGGGACTTTGAAAAAACTTTGATCAACACTGTTTGGTGCTCTACATAGAGCATTTGTAATATATGTCCTGTGATATTTGTTGTGCTGAACTTTTAAATGAAAAAATCCGGCTTTCCAAGTGCCATCTTCCTTGTATGCATTCCAGTTAATAATTTTCGTCGATTGTCTGTTCTTCATGGGTCGAGAGTCGGCCGAAAGGACTTCATGATTTTCGTCTGCGGCTAATCATGTTAACTGGAGTTTCATAGCATAAAGCCAGTTAACAAGCATTATAAGTTGTACCCGAAGGTAATAATACAGCGTAAACGCTGGCGGATATGCGTTAGAAGCTGTATCCGAAGGTAAGAAGCCGCCCTCGCCATGGCTAATTTTGCTTAGCCGGATTTTTGTTTACCCGAAGGTAATAATACAGCGTAAATGCTGGCGGATAGACGTTAGTGTTGGGAGACGTAGTAGTAAATCAAAATTTTCCTACGTTCACCAAGATCAATCTATGGAGAAAACCAGCAATGAGTGGCGAGAGATTGGATCTTCATACCTTTGAAGATCACTAAGCGGAAGCGTTACAAGAACGCGGTTGATGGAGTCGTACTCGCAGCGATTCAGATCGCGGTAGATCCGATCAAGTGCCGAACGGACGGCACCTCCGCGTTCAACACACGTGCAGCCCGGTGACGTCTCCTACGCCTTGATCCAGCAAGGAGGAAGGAGAGGTTGGGGAAGGCTCCAGCAGCAGCATGACGGCGTGGTGGTGGTGGAGTAGCAGGGTATCCCGGCAGGGCTTCGCCTAAGCACTGCGGAGGAGGAAGAAGCAGGATAGGGCTGCAGCGAGAGAGAGAGAGTTCGTCGTCTCAAACCTGCCCAAACCCTTGCATATATATAGGGGAAAGGAGAGGGAGGGCTGGCTTGGCCCCTCCTCCAAGGAGGAGGGATTCGGCCGAAGTGGGGGGAGAGTCCTCCTCCCACACGGGAGGTGGATCTCCCCCTTTTAAATCCCTTTTGCCTCTATCTCCAGATCCCTGGCGCATGGGCCCTTTCTAGAAGGTCTTGGCTGGCCCACAATGGGCTGGCACACCTCCTCTAAGGGCCCATGAGGTCCTTTGGTCGTCACACCCCTCCCGGGGGTCCTCCGGCACCCTCTCGGCACTCTCGGTACAATACCGATGAGCCCGAAAACTTTCCGGTGACCAAAACTGGACTTCCCATATATCAATCTTTACCTCTGGACCATTCCGGAGCTCCTCGTGACGTCCGGGATCTCATCCGGGACTCCGAACAACCTTCGGTAATCACGTATACCTTTTCCCTATAACCCTAGCGTCATCGAACCTTAAGTGTGTAGACCCTACGGGTTCGGGAGACACGTAGACATGACCGAGACACCTCTCCGGCCAATAACCAACAGCGGGATCTGGATACCCATGTTGGCTCCCACGTACTCCACGATGATCTCATCGGATGAACCACGATGTCAGGGATTCAATCAATCCTGTATACAATTCCCTTTGTCCATCGGTACAGTACTTGCCCGAGATTCGATCGTCGGTATCCCTATACCTTGTTCAATCTCGTTACTGGCAAGTCTCTTTACTCGTTCTGTAACACATCATCCCGTGGCTAACTCCTTAGTCACATTGAGCTCATTATGATGATGTCTTACCGAGTGGGCCCAGAGATACCTCTCCGTCACACGGAGTGACAAATCCCAGTCTCGATTCGTGTCAACCCAACAGACACTTTCGGAGATACCCGTAGCGTACCTTTATAGCCACCCAATTACGTTGTGACGTTTGGCACACCCAAAGCATTCCTACGGTATCTGGGAGTTACACAATCTCATGGTCTAAGGAAATGATACTTGACATTGAAAAGCTTTAGCAAACGAACTACACGATCTTGTGCTATGCTTAGGATTGGGTCTTGTCCATCACATCATTCTCCTAATGATGTGATCCCGTTATCAATGACATCCAATGTCCATGGTCATGAAACCGTGACCATCTATTGATCAACAAGCTAGCCAACTAGAGGCTCACTAGGGACATGTTGTGGTCTATGTATTCCCACATGTATTACGGTTTCCGGTTAACACAATTGTAGCATGAATAATAGACAATTATCATGAACTAGGAAATACAATAATAACCATTTTATTATTGCCTCTAGGGCATATTTCCAACGGTCTCCCACTTGCACTAGAGTCAATAATCTAGTTACATTGTGATGAATCGAACACCCATAGCATTCTGGTGTTGATCATGTTTTGCTCTTGAGAGAGGTTTAGTCAACGGAGCCGCGACATTCAGATCCGTATGCACTTTACAAATATCTATGTCTCCTTCCTGAATGTAATCACGGATGGAGTTGAAGCGGCGCTTGATGTGTCTCGTCTTCTTGTGAAACCTGGGCTCCTTCGCAAGGGCAATAGCTCCAGTGTTGTCACAGAGTAGAGTCATCGGGCCCGACGCATTTGGAATCACTCCTAGGTCGGTGATGAACTCCTTCATCCATACTCCCTCCTTTGCTGCTTCCGAAGCAGCTATATACTCCGCTTCACATGTAGATGCCGCCACGACGCTTTGCTTGCTGCTACTCCAGCTTACTGCCCCTCCATTCAAAATATACACGTATCCGGTTTGCGACTTGGAGTCGTCCGGATCTGTGTCGAAGCTAGCATCGACGTAACCCTTTACGACGAGCTCTTCGGCACCTCCATAAACGAGAAACATGTCCTTTGTCCTTTTCAGGTACTTCAGGATATTCTTGACCGTTGTCCAGTGTTCCGCTCCGGGATCACTTTGGTACCTTCCTACCAAACTTATGGCAAGGTTCACATCAGGTCTGGTACACAGCATGGCATACATGATAGAGCCTATGGCTGAAGCATAGGGGATGACACTCATCTCTTCTCTATCCTTTGCCGTGGTCGGGCATTGAGTCGTACTCAATCTCACACCTTGCAATACAGGCAAGAACCCTTTCTTGGACTGATCCATATTGAACTTCTTCAATATCTTTTCAAGGTATGTGCTTTGTGAAAGACCAATGAGGCGTTTCGATCTATCTCTATAGATCTTAATACCTAATATGTAAGCAGCTTCTCCAAGGTCCTTCATTGAAAAACACTTATTCAAGTAGGCCTTTATACTTTCCAAGAGTTCTATATTATTTCCCATTATCAGCATGTCATCCACATACAGTATAAGAAATGCTATAGAGCTCCCACTCACTTTCTTGTAAATACAGGGTTCTCCATAAACCTGTACAAACCCAAACGCTTTAATCACCTCATTAAAGCGAATGTTCCAACTCCGAGATGCTTGCACCAGCCCATAGATGGAGCGTTGGAGCTTGCATACCTTGTTAGCATCTTTGGGATCGACAAAACCTTCTGGCTGCATCATATACAGTTCTTCCTTGAGGAAGCCATTAAGGAATGCCGTTTTGACGTCCATTTGCCAGATCTCATAATCATAAAATGCGGCAACTGCTAACATGATTCGGACAGACTTTAGCATCGCTACGGGTGAGAAAGTCTCATCGTAGTCAACTCCTTGAACTTGTCGATAACCCTTAGCGACAAGCCGAGCTTTATAGGCGGTCACATTACCGTCTGCGTCAGTCTTCTTCTTAAAGATCCATTTGTTTTCAATGGCTCGCTTATCATTAGGCAAGTCCACCAAAGTCCATACTTTGTTCTCATACATGGATCCTATCTCGGATTTCATGGTCTCAAGCCATTTGTTGGAATCCGGGCCCGCCATCGCTTCTTCATAGTTCGAAGGTTCACCGTTGTCCAACAACATGATCTCCAGGACAGGATTGCCGTACCACTCTGGTGCGGAACGTGTCCTAGTGGACCTTCGAATAGCAACTTGATCTGAAGTTTCATGATCATCATCATTAACTTCCTCTCCAGCCGGTGTAGGCTCCACAGAAACAACTTCCTGTGCTGCGCTACTCTCCGGTTCGAGTGGAGGTACAATTACCTCATCAAGTTCTATTTGCCTCCCACTTACTTCTTTCGAGAGAAACTCTTTCTCAAGGAAGGATCCATTCTTGGCAACAAAGAATTTTCCCTCGGATCGTAGGTAGAAGGTATACCCAATAGTCTCTTTGGAATATCCTATGAAGACGCACTTTTCCGCTTTGGGTTCGAGCTTCTCAGGTTGAAGTTTCTTCACATAAGCATCGCATCCCCAAACTTTTAGAAACGACAGCTTAGGTTTCTTTCCAAACCATAATTCATACGGTGTCGTCTCAACGGATTTAGACGGTGCCCTATTTAAAGTGAATGCGGCAGTCTCTAATGCATATCCCCAAAATGATAGCGGTAAGTCGGTAAGAGACATCATAGATCGCACCATATCCAATAGAGTGCGATTACGACATTCAGACACACCATTTCGCTGAGGTGTGCCGGGCAGCGTGAGTTGTGAAACAATTCCACATTTCCTAAGGTGCGTGCCAAACTCGTGACTTAAATATTCTCCGCCACGATCAGATCGTAGGCATTTTATTTTCCTGTCACGTTGATTCTCGACCTCACTCTGAAATTCCTTGAACCTTTCAGAGGTTTCAGACTTGTGTTTCATTAAGTAGACATACCCATATCTGCTCAAGTCATCAGTGAGGGTGAGAACATAACGGTAGCCACCGCGAGCCTCGACACTCATTGGACCGCATACATCGGTATGTATTATCTCCAACAAGTCAGTTGCTCGCTCCATTGTTCCGGAGAACGGAGTCTTGGTCATCTTGCCCATGAGGCATGGTTCGCATGTGTCAAATGATTCGAAATCAAGTGACTCCAAAAGTCCATCAGCATGAAGCTTCTTCATGCGTTTGACACCAATATGGCCAAGACGGCAGTGTCACATGTAAGTGGGACTATCGTTATCAACTTTACACTTTTTGGTACTCACACTATGGACATGTGTAACATCGCGTTCGAGATTCATCAAAAATAAACCATTGACCAGCGGGGCATGAGCATAAAACATTTCTCTCATATAAATAGAACAACCATTATTCTCGGATTTAAATGAGTAGCCATCTCGCATCAAGCGAGATCCAGATACAATGTTCATGCTCAAAGCTGGTACTAAATAACAATTATTAAGGTTTAAAACTAATCCCGAAGGTAGATGTAGAGGTAGCGTGCCGACGGCGATCACATCGACCTTGGAACCATTCCCGACGCGCATCGTCACCTCGTCCTTGGCCAGCCTCCGCTTATTCCGCAGCTCCTGCTTGGAGTTACAAATGTGAGCAACTGCACCGGTATCAAATACCCAGGAGCTACTACGAGCGCTGGTTAGGTACACATCAATAACAAGTATATCACATATACCTTTAACATTGCCGTCCTTCTTATCCGCTAAATACTTGGGGCAGTTCCGCTTCCAGTGACCGGTACCCTTGCAATAAAAGCACTCAGTCTCAGGCTTGGGTCCATTTTTCTTCTTCTTCCCGGCAACTTGCTTACCGGGCGCGGCAATAGCTTTTCCGTCCTTCTTGAAGTTCTTCTTACCCTTGCCTTTCTTGAAACTAGTGGTCTTATTTACCATCAACACTTGATGCTCTTTTCTGATCTCGACCTCCGCTGATTTCAGCATCGAGTACAACTCAGGAATAGACTTCTCCATCCCTTGCATGTTGTAGTTCATCACAAAGCTCTTGTAGCTAAGCGGAAGTGACTGGAGGATTCTGTCAATGACCGAGTCATCCGGGATGTTAACTCCCAGCTGAGTCAAGCGGTTGTGAAGCCCAGACATCTTGAGGATGTGCTCACTGACAGAACTGTTCTCCTCCATCTTACAACTAAAGAACTTGTCGGAGACTTCATATCTCTCGACCCGGGCATGAGCTTGAAATACTAGTTTCAGCTCTTGGAACATCTCGTATGCTCCGTGTTGCTCAAAACGTTTTTGGAGCCCCGGTTCTAAACTGTAAAGCATGCTGCACTGAACAAGGGAGTAATCATCGCAGCGAGAATGCCAAGCGTTCGCAACGTCTTGTTCTGCTGGAAGAAGGGGTGGGTCACCTAGCGGTGCATCAAGGACATATAGTTTCTTGGAAGCTATGAGGATGATCCTCAAGCCACGGACCCAGTCCGCATAGTTGCTTCCATCATCTTTCAGCTTGGTTTTCTCTAGGAACGCGTTGAAATTGAGGTTGACATTTGCGTTGGCCATTGGATCTACAATATAGATATTAAAGGCAATTTTAGACTAAGTTTATGATAATTAAGTTCACATAATCATATTATTCAATGAACTCCCACTCAAATAGACATCTCTCTAGTCATCTAAGTGACACATGATCCATGTCAACTAGCCCGTGTCCGATCATCACATGAGACGGACTAGTCATCCATGGTGAACATCTTCATGTTGATCGTATCTTCTATACGACTCATGTTCGACCTTTCGGTCTTCCGTGTTCCGAGGCCATGTCTGTACATGCTAGGCTCGTCAAGTCAACCTAAGTGTTTCGCGTGTGTAAATCTGGCTTACACCCGTTGTATGCGAACGTTAGAACCTATCACACCCGATCATCACGTGGTGCTTCGGAACAACGATCCTTAGCAACGGTGCACAGTTAGGGTGAACACTTCTCTTGAAATTTTATTGAGAGATCATCTTATTTACTACCGTCGTTATAAGCAAATAAGATGTAAACATGATAAACATCACATGCAATCAATATAGTGACATGATATGGCCAATATCATCTTGCTCCTATGATTTCCATCTTCGGGGCACCAAGATCATCACTATCACCGGCACGACACCATGATCTCCATCATCATGATCTCCATCATTGTGTCTTCATGAAGTTGTCTCGCCAACTATTACTTCTACTACTATGGCTAACGCTTAGCAATAAAGTAAAGTGAGATTACATGGCGTTTATGATTGACACGCAGGTCATACAATAAAGTAAGACAACTCCTATGGCTCCTGCCGGTTGTCATAGTCATCGACATGCAAGTCGTGAATCCTATTACAAGAACATGATCAATCTCATACATCACAATGCATCACATCACATCCTTCTGGCCATATCACATCACAAGGCATATGCTGCAAAAACAAGTTAGACGTCCTCTAATTTGTAGTTGCAAGTTTTTACGTGGTTGCTATAGGTTTCTTGCAAGAACGTTTCTTACCTACGCCAAAACCACAACGTGATATGCCAATTGCTATTTACCCTTCATAAGGACCCTTTTCATCGAATCCAATCCGACTAAGGTGGGAGAGACAGACACCCGCTAGCCACCTTATGCAACTAGTTAATGTCAGGCGGTGGAACCGGTCTCACGTAAGCGTACGTGTAAGGTTGGTCCGGGCCGCTTCATCCCACAATACCGTCGAATCAAGATAAGACTAGTAACGGCAAGCATATTAACAAAATCGACGCCCACAACTGCTTTGTGTTCTACTCGTGCATAGATTCTACGCATAGACCTAGCTCATGATGCCACTGTTGGGAGACGTAGTAGTAAATCAAAATTTTCCTACGTTCACCAAGATCAATCTATGGACAAAACCAGCAACGAGTGGCGAGAGATTGGATCTTCATACCTTTGAAGATCACTAAGCGGAAGCGTTACAAGAACGCGGTTGATGGAGTCGTACTCGCAGCGATTCAGATCGCGGTAGATCCGATCAAGTGCCGAACGGACGGCACCTCCGCATTCAACACACGTGCAGCCCGGTGATGTCTCCTACGCCTTGATCCAGCAAGGAGGAAGGAGAGGTTGGGGAAGGCTCCAGCAGCAGCACGACGGCGTGGTGGTGGTGGAGTAGCAGGGTATCCCTGCAGGGCTTCGCCTAAGCACTGCGGAGGAGGAAGAAGCAGGATAGGGCTGCAGCGAGAGAGAGAGAGTTCGTCGTCTCAAACCTGCCCAAACCCTTGCATATATATAGGGTAAAGGAGAGGGAGGGCTGGCTTGGCCCCTCCTCCAAGGAGGAGGGATTCGGCCGAAGTGGGGGGAGAGTCCTCCTCCCACACGGGAGGTGGATCTCCCCCTTTTAAATCCCTTTTGCCTCTATCTCCAGATCCCTGGCGCATGGTGTTGGAAATATGCCCTAGAGGCAATAATAAAATGGTTATTATTGTATTTCCTTGTTCATGATAATTGTCTATTGTTCATGCTATAATTGTGTTAACCGGAAACCATAATACATGTGTGAATACATAGACCACAATATGTCCCTAGTGAGCCTCTAGTTGACTAGCTCGTTGATCAATAGATGGTCACGGTTTCATGGCCATGGACATTGGATGTCATTGATAACGGGATCACATCATTAGGAGAATGATGTGATGGACAAGACCCAATCCTAAGCATAGCACAAAGATCGTGTAGTTCGTTTGCTAAAGCTTTTCAATGTCAAGTGTCATTTCCTTAGACCATGAGATTGTGCAACTCCCGGATACCGTAGGAATGCTTTGGGTGTGCCAAACGTCACAACGTAACTGGGTGGCTATAAAGGTGCACTACGGGTATCTCCGAAAGTATCTGTTGGGTTGGCATGAATCGAGACTGGGATTTGTCACTCCGTGTGACGGAGAGGTATCTCTGGGCCCACTCGGTAAGACATCATCATTATGAGCTCAATGTGACTAAGGAGTTAGTCACGGGATGATGTATTACGGAACGAGTAAAGAGACTTGCCGGTAACGAGATTGAACAAGGTATGGGGATACCGACGATCGAATCTCGGGCAAGTATCATACCGATAGACAAAGGGAATTGTATACGGGATTGATTGAATCCTTGACATCGTGGTTCATCCGATGAGATCATCGTGGAGTACGTGGGAGCCAACATGGGTATCCAGATCCCGCTGTTGGTTATTGACCGGAGAGGTGTCTCGGTCCTGTCTACGTGTCTCCCGAACCCGTAGGGTCTACACACTTAAGGTTCGATGACGCTAGGGTTATAGGGAAAAGGTATACGTGATTACCGAAGGTTGTTCGGAGTCCCGGATGAGATCCCGGACGTCACGAGGAGCTCCGGAATGGTCCGGAGGTAAAGATTGATATATAGGAAGTCCAGTTTTGGTCACCGGAAAGTTTTCGGGCTCATCGGTAGTGTACCGGGAGTGCCGGGAGGGTGCCGGAGGACCCCCGGGAGGGGTGTGACGACCAAAGGACCACATGGGCTGTTAGATAAAGTGTGCCAGCCCTTATTGGGCTGGGCAAGACTTTTGCTAAAGGCCCATGCGGCTGGAGATAAGGAGATAAGGCAAAAAGGATTTAAAAGGAGGAGATCCACCTCCCTTGTGGGAGGTGGACTCTCCCTTTAATTCGGCCGGCCATCTCCTCTTTGGAGTAGAGGCCAAGCCAGCCCTCCACGTCCCTCCTCCTATATACTTGAGGTTTTGGATGTTTTGAGACAAGATTTGATCTCTCTCTCTCACGGCGAAGCCCTACCTCTCTTCTTCCTCCTCCGCAGCGCTTAGGCGAAGCCCTGTCGGAATACCTTGCTACTCCACCACCACCACGCCGTCGTGCTGCTGTTGGAGCCCTTCCCCAACCTATCCTTCCTCCTTGCTGGATCAAGGTGTTGGAGACGTCACCGGGCTGCACGTGTGTTGAACGCGGAGGTGCCGTCCGTTCGGCACTTGATCGGATCTACCGCGATCTGAATCGCTGCGAGTACGACTCCATCAACCGCGTTCTTGTAACGCTTCCGCTTAGCGATCTTCAAAGGTATGAAGATGCAATCTCTCCCCTCTCGTTGCTGGTTTCTCCATAGATAGATCTTGGTGAACGTAGGAAAATTTTGATTTACTACTACGTCTCTCAACAGTGGCATCATGAGCTAGGTCTATGCGTAGAATCTATGCACGAGTAGAACACAAAGCAGTTGTGGGCGTCGAGTTTGTTAATTTGCTTGCCGCTACTAGTCTTATCTTGATTCGGCGGTATTGTGGGATGAAGCGGCCCGGACCAACTTTACACGTACGCTTACGTGAGACCGGTTCCACCGCCTGACATGCACTAGATGCATAAGGTGGCTAGCGGGTGTCTGTCTCTCCTACCTTAGTCGGATCGGATTCGATGAAAAGGGTCCTTATGAAGGGTAAATAGCAATTGGCAAATCACGTTGTGGTGTTGACGTAGGTAAGAAACGTTCTTGCTAGTAACCTATAGCAGCCACGTAAAAACTTGCAACTACAAATTAGAGGACGTCTAACTTGTTTTTGCAGCATGTGCCTTGTGATGTGATATGGCCAAAGGATGTGATGTGATGCATTGTGATGTATGAATTGATCATGTTCTTGTAATAGGATTCACGACTTGCATGTCGATGATTATGACAACCGGCAGGAGCCATAGGAGTTGTCTTATTTATTGTATGACCTGCGTGTCAATCATAAACGCCATGTAATTACTTTACTTTATTGCTAAGCGTTAGCCATAGTAGTAGAAGTAATAGTTGGCGAGACAACTTCATGAAGACACAATGATGGAGATCATGATGATGGAGATCATGGTGTCGTGCCGGTGACAGTGATGATCATGGTGCCCCGAAGATGGAGATCATAGGAGCAAAATGATATTGGCCATATCATGTCACTATATTGATTGCATGTGATGTTTATCATGTTTACATCTTATTTGCATAGAACGACGGTAGTAAATAAGATGATCTCTCAATAAAATTTCAAGAAAGGTGTTCACCCTAACTGTGCACCGTTGCTAAGGATCGTCGTTCCGAAGCACCACGTGATGATCGGGTGTGATAGGTTCTAACGTTCGCATACAACGGGTGTAAGCCAGATTTACACATGCGAAACACTTAGGTTGACTTGACGAGCCTAGCATGTACAGACATGGCCTCGGAACACGGAAGACCGAAAGGTCGAACATGAGTCGTATAGAAGATACGATCAACATAGAGATGTTCACCATGGATGACTAGTCCGTCTCACGTGATGATCGGACACGGGCTAGTTGACATGGATCATGTATCACTTGGAAGACTAGAGAGATGTCTATCTAAGTGGGAGTTCATTAATAATTTGATTAAATGAACTTAATTATCATGAACTTAGTCTAAAAATGTCCTTGCAAATTATGTCGTAGATAGCTCGC
The DNA here is from genome assembly GCA_022496015.1 of Hordeum marinum. Lineage (NCBI taxonomy): Eukaryota > Viridiplantae > Streptophyta > Magnoliopsida > Poales > Poaceae > Hordeum > Hordeum marinum. Next base: position 51,006,915 of record CM039677.1, read on the forward strand.
GCTGTAGCTCCCCAGTTTTATTGATACAATCCTAGAGAAAAGTAAGTTGAAAGTTGATGGTAGCAATAATGCGGACTGGGTCCGTGATCTGAGGATTGTCCTCATTGCTGCACAGAAAGCTTATGTTTTTGATGTACCGCTAACTGCATCACTCCCTCAAGCGTTGTCTGTAGATGTTGTGAACATATGACAGGCACTTTTTGATGACTACGTGATAGTTCAGTGCGTCATGCATTACGGCTTAGAATTGAGGCTTCAAAATGTTTTGAACGTCACAGAACATATGAGATGTTCTAGGAGCTGAGATTGTGATCTCAAGCTCGTGCCTATGTTGAGAGGTATGAGACCTCCAACAAGATTCTTTGCCTGCAAGATAAAGGAGAATAGCTTAATCGGTGAGCGTGTTCTCAGATTGTCTGGGTGCTACAATCACTTGAATCAAGTGGGAGTTAATCTTCCAGATGAGATAGTGATTAATGCAGTTCTCCAAGTCACTGCCACCAAGCTACTAGAGCTTCGTGATGAACTATAACATGCCAGGGATGGATAAGATGATCCCTGAGTTGTTCGTGATGTTTGACACCACGAAGGTAGAAATCAATAAGGAGCATCAAGTGTTGATGGTTAAGTGAAAACCACTAGTTTCAAAAGGGGCAAGGGCAAGAAGGGAAAAACTTCAGGAATGGCAAGCCAGTTGTTGCTCTAGTGAAGAAACCCAAGGTTGAGCCCGAACCCGAGACTAAGTGCTTCCGTTATGAGGAGAATGTTCGCTGAAGCAAAAAAAACCTAGATGATTGGTAGATAAGAAGGCTGGTAATGTCAATGGAAGTATATTTGATATACGTGTTAGTGATGTGTACCTTGCTGGTACTCCTAGTAGCACCTGGGTATTAGATACCGGTTCGGTTGCTAAGTGTTAGCAACTCGAAATAAAAGCTACGGAGTAAATGGAGACTAGCTAGGTGAAAGGTGACGATGTGTGTTGGAAGTATTTCCAAGATTGATGTGATCACCATCGCACGCTCTCTCTACCTTCAGGATTTGTGATAAACCTAAATAAATGTTATTTGGTGTTTGCGTTGAGCATAAACGTGATTAGATCATGATTAGTGCGATACGGTTATTCATATAAGTTAGAGAATAATGGTTATTCTGTTTACATGGATAATGCCTTCAATGGTCATGCACCCACTCGAAATGGTTTATCGAATCATGATCGTAGTAGTACACATATTCATAACATTGGTACCAAAAGATACAAAGTTAATAATGATAGTACCACATGCTTGTGGCACTGCCACGTAATGTCATATTGGTATAAATCGCATGAAGAAACTCCATGATGATGGATGTTTTTTGACTCACTCGATTTCGAATCGGTTGAGACATGCGAGCCATGCCTCTTGGGCAAGATGATTGAGACCCCGTCATCCAATATGATGGAGCGGGCAAGTGGCTTATTGGAATTAATACATGTTGATGTATGTGGTCCAATGAGTGTTGAAACACACAGTGGATATCGTTGTTTTTCTTTACCTTCACTGATGATTTGAGTAAATATGGGGATATTTACTTAATGAAACACGAATCTGAAATGTTTGAAAGGTTCAAGGAGTTTCAGAGTGAAGTTAAAGATCATCGTGACAAGAAGATAAATGTCTATGATATGATCATGGAGGTGAATATCTAAGTTACGAGTTTGGTATGCAATTTTAGACAATGTGGAAATTGTTTCACAGCTCACGCCTCCTGGAACACCATAGTGTGATGGTGTGTTCGAACGTCGTAGTCGTGCTCTATTGGATATAGTGAGTACTATGATGTCTCTTATCGTTTTACCACTATCGTTATGGGGTTATGCATTAAAGACAAATCCATTCACTTTAACAGGGCACCATCTAAGTCTGTTGAGATGACACCGTGAGAATTATGGTTTGACAGAAGCCTAAGCTGTCATTTCTTAATGTTTGGGGCTGCGACGCTTATGTGAAAATGGGTTTTTTCACCTAGCGAGCTCGAACTCAAAGCAGACAAATGCATCTTCATAGAATACCCTAATGAGACATTGGGTATACCTTCTATCTCAGATCCAAGCGCAAAAGGTGTTTGTTGCTAAGAACGGGTCCTTTTTGAGAAAGAGTTTCTCTCGAAAGAATTGAGTGGGAGGAAGATAGAACTTGATAAGGTTGTTGAACCTTTGTTTCAACCAGAGAATAGCGCAACACAGAAAGATGTTTCTGTAGAGCCTACTTAGTTGAAAAGGAAGTTAATGATGATGATCATGAAGCTTCGGATCAAGTCACTATCGAACCTCGTAGGTCGACAAGGACGCGTACTGCTCCTGAGTAGTACGACAACCCTGTCTTGGAAATCATGTTGTTGGACAACGATGAACCTACGAACTATGGAGAAGCGATGGTGGGCCCGGATTCCAACAAATGGCTAGGAGCCATGAAATCCGAGAAAGGATCCATGTATGAAAACCAAGTATGGACTTTGGTAGACTTGCCTGTTGAATGGCGGGTCATTGAGTACAAATGGACCTTTGAGATAAACATAGACGCTAATGGTGAAATGTCACCGTTTATAAAGCTCGACTTGTCGCAAAGAAGTTTCCGCCAAGTTCAAGGAGTTGACTGCAATGAGATTGTCTCATCTGTAGCGATGCTAAAAGTCTATTAAAATTTTGTTAGCAGTTGCTGCATTTTTCGATTATGAAATCTGGCAGATGGATGACAAAACAAGGTTTCCGTAATGGTTTCTGTGAGGAAGAGTTGTATGTGATACAACCAGAAGGTTTTGTCAATCCTAAGGATGCTAATAATATGCAAACTCCAGCGATCCTTCTATGGACTGGAGCAAGCATCTCGGAGTTGGAATATATGCTTTGATGAGGTGATCAAAGTGTTTAAGTTTATACAAAGTTTATGAGAAACTTGTATTTGCAAGAAAGTGAGTGGGAGCACTATGGAATTTCTTATAAGAATATGTAGTTGACATATTATTGATCGGAAATGATGTAGAATTTCTGGAAGAGCATGAAGGGTTGTTTGAAAAGTTTTGTTTTTCAAAGGAAGACCCAGATAAAGCTACTATTTTATTGAGCATCAAGATCTATAGGGATAGATCTATTCGCTTGATAAGTTTTTTCGACGAAGACATACCTTGACAAGTTTTTGAAGGAGTTCAAAATAGATGGGTCAAAGAAGGAGTTCTTGACTGTATTGTAAGGTGTGAAATTGAGTAAGACTCAATACCCGACCACGGCAGAAGATAAAGAAGAGATGAGTGTCATCTCCTATGCTTTAGCCATAGGCTCTATATAGTATGCCATGCTGTGTACCGCACCTGTGTGTGCCTTGCCATGAGTCTGTCAAGGGGTACAAGAGTAATCCAAGAGTGGATCACTAGACAGCGGTCAAAGTTAGCCTTAGTAACTTGAGAACTAAGGAAATATTTCTCGATTATGGAGGTGATAAAGAGTTCATCGTAAAGTGTTACGATGATGCAAGCTTTAAAACCAATCTGGATGACTCTTAGTAGAAATCCAGCTACGTATAGTGGAGCAGCCATTTGGAATAGCTCCAAGTGGAGAATGGGAGTAGTATCTACAAATATGACATGGAAAGTTTGTAAGGTACACACGGATCTGAATGTCGCAGAGCCGTTGACTAAAACCTCTTTCACGAGCAGGACATGAACAAACCCCAGAACTTATTGGGTGTTAATCACATGATGATATGATCACATGGTGATGTAAGTGTTAATCACATGGTGATGTGAACTAGATTATTGACTCTAGTGCAAGTGGGAGACTGTTGGAAATATGCCCTAGAGGCAATAATAAAATGGTTATTATTGTATTTCCTTGTTCATGATAATTGTCTATTGTTCATGCTATAATTGTGTTAACCGGAAACCATAATACATGTGTGAATACATAGACCACAATATGTCCCTAGTGAGCCTCTAGTTGACTAGCTCGTTGATCAATAGATGGTCACGGTTTCATGGCCATGGACATTGGATGTCATTGATAACGGGATCACATCATTAGGAGAATGATGTGATGGACAAGACCCAATCCTAAGCATAGCACAAAGATCGTGTAGTTCGTTTGCTAAAGCTTTTCAATGTCAAGTGTCATTTCCTTAGACCATGAGATTGTGCAACTCCCGGATACCGTAGGAATGCTTTGGGTGTGCCAAACGTCACAACGTAACTGGGTGGCTATAAAGGTGCACTACGGGTATCTCCGAAAGTATCTGTTGGGTTGGCATGAATCGAGACTGGGATTTGTCACTCCGTGTGACGGAGAGGTATCTCTGGGCCCACTCGGTAAGACATCATCATTATGAGCTCAATGTGACTAAGGAGTTAGTCACGGGATGATGTATTACGGAACGAGTAAAGAGACTTGCCGGTAACGAGATTGAACAAGGTATGGGGATACCGACGATCGAATCTCGGGCAAGTATCATACCGATAGACAAAGGGAATTGTATACGGGATTGATTGAATCCTTGACATCGTGGTTCATCCGATGAGATCATCGTGGAGTACGTGGGAGCCAACATGGGTATCCAGATCCCGCTGTTGGTTATTGACCGGAGAGGTGTCTCGGTCCTGTCTACGTGTCTCCCGAACCCGTAGGGTCTACACACTTAAGGTTCGATGACGCTAGGGTTATAGGGAAAAGGTATACGTGATTACCGAAGGTTGTTCGGAGTCCCGGATGAGATCCCGGACGTCACGAGGAGCTCCGGAATGGTCCGGAGGTAAAGATTGATATATAGGAAGTCCAGTTTTGGTCACCGGAAAGTTTTCGGGCTCATCGGTAGTGTACCGGGAGTGCCGGGAGGGTGCCGGAGGACCCCCGGGAGGGGTGTGACGACCAAAGGACCACATGGGCTGTTAGATAAAGTGTGCCAGCCCTTATTGGGCTGGGCAAGACTTTTGCTAAAGGCCCATGCGGCTGGAGATAAGGAGATAAGGCAAAAAGGATTTAAAAGGAGGAGATCCACCTCCCTTGTGGGAGGTGGACTCTCCCTTTAATTCGGCCGGCCATCTCCTCTTTGGAGTAGAGGCCAAGCCAGCCCTCCACGTCCCTCCTCCTATATATACTTGAGGTTTTGGATGTTTTGAGACAAGATTTGATCTCTCTCTCTCACGGCGAAGCCCTACCTCTCTTCTTCCTCCTCCGCAGCGCTTAGGCGAAGCCCTGTCGGAATACCTTGCTACTCCACCACCACCACGCCGTCGTGCTGCTGTTGGAGCCCTTCCCCAACCTCTCCTTCCTCCTTGCTGGATCAAGGTGTTGGAGACGTCACCGGGCTGCACGTGTGTTGAACGCGGAGGTGCCGTCCGTTCGGCACTTGATCGGATCTACCGCGATCTGAATCGCTGCGAGTACGACTCCATCAACCGCGTTCTTGTAACGCTTCCGCTTAGCGATCTTCAAAGGTATGAAGATGCAATCTCTCCCCTCTCGTTGCTGGTTTCTCCATAGATAGATCTTGGTGAACGTAGGAAAATTTTGATTTACTACTACGTCTCCCAACACATGGGCCCTTTCTAGAAGGTCTTGGCTTGCCCACAATGGGCTGGCACACCTCCTCTAAGGGCCCATGCGGTCCTTTGGTCGTCACACCCCTCCCGGGGGTCCTCCGGCACCCTCCCGGCACTCTCGGTACAATATCGATGAGCCCGAAAACTTTCCGGTGACCAAAACTGGACTTCCCATATATCAATCTTTACCTCCGGACCATTCCGGAGCTCCTCGTGACGTCCGGGATCTCATCCGGGACTCCGAACAACCTTCGGTAATCACGTATACCTTTTCCCTATAACCCTAGCGTCATCGAACCTTAAGTGTGTAGACCCTACGGGTTCGGGAGACACGTAGACATGACCGAGACACCTCTCCGGCCAATAACCAACAGCGGGATCTGGATACCCATGTTGGCTCCCACGTACTCCACGATGATCTCATCGGATGAACCACGATGTCAGGGATTCAATCAATCCTATATACAATTCCCTTTGTCCATCGGTACGGTACTTGCCCGAGATTCGATCGTCGGTATCCCTATACCTTGTTCAATCTCGTTACCGGCAAGTCTCTTTACTCGTTCCGTAATACATCATCCCGTGGCTAACTCCTTAGTCACATTGAGCTCATTATGATGATGTCTTACCGAGTGGGCCCAGAGATACCTCTCCGTCACACGGAGTGACAAATCCCAGTCTCGATTCGTGTCAACCCAACAGACACTTTCGGAGATACCCGTAGCGTAACTTTATAGCCACCCAATTACGTTGTGACGTTTGGCACACCCAAAGCATTCCTACGGTATCTGGGAGTTACACAATCTCATGGTCTAAGGAAATGATACTTGACATTGAAAAGCTTTAGCAAACGAACTACACGATCTTGTGCTATGCTTAGGATTGGGTCTTGTCCATCACATCATTCTCCTAATGATGTGATCCCGTTATCAATGACATCCAATGTCCATGGTCATGAAACCGTGACCATCTATTGATCAACAAGCTAGCCAACTAGAGGCTCACTAGGGACATGTTGTGGTCTATGTATTCACACGTGTATTACGGTTTCCGGTTAACACAATTGTAGCATGAATAATAGACAATTATCATGAACTAGGAAATACAATAATAACCATTTTATTATTGCCTCTAGGGCATATTTCCAACAGTTAGAAGCTGTACCCAAAGGTAAGAAGCTGCCCTTGCTGCGGCTAATTTCCCTTAGCCGATTTTTGTGTACCCGAAGGTAATTATACACCATAAACGCTGTCAGATAGGCATTAGAAGTTGTACCCGAAGGTAAGAAGCCGCCCTCGGCGGTTATGAGGTGTTAGCTACCCGTCGGTAAAAAACCCTCACAACCGTGGCTAAACGTGCTAGCCGGAAATTTGGCATAAAGCCGGCTGATAGGGTGTTAGAAGCGATACCCGTCGGTAAGAAGCCCCCTTCAGTAGTACGGCGTACAACGCCGGCGGATAGGCGTTAGAAGTTGTACCCAAAGGTAAGAAGTCGCCCTCGCCACAACTCATTTTCCTGAGCCAGTTTTTTTCTGGCATAACACCTGGTGTCGCGACTCATTTTCCTGAGCCGGGATTTTGTGGCATAACGCCTAGTGTCGCGACTCATTTTCCCAAGCTAGGATTTTGCTTTGGCAGTGATACTTCTTAATATAATTGTAACATGTACAATGATAGTGTACAATGAAGGGTCTCTACACCCTTAAGTGAAATAAGGCCGGAGATGCACGATGTTCCACGGCCGGCGGGTCTCCTGGCCCACCGTATCTGAGTCATCTCGGATATCGATGAGGTAACATGATCCATTGTTAAGATTTCTGTTGACTACAAAAGGTCCTTCCCATGGAGGAGAGAGCTTATGCATATTTGTCTAGTCCTGAATCAGCCGGAGCACTAAGTCGCCCTCCTGGAACGTCCGGGTCCTGACCCTGCGGCTGTGATAGCGACGCAAGTCTTGTTGATAAATTGCTGACCAGGCTGCTGCTAGATCTCGCGCCTCTTCCAGAGCATCCAATGCGTCTTGACGTGCCGTCTCATTGTCCGCCTCAACGTAAGGTGCCACCCTTGGCGAGTCATGCCGGATGTCACTGGGCAAAACTGCCTCGGCCCCGTACACCATAAAGAAAGGCGTGAAACCCGTGGATCTGTTAGGGGTGGTCCTGATGCTCCATAAGACGGAGGGTAATTCTTCTACCCAACACCCGGGCGTTCGCTGCAAAGGAACCATAAGCCGCGGTTTAATCCCTCTTAGAATTTCCTGATTGGCACGCTCCGCCTGACCGTTGGATTGTGGATGCGCCACTGCTGAAACATCAAGCCAGATATGCTCTTCGTCGCAGAATTTTTTCACAGCCCCCTTGGACAGATTTGTACCATTATCAGTGATGATGCTATGTGGGTAACCAAAATGGTAGATCAATTTTTTGATAAATAAAACCGCCGTAGCCGCATCACATTTGCTGACCGCCTCTGCCTCTACCCACTTGGTAAACTTGTCCACCGCCACCAGGAGGTGTGTTTTCTTATCCTTGGATCTCTTGAAAGGTCCCACCATGTCAAGCCCCCAGACCGCAAACGGCCAAGTAATTGGTATCATCCTTAACTCCTGAGCTGGGATATGAGCACGCTGGCCAAACTTCTGACAACCATCACACTTACGGACTAGGTCCTCTGCATCTTTATGAGCCGTCAACCAGAAAAACCCGTGCCGGAAAGCCTTGGCCACCAAAGATTTTGAGCCGGCATGGTGTCCACAATTGCCAGTATGGATTTCATTCAAGATCTGCCGGCCCTCCTCTGGTGAAACACAACATTGGAAAACTCCCATCACACTACATTTATGCAACTCACCATTGACTATTATCATGGACTTAGACCGCCGGGTGATCTTTCTGGCTAGGTCTTCATCCTCACGTAACTCGCGCCGGGTCAAATAGGCCAAATAGGGAATAGTACAATCTGGGATAGCGTGCAGAGCCGCCACTAACTCTGCCTTCGGGTCAGGAACAACCAAATCTTCTTCTAAAGGCATCTTGACAGTCGGATGGTGTAAGACGTCCAGAAAGACATTGGGTGGCACCGGATTTCGTTGAGAGCCTAACCGTGATAAGGCATCAGCCGCCTCATTTCTGTGATGATCAATGTGATCTACCTGATACCCTTTAAAGTGCCCTGCAATAATATCAACCGCCTAACGGTAAGCCGCCATCCGTGGGTCCTTGGAGTCCCAAGTACCAGAAACTTGCTGAGCCACCAGATCTGAGTCGCCCAAACACCTGACTCGGGTCAAATTCATCTCCTTAGCTAACCAGAGATCATGAAGCAAGGCTATACTCAGCCGCATTGTTAGTGCAGGGGAACATCAGCCGGAGCACATAACAAAACTTATCACCCTTGGGGGATGTCAGAACAACTCCTGCCCCTAACCCCTCTAATTGCTTGGATCCATCGAAGTGTATAGTCCAGTATGTGTTATCTGGTTTTTCCTTGGGAGCTTGACACTCCGTCCAATCATTTATGAAATCCACAAGGGCTTGGGACTTGATAGCTGTGCGAGGCACATATTTTACATTGAGAGGTCCCAGCTCCAATGCCCACTTAGCAATCCTTCCTGTGGATTCTTTGTTCTGGATAATATCCCCTAGTGGAGCAGAATTGACCACGGTTATCTGGTGCCCTAAGAAATAGTGTTTTAACTTGCGGTTGGCCATGAAGACCCCATATACCAGCTTCTGCCAATGTGGATACCTTTGCTTTGACTCTGTCAGGACCTCACTTATATAATAAACCGGTCTTTGCACTGGATACTCCTTTCCGGCCTCCTTGCGCTCGACCACGGTTGCCGTACTCACTGCCCGGTTATTAGCCGCCACATAAAGGAGTAACGGTTCTTTTTCAGCCGGAGCGGCTAGCACTGGCAGCTCAGTGAGCTGTTTTTAAGCGCCTCAAGTGCTTCACCTGCCGCTTTACTCCAAACAAATTTGTCCGTCTTCTTCATCATTTGATATAAAGGAATAGCCTTCTCTCCAAGACGACTTATGAACCGGCTCAACGCAGCAATCCGCCCTGCCAAGCGCTGAACATCATTAATACAAGCCGGCTCTCCCAAAGAGGTAATAGCCTTGATTTTGTCCGGGTTAGCCTCAATACCACGCTCAGAGACCAGGAAACCCAAAAGCTTGCCCGCCGGAACACCAAAGACACACTTGGTCGGGTTAAGCATCATCTTGTAGACCCGGAGATAATCAAAAGTTTCCTTTAAATCCTCCAAGAGAGTCTCCTTCTTTTTGGATTTGAGCACGATGTCATCTACATAAGCATGAACATTTCGGCCAATCTGACTGTGAATGCAGTTCCGCAAGCATCGCTGGTAAGTCGCCTGGGCACTTTTGAGCCCGAAGGGCATAGAGACATAACAGAACGCCCCAAAGGGTGTGATAAAAGCCGTCTTCTCCTGGTCTTTAACCGCCATCTTGATTTGATGATAACCTGAGTATGCATCCAGGAAGCACAAACTTTCACACCCCGCCATAGCATCAATGATCTAGTCAATATGCGGGAGAGCAAATGGATCAGCCGGACAAGCCTTGTTAAGGTCTGTGTAGTCCACACACATACGCCATGTGCCATTCTTTTTTAGCACGAGCACCGGGTTAGCCAACCATTCCGGATGAAAAACTTCAATGATAAAACCCGCTGCCAAAAGTCGGGCAACTTCTTCCCCAATAGCCTTGCGCCTCTCCTCATTGAACCGCCACAAAAACTGTTTAATCGGCTTAAACTTTGGATCCACATTAAGGTTGTGCTCGGCGAACTCTCTCGGTACACCCGGCATGTCAGAAGGTTTCCATGCGAAGGTGTCCCGATTCTCATGGATGAATTCGATGAGCGCGCTTTCCTATTTGGGATCCATGTGAGATCCAACGATGAACTGCTTAGATGAGTTGCCCGGAGTGAAATCTACTGTCTTGGTATCATCCGCTGAAAGCTTAAGGGGCGGCTCAACCTTCGTGGTGGGATTTTTCAGCGGGATCATATCCTCCAGATCAACATTCTCCTTATAGAGCTTAAGTTCCTCCTGGGCGCAACTGGACTCTGCGTAAGCCGCGTCTCCTTCTTCACACTCAATAGTCGTATTTCGGTTACCATGAACAGTAATGGTACCGTGTAAGCCGGGCATATTGAGCTACAAGTAAACATAGCAGGGCCTGGCCATGAACTTAGCATAAGCCGGCCGTCCAAATATCGCATGATAAGGACTCCTGATCTTGACCACTTCGAAACACAAGGATTCCACCTTGTAATTGTACTCATCGCCAAAAGCCACCTCCAACGAAATCCTGCCCACCGGACACGTCGACTTACCCGGAACCACACCATGAAAGATGGTGGATGAAGGTTTTAAATCCTTGTCAAGCAACTTCATCCGTCGGAAAGTGTCATAGTAAAGGATGTTTATGCTGCTGCTGCCATCCATAAGCACCTTGTTCACCATATACCCGCCCACCTGGGGGCCTACAACCAAAGCCAGCCGCCTCGGATCATCGACACGCGGCGGGTGGTCTTCTCGGCTCCAGGTTATGTCATATTTAGACCACTTTAAGTACCGGGGAAGAGCAGGTGTAACCGCATTAACTGCCCGCTTTTGCAACTTCTGGTCCCGTTTCTTGAGACTGGTCATGAAAATGTGATACTGCCCGGAGCTGAGCTGCTTCAGATTACTCTGAAAACTAGACTGACTACGCTGTTGTTGCTGATTACTGTTACCAGAATGTGGCTGGTGTCCCCCTGACTATCCTGACCCGGATGATGGTGGACCGGATGACTGGACCCTGAGCCGCCAGAACCGAACCCAACTCCTGACCCATCATGTCCTGAGCCACCTGGCGAACCACCATCTCGATTGTTAGGTTGTGTGAAATACCACTTGTACTTCTGCATGAAATTGCAATTCTCCCACGTGTGGTTTGCCGGCTTATCAGGCAGGCTGTGATTTGGACAAGGCCGCTTAAGTAACTTCTACATGTTCGAGGAAGAGCTATCCCTGCCAAAGGGCAGTCTGAACCTCCTATTGCCTTTGGGGGTAATTCTGCTGGGTGTTTGTATTAGCGACCAGCTCTGACCCGGCCTCTGGATTCTTACATTTGCTCTGGCTACCATTGTTTGCCGCACCCTTGCCTTGATTGCCCTTCTTACCTTGGCCAGCTTTCTCATCATCAGAACCCGGATCTTTCATACTGTCAGAGTCGGCATATTTCGTGAGAGCCGTCATGAGCTCTCCCATGTCCTGGCACATACGTTTGAGCTGGTCAAGTTTCTGTTTCAGAGGAACAAAATGGCAGTTCTTCTCCAAGATCAGTACCGCCTAGGCCGCCGTGATCTGCTCCGAGGAGTGGATGATTGTCGAGACCCGCCGTACCCAATGATGGGCCGACTCGTTCTCCTATTGGACACAGTGGTCAAGATCCACAATGGTCATCGGCTGCTTGCACGTCCCTTGAAAGTTTTTAATGAACCGGGCCGGAGCTCTGCCCATGAATTGATGGTATTAGGCGGTAACCCCTTTAGCCACGTGCGAGCTGGGCCTTCAAGCATCATGACGAAATACTTGGCATAAACCGCCTCACTGATCTCCAGCATCTCCATGGCCAGTTCATAACTCTCCACCCCGGCCTCCGGGGGTAAATCAACGGTATAATTTGGGACCTTGTGGGGCTCTTTGAAGTCTCTTGGCAATCGTTCGCTCCGTAGAGCCGGCGACAAACACGGCAGCCCTCCCGTCCTGGAGTTTACTCCTGCCCCTACCGAAACGGAAGGCACAGGCTCCTGGTAAGCCGGCCTAGCTAGCGCCTCTCGCGGGCTTCCTGCATGGTTTACAAATGCTGCCGTGTCTCTACCCGGCCGGTGACCCATCGGAATCTCTCTGTGCCGGTTGCTGCTAGAACCTGCTAGTGACTCGTAGCGCCGGCTAAAGCTGCGGCTAGGAAGAGGGGTTGAATGAACATGGCTCCGGCTGTGAGTATATTTCTCCTGCTAGGCCACGGCCGTCTGCAGGTACCCGATGGCGTTCGGCACATCCTCTGCAAAGGGTGCTTCATCCGGGATAGGAATTGTCTCAAGTCGGGTGGCCGCTGCCACCATATTCTCGGTCGGGTTAGAATAATGACCCGCCGGCGACGGAAAGCCACCGGGTGAAGCTTGGTTACGCCGGGCCGGATGAGTCGCTGGTCACTCCGTCGGGCGGCTTCCGGGCACGTCCGTTACTCGCCTCGTGCTAGGAGGAGTATTGAAGAGGTTCCTTGCTTCATAGCGCTCTGGTAGACGGGATTGATGCCTCCTTCGATGTACCGCTGCTACTGATATTTGCTCCAGCCCTAGACGGAAAGCATCTGCCTTGATATGTTCTGCCTCTACGTCCATCTGGATCTTCAGCTCAGCCACCCTTTTCTGTTCCTCCGTCATCCGGCCTTTGATCCTTGCGATCTCTAAATTCTGAGCTGCTTGATTATCTAGTGTGACCTCAGTGGCCATTAAAGCCGCGAGCTCATCCATCAGCTCCACAAGAACTTGAGCCGATGGTGTGGGGTTATCACCCGGGGTGGCAGCTCCTGCGGTTGTACTACCCGTGCCTGGGGCTGACCCCGCCATGAACATGGCAGCATGAACCGGTAGCTCAAGATAATCCGACTCAGAGCGATCTGACTGAAGGCAGACGTCGTCGTAGCCCCAAAGGCCATAGTTGCAGAGCTGGTACACTGACTCCGTTTCTCCACTTGAAGATTCGTTCTCCGAATAGACGAGAGTTTCCTGTGATCCGGAAGCTTCCAGATCCATACCTTGAGTGAAGCCTACGAAGACATGCTTCTGACCCGGATTAGCACAGGCAGGATGCATGTTACACGTAGGTCGCAGACGCCGAGCCGGCTTGATGATGTCGGTGCAGACGTCCGGCCCGGGTGTAGATCCATCAACCCTTTCGATGAAGATGTGGATCCCGCTGAATGGAACCCAGAATCCCTACCCCACGGACTCAACATCAAGCCCCCAGCCGGCATCGTTGATGTAGAACCGGCTACGGCAACTCTTGCTGATCCTTCCTACCACGTATCCTTCGAGCCCTGGGAGAGAGCCCTTCGAGAACTCAACACCACCAAGCGTCAGCCCCACGGTGGACGCCAACTGTCGTGGATTTATCACGGCAGATGTCCAGGTGAACGGACTTGGATTCGAGGCCATCGCTAACGTGATGGACTCAAAGGGGTTGACAGGGATGAAGGGCACGAGTTTACCCAGGTTCGGCCTCTCAAGGTGAGGTAATAGCCTACGTCCTGCTTGTGTTTGTATTGTTTGTTGTATTGATTACAAGGGAGCTAAAGCTTGACCTAGTTCTCGATGACCTGATCTCTAAGTCGCCCCGGGTCTTGCCTTTATATACCGAGGTCAAGACCACGGGTCATACAAGTTGTGGCCGACTCTCATTACACGTCCGAGTCTGCCTCTATCTTCTCTTGCCTATCCTGACCAAGTTGTCCCCGGGCGGCTTACACGCCCGGGTCTTCTCATCCAGGCCACCCCGCTGGCCCATCCTATGAGCCGCTACGCTAGTTGGGCCCTCCAGTCATGTCGGCTAACTCTTGGGATGGCTACAAGCCGTCCGGTTTTAACCCGGAGCCCTCCAGGGCGGGTCTCACCATGCGGTTATATCCCCAACAGTCACCGATATCAATAACTCAATACTATCGAAATGTCATTGAACCTTAAGTGTGCAGACCCTGCGGGTTCGAGAACTATGCAGACATGACCGAGACACCTCTACGGTCAATAACCAATAGCGGGACCTGGATGCCCATATTGGCTCCTGCATATTCTACGAAGATCTTTATCGGTCGAACCTCTATGTCAAGGATTCAGATAATCGCGTATGTTGTTCCCTTTGTTCTTCGGTATGTTACTTGCCCAAGATTCGATCGTCGATATCTCTACACCTAGTTCAATCTTGTTACCGGCAAGTCTCTTTACTTATTTCGTAATACAAGATCCCGTGTCTAACACTTTAGTCACATTGCTTGCAAGGCTTGTTGTGATGTTGTATTATTGAGTGGGCCCTGAGATACCTCACCGTCACACGGAGTAACAAATCCCAGTCTTGATCCATGCCAACCCAACAGACACCCTCGAAGATACCTATAGAGCACCTTTATAATCACCCAGTTACGTTGCGACGTTTGATACACACAAGGTACTCCTCTAGTGTCAGTGACTTGCATGATCTCATGGTCATAGGAACAGATACTTGACATGCAAAAAACTGTAGCAATAGACTGACACGATCATATGCTACATTTATAGTTTGGGTCTTGTCCATCACATCATTCTCCTAATGATGTGATCTCGTTATCAAATGACATCTCATGTCCATGGCTAGGAAACCTTAACCATCTTTGATCAATGAGCTAGTCCATCAGAGGCATACTAGGGACATGGTGTTGCCTATGTATCCACACATGTATCTGAGTTTCCGATCAATACAATTATAACATGGATAATAAACAATTATCATGAACAAGGAAATATGATAATAACCAACTTATTATTGCCTATAGGGCATATTTCCAACAGGTTCAACTTCATATAGTTTCCTTATCTCCAAAATTTTCATCAAGGCAAAGCATTGGAGGCCGACTCAACGGCATATGGGTGTTTTATTCCCAATATTTTGCAAAGGAAATGGACCTGCAATATGATTGTGAAGACGGCTCGTTAATATGAAGAAACCCAGATCTTCAAGGAACTACCTTATTAAGCCAGCCAATGGAGCAAGTCGGTCCCTTAACATATTTATTCTTATTTCAGGAGCTTACCATGAATAAATTCAAGCTAACCTGGGGGCTAATGTCGGGGATATTACCCAACAGTATAACCCGTCTTGGAATAGGACCCAATTGGGACTCGATGACTCACTGCTGCGCGTGGCGAGCTTGGCGATTCATCAGTGACCCGGCAGGAAGTATGACCCAACAGGAGGTATGACCCGGCCCATCGTATGGCGGTTCATAGGCACCTCTGTTATCGGGTCACAGGACGACCAGGCCCAGCGTGTAAGCCGGTGTTAGGCGACTCACAGAGAAGGCCCAAAAGAGAGGAAGGATTCCCTTACAAGAGAAACAAGACCCGGATTAGGATCGAGAGAGACCAGTCCTAATCCTACTTCTAGTAGGACTCTACATGTAAACCTACCCTTTCCATTTATATAAGGAGGGGTAGAGCATCCCTAGAGCAACAAGTTGACAATGTCAAGTCATAGAGATAGACAGATTAGAGGCTCTCAAGATTAGAGGTAGCGATTTCACACCCTTGTAACCGAGGTCGTCATCATCATCAATATAGACACAAAGCAAGACATAGGCTTTTACCTCCGTCAGGAGGGGCCGAACCTGGGTCAACACGCATCTCTAGATTCCAATCAACCCTTCTCAAGCCACCACATAGTTGTGATGGCCTCACACCTAAGTCCGTTAACCCGGACATCTTGTCGTGACAAATCCACGACAGTATCCGGAGCTTCCATAGTCATGCTGGTTTCTATAGGAGGTTTAATTATTAAAGACTTCTCCAAAAATTCTAGGCCTCTTTCTAATCTTTTACAACAGGACATTCCCTTTGTTTTTGATTATGATTGTGTAGAAGCTTTTGAAATGCTTAAGAAAGCCTTAACCACTACACCTATTATTCAACCATCTGATTGGAACTTAACTTTTGAAATTATGTTCAATGCTAGTGATTATGTTGTTGGTGTTGTTCTAGGGCAAATAGTTGACAAGAAATTAAATGTTATCCATTATTCTACCAAAACTCTAAACAGTTCCCAAAGAAATTATGCTACTACTGAAAAGGAATTCTTATCAGTCGTACTTGCTCGTTAGATCCTATATACATTGTTGATTCCAAAGTTATTATTCACATCGATCATGCTGCTATAAAATATTTTATGGAAAAGAAAGTTGCTAAACCTAGACTCATTAGGTGGGTTCTCTTACTTCAAGAATTTGATTTACATATTACTGATAGGAAAGGAGATGAGAACCCCGTGGCTGATAACTTGTCTAGGTTAGAAAATATTCTTGATTACCCACTACCTATTGCTGATAGTTTTCTTGATGAACAGTTAGCTACAATAAATGTTCTCAAAACACTCCTTGGTATGTTGATTATGCTAATTACATTGTTGCTAAATATATACCACCTAGCTTGACATACCAACAAAATAAGAAATTCCTCTATGATTTTAGACATTACTTTTGGGATGACCCACATCTTCATAAAGAAGGACTAGGTGGTATTACTAGACGTTGTGTACCTGAGCATGAACATGAACAAATCCTACGGAAATGTCATTCCAAAGCTTATGGAGGACATCATGCGAGAGATAGAACTGCTCATAAGGTATTGCAATCTGGTTTTTATTGGCCTACTCTCTTGAAGGATGCCAGTAAGTTTGTCTTGTCTTGTGATTAATGTCAAAGAATTGGTAATATTGGTAAGCGTCAGGACATACCTATGAATTATTCACTTGTTGTTGAACCATTTGATGTTTGAGGTTTTGATTATATGGGACATTTTCCTTCCTCTAATGGGTATACTCATATTTTGGTTGATGTTGACTATGTCACTAAGTGGGTAGAAGCTATTTCGACTAGTAGTGTTGATCATAACACCCCCATTAAAATGCTTAAAGAAGTTATCTTCCCTAGGTTTGGATATCCTAGATATTTAATGACTGATGGTGGTTCATACTATATTCATGGTGCTTTCCGTAAAATGCTTTCTAAATATGATGTTAACCATAGAATTGCATCACCCTATCACCCTCAATCTAGTGCTCAAGTTGAACTTAGCAATAGAGAAATTAAACTGATATTACAAAAACTATCAATAGGTCCCGAAAGAATTGGTCTAAGAAACTAGATGATGCCCTTTGGGCCTATAGAACAACTTATAAAAATCTTATGGGTATGTCTCCATACAAAATGGTATATGGGAAAACTTGTCATTTGCCTAGAGTTAGAACACAAAGCACTTTGGGCAATTAAAGAACTCAACTATGATTTCAAAATTGTCGGTGAAAAGAGGTTATTTGAATTAGCTCACTAGATGAATGGAGAACCCAAGCTTATGAAAATGCCAAAGTATTCAAGGAAAAAGGTAAAACATGGCATGACAAAAGAATCCAAAAGCGAGAATTCAAAGTTGGAGAATATGTTTTTTTGTACAATTCTCGTTACAGATTTTTTGTAGGAAAACTTCTTTCCAAATGAGAAGGACCATATGTTATCAAAGAGGTTTATCGCTCTGGAGCTATCAAGATTAATAATGCCAAAGGTACTAACCCGAAGGTGGTCAATGGACAAAGAATTAAACACTATATCTCAGGTACGCCTATTAATGTTGAAAGCAATGTTATCCAAACGATGACACCGGAGGAACACATAAGAGAAACCTTCTGGAACACTCCACAATCATGAAAAAGAAGAGTTACGTGATACGGTAAGTAAACGGACTCCGAAAAATCCGCAAAAATATTTTCTGCTAGTTTTGGAATATTAGAAAAATTAGGAAAATAAGAAATAATCGGGAAAGCAACCGAGGTGAGCACGATACAGCAGGGCGCGCTTGCCCTTCCTGGCGTGTCCTGGTGGGTTGTGCCCACCTCGGGAACCTTCCCGACTCTCTTTCCCTTCCTTATGCTTGTTTCTCAAGAATAAAAGTCCTCTATATATATCCCTGATTGTTTTGACCATTGCATCGTGGAAATATTCTCTTCTCTTGTTTTGTGTTGTTTTCTTGTCAGATCTAGATCTCCATGGCTCCACCAAGTTCCCCCAAGGACAACTTGTTCAAGAAGGTTATCAATCTGTACTTGTCAGAGGTGATGAAGCACCCTCAAGACATTGCGATGCGTGAGGGGGTGCTCCACATCCAAGATGTTCAAGGGCCTACGAAGACGGGAAGCGTGGAGGCCAGACTTGAGGCGGTGGAACAAGACATCTTCAAGTGCCAAGGGATAGTGGAGCTTGGACTTAGTGCCAATCAGTCCATGATCACGGAATTCACTCGTGATCACATGGTGGATGGCTAGTCCATGAAGGACATCGTCTTCACCTTCAGCGAGCAAATCAACTTTCCGCAAAGTCAAATTTATGATCTTCAAAATCAAGTTTTTGAGTATGAAGCAAGATTTAAAGGTATTAGTTTAGCTGCCTATTGCAGGACTCATGGGACTCGTTCATCAACTTTTGATGGTGAACTCTTGCCCTGGAAACTGGAGGACAAACCTACTACATCTTCATCACCACCACCTTCATCATCTTCACCACCAAAGGAGACTTGAGTACACGGGTATGGGCACTACCCTTGGCTTGAGCCAAGCTTGGGGAGGTGCCCCGATATCATATCACCCTCACCTTTTACCTTTACTTTTTATTTCGATCCTTAGTTTTTTCATGATTTAGTTGAATAAAAGTCTAGTACGATCTATTCTGGAGTGCTAGTTTCATGATCTATCCATCTATGTAATCGAGTGAGAGTCTTGCTTCTTTACTTTCTTGTTGCAATCATAATAAAAGCAAATAAATGAGAAGGATCATATGCTAATCTTATGGTTATTAATGACGTCACATAAAGAAAAGTATAAGTGGTAAAATTTATTGGAGATTGACAAACATATCATTAGTCAATTATGCAACTCATGAAAGAATTAATTAGGGAAGAGATGATTCACATGCAAATACACTATCTTGGACATCTTTTATGATTGTGAGCCCCCATTAAATATTATATGCTAAAATTGTTGACGTTGGACAAGGAAGACACCGTAATGATTTATGTTTGTTCATATTCAAATAGAGGTTATATTGTCATAGATCCTTCGGCATGTGGTGCTTGCTCAATATCTTTGTTAGCCAAAAATTCTGCACTAAGTAGAGATACTACTTGTGCATCCAAAATCCCAAACCCAAACTCATGTTTTGAGAGTCCACCATACCTACATATGGATTGAATAAGATCCGTCAAGTAAGTTGTCATCGGTGCACTAAGTGTTGGAAATATTCCCTAGAGGCAATAATAAATTAGTTATTATCATATTTCCTTGTTCATGATAATCGTTTGTTATCCATGCTATAAATTGTATTGATCGGAGACTTAGATGCATGTGTGGATACATAGACAAAACCATGTCCCTAGTATGCCATTAATGGACTAGCTCGTTGATCAAAGATGGTTAAGGTTTCCTAGCCATGGACATGAGATGTCATTTGATAACAGGATCACATCATTAGGAGAATGATGTGATGGACAAGACCCAAACTACAAACGTAGCATATGATCGTGTTAGTTTATTGCTACTGTTTTCTAAATGTCAAGTATATGTTTCTATGACCATGAGATCATGCAACTCGCTGACATCGGAGGGGTACCTTGTGTGTATCAAACGTCGCAACGTAATTGGGTGACTATAAAGGTGCTCTACAGGTATCTCCGAGGGTGTCTGTTGAGTTGGCATGGATCAAGACTGGGATTTGTTACTCCGTGTGACGGAGAGGTATCTTAGGGCCCACTCGGTAATACAACATCACAATAAGCCTTGCAAGCAATATGACTAAGTGTTAGTCACAGGATCTTGTATTACGGAACGAGTAAAGAGACTTGCCAGTAACGAGGTTGAACTAGGTATGGAGATACCGACGATCGAATCTCGGGCAAGTAACATACCGAAGAACAAAGGGAACATCATACGGGATTAACTGAATCCTTGACACAGAGGTTCGACCGATAAAGATCTTCGTAGAATATGTAGGAACCAATGTGGACATCCAGGTCTTGCCATTGGTTATTGACCATAGAGGTGTCTCGGTCATGTCTACATAGTTCTCGAACCCGTAGGGTCTGCACACTTAAGGTTTGGTGACGTTTCGGTAGTATAGAGTTATATATGGTGGTGACCGAAGGTTGTTTGGAGTCCCGGATGAGATCCCATACGTCACGAGGAGTTCCGAAATGGTCCGGAAATGAATATTGATATATAGGAAGGTGGTGTTTGGACTCCGGAAAGATTTCGGGCACTTTCGGTAGTGTACCGGTAGTGACGAATGGAACCCGGGGGTCCACGAGTGGGGCCAACCCACCCCATGGGCCAAAGTGGCGACCCACCAGCCCCTAGTGGGCTGGTAGGGTCGGCCAAGGTGGCCTAGGCGCAGGGGAGAGAGGCCCAAACCGAATTGGGGTGGAGTCCTCCCCAAGTTCCACCTCTCGTGTGAGAGGTGGACTCCCAATTGGAGGAGGACTCCCCCTCCACCAGTTCGGCCGAAGCCAAGAGGGAGCCCTCCCCTTGGGCGCAGCCTCCTCTCCCCTCCTCCTATATATACTAGTGGATATCTAGGGTTTTGGCACTTAATTTACGGCCACGTGCTACCCGTTCCACCGGTGCTCCTCTAGATCGGATTTCCGCAGTGCTTAGGCGAAGCCCTACCAGAATTGCTCCACCACCATCACCGGAGCGTCGTCACGCTACCGGTGAACTCTTCTCTCTCTCCACTTCCTCTTGCTGGATCAAGACGGTGGAGATCGTCATCAAGGTGCACGTGTGTTGAACGCGGAGGTGCCGTCCGTTCAGCGGTATTGTGAGATGAAGAGGCCCGGACCAACATTACTCATACGCTTACGAGAGACCGGTTCCCTCGACCGCAACTTGTTGCATAGATGGCTTGCGGGTGCCAGTTTCTCTGACTTTAGTTGGATCGGATTCGACAAAGGCGGTCCTTGAGAAGGTTGAAAAGCAAATTATGTATCACCGTTGTGGTTTATGCATAGGTGAGAATCGTTATTGCTAGAAACCCGTAGCAGCCACGTAAAACATGCAACAACAATTAGAGGACGCCTAACTTGTTTTTGCAGGGTATGTTGTGATGTGATATGGCCAATTACATGATGTGATATATGTGATGTATGAGATGATCATGTGATGTATAGAATTTCACGACTTGCATGTCGATGAGTACGGCAACCAGCAGGAGCCATAGGGTTGTCTTTAATTATTGTATGACCTACGTGTCAATCATTAAGAGCTATGTAATGCTTTACTTTATCGCTAAACGATAGCAATAGTAGTAGACAACCCCGATGGAGACATGTTGATGGAGATCAAGATGATGGAGATCATGGTGTCTTGCCGGTGACGATGGAGATCATGCCGGTGCTTTCAAGATGGAGATCTAAAGCACAAGTTCATGGCCATATCATGTCACTTATGAATTGCATGTGATGTTAATCCTTTTATGCACCTTGTTTTGCTTAGGACGACGGTAGCATTATAAGGTGATCCCTCGCTTAAATTTCAAGATGAATTGTGTTCTCCCCGAGTGTGCACCGTTGCGAAAGTTCGTCGTGTTGAGACACCACGTGATGATCGGGTGCGATAGACTCTAGGTTCACATACAACGGGTGCAAGATAGTATGCACATGCGGAACACTCGGGTTAAACTTGACGAGCCTAGCATGTACAGACATGGCCTCGGAACACAAGAGACCGAAAGGTCGAACATGAGTCATATAGTAGATATGATCAACATGATGATGTTCACCATTGTAACCACCTCAACTCACGTGATGATCGGACTTGAGTTGGTGAATTTGGATCATCTATCACTCGAATGACCGGAGGGATGTCAATTTGAGTGGGAGTTCTTAAGTAATATGATTAATTGAACTCATTATCATGAACATAGTCAGTAGTGTCTTTGCAAAATTATGTTGTAGATTACTAGCTCACGCTGTAGCTCCCTTGAATTTTTATATGTTCCTAGAGAAATAGAGTTGAAAGTTGATGGTAGCAATATTGCGGACTGGCTCCGTGATCTGAGGATTGTCCTCGTTGCTGCACAGAAGGCTTATGTCCTTAATGCACCGCTCGGTGCGCCAACCCCTCTAGCATCGTCTGTAGATGTTGTGAACATTTGACAGGTACGTGATGATGACTACTTAATAGTTTAGTGCGTCATGCATTACGGCTTAGAATTGAGGCTTCGAAACGTTTTGAACATCACGGAACATATGAGATGTTCTAAGAGCTGAAATTAGGATCTCAGGCTCGTGCCCGTGTTGCGAGATATGAGATCTCCAACAAGATTCTTTGCCTGCATGATGAATGAGAATAGCTCAATCGTTGAGCATGTGCTTAGATTGTCTGGGTGCTACAATCGCTTGAATCGAGTGGGAGTTCATCTTCCAGATAAGATAGTGATTGATATAGTTCTCCAAGTCACTTTCACTAAAGCTACTAGAACTTGGTGATGAACTATAAAATGCCAGGGATAGAATTAATGATCCCTGAGTTGTTCGCGATGTTTGACACCGTGAAGGTAGAAATCAAGAAGGAGCATCAAGTGTTGATGGTTAGTATAACCACTAGTTTCGAGAAGGGCAAGGGCAAGGAGGGAAACTTCATGGATGGGAAGTCAATTGCTGCTCCAGTGAAGCAACCCAAAGTTGAACCCAAACCCGAGACTAAGTGCTTCAATTATGAGGAGAGAGGTCGCTAAAGCGGAACAACCCTAGATACATGGTAGATAAGAAGGCTGGCAACATTGACAATATATTTGATATACGTGTTATTGATGTGTACCTTGCTTGTACTCCTAGTAGCACATGGGTATTGGATACCGGTTCGATTGCTAAATGTTAGTAACTCGAAATAAAGGCTACAGAATAAGCGGAGAACTAGCTAAGTGTGAGGTGCCGATGTGTGTTGGAAATGTTTCCAAGGTTGATGTGATCAACATCGCACGCTCTCTCTACCTTCGAGATTACTGACGAACCTAAATGTTATTTGGTGTTTTTTGCGTTGAGCATGAACGTGATTAGATCATGTTCATTGCAACACGGTTATTCATTTAAATTAGAGAATAATGGTTATTCTATTTACATGAATAAATACCTTCAACGGTCATGCACCCAGTAAGAATGGTTTGTTAAAACTTGATCGTAGTAATACACATGTTCATAACATTGATGCCAAAAGGATACAAAGTTAATAATAATAGTACCACATACTTGTGGCACTGCCGCTAAATGTCATATTGGTATAAAACGCATGAAGAAACTCCATGCTGATGGATCTGTGGACTCATTCGATTTCGAATCGGTTGAGACATGTGAACCATGCCTCTTGGGCAAGATGACTAAAGGACCGCATTTTCTGGTTTGATGGAGCAGGCAAGTGATTTATTGGAAATGATACTTGTTGATGTATGCAATCCAATGAGTCTTGTAGCGTGCGGTGGATATCATTATTTTCTTACCTTCACTGATGATTTGAGTAGATATAGTGTATATTTATTTAATGAAACACAAGTCTGAATTGTTTGAAAGGTTCAAGCAAATTCAGAGTGAAGTTTAAAGATCATCGTGACAAGAAGATAAAAATGTTTGCGATATGATCGTGGAGGTGAATATCTGAGTTACGAATTTGGCATACAACTTTAGACAATGTGAAAGTTGTTTTCACAACTCACGCCACCTGGAACACCATAGTGTGATGGTGTGTCCAAACGTCATAGTCGTGCTCTATTGGATATGGTGCGTGCTATGATGTCTATTATTGTTTTGTTACTATAATTTTGGGGTTATGCATTAGAGACAACTACATTCACTTTAAATAGGGCACCATCTAAATCCATTGAGATGACACCGTTTGAACTATGGTTTGATAGAAACCTAAGCTGTCATTTCTTAATGTTTGGGGCTGCGACGCTTGTGTGGAAAATGTTTTCACCTAATGAGCTCGAACCCAAAGCGGACAAATGCATCTTCATAGAATACCCTAAAGAATAGTTGGGTGAACCTTCTATCTTAGATCCAAGCATAAAATGTTTGTTGCTAAAAACTGGGTCCTTTCTCGAGAAAGGGTTTCTCTTGAAAGAATTGAGTGGGAGGATAGAACTTGATGAGGTTATTGAACCTCTGCTTCAACCAGAAAGTAGCGCAGCGCAGAAAGATGTTTCTGTGAAGCCTATGTTAGTTGAAGAGGAAGTTAATGATGATGATCATGAAGCTTCGGATCAAGTTACTATCGACCTACGAGGAAAATAGAGCTGGATGAGGTTATTGAACCTTTACTTCAACCAGAGAGTAGCGCAGCACAGAAAGTTGTTTCTGTGAAGCCTACGTCAGTTGAAGAGGAAGTTAATGATGATGATCATGAAGCTTAGGATCAAGTTACTATCAAACTTCGTAGGTCGACAAGGATGTGTACTGCTACTGAGCGGTATGACAACCCTGTCTTGGAGGTCATGTTGTTGGACAACGATGAACCTACGAACTATGGAGAAGCGATGATGGGCCCGGAAACCAACAATTGGTTAGAGGCCATGAAATCCGAGAAAGGATCCATGTATGAAAACCAAGTATACACTTTGGTGGACTTGCTTGTTGGATGGCAGGTCGTTAAGTACAAATGGATCTTTAAAATGAAGACATACGCTCATGGTAAATGTTACCATTTCTAAAGCTCAACTTGCTGCAAAGTAGTTTACGACAAGTTCAAGGAGTTGACTGCGATGAGACTTTCTCACTCGTAGCGATGCTAAAGTCTGTTGGAATTAAGTTAGCAGTTGCTGCATTTTTCAATTATGAAATCTGGCAGATGGATGCCAAAACATCATTTCCTTCCTTAAGGAAAGGTTGTATGAGTTACAACCAGAAGGTTTTGTAAATCCTAAGGATGCTAAAAGGTGTGCGAGCTTCAGTGATTCTTCTATGAAATGAAGAAAGCATCTCGGAGTTGGAATATACACTTTGATGAGGTGATAAAAGTTTTTGAGTCTATACAAAGTTTACGAGAAACTTGTATTTGCAATAAAGTGAGTGGGAGCACTATAGAGTTTCTGATAAGTATATGTGGATGACACATTGCTATTCGGAAATGATGTAGAATTTCTGGAGAGCATAAACGGGTGTTTGAAAAGAGTTTTTCAAAGGAAGACCTGGATAAAGCTACCTAATTGTTGAGCATCAAGATCTATAGAGATAGATCAAGATACTTGATGAGACTTTCAATGAGTACATATCTTGACAAGATTTTGAAAGAGTTCAAAAATGGATCAGTCAGAGAAAGAGTTCTCGCCTGATTTGTAAGGTATAAAGTTGAGTAAGACTCAATGCCCAGTGACTGCAGAAGATAGAGAAAAGATGAGTGTCATCCCCTATGCTTCATCCATAGGCTCTATCATGTATGCAACGCTGTGCACAAAGACCCGATGTCAGCCTTGCTGGAAGTATGGTCGGAAGGTTTCAAAGTGATCCTGGAATGGAGCACTGGACAACGGTCAAGATTATCCTTAGTAACTAAAAGACTAAGGAGATTTTTATCGATTATGGAGGTGATAAAGAGTTCGTCGTAAAGAGTCACGTCGATGCAAGCTTTAACACCAATCCGGATGACTCGTAGTAGCAATCTGGATATGTATAGTGGAGCAGCCATTTGGAATAGTACCAAGTGGAGTGTGGTAGCAGTGTTTACGGTTTGACATAGAAATTTGCAAAGTACACACAGATCTGAATGTCGCAGACCCGTTGACTATAAGACCTCTCTCACATGCAAAGCATGATCGAGCCCTAGAACTCATTGGGTGTTAGATTCATAACAATGCGAATCATATGGTGATGTGAACTAGATTATTGACTCTAGTGCAAGTGGGAGACTGTTGGAAATATGCCCTAGAGGCAATAATAAATTAGTTATTATCATATTTCCTTGTTCATGATAATCGTTTATTATCCATGCTATAAATTGTATTGATCGGAGACTTAGATGCATGTGTGGATACATAGACAAAACCATGTCCCTAGTATGCCTCTAATGGACTAGCTCGTTGATCAAAGATGGTTAAGGTTTCCTAGCCATGGACATGAGATGTCATTTGATAACAGGATCACATCATTAGGAGAATGATGTGATGGACAAGACCCAAACTACAAACGTAGGATATGATCGTGTCAGTTTATTGCTACTGTTTTCTACATGTCGAAGTATGTGTTCCTATGACCATGAGATCATGCAACACACTGACATCGGAGGGGTACCTTGTGTGTATCAAACGTCGCAACGTAACTGGGTGACTATAAAGGTGCTCTACAGGTATCTCCGAGGGTGTCTGTTGAGTTGGCATGGATCAAGACTGGGATTTGTTACTCCGTGTGACGGAGAGGTATCTTAGGGCCCACTCGGTAATACAACATCACAATAAGCCTTGCAAGCAATATGACTAAGTGTTAGTCACAGGATCTTGTATTACGGAACGAGTAAAGAGACTTGCCGGTAACGAGGTTGAACTAGGTATGGAGATACCGACGATCGAATCTCGGGCAAGTAACATACCGAAGAACAAAGGGAACATCATACGGGATTAACTGAATCCTTGACATAGAGGTTCGACCGATAAAGATCTTCGTAGAATATGTAGGAACCAATGTGGACATCCAGGTCCCACCATTGGTTATTGACCGTAGAGGTGTCTCGGTCATGTCTACATAGTTCTCGAATCCGTAGGGTCTGCACACTTAAGGTTTGGTGACGTTTCGGTAGTATAGAGTTATATATGGTGGTGACCGAAGGTTGTTAGGAGTCCCGGATGAGACCCCGACGTCACGAGGAGTTGTGGAATGGTCCGGAAACGAAGATTGATATATAGGAAGGTGGTGTTTGGACACCGGAAAGATTTCGGGCACTTTCGGTAGTGTACCGGGAGTGACGAATGGAACCCGGGGGTCCACGAGTGGGGCCAACCCACCCCATGGGCCAAAGTGGCGACCCACCAGCCCCTAGTGGGCTGGTGGGGTCGGCCAAGGTGGCCTAGGCGCAGGGGAGAGAGGCCCAAACCAAATTGGGGTGGAGTCCTCCCCAAGTTCCACCTCTCGTGTGAGAGGTGGACTCCCAATTGGAGGAGGACTCCCCCTCCACCAGTTCGGCTGAAGCCAAGAGGGAGCCCTCCCCTTGGGCGCATCCTCCTCTCCCCTCCTCCTATATATACTAGTGGATATCTAGGGTTTTGGCACTTAATTTACGGCCACGTGCTACCCGTTCCACCGGTGCTCCTCTAGATCGGATTTCCGCAGTGCTTAGGCGAAGCCCTGCCGAAATTGCTCCACCACCATCACCGGAGCATCGTCACGCTACCAGTGAACTCTTCTCCCTCTCCACTTCCTCTTGCTGGATCAAGACGGTGGAGATCGTCATCAAGCTGCATGTGTGCTGAACGCGGAGGTGCCGTCCATTCGGCACTAGATCGGAAGGACCGTGAACAAGATTGCGAGACGGTTCGTGATGTGTTCACGGGACGGATCGTGATGAGATCGCGGGACGGATCGTGATGAGATCACGGGACGGATCGTGATGAGTTCGCGGGACGGATCGTGATTGGATCGCGGGACGAATCGTGATCTGATCGCGGGACGCTCGGCGATTTGGATCGCGAAGATATTCGACTACACGAAACCGCGTTTCTTAACGCTTCCCGCTTAGCGATCTACAAGGGTATGTAGATCCACTCTCCCTCTCGTAGGTGCTCATCACCATGGATAGATCTTGCGTGTGCGTAGGAAATTTTTTGTTTCCCATGCAACGTTCCCCAACACTAAGGCAATAAAAATTGCTTCTAAAAGTGTTGTATCAATTAGTGTAAGAGAAAATTGAGCATTGCACGAACTTGTGATGGCAAAGTAATAAAAGCGACAAACTGCATAATAAAGGTTGCTATCACAAGGGGCAATACAACACGACATTCTTTTGCACTAATGGATTTGGCATACATACTAAAAAGTGTATGACAACCTCTGCTTCCCTCTACGAAGAGCCTATCTTTTACCTTTATGCATTTACTTTTATACATGAGTCAAAGTATTCTTCCCTATTCCTTTTTATTTTTCTCTTTTTGCAAGCATCATGTGGTGAGGAAAGATCTAGGCACATATATCTAGTTGGATATGAGTGAGCATGAGTAATTATTGTTGACATGACCCGTGAGGTGAATACGTTGGGAGACAAAACCATAAGCCCCTATCTTTCTATGTGTCCGGTTGGAAATTTTTGCCCATGGGTATGCTATGAGTGTTAGCAATGATAGAAGACTAAATGATGGTTGAGTATGTGGACTTGCCAAAAGGCTCCGACACGAGACCCTTCTTGAAAATATGATGAATTGTAGTTACAAAGTTGACTGCGAACATAGTTTGTTGGTTTTCAATAAGGTTTATGGTTTATACTTCTATGTTGTGATGAATTGCTACTTGTTGATGAGAAGTTATATGATGTTGTTATAAAATAAAAGTTATATGAAAGAGTTCTATTATAAAGTTTGTTGTTGTTATGATAATAAGCATGATGCTACTATGTCTGTATTTTGTTTTTATCGACACCCCTCTCTCAAACCATGTGGAGATGTTTTTCAATATCGACATTCGCTTGAGGACAAGCGAGGTCTAAGCTTGGGGGAGTTGATACATCCATTTTGCATCATGTTTTCCTACTATTATATATAATGTTTTATGCATAATAATGCTTTATGGAGTAATTCTAATGCCTTTTGTCTCATAATATGTAAGGTTTACTTTGTCTACATCATGTCATCGTTCTCCAAGCATTACTCTATTTTACTTAATACTCTAGATGCATGCTGGATAGCGGTCAATGAGTGGAGTAATAGTAATAGGTGCAGGCAGGAGTTGGACTATTTGATTATGGACGTGATGCCTATATACACATGATCATTGCCGTGAAAATCGCATAACTATTCGC
Source organism: Hordeum marinum (assembly GCA_022496015.1). Taxonomy (NCBI): domain Eukaryota; kingdom Viridiplantae; phylum Streptophyta; class Magnoliopsida; order Poales; family Poaceae; genus Hordeum; species Hordeum marinum. The sequence goes on from CM039677.1 coordinate 51,036,327, forward strand.
TTTTCTATCAATTGCCCAACAGTAATTTGTTTACCCACCGTATGATGTTTCTATGAGAGATGCCATTAGAGAACTCTACGACCCCTGGGTCTATTCACTTATATATATATATATTCAAAAACAGTATTACTACCTATTTATTTGATTTTATTTTATTTTGCAATATACAATTATCTACAATTATCTACACAACTCACTTGCTTGCAAATAACCAGATCAAGGGGATTGACAACCCTCTTGTCGGTGTTGAGTGCAAGTTGTTTGTTCTTTCGTGTGCAGCCGTTGAGGATTGGTATTCCTATTGGTTTGATAAACCTTGGTTTAATAACTGAGGGAAATACTTACCCACATTGTGCTGCGATAACCCGTTCCTGTTCACGGAAAACCCAGCGCACATCACAAGTATCATTGAGAAGTCGTCGAAGTATACCAGAAGATGCCAACGATGGGGTGATGTCTACTACATAACTTTATTCTTGTAGACTATGTTGTTCCTCCTGATACGTCCATCCTGCATCATGTTTTCTTACTATTATTTATAATGTTTTTATGCGTAATAATGCTTTATGAGTACTTCTAATGCCTTTTCTCTCATAATTTGCAAGGTTTGCACAAAGAGGGAGAATACCGGCAGTTGGAATTCTGGACCTGAAAAAGCATACGAGAGATACCTATCCTGCACATCTTCAAATGAGCTGAAACTTCACAGAGATTTTTTATGGAATATATAATGAATATTAGAGCAAATAACTACCGGAGGGGGCCACCCCGGCGAGCACAAGACACCAGGGCGCGACAGGCCCCCTAAGCGTGCCCTAGTGGGTTGTGCTCAGCACAACCCACCTCTGGAGCCCATCTTCCAGTATATAAGGTGTTTTCACCTTGAAAAAAAATTAGAGGAGGACTTTTGGGACGAAACTCCGTCGTCTCGAGGCAGAACTTGGGCAGGAGCACTTTTGCCCTCCGGTGGAGCGATTCCGCCGGGGGAACTTCCCTCCCGAAGGGGAAAATCGAAGCCATTGTCATCACCAACAACCCTCTCATCTTTGGGAGGCCATTCTTCATCAACATCTTCAACAACACCATCTCCTCTCAAACCCTAGTTCATCTCTTGTGTTCAATCTTTGCATCAGAACCTCAGATTGGTACCTGTGGGTGACTAGTAGTGTTGATTACCTTATGTAGTTGATTACTATATGGTTTATTTGGTGGAAGATTATATGATCAGATCCATTATGTTATTCAATACCCCTGCGATCTTGAGCATGCATATTATTTGTGAGTAGTTACCTTTGTTCTTGAGGGCACGACAGAAGTCATGTGGCAAGTAATCATGTGAATTTGATATGTGTTTGATATTTTGATGATATGTATGTTGTGATTCCCTTAGTGGTGTCATGTGAACACCGACTACATGACACTTCACCATACTTGGGCCTAAGGGAATGCATTGTGGAGTAGTTATCAGATGATGGACTGTTTAAGAGACAGAAGCTTAAACCCTAGTTTATGTGCTACTTCGTAAGTGGTTGATTTGGATCCACATGTTTAATGCTATGGTTAGATGTTATCTTAATACTTTTCTTATAGTTGCGGATGCTTGCGAGGGGGTTAATCATAAGTGGGAGGTTGTTCAAGTAAGAACAACACCCAAGCACTGGTCCACCCACATGTCAAATTATCAAAGTAGCGAACACGAATCAAACCAACATGATGAAAGTGACTAGATAAAATTCCCGTGTACCCTCAAGAACACTTTGCTTATTATAAGAGACCGTTTTGGCTTGTCCTTTGCCACAAAAGGATTGGCTACCTTGCTGCACTTTATTTACCGTTACCGTTATTTGCTCGTTACCAATTACCTTGCTATCAAACTACCTGTTACCAACAATTTCAGTGCTTGCAAAAACTACCTTGCCGAAAACCGTTTGTCATTTCCTTCTACTCCTCGTTGGGTTTGACACTCTTACTTATCTAAAAGACCACGATTGACCACCTACACTTGTGGGTCATCACACGGTGGGCTACAACCGGTAGCAGACGAGCATAATGTTTTTCTGCTACAACCAGCGACGAAAATGTTGCCATGGTGATCAAGAATTTTTTACTACAACCATGTCTCCGGCATCGGGGTAGCCATCAGTCACGGACGAATGCGAGGTGGCGGAGGCGGAGGCGCGCGACGAGGCTTGATCCACGATGGCAGTGACGACAACAACGAGTGTGCTAACGAGGGCATCGACGAGCACAACGGGGACGACAAGTGGCGCAACACAACGCGTGGAGAAAGAAGGAAAGGGATAGGCCGCTTTCTTTAATGGGATCCAACGACCCATGTGCTCGGATCCAACGACTATAGTGTGACCGGCCCAAATTTAGACCTCGCACCTGCACCTATCAGGCTATCACCACCACGAGGAAATTGTTCGTTCATATCCAAAAGACAAAAGGCTCCAAGTGTAAGGCCAACTCCAACGCACGGCCCCAAATGAACATCCATCTTGTCCGGATTTCGTCCCTTTGGGGTGGGAATGGGGCCTTGTCCGTCCGAATTCCTGTTCATGTCGGTCATGCGTCCAACGCGTGGCCGCATCTTTGACCCCATCTCGTCCGCCGAAGGCGAAGTACAGTAAAAGTCAAGCATAGCAAAAAATAGTTCAAATATTGCAAAATAAATAGTTCCATGTCCGAAATAGTGTTTTATTACAACCCAATCAAAATTTAAAAATATGAAATAGTCTCAAAGTAATCGATGAGGTTTGTAAAGTGCGTTATTCTCAAAGTAATCAGAATAGAGGAGGGCATGCCCTTTCTCCCTGTTGCGGTTCAAGGACGGATCATGGCCGTGGATTGATCCCCTGAACCGAGGCCGCATCCTACTGATGTGGTCATGGACAACCAATGACGCCACCACTATGTCCTCATCGTCCGAGGACGAGTCATCCGATGAACAAACAAAATTGTGAAAGAAATACTCATCCCCGCTATCTATGGTACCTTGCGAGCAAAGCGTCGAACACCTTGTGGTCGTGGTGGAGACACGACCAGAAAGGACACGTCGAGTCCCTTCTCAAGCAGCAAAGCAAGGTGAACGACCACGGGCGGAGGGCTGAGCAAGAACATGTGGAGGAAGAAAAGGGGCCGTGCCGCTGACGGGCAAGGTGGACGGCGTAGGTGGCTTCAACGATGACGAGGGGCGGAGGGCGGAGCAAGGAGCCATGAGCGAGGAGGACAAGGAAGAATGGGTTGTGTGCCCGACGGGCGGGACAGAAGAGTACAAGGGCACGCGACCCGGCCGTTCGCGTGTGTTCGTTTAGCCGCAAACATGATACAAACTTAAACCGAGGACGAGTCAAAAGCAAATAAAATGAACATTTATCCGTTTACGAACATATGTTGGGTCATGATTTGTGTCTCTGTTTATTCAAAGTAACGGGCCGGACGATTTGGAGTTGCCCTAACGCACTGGCCGGTTCTGCGAACGAATTGAGCAGAGCAGAGAAAAAGAAGGAAAACAAAACAGCTGTGGCCGTGAGCAGAGCAGCAGTAAGGAGCGAGCCGTCCCAATCCATCCCCGACATTGCTGCCCCTGAGCCCGAGGGAGCCGCCGGCCAGCCTCACTCCCGACCCGCATCCGGCCACCTCCCCCCCCCCCCCCCCCCCCCCCCACCCCCAACCTCACAGCCCCAGCTACCGAGAATCACCAATGGCGCCGGCGCGGGTCTCGCCGGTCCGCAAGCGGAGGTTCGCCGACCAGCCGTCGCCCGTCGCGACCAAGCGCCGCGCGACAAAGGGGCGCCGCCGTGACCCCGAGTTCGTTGGGGATCCCATCCCCGACCACAAAGCTCGGGCCAGCTTTCCCAAACGCTACCAGCGCCCCCCTGCCAAGAGGTAGCTGACGCCCCCTTGTGTCTGTCTATTCGATAATGTGCTGAATGCTTAGTAGGGTTTCTGCATCCGCGTTCCTCTGAGCAGGAATGGGGAGGAGGAGGAGGGGGTGAAGGCGCGCCGCCATTACCGGGCAGCCAAGGTGGACGGAATCGTCTATAAGCTCGGTGATGATGTGTATGTACTGGTAATCATCTTGCTCCCCCCCCCCCCCCCTCTGGTTATCAACATGTTTGTTACAAGAAAGAAAATCATGCTTCCTGCTTTGAAACTCTCCTATTTGATGTTAATTGTGCGTCATCGTGCAGCATAATGCTCTGTTTCTGCACCTCCTGATGTGATTGCCAATATGCTTCCTGCTATGAAATCTGGCTGTTAACAGTGCCACAATCATACATGCTCTACTTCTTTGTATAAAATGAATCTACGCCTCAGCTTCCATTGCTTAATGCCATTTTTGGTACAATACCGTATCCATCCATACGGCACCTTTCACCGTGAATATGGTTTCTGCTGTGCGCTATCTGTTACGTAGATGTTTGCGTAGTTTTTTTCATTCCTGATTCCTTTATCATCATTCCTGATTAGGCTGGGGAAGGAAAGCCTCATTTCGTTGGTAGAATCACCGAACTTTTTGAGGGAACAGACCGTGTCCACTACTTCAACTGCCGTTGGTTCTTCCGATCCGAGGACACGGTGATCTCGACCGCGAAGTTGGTTGATGATCATAGTCATGATCCCAAGCGGGTCTTCCTCTCTGACGAGACGGACGACAACCCGCTTGACTGTATTGTGTCCAAGGTTAAAATTGTGCAAGTTGATCCCAAGGTTAGTGCTCTTGTTCACAACTGTGTGTCCCCTCCTTAATGAAATGGTTCTCACTTTCTTAACTCCATGTTTTAGCTTGGTCTGGAAGCAAAAGCCAAACTAGCAGCTCGCAGCGATCTGTACTATGACATGTCGTACACTGTGGCCTACTCTACCTTTGGAAATATCACAAATGGTTATTGCTGCTATGACCTTTGTACTCTTTTCAGTTATGCAAGACTTTTATTGACCTATTTAATGCTTTAAATCTGTCCAGTAGTGTCACTAAAATTTGTTGTAACTCTGTTTAGTTTTGTAAATGAACTCCTAAGAGTTGAGCATTTTAACCAACCTGTGAAATTGTTTTCCCATCACACCGTATTGATCATAATCTGGTTTAAGTTAAAATCCAAGCTCATTGTCTTCTGCCCATGCTTGGAAATGGTTGCTGCTAACCTATAACTCGTTCAATTATGCAAACTATTTTTTTCGTACTTAATGTTTAAATATTTCCAATATTGTTGCTAAATTTTGTTGTAACTCTGTTTAGTCATGCAAAATAACTCCTGGGAGATATTTTTTTAGAGATTATGTAAAAACAAATCCCATCTGTCCATGTTGATCATAATCTAGGATTCTAGGTTAAGTTTAATCCAATCTCATTGTCTTATGTCCATGCTTCTGCGTTTTGAATGTTAATTCTACGGATAGGTTCCGTACAAATTAGGGTGGCATACTTTTTCTGTGCATGTAGTCTGTGTTCTAACATGCAAGAATATTTTTGGTAGAAAAAAGATAGAATTAACTAAGGGGGAACATGGGCCTAGAAATTTTCATTTATCAATTAACTTATCTTTGGTTGATATCACCTATAATCTTGGGCAATTAGGACATGCATGATCGCATCAGTGCATTCAGTAATTTTAATGATCTGTTGAATAATCACTGAATATGTGTTTTACTTGTAGATATAAATGAGATTTCAGGGATTTCTTCGGATCCTGATTCGGAGGCTGACACCTCTGTGGCAACCGCGACGCTACTTGACCTTTATTCTGGTTGCGGCGGCATGTCCACTGGATTGTGCTTGGGCGCTGCACTAGCTGGATTGAAGCTTGAGACGGTATTACTTAGCCTTATGTTTTTTTGGAGAATAATTTGTCGACCACCCTTCATTATTTCAATAATTTCCCTTTTATATTTGTAGAGGTGGGCTGTTGATTTTAACAGGCATGCATGCAAAAGCTTGAAGTCCAACCATCCCAGGACCGAGGTCTCATGAATCTTCAATTCCTTTTGGCTGGTACAAATCCTCTTGTTTTAGCTGACCAGAAATTTTCTTGTGATTTCTGAATATAGGTGCGGAATGAGAAAGCGGATGATTTTCTATCTCTTTTAAAAGAATGGGAAATTCTATGTGACCAATATGTCCATGGTAATAATGCTGAGACACCTCCTGCGATGACTGATGAGGAGGAAGAGGGTGAACTCAAAAAGGACGAATATGTCGTACAAAAACTCACCGATATCTGCTATGGTGGCGCTGGTAGAAAAAGATGCATTTATTTCAAAGTGCTCCACTCTCCATCTAGTTCTTTCTAGTGCTCGTACTTCTGTTATTTAGGTTGTGTGAATATTTTCTTGAACAGGTGCAATGGAAGGGATATGGTCCCGAAGAGGATACCTGGGAGCCCATTGACAATCTTAGGTTTGTATCTAATTTGACATAATTCTATTACATAATGATGTCTACTTCCATTGCAGTTATTGAAATAAGATCTATATACATTGCACTGATTCTTTTTTAATGTTCAGTGGTTGCCCTTTAAAAATAAAGGAGTTCGTTCAAGAAGGCCGCATGCAAAAAATATTACCACTGCCTGTGAGTACTTGCTATTTTTCTCCTTAATTTTGTACCTGGTTTATCAGTTGGCTGATGTTGTTTATTTGTTCTGTTACTTTAAAGGGTGATGTAGATGTCTTGTGTGGGGGGCCGCCTTGTCAAGGGATAAGCGGGTTAAATCGGTTCAGAAACCGTGACGACCCACTAAAAGATGATAAGAATAGGCAGATGGTCACTTTTATGAACATCGTGTCCTATTTGCAGCCGAAGTTCGTTTTGATGGAAAATGTGGTGGATATACTGAGATTTGCAGAAGGATATCTAGGTAGGTATGCGTTGAGCCGTTTGGTGGCTATGAACTACCAGTCTCGGCTGGGTATTATGGTAGCAGGTTGTTACGGGCTTCCACAATTCCGCATGCGTATCTTCCTATGGGGTGCCCTCGCTACAATGGTTTGTTTTAATAGTCTTTCTCACTTTCAGTTTTGTTACGAAATTATTTCTGAGATGATTGATCAGTTGTATTTGGATGTGCAGGTGCTCCCAAAATATCCTCTCCCCACGCATAATGTTGTTATACGAGGTGGTGCACCCCCCACATTCACGGTAAGTAAAACCATAATGAAATTAAGATCATAATGAAATCCTGTGAGAAGTGAAAATATGCTGACGAGCTTATTGTTTGTTGCAGCAAAGCATTGTCGCATACAACGAAAACCAAAATCCAACCTTGAAGAATGCATTGGTTCTTGACGATGCGATCTCAGATTTACCGAAGGCATGTATTTACTTGACTTCTATATGTCATATGTTGTACATATAGTCTTACATCGGTTATGCAGGTTGGTAACGATCAAGGTGATGAGGTAACTGAATACCTTATGAAACCAAAGACAGAATTTCAGCGCTACATTCGTCTTAGCCGTAAAGGTAACTATATACCTCTTTTGATAAGACGAATATATGCTCTTTTTTGTGTGTGTATGTGAAAAGTCCTTTTCTTTTGCATTTCACGTTTCAATTCTGTTATGACCGGCCTGGCTTACAGCCGTAGAAGGCCCACCGGGCAGGCTTAGCCTGGGCTAAGCCCACAAGTTATCTTAGGTTGCTTCGTAGACAAGTTAGCTTAGATTATAAATACAAGTTGTAAGACTCTTTTTGAGATTAAGCAATAAGAATATATCCCAGAGGAGCCGGACCTAAACCCTAGCTTCACCTCTCTCTCTCTCCGCCGCCTCCTCCATCCATCGCGACGGCGCCGACGCGCCGGCCGCGGCTCCCTCGCTGCCGTCAAGCCCAAGCCTTCCCCTACAACCTGAGGAGTTGGTCCGGTAGGACCCTGGGATCTACCAATTTGGTTCCAGAGATTTAGGTCCGATCATGTCTTCCCCAACACCAATGTCGCTGCTGCCAAACCCCTCCATCGCGCCGATGACCGCCACCACCTCCGATCTGCCCCCGCCGGCCTCCATTGCCGTGGGCCACCATTCTCTCGCCGAAGGAAGTCTCCAGCACCCCGCGGGACCTCGTGACGGCCGTCCAGGGCATCCGCCTGTACCTGACCGGGCCGCAAGCCCCCCTGCCGGCCGTGACCACCGCCGCGCCCGGCCACCCCGCGTTGCCGTGGCCATCCCAAGGCGTGACTGCGCTCAGCGGGCCACCGTTGCTCCCGTTCCAGGCATGGCAGCCCCCACCAGCCACGGGCTCTCTCTGGACGCCGTGGCCGCCTGCCACCACGGCTCCCGCCGCGCCCCAGCAGCAGCTGCAGGTGTCGCCGCTGCCCTCGTCCGAGCCGCCGCCGACCTCGCCGACCGGCCTATCGATCCACCAGGTCCAGTTTACGCCCTCTCCGTCACCGCTGCCGGTTTGGGTGGCTGGGTCATCGCCGCCACCGGTCTATACCATGGCTCCGGAACATCCGGCACCATCCCTGCAGTTCGGCGGGCCTTTCGGCTCCGCGGGCCCCTACCCGGCATCCGCTGACCAGGCGCCGCCACCCTCGTTGCTCTGCACCGCCGCGCCTTACGGTTACGGCGGCCAGTCACCGACACCACCCCGGTTCGCCAAGATTGACTTTGCCACCTATGACGGTACAAAAGACCCCCTCAACTGGCTCAATCAGTGTGAGCAGTTCTTCCGGGGGCAACGCACGCTCGCGTCGGACCGGACCTGGCTCGCCTCCTATCACCTTCGGGGCGTCGCACAGACGTGGTATTACGCCCTCGAGCAGGACGAGGGCGGCATGCCCTCATGGGAGCGCTTCTGCGAGCTCTGCCTTCTCCGTTTCGGGCCTCCGATACAAGGGAGCCGACTGGCGAAGCTCGTCTGACTTCCCTTCACCTCCACGGTCCAGGATTTCGCTGATCGGTTCCAGGCCCTGGCGTGCCACGCGCCCGGCGTGACGGCTCAGCAGCGGGCCGAGCTCTTCGTCGGCGGTCTGCCGGATCACATCCGCATGGACGTGAAGCTTCGGGGACCCCAGGACCTCCAGACGGCCATGTACTATGCTCGCGCCTTCGAGCGTCGCGCACAGGCCTTGCAGTAGATGACATCGGTTCGGGGTGGCCGACAGCCTGCCCGGGCGCCCCAGGCTCCGGTTGTGCCGGGCCGTCCGCCCCCGGTCCCTTCGGTGCCTACCCCTCCGGCTCCGACGCGGCCCTTCCGCCGGCTCTCCCCGGCCGAGCAGCTCGAGCGCCGTCACCAGGGGCTTTGCTATAACTGCGACGAGCCCTACGTATCGGGCCATGTCTACCCGCACCTCTTTTACTTGGAGGCGGCCGACTACGTCGAGGACGACACGCCCACCGATGGACCGTGCGACTTGCCCGCCTCAGCTGCTGCGGAGGTCGCCCCGGGCCGGGGCCCTTAGCGACTACTCTCGTGGTCTCCCTTCATGCCCTCGTGGGTATACGAGCGGAGAAGACTATGCTCGTGCCGGTGATGATTAACGGCGAGCGCCTCCTGGCTCTCCTGGATACGGGCTCCACGCATAACTTCCTGCCCGAGTCGACCATGCGCCGTTTGGCGGTTCAGCCGACGGGCGGGAAGCAGCTTTGGGTCACCGTGGCTAACGGCAACCGTCTCCGATGCCATGGGCTTACGCGGGACGTCCCCATCATCATCGGCGACGAGCACTTCACCATCACGTGCGCCGGCATCGACTTGGGCTGCTTCGACTTCATCCTCGGCGTCGACTTCTTGCGGACTCTCGAACCCATCCTCTGGGACTTCGACTCCATGACGTTGACCTTCTGGCGTCTCGACCGCCGCATCCGGTGGGAGGGCGTTGGGGGTGCCTTGCCAGTAACGCCTCCGCTTCAGCTGGCCACGACTGCCACTGGGCCCGAGCACCCACTGTTGGATCACCTCCTGCAGCAACACGCCGACCTCTTCAAGGAGCCTAAGGGTCTTCTGCCAGCCCGACTGTATGATCACCGCATTCATCTCCTACCGGGCACGGCGCCGGTTGCCGTGCGGCCCTACTGCTATCCCTAGCTTCAACGAGTTGGAGCGGCAGTGCGCGCTCATGCTCGCCTTGGGCATCATCCGGATCTCCACATCGCCGTTTTCAGCGTCGGTCCTCCTCGTCCGCATGTCGGACGACATGTGGCGCTTCTGCATCGACTACCGCGGCCTCAATGCCGTGACGCTCAAGGACAAGTTTCCTATCCCGGTGGTCGACGAGCTCCTGGACGAGCTACATGGAGCGTGCTTTTTCACCAAGCTCGACCTCCGGTCGGGATACCACCAGGTGCGGATGCACCCGGATGATGTTGTCAAGACGGCGTTTCGGACTCATCATGGCCATTTTGAGTTCTTGGTGATGCCTTTTGGCCTCTCCAACGCCCTGGCGACTTTCCAGGCTTTGATGAAAGACATTCTCCGACCGTACTTGTGCCGGTTTGTGCTCGTTTTCTTTGATGATATTCTTATCTACAACGCCTCGTGGGCGGAGCACCTCCAGCATGTCACCTCCGAAGATGACATGGGATGGGGTGGGGCGGCATAGAGAAACCTCGTTCGAGATGGGAGAGGAGGACCCGCTCCCCGTCGCGCGGCTCTGGCTCGCGCTCTCCCTCCGGCAGCCTCCAGTCACCGTCCGCCACGAGCCCGTTGGCGACAAGGCCCTCCATGTCCTCGCGAGTGACTACCGAGGGGAGAAAATCTCCTTGCATCCATCCCGCCGGCGCGGTGAACCGAGCGGTCGAGGGCTTCCTGCCCTTAAGCTTCGTCGCCCCCTTCTTAGCCTGCTCCAGCTTCTCCGTCGCGTTCTTCGTCATCGGCGCGGTGGCTCTCGTCGAGGAGGAACCGAGTGGGGTGTTGGAGGCAGAGAAGGCGGAGGAAAGGAGAAAGAACGGGCGGAGGTATTGTGCAAATCGCGGCGCGCGGAGATTTATACTCCGCCAAGTGTCTCGCTGACCAGTGGGCCCACGAGATCACTGCACATGCCAACCGCTGATGGCGCCCAGTACGTGGCGAGATAACCGGCGCGAGAATCGAGGCGTCGTGCCTCCACTTGCCCTAATCGTGGCGTCATCATCGCATGCGCGCGCGCTTCCCAAATTTTCGTATCCCGCAAAATCCGGGTCTGACAGATCGTCTCGTCACCTCTGAAGATGTCTTCGGTTCACTCGGAGCAAAACAGGCATTGAACATCCACTCGGACACTTTAAAGGCTGAATGGATCTGGGCGAATGGAGAAGAATTCAATCGACGCAAGTTTCGTTGAAGCCCCGAATATCCTTCGGAAGATTTGGCGTGTCGATCGTGAATTGACGTTAACACTCCAAGTTCAGTCGACGCTAGTTTCATTGGAATCCCGAATATCATTCGGAAGATCTGATGTCTTAACTTAAGATTGACATTGATACCCCATTTCACCACTCGAACCCCGATCCATTCGGGGGCTAATGACGAGGATATGTACCTAGGGTAGGGTCCTAGGCAAGGTCTACATACCCTACCTAAGGACACTACATTGGGGGACTTGAAGATCAAGCATAAACTTCCGAGTGGATTCCATGAGATGTCCGAAGTCACTCGACAGGATATCCACTCGGAGACTCCTTCCTTCACTCGGCGGCAGTGTGTCACTCGGAAGCCCTCATTCTCACTCGACGCCAGAAGACCAGGAGCCATCATTAAGAGCCCAACGGGCAGACGTTGATTCAATAGGCATTAATAGCTTTTATTACGTACGTTACCAGTAACGGTAGACTTTAACCCCACGATCAGACCCTTAGATGCTGGGTAATTATGAGGGGCAGCGAACTCTATATAAGCCATCCCTCCTCTCCCGCACAAGGGTTCACAACCATTGTAATCTCTATATTCCACACGACATAAGCTCCCGAGCACTGAGACATAGGGCTGTTACCTCCACGAGAGGGGCCTGAACTCATATATCCGTGTGTACATCCTCGCCGTAGCTAGGACTCTGCCCTCTCCTTTCGTACCTCTACCATCTACTGTCAGGCTCGTTCCCACGACAGCGGGCGTGAAACTACGCTTGAGCACGGCGTTCCACCCTCAGACGGATGGCCAATTTGAGGTGGTTAACAAGGTGATTGCTATGTATTTGCGTTGTGGGACAGGTGATCGCCCTCGCGCTTGGGTGGATTGGCTCGCCTGGGCGGAGTACTGCTACAACACCTCCTATCACTCCGCCCTGCGCGCCACGCCTTTTGAGGTGGTCTACGGTCGTCCGCCCCGGCCTATCTTGCCGATGGACTTGGAGACGGCTCGGACGGAGGCAGCGGGCGATCTTCTTCGCAGCCGCGACGAGATTCTCACCGAAGTCCGTCAACGCCTTCTTCAGGCCCAACAGCTGGCCAAGCACTACTATGACGGCCACCATCGCGAGGCAGAGTTCGCGGTGGGTGATTGGGTGTGGCTGCGTCTCCTTCACCGCTCTACGCAGTCACTGGACCCACGCGCAAGGCGCAAGCTGGGCCCTCGCTACGCCGGACCCTTTGCTGTCTTGGAGCGCATCGGGAAGGTGGCTTACTACCTTCAGCTTCCCACCGGTGCTCGCATCCACGACGTCTTCCATGTAGGGTTGCTCAAGCCCTTCCGTGAGGAGCCACCTGTGGCTATGCCCGAGCTTCCTCCGACCCTCGACGGGCGTCTTCTTCCGGGACCGGAGAAGGTTTTGCAGGCACAACTCCGTCGTGGGGTGTGGTACGTGTTGATTCAGTGGGCTGGACTTCCAGAGGAGGAAGCTACTTGGGAGCAGCGCGACGAGTTCCGCCAACACTACCCAGCCTTCCAGCTCGAGGACGAGCTGTTTGCGCAGGCGGGGAGAGATGTTATGACCGGCCTGGCTTACGGCCGTAGAAGGCCCACCGGACAGGCTTAGCCTGTGCTAAGCCCACAAGTTATCTTAGGTTACTTCGTAGACAAGTTAGCTTAGATTATAAATACAAGTTGTAAGACTCTTTTTGAGATTAAGCAATAAGAATATATCTCTATTGCCGGCTCCCAGAGGAGCCCTAGCCGCACCTCTCTCTCTCCGTCGCCTCCTCCATCCATCGCGACGGCACCGACGTGCCGCGGCGCCGGCCGCGGCTCCCTCGCTGCCGTCAAGCCCAAGCCTTCCCCTACAACCTGAGGAGTCGGTCCGGTAGGACCGGACCCTGGGTTCTACCAAATTCAGTTTTATGCCTTTAAATTATTATTTTTAATGCTATTCCACTGTTCTAGAAATGTTGGACTACTCATTCGGTGATAAAACTGGTCCTGGAGAAGGCAAGCTACTGGATCACCGTCCTGTGAAGTTGAATGAAGATGATTATGAGCGCGTTAAGCAAATACCATTTAAGAAGGTATAGGTGGCTGAATTTTTCCAAATGTTTCTTGTGTGATTACTCCTTTTCCCTTGGTGAAGATTTGTAATTCTCACTTAGGGAGCCAACTTCCGCGACCTGAAAGGCGTAAGAGTAGGGCCAAACAACGTCGCTGAGTTTGACCCTGAGATTCCACGAGTTTACCTTGAGTCCGGCAATCCATTGGTACGTGTTGTGTTCCGCCCAATGTCATGAGGATTTTTCTAGTCACAGTTGCTGAAGATTGCATGCCTGTATGGCCAGGTCCCTGAATATGCAATGAATTTCAGGAGTGGCAAGTCTCTGAGGTTAGGCTGCTTTCTTTTCTGAAACTATACTATACTAGATTGTTGATGCTGCTATTAATTACATACACGCTGTGATGCATTTGTAGGCCGTTTGGACGACTGTGGGGAGATGAGACGGTGCCTACAGTGATGACCAGCCCAAGGCCACACACCCAGGTCAGCTTTGTCACAAGCTGCCTCAGTTTTCTGACCTGACCACTTAGGAAGCACACATGTAGCCTTTTGTTCAGTTTCCTAAAAGTGTTTCGTGTTGCTGCGCGCAGGCTATATTACACCCGAGCCAGGCCCGAGTTCTGACTGTCCGTGAGAATGCAAGGCTGCAGGGGTTCCCAGATTATTATTGCCTGGATGGTCCCGTCGAGCAGCGGTAAGTTTACTACCAACTGTTCTTTTCTTCATAAATGAAGACGGAAACTGAACGTATGTTGGTCTTGAAAATCCTGATGGTGGCAGGTACATGCAAGTCGGCAACGCGGTGGCGGTCCCTGTGGCCCGGGCCTTGGGATACTCGCTCGGCCTGGCGTACCTTGGCAAACACGACGGGGGCAACGACCCGCTGTTTGTGCTGCCCACCAACTTCTTTTGCCCAGGGCAGACCGAGGCCGTCGCGAGCGCTTCGTCGGTTGGGTTGCCTACTGCAGACGAGGTTGCAGAGGAGTAGGATTGGTTAGGATTGACGATTGAACTAGGTTGCTGTGATTTGTTAGGATTGGAGATTGTGGACACTCCTGCTTGAGTGCGCTTTTTTCTGCTTTGGTTGTATTTTTCCCAACATTATCATTTGTTCCTGATTGATGATTTTCATCATTAAAGTGGTGGTCATATCCTTCACAAATTGATGATTTTTTTAATCTATCTTGTTCGATCACGTATGCTGATGCGCATCTTTCTCAGAATCTGAATCCAATGTAGGAGTAACAATTAACACTGGAGCATCGGTCTAAACCTGATAGGCATGGGTGATCGCTCTTCAAACAGATCTTATCATCCTCTTCAATATCTTGTAATAATCCACAACATCTTGAAGAGGATGATAACATGTATAAATCCAGATATATTTCAATGGATCACCAGGAAAGAATATATGTCTGCACCGCCGTGAAGGCGAGTATCCTACACGGGTGCTGAGGGCGGCGAAGAGGGATCCTCCCGGCGACGGATCAGCACGCATTCCTCCAGGAATTTGCTCAGCTGAGGGGTATCAAAAGTCAGTTACATCCTGAGCAATGAACTCTCCACAAGCCAGACATTTTAAAACAGAACCATTGAAAGGACGGAGAGTATGACTGTGTCAGACCATGTGTCTTGGTCGGAACACATCGGACGCATGCCTTGTTGCAGCCGAGCCTGTGGATACCCGACGTACTCCCCAGGCCATCCCTCTACCCCGCGCACAGAACAGCCAACATCAGATTATCACGAATTTGTTTTTACGGTAATTGAGGAATAATGTTCGGTGCACGGATATACCAATACATTGTTTTTGTGCTCACCAACATGAGATAATTATTGCATATCCTTACATAATACTAAATGGCATTCCTAAATGTTGATGGACCTGCATTTCCCCCCGGATCAAAGTGTTTTTGTGATTTCATGAAAGAAAGAGTTTACCTAGTTTATAAGAAAAACTATGCCAAAAATCACATAATCGCTTGATTAATTAAGGAACAATCAAGCAAAAAACCCGACTAGCAGCAAAAGAAAAAATAAATAAAACAAAGCTGCAACCAGCGAATTCAACGTCCACCACCTACTCACCCGCTACCCAGAGAGAAGGAAGCGAGATCTTAGGAGATGCCAACGTTGTCGATGCCGGCATCGGCAACCTCGATCAATAAATTTTACGCTTAGAAACCGCCCACGACTACCTCCAAACCTGGGAAGGGGTCTAACCCCACCAACATCGATTACAGAAGCCTAAGAAGTGAAAAACCACGACCTAGTGGAGAGGAGAAACCTTTCATTGATGACTCTCAGTGAAAAATTGAAAATGCGCCACCACGCCATCGTCATTAGTAACTGATCCCCATCGGAAGTAAAGCCTTCGCCGAGAGCTCTTCACCCCTTCACGTCATGTAGCTCACGGAAGGGGCCATGCATTGCCAGCAACATAACATGATCACTGGATCCACCAAGTATCGTGCCCTCTACGCCATCACCACCATCACCGTGCCGTCGCGAGAGGCCAACTGCGTCACAATACCCCAGCAGCAACACACCCACCCGAATGGCCACTGCACTGGCACCACCGACGTAAGACGATGACGCCACAAAACCAACAACCTCCATCCCCGCCACCACGTGCCTCTACCCGGCCGCGCACACAGAACAAAGCATCTAAGCCGCCATAGACCGTCGATGACCCTAGCCAGGCATAATGTCATTGAAACCACCACTCTGTCGCAAGGAGAAGATGGTGACTCCACCACAACTGGGGGAGGCCGCCCCGACACACCAACAAGGACTCGAGGGCCCCTGGCCCGCTGCCACAAGGTCATCATGGGCTTGGATCTGCCTCCCAACAAGCCGAACCACCACATCGACCCTGACGGCCTAGAGCCTCCACCGCCTCACCGTGAAGTTGCAGTCACCACGCTTTAGCAAGCACCATCTCACCAAGAAGCCACGATTGCCAATAAGCGTCAGGAATGGACGTGCCTGCGCACCCCCAACCCCGCGCCCACCTTCCTCGGAGACAGCACGGCTTCCCAAAATGGCACATACCCACATTTATACGAGTTTATCAGATGTGTCGGGACGTGCCTCACGCGTGGTGGCCCGCGTGCGGGCCTGTTAGGTACTCCCTCCGTCTGGAATTACTTGTCATCAAAATGGAAAGAAATGGATGTATCTAGAACTACAATACATCTAGATACATTCATTTCTATGACAAGTAATTCCGGACGGAGGGAGTATTAGCTAGAGAATCCCCACGTCCTTGACTGGCCGAGATTACCTCACCTCGGTGGAGAAATTTGATAATATGACACAGTACTTTTCCTGGGACTTTGATCTAATGACACACTTTTATTTTAGCTTGATTAGATGACACACCTTTCATTGATAGCTGGATTAAATGACACAAATTAAGTTTTCTCTCCCTTTCTAGATATGGAGCCACACATAATTTGTTTCAGGACCGTTTTGCCCTCGCACCGATTCACCAGCCTAATTCCGTCGAGCCTTCCTGGTCGAATGGAAACACGCACAGGAGGCCGGCCTCGACCAGTACATGCATGCAGAGGCTCCATACATGCACACGTACATATGGGAGCTCTACATATGGAACAAGGTGATCCTGCTGCATGCCTACTTCCCGTCGCCTGCACCTCACCCCGGCGCGCCATCACCTTGCTGTGTCTCCTTCCCGGCGTCGGCCACGGTGTCGCCGGAGCGTGCCATCGGGTGCTAGCTTTGTAGCTGTTCGTTGTTGTTGCCTGAAATAGCTCTGTAGCTCTTCGCTGCTAGGTTATTGTTGTTGGCCCAACTATTCATAGACATTCTATTAAAAAATTTAGAGAATTAATGCTTCAATTCAGAAGCTACTAACTAGGCCAGAGCTGCACCATTTGGATGCATCACTGCAATCATCGCGTTCTACTCGACGTGAATCCTGCCCACTAGCTCACCTCCACCATAACCTCCATGATCTTGGATTCCTAGTCGATGAGCGAGGAGGCGGCGGCCAAACAGCTGGAGCGTCACAGGATAAGATCAAAGAAGCAGGACAATAAAGCCGGAGAATTGGCGGCACTGTGGGGAAGAGGCACGGCGAGGCAGGTGTGGGGGGACAACTGGTGGCACGGTCTGGAAGGAAGCACGGAGCAGGCGAGGCGGTGGCGCAACGCTTCTTCTTCCTGTGTGAAGCTCCTCTCATCTAACCTCATCGTTTCGTTGGACCAGGAGGCAAGGCTCGATGGAATCGAGGGCAAAATCGTCCTAAAACAATTCACGTGCGGGCCCATATCTGGAATAGGAGAGACCAACCCAATTAGTGTCATTTAATCCATCTATCCATAAAAGATGTGTCATCTAATCAAATCAAAAGAAAGATGTGTCATTAGATCAAAGTCTCATGAAAAGTGTGTCATATTATTAAATTGCTCCACTCGGTGGATCGATGGGTTATTGGCAGCGATGGCGGGCATAGACGGATTGGAGCGCACGGTCTGAAGCTGCAGTTCTTTGTGAGGATTAAACACGTTGTCCCTGTACGTATTGAATTAATTAGGAGTTAGGCTGTATATAAACACCGACAGGGCAGTTTTGTACACAATGAAAAGAAAAGAAAGGAATAAAGAATCAGGCTCGATACGAGCCTGTTGCAATCCATCGATCCGGTTTTTCCTCTGATCAGTTTTGAGTCGCAAGTTACGACGAGTCGCCGGCTACACACGCACGGCAAAGCCAGCCTCGGTTTCGTGTGTACGTTCGTCTCAGGATCAGTAGAGCACGTACGGCTGGAAATCCAACATTCTTTGGAAAAGATTTGACCTACGTCTTGTCTCAGGATCAGTAGTACACACGCTTGTCTAGCTAGCTTGCACCTACGTCTTGGGAAAGATTTGACAATCTGAACCCAACATTCTTTGGCCAGGACGACATGGCGAGGATTCCGGTCGCCGCGCCGGTGCGCTCCTTGCGGCCCCCGCGCCGCTCGTGCCGTCCTCGCCGCGTCGGCACAATCCTCGTCGTGTTCGCCCGTACCTTCACAAGCGCGCTCCCCACGCCGGCTCCTCCACGAAATTTCGACCATCGGGTACTCTCTCGCAAGAGGAGGAGTAGCAACCCACCCCCAATCTCCCATTCCCTCTACATCTCCTCCGAATTGCTGACGGATTGAATTCGAGGCCGAGGCGAATCTGTCCTCCCGATGTCCCGATTCCGCGGCACGAGTTCAGAATTTGTGTGAGCGTCTGAGCTCCGTTGGCCTAATTCCTGAGCGGGAGGGACGATGCTGGCGGCTAAGGAATTCAGCGCCCTGTCCCTGCCGCGCGACAGTGGGCCCCACCGGCGAGGGTGTCGCCTAGGGACGGTGCGGGCGGGGGTTGCCCGGGTGCCACGAGAGCGCGAGGGCGGCGGCGGTGAGACTCGCGCAGCAGCGATGGTGAGCCGGGTTCCCCCGACCTCGCCTACCTCGCAGGCAAGATCACGGTATGTCTCCCCGTCTGCTATTATCTGTTCAGCTCTGTTCATGTGAATTGTACGTTTCTGTTCAGATCATGGCTTCTCCCAAATTTCGATTGGTTAGCTGGCTGGCTGCTGCCTTTTGAAACTGCCCAATCACTAGCGTTCCCAACCTTTGGTATGCAGGTTGTACGAACATTTCTGGAATCACATGTAGGAGTATATGAGTAAAAAGAGGTACATTTCAACCGATGAGATGGCTTTCCTCACGTCCCTCTCTTCTCCCTCACCTCACGTCGATCATGGCCGTCGATCGACGCCGCCGGCGAGCAGTTTTGCCGCCGTGACGGCGGGATCTGTGGTCATAGGTCACGTGACGTGTCGCTTCGGCCGGCCTGCGTACCGCAGAGGACTTTTGATACAGGGGTGCTCGGGCCCTGTGTCACATTCCTAGTTAGATGTCTTAGAATTAGCTTGTGCTTGCGTCATGTTTTATTTTGCATCAACATGAAATGGGGACTAAAAGAAAACCCCAAGCTCGCATTGAATTAAAAACAATTTAACTTGGTGAAATTTCAACAAATCCAAAATGCCCTTTAAAAATGTTCCCTATGTCTAATAAAATTGGACATGGATATAACAGCGACCATTTTAAATATTTGAACAATCAAAACAATTTAAAATAAATGATAAAGCTCCTGAAATAATTAAATAAAGCATTATCATTATTTTTGTTTTCAAAATATCCTGAAACTTTTTAGACAAATTGAAAATATTCAAACTCCAACATATAAAATACTTGGGATATTTTGCAAAGTTATTTTGTACCTGTAAAAGAATTAAACAAATATCAGAAACTAGAAAAGAAATGAAATAAAGAAAAGAGAGGAAGAAAACCCACCTGCTTACCTGGCCCATTAGGCACCCCAGCCCACCAGGGGCACGACCGTCTTCTTCCTCCTGCCAGAAGGAGAAGCAGCTGCGTGCCGCCCCTGCAGCCGACGGTGGCCGCGCTGGCCACCTCCTCCCTGCCTGCCTGGCCGCCTCCTCATCGCGCTGGCGAGAGGATAGGCTCGGCCGCCACTCCAGCCGCTTCTCCCTCGTCATTTCCCCCTCTTCCTCTCTTTTGTTTCCCTCCTCGCCGGACTGAAGCCGCCGGTGATTCGCCATCCTTCCCGCCTCCCCGACCCCGCTAAGGCGCCAGAAGCCCCTCCGGTGAGGCCCCGGGCCGTTTCCCCCTAGTCTCGTCGCCGTTCCCCTCCTCTAGCCCTGTCTGTCGCTGAAGCCGAGAGGAGCTCGCCGCCGGCCATGGCGTAGCCGTGGCCACAGCAGCCAAGGCTCGCTCCTCGCCACGGGCTCGTGCCCGCATCGCCTCCCGCAGCCCGTAGCCGCCCTCAGCTTCGCCTCCTGCAGCCTGTAGCGCAGCAGCAGCTCCTGCCTGAGCTCCGATGGCCGCCCATGTCGTCGCCGTCATCGCTGCAAACCTCCCCGAGCCCCTAGGCTAGCCCCATTCGATGCGGATGCGCGTGGGCGTTCCGTAGATGGTTTCGGCGCGTGAAATCGTGCCCTGTGGCACGTTTCCGGCCAACTCCAGCGAGTCTCCGCCGCGAGTTTGGTCACCGCCTGCCCCTCTCCGGTGGGTGCCGACGTGGCCGTCATCAGGGGGTTAATCCCCCCGGTTAGTTAGCCTCCTGCCACTGACTGTGGGCCCCAGGGTGGGTCAAACCCCTGGTCAGCGCGGAGGTTAAGCCTGAGTCACTGACGTGCGGGCCCCGCACGTCAGGTTTGACCTGGCCTGGTCAGCCGACCAGCTGACGTCGTGGTGACGTCAGGCTGACGCCATTATTCCATTTTTAGTTTAAAAATAATTCCAGAAATTATTCAAAACTTCAAAAATTCATATAAAATAATCTGTAAATCAGATGAAGATAATTTATATATGAAAATTTATCAGAAAAATCCAATGAATCCAATGACACTATTTTCATCCATGTTAGAGCAATCTAAATAGGTGAACATTGACATTTACTAATAGGTCAGTATATGGAATTGAAATGGAGAACAATTTGAACCTATATTCAAATTCATCACAAAACAATATGAACACTAGTTGCATTAGCACATCCATACATGCTTCCATGCCATGATCATGCATCATATTGTTGCACTTGCGTGTATTGATTGTTTCTTATCTGCATTGCGGTAGGCCCTACTTCTGAGGATACCTCCGAGTATTCCAACGAAGGAGAGAACCTTCCCGCTACCCAGCAAGGCAAGCAACCCCCTTTGATCATTCCGATAATATCCCACTCTCTCACTCCTGCTCTTGTTTATTGCATTAGGACAATCGATCACATGTCAGTCATACACGGTAGAGGATCCTATTCTGCTGCATGACCTATTATTGTCACAGTAAATAGCTAAACCTTGCAACCTAGCATACCTGGTAGATGCTTGTGCCATGATGTGCTTAGCTTACTTTGGCTGCTATGCTTGCTATGCTTAGAGTTATGTCAAGTCTGATTCATCTGGGTGATGAACTGAGTGAAACAATGTTGTCCGATGTGATAATCTTATGATGAACCCGATTTGGTAAAGGTAGCGATGAGAGGCTATGTAGGAGTACATAGCGGGTTGTCTCATTGGGACCGTTCTTAGGAACTGAGTTCCGTGTTTGTGATCCAAGACTAGCTACTACCACACATTGGGTTCCGGTAACTCGACCCCTCTTGACTTATCAGTCGCTTAGTCTTGAGTCCAGGAGTTGCAAGTAGTTTCTGGTGTTTATAGCATGCTGGAGGCCGTGTGTAGCACTGACCCTAGGGGTGGGTTACAACGCGGTAGGCAGTGGCACGGTGTATCAAGGGTCACCCGAATGGTGGGCTTGGGAACCCTGCGCACATCGTTTGGGGCTGTAGCAGAAACTTCGGCTGGACTTCCGTGTGGGTTCAGTCTCAAATAGGCGATAGCCTGGACTAGAGGTCTTATGTGATTGACGGTCGTGGCCGACTCCCTCGCTGGGCTTCCGCTTGAAGGTTGCCGAGGTGCATGGTTTTATGAGCACTGAGCAATAAGTGGCGAGAGCGTGTGTGAAGAAATACACCCCTACAGGGTATGAAACTATTCGAATAGCCGCGTCCTCGGATATGGACTACTTGGAGAACTTATGTTGTTCATAGATAATCAAATGGATACTCATAAAAATATCAAGACAAGTGTGAGTACCGTGGATGGCACTCTCCTGGAAGAGGGAAGTGAATCCATGGTGATGTATTGTCGTGGAGTTGGTGGACTCGTGTGCGATATCTAAAATTGTAACTAAGAGTTAAAAACTGAGTAGTGTAGGATAGCCATGAGTCAAAGCTGGCATTGCTGCATAAACTCCACCTTTCCCTTTGTTGATACATGAGCATGATTAGCCTAGGTCTGCTTTAAAGACTTGCTGAGTACATTTGTACTCATGTTTGCTTAATAAATGTTGCAGATGAGACCCAGGACCCTTCAGGTGGGTTCTTTCTAGATGTTGACGATGCCGAATAGCTGGTGTCCCAGCTACGACCTTACGCCTGTGGCGGGCTGTAGATAGTCAGGCCATGTGGCTTTTTACCCCTTTCATCTGTCTGTACTCAGACAGCTTTATGCTTCCGCTTGGTTTGTATGACCTGAGTGTCGGGTCATGTGACCCCTATCTGTAAGAACATGTTATGCAAGGCTCGTCTGAGCCTCTTAAATAAAAGTCATGTTGTTGTATGGTTATGTTGTGATGCCATGGTTGTATCTATGCATATCGGGCATGTCATGCGTACGTGTGACGTGCAACGGTATGTATGGGATCCGACACCTAGTCGTGTGCCTTTAGTAGTACTCTTTATGGGAAACTGTCTCTTTGTGCTTCCACCAAGCCATGGTAGCTTGCTACTGCTCCGGACACATTGATTGACCGGCATGTATCCTTCTTTGCTGCTGTGTCTGTCCCTTCGGGAAAATGTCTCGCAGTGTAATGGAGTCCCTGTAGCCTGCTATGACTCGTCTACGTGTAGTGATGGCATTTATGTCTCACGTCGTAATGGAGTCCTTGTAGCTTGCTATGACTCGTCTACACACGCTTGAGGCCGACACCTGCATTGCTGGGTTACGTATGCCTGTTTCCATAAGGATGTGCCGCTTGGGTTCTATGACTAGTCATGTCGGCCCGGGTTCTCTGTCGTTTGATTGCCAACGACATGTTCACATACGTGAGCCAAAAGACGCAAACGGTCCCGGCTAAGGTAAGGCTGCAGCCGTGGAACTTACCATGCGTGAGGCCGCAAAGTGATGTGATATGTTACAGTCTGGATTCATATGACTTAGGATCGGGGTCGCGACACCCTGCCCTGAGGGACGTGGAATGGTGGGACCAGGTGGAGGCGAGAGCCCGGTCCATGAGGGCCCGACCGCTACAGGGTGCGCGGCTAGGGTTTTGGAGGGGGTACTTGACACCTGCTCTTCCTCTCCTCCCATTCCAGATCTTGAGTCGCTCCTCCACCACTTTTGGGAGTCGCCTAGGGTTTCTCCTCCTAGGGTTCCTCCTTTGTTCGACTGGTGGGAGGGGAAGGTTGGGGGCGACACCAGGTCATTCGCCCAAGTTGCTGTCGCTCCTCCGAGCGCTTCTTCACCTTCTCCACCGATGGATCAAGCGGATAGCTATGGCATTGGCCGCGGCCGCGACGCGAGGCGTTTGGCCGCGGTACGGGCCGAGATCGTGGCAGCGGAGGGGGAGGCGGTGGGGGTGCCGATGGCGGTGGCCGAACATGGTGTGGACTCGCAACACCGACGGCGACGGGCAAAACTCCACCAACATGGATCCGTGGCACGGACAATCGGATCGGGCAAGGTGGGATGTTGCAGCCATGGAAGTGCAGAGCGATGGCCGTCAAGGGGGGCGTTGGGGAGACAACAGCATGAACAAGCAAGGTGCGGGGGGATCCGATCCTTGTCGGCATCAGGACCTCGTCCACAGCAAGCTCGTCGTCGCCAAACTCCCGACAAGAGGAACACCTCCCCACTAGTGGGAGGTGCCAAGGTTTGCGTCACTTGCAAGGAACCTGGTCACATTCCAATGTGCTGTCCTAGGGCTACGCGTGGTAGATGTGGGTTACATGGACACTTGGTACCTATCTGCAATACTCCTGGGAGTGTGTGGCACCTATGTGCGGATTCCAGGCGAAGGGAAAAGGATTCTACTACATACATGATCATAGTACCCCGAACCAAAATGCTAATAGGAACATATTTGTGGTTATATCTGTGATTGAGGGTCGTGCTACTGGTAAACAGTTAGAGGAATTCTTTGATGCCTACATTAATACTAATTGGAGATGCTCTACGAGATCTATTGGTCCTAATACGTTTGTGATGAGATTTCCTTCACCTAGGGATGTGAATAAGGCTTGCTTTGCTGAAAAATGTGTGATAAAAAGTTGTGGGGCCTCTGTGACACTCAAGAAGTGGTCTGAATCCGTGGGTGCCAAGGGAGTACTTAACATTGCTTGGGTCAATGTTAGCAACATCCCTTTGGACAAGAGACAAAAAATATTGCTTATGTTGGGTCCCTAGTGGGAGTTACCCTGGAAATTGATAAGTCCACTATGAACAGACTTGAGTCTGTTAGAATCAAGTTGGGATGCAGAGATGCTGAAGATATTCCTGCTGTAGCTGAAGGAGTGTTGGGTGGCCACTTTTATGATTTCTTCTTTTCTGTGGATAAGATCCTGGTTAAAAATCCTCCTAGAGAGTCTATTAATGTTACTCAAGAGGCTGATGGAGGGGCATCCCCCAAAAGGCCTAGAACTGATGCATCAAACTTTGGTCAGGGGGCTTCATCTTCCAATCTAGGATCCTCTTCTGCTCTTTCCAACTTTGATGGGGGTAAAACTGCTAGTGTGGTTAACATGGAAACTATTGAAGAGACTGAGGAACCTGAAAAGACTCTAAAAAGCAACGAGGAAAATTTTTCTAAGGAGGAGAGTGAGGAGGTTGGTAATGATCTGCTTATTGATACTATTGCTGCTGAGAATAGAGAAAAAGAAAGGGATGAAACAGGATCACAGTTTCAGGAGGTGTTGGCTTGTGAGAAGATTGTGATAAACACAATGCAAATTATTCCCAACCCTACTATGCACTAACAGTACTCCTAATATTTGGAAGCTGCGTTGGGCCAACCTGTGGTGACAGAGCTGGCACCTGATGATTCTTCATGCCTGCAAAACCCTGTGACATACTCTGTACAGTCCCATGATACCTCTGAGGAGCAGGTTGAGGCTATACCTACTTCGCCTGTGGTGGATGAAATCCTGACTAGGATGAGTCATAGAACAGCTGGTGTTAACATGGAGCATGTGGTTGACAAGGTGACAAATTTGGCTAAGAAGAGAGATTTGCAAGGTAACAATAATTTACCTTCCAGTAACTCATTTGAAATCCTGTCTAATATGGAAATTATTTCCTCTGCTGCAATGATGGGTGTTGATATACCTGATGATAGTTTTACTGTGATTGATGCGATAAGAGAACTAGAAAAATCTAGAGCTAATATAGCTGAGAAAACTAGCAAAGCTGGGGAGGTGCACTCTGATGTGCTTTTGCTGACTAATGTTGCTGGGGATAGCTCACCCTTAGATACATCCTGGGTGCAGGATGGGGAGGTCGATGATGACAATTTCACTACTATGAGATCTAGGAAAAAAGAGAGAAAGAAGGTGAATGTTGTGATAGCTAAACCTATTACTAGAAGTCAAAAAAACTCTGTGAGTGTAGTTGCAGGTAAGACCACGTCTCTTGGTAAACCTGATAACAAAACTCAGTCTTATAAAACAAGGAAAAAATGATTAGTCTCTTTTGGAACTGTAGGGGGGTGAGTAAGAAAGGCATGGCAACCTGTTTGGCTGACTTGGTCAGAGAGTATTGCTTAGACTTTATTGGTATTCAGGAAACTATGAAGAAGGACTTCTCCTCTAAGTTCTTGAGGAGATTTGATCCCGGTGAACACTTCTATTGGAAGTGGGTCCCATCTATAGGTAAAGCAAGGGGTATCCTTTGTGGTGTTAGGAATGATACTTCCGATGTCAGATCATGTGAGGTGGGAAAATACATCATGAAATATGAACTTTTGGACAAGAGGAAAAATCTGGTTTATTGCATGTTAGTGTTATATGGGGCCACGCATGAGGAGTTTAAAACAGAGTTTTTAACAGAATTATCTAGTATGTGCAATACAATTGCCTATCCGTATATTGTAGGAGGCGACTTCAACATCCTGAGAAACGTTAGTGATAAGAATACGAAAGCTAGGCCTACACACTCTTCTGTTCTCTTTAACTCTATCATCAACTCGCTCTGTTTGAGAGAAGTAGATATGAATGGGGGCGCGTACACCTGGTCCAATAAACAACAAACCCCTACTCTCGAGAAATTGGACATGATACTTATGTCCAACTCATGGGAGACCCAATTTCCAATGACTTTTGTCAGGAAATTCATGAGAGATATTTCAGACCATTGTCCCCTTCTACTAAATGCTGATGATAACATTCCAAGCCATACACATAGGAATGAGTTCAGATTTGATTTGAACTGGCTGAAAAATCCTGAATTCCTTCCTTTGGTTTCCAAAATTTGGACAAAACCAGTGAAATCTAGTAATCCTATTGATGTGTTGAATATCAAATTGAAGAGATTTATGAAATTCTTCAAAGGGTGGGGTGCTAATATCTTTGGAAAATCCAAAATTAAGAGGAATATGCTGCGAGAAGAACTAGAACATATAGAATATCTGGAAGAAACTGATGTTCTATCCCTAGAATTATATAGCCGGAAAATTGGAATTCTGTTAGAACTTAATGGCCTCTTTATTGAAGAGGAGATGGTTGGTTACAGAAATCCCATGAAACTTGGCTTTTGAAAGGAGACAGAGACACTGGGTATTTTCACAGAATTGTGAATTGGAGAAGGAGGAGGAATACTATCTTCTCACTTAGTATGGTGATACGATGATCGAGGGCATGAGAAACCTACTTATTCATGCAACTGAGTTCTATAAAGACCTATTTGGTCCGACTGTCGGTAACATATGCAAAATCAGAGAGTGCATGTGGGAGCCGAGTGAGAGACTCTCGGAGATTGACAATTTCATCCTCACTAGACCTTTCTCTGAAACAAAGATCAAACATGCCTTGTTTTCTATGAAGCCTAATAAAGCTACTAGTCTAGACAATATCCCTATTGAATTCTTCCAGCACTGTTGGGGAACTGTGAAGAAAGAAGTCTTGAGTCTTTTTGAATGGTTCTATGAGAATAAGTTGGATGTTCAACGCTTGAACTATGGGATCATAACTCTCCTCCCCAAGATCTCGGGGGCTAATAAGATCCAACAATTCCGCCCCATTTGCCAACTTAGATGCATTTACAAGCTCATCACGAAAGTTCTTACTATAAGGTTGGAAGCTTTTGTGGATACACTTTTCAGTAGACATCAAAATGCATTTATAAAAAATAGAGACATCATAGATGGGATTATGTCCTTACACGAGATCTTGCGCTACTCGTATGCAAAGAAAAAACTAGCATTATACTCAAGCTAGACTTCGAGAAAGCATACGATAAAGTGAATTGGGACTTCCTTTTAGATTGCCATAGAGCGACATATTTCGGTCCTAAATGGATTCGCTGGGTGGAAAAAAATTTGGTGGGTGGCACATTAAGTGTAAAACTGAATGATGAGTTTGGACCTTACTTTCAAAGTTTGAAAGGGGTCCGTCAGGGTGACCCCTTCTCACCTTTCCTGTTTAATATTGCTGCGAATTGTCTAACCAAGATGGTGCTTAGGGCTCAAAAAGCAGGCCTGTTAAGAGGTCTTGTATCTGAACTAGTCCCAGATGGGGTTGCTATTCTGCAATACGCATATGAGAAAATTTTATTTGAGGACAATACTATAAATGCTCTGCATATTAAATTGTTGCTGTATCTTTTCGAAATAATGTCCGGATTGAAAATAAACTTCCTGAAGAGTGAGATCTTTTCTGTATGTGCGGACGATGCCACTATGAAAACTTATGTTGAAATGTTTAATTGCTAGATTGGCACTTACCCTATAAAGTACGTTGGAGTTCCAGTGAGTTATGCTGGGCTTAAGAGGAGTGATTGGAAATTTGTGGACGATAAGTTTGAAAACCACAGTGAATCGTGGATCAGTGAAGCTTTATCCTTCGGGGGGAGACTTTTTAAAGTCAATACTGTGCTGTCACATATCCCCACCTGCTATATGTCCATGTTCCTCCGGAATAAAACCACTCTGAAAAATGGGATAGACCGAGAAGGAATTTTTTCTAGCATAGGAAAGGAAAAAAAGAGGCTACCATCTTGTAAAGTGGAGCCGAGTGTGTAGAACCAAGAGCAAAGGGCGGCTCGGTGTGAAAGATCTGAGGAAGCAGAATATTAGTCTTCTTGTCAAGTGGTCGTGGAAACTTGAGAAAAAAGAGGGACTCTGGAAATATATTATTAGAGCCAAATACCTCAAGAAAAGTGGGGTGGCTTCGGTCAAACAAAAATCTAACGATTTTCCACGCTAGAAAGCTTTACCGAAAGTAAAAGAACTCTATATGGCTGGGAGGGGGTGAAGATTAATAGTGGCAATATTGCCAGGCTTTGGTTTGATGATATAGATAGTGATATACCTTTTAAAGACAAATTCCCAAATCTCTTTGAAATCTGTGTTGACCCACAATGTCATCTGAACAAAATTCAAGACATGGATCAAATATCATCTTTCAGAAGGAGGTTGTCTCCTGAGTTGCTGCAACAATGGTTGCATATGAAAGAAACTGCTATGAAATATAGGGAGAACAATGCCTCTGATGAAATATTTTGGAAATTTGATAGCTCTAAGTTCTTTACTACTAAATCTATGTATAAGTGGGTTGAGAAAGATCTTGCTGGGTCTGATTTCAAATGGATATGGAAATCCAATATCCCTGTTAAGATCCAAATTTTCTTGTGGCGGTCTAGCCAAAATGCTATTCTCACTAGAGATAATATGAAAAATAGGCAGTGGCTTGGGGGATCCCAACTGCTCTTTCTGTGACAAAATAGAAACTGCCCAACACCTCCTGTTTACTTGCCTCGTTGCTAGGATGGTTTGGAGAACTGTGGGGCTATGTTGGGGACTGATTGTTGCCCAAACTCTATCTGGCAATACTATGCGTGGTTGCATTCTTTCCTGCCTGGTTATGAAAAGTTCTATACTGTTGGCTTAGCTGCGATATTTTGGGCTATCTGGCTTGCTCGTAATCTAGCCACCTTTGAATCGAAATGGATAAATTCACCCTTCGAGATTGTGTTCACAGCTTGTACTTTCCTGATGTATTTGGCAGGCTTGCAGAAACCTGATGCGAAGCAGATGATGAGCACGGGGCGGAGCTGCTGAAGATGAACGCCTCACAGATGCTGCTGCTATGTGGACGTCCCAAACCGGACGTGGACATGACCGAAGCTGATGAAGCCCGAGGTGGAGTGCAAAGATGGTAGCTCTTTGTGCTCTCTTGGGATGTCATGAAGATGATTGCGTGATCTGATCTTTTGCTATTCGCATGTTTGTTGGCCTTGTGATGGACTTTTTGCTCTTTGGGCATGTAATATTGCGGTACTTGATACTGTTATCTTAGCTAGGGCGATATCAGGTGATATCGGGTTTTCGCCGCACGGTCTGACGTTCCTGAGGACAGTCGCAGACAGTGGGTTTCCCGGTATTGCCTAGGACTCACTTTTCCTCTTTTCCCTAATCTTTCTTCCTAAAGCTTGGAAAAACAGTGTATTTCCTTTATGAAAGTAATGGAAAGGGGGATGAGCCCAGTTCTAAAAAAACATGTAGGAGTATATCTTCCCCTTCCAAATGGATTTGTCGTTACTACTACATTTTTGGTAGCAATTTCTTCCAAGTGAATTGTCGGGTAGTATTCATGATGTTTCTAGCCTGTTCTGCTCTGAATTTACTGTTTAAAACCGCCGTCTAAGATAACATCTACAACAATTTTGACATGTCTGGACTATATTGCAAAAAAAATCTACCGAGCTTGTGGTCTTGCAGCTGTAGTTGGTTGCCTCTAAAGTTTTGATTGCACAACAAAATAATTTATTTGTCCCAGAAGTTTTGATTGCACAACAAAACAATTTAGTTGTCCCAGAAGTTTTGATTGCACAACAAAACAATTTAGTCTCAACTACCATGATTATTCTAGAGACCATTTTTCAAGCTTTGTTCTGCTCATGTAATCTAATCATGAGCTCTGAACAATCACGCTGTTGCCAAAGAAGGCGAAGGCTGTACGCATTGAGCAATTTAGACCGATCTGTTTGCTCAATGTCAGTTTCAATTTTTTACAAAGCTTGGCACGAATAGATTGTCAAGGATAGCTCATTCGGTAGTCCAACCGACGCAAACAACTTTTATGCCCGGGAGACACATCTTAGAGGGTGTTGTTGTCTTGCATGAAACGTTGCATGAAATACATACAAAGAAACTCGATGGAGTTATCTTTAAAGTGGATTTCGAGAAGGCATATGATAAAGTAAAATGGCCTTTTCTCCAACAGGCCCTACGAATGAAATGGTTTAATGAAAAATGGCGGGGTCAGGTGGACACTTTCATTCAGAAAGGCAGCGTGGGGGTTAGAGTTAATGATGACATAGGTCATTTCTTTCAAACACATAAGAGACTGAGGCAGGGCGATTCCATGCCTCCGATATTGTTCAACATTGTAGCAGACATGTTGACAATACTCATTGGTAGAGCTAAAAAAAAGGGGCATGTAGGAGGACTCGTCCCACACTTGGTGGAGGGGGGGGGTCCATACTAGAGTACACGGATGATATGATCATTTTCATGGAACATGATATGGCAGAAGCAAGGAATATAAAATAGTTTTGTGCTTATTTGAACAACTATCAGGGCTAAAAATTAATTTTAACAAAAGTGAAATATTCTGCTTCGGGAAGGCAAAGGAGGAGCAAGATGCTTATAGGCAGCTATTTGGATGTGAATTGGGATCACTACCATTTAGCTATCTAGGGATTCCTATTCATCATAGAAGATTGACAAATAAGGAATGGAAATGTATCGAGGAAAGATTTGAAAAAAAACTAGGTTGTTGGAAGGGCAAACTTATGTCGTATGGAGGAAGACTAGTGTTAATAAACTCAGTATTAACAAGACTGCCGATGTTTCTTTTGTCTTTCTTTGAAGTACTTGTAGGGGTACGAAAAAGATTAAACTTTTACATATCTCGTTTCTTTTGGTAAAGTGATGAGGCTAAGAAGAAATACAGACTGACGCGATGGGATATTATATGCAGACCAAAAGACCAATGAGGTCTTGGTATTGAAAATTTAGAAGTGAAGAACAAATGCTTGCTTAGCAATTGGCTTTATAGGTTATCCAATGAGACTGATGGAATGTGGGTTTAGTTACTGAAGAATAAATATCTACATTCCAAAACTCTAGCCCAAGTTAAGCTAGACAAAATGACCCACCTTTCTGGAAGGGGTTAATGAAGATAAAGGCAACCTTTTTTCAGAGGGTGAAGTTCGTAGTTGGCAATGGTACCTCAACAAGATTTTGGGAAGACACTTGGCTTGAAGTTTCACCATTAGCAATCCAATATCCTTCGTTATATAATATTGCGCAACGTAAAGAAGAGTATGTGTCCACGGTATTACAATCGGTACCCCTTAACATATGCAATTTAGACGAGCTTTAGTGGGAGCTCGTTGGAATGCATGGTTACATCTGGTTAGGAGATTGATGCAAGTGCAACTTTCTGGCCAGCCAGCCAGTATTCGTTGGACTTTACTACCGAATGGGGTGTTCTCGGTAAAGTCTTTTTACAACGATCTGATAAACATTGTACTGCTCTCGAGATCATCACATATTTGGAAGATTAAGGTGCCCCTTAGGATTAATTTTTTATGTGGTTTATCCACAAGGGTGTGGTATTAACCAAGGACAACTTGGCAAAACGAAGATGGGGAGGAAGGCCTAATTGTTGTTTTTGTGATCTGAATGAGACAATAAGACATCTCTTTCTCGATTGTCCTCTTGCAAAACTCTTATGACGAACACTTCATATAGCTTTTAATTTAAACCCACCTACATGTATAAGATCGCTATTTGGAACGTGCCTCAGTGGAGTAGACATTACAATAGCGCAGCTCATCAGAGTTGGCATATGTGCTCTATTTTGGGCTATATGAAACACTAGGAATGACATGATTTTTAATGGCAATAATTTCAACAACTTTTTGCAGGTCATCTTCAGAGCAACGTCTTGGATCCGTACGTGGTCATTACTCAGCCATGCGGACTCCAGGAAGTGTATGGATATTGGGTGCAGCCGGTGGGAGATGGTCGCACGGGTTATCTTCAACCGGTTTGGATGACGTGTTAATAATAGGCTAGGTGTGTAGGCATCGTAGTCTATTGTTACAAAGCGTCGGATGTGGCGGCTCGATTTATACTTCTCTTTGTTTTGCTTAAGCGTCCGAACGCATTGTGGACCTGTCATTTTGTTTCGAACTTATTTAATAAGATGGCTGCATGCATCGATTGATGCAGAGGCCGGAGGCTTCGTTCCTCCTTTTCAAAAAAAAAACTGATTTGTAATCAACCGTGCCATGTGCGTGTGTCTTTATCAAGCCTGGTTCAGATAAGGGACTGGGCTATCTGCTTTGCTCATTAGTTTTACCCAAAATAAAAATTTGGTAACTTAACTTTGTGTGTTGTTGTATGCTGAAGCTGACATGCTGCATATCTGCACGTTCCAGTTTAGATGTACACGAAAGCAAGAGATGCGAAAGAAAACAAGATGCTCTCCGTTGTTCACCCCTGTTGTTCTCGATCCACCAAACAAAGCTCCAAGATTTTGTAAGAGGTCAATGTACCGGCAGCTTCATCCGCCTTCTACTCGTGAAGCTCCTGACGTACTCGGGATACAACGCGGCGGACGACCGCGAAATGGCAGTGCTTCGACAAGATACCTGGAAGTAGCACACTTACACCAAGGCTTAGCTACTTATGCTGTTTGATTTTCTCTAAAAATTGTTATGTGTGGTTGAGCTGTTTGTTGTTTTGCCAACTAGGTGATCATGAGTACAATGATGTCATAACGGACAACGACCTGACCGGTCATCGACATCGGCTTCAGGAGCCACTTTCGACCTGATCAGAGTAGTCGATCCTTACAACACCCTGCTAGACTCGCTTCGGGTGGTCTACGTCAGGATCCGCTTGTATTGTAGTAGTACAAGTATGTGTTAATCTGTTTTATTGATTTTTTATATTCAGGGATACAATTTACTTCTACTCCCATTGCTCTAAAGCTTTCTCTACTTCCATGGCTCTGCCGTTTCTTTGGTAGTTGTAAACAATCTAAGCATCTAAACTGAAGTGGATGTTGTTTGGTTCTTACTAGTAAGGACCCATTTCCGAAATATTAGTGTACCAGCACTGATTACTTCCTTGACAATCTTTATGCGCATCTCTTTGTGAAAT
This sequence comes from Hordeum marinum, assembly GCA_022496015.1. Classification (NCBI taxonomy): domain Eukaryota; kingdom Viridiplantae; phylum Streptophyta; class Magnoliopsida; order Poales; family Poaceae; genus Hordeum; species Hordeum marinum. The sequence continues at coordinate 51,069,705 of CM039677.1, forward strand.
AATTGTTGGTGATGTCCCTTGTTCACATTATTATGTTCCTTGTAGAAATTTGTGTTGCAAACTGAACAAGGACAAATGACAACAGACTAGGAACCAAAATATATCGAGACCTAGCTTTGTTTTTGTTCAGTCACATGTTAGAAAAGCAGCTTAATTGGACAAATTTTACACAGTTGTATGTGCAGTGTTTTTTTACCGACCAACACTTGATGCTCCTTCATGATTTCTACCTTCGCGGTGTCAAACATCGGAAACAGCTCAGGGATCATCATTTCCATCCCTGGCATAATTATAGTTCATCACGAAGTTCTAGTAGCTTAGTGATAGTGACTCAGAGAACTATATCAATCACTATCTTATCTAGAAGATCAACTCCCACTCGATTCAATCGATTGTAGCACACAGACAATCTGAGCACATGCTCAACGATTGAGCTATTCACCTTCATCTTGCAGGCAAAGAATCTTGTTGGAGATCTCATATCTCACAACACGGGCACGAGCCTGAGATCCCAATTTCAGCTCTTAGAACATCTCATATGTTCCGTGATGTTCAAAACGTTTTGGAGCCTCAATTCTAGCCGTAATGCATGACGCACTAAACTATCAAGTAGTCATCGGAACGTGCCTGTCAAATGTTCACAACATCTACAGACGACGCTAGAGTGGGTGGCGCACCAAGCGATGCATTAAGGACATAAGCCTTCTGTGCAGCAATGAGGATAATCCTCAGATCACGGACCCAGTCCGCAATATTGCTCCCATCATCTTTCAACTCTATTTCTCTAGGAACATATATAGAATCAAGGAAGCTACATCATGAGCTAGTAATCTACAAATAATTTGCAAAGACACTACTGACTATGTTCATCATAATGAGTTCAATTAATCATATTACTTAAGAAATCCTACTCAAATTGACATCCCTCCGGTCATTCGAGTGATACATGATCCAAATTCACCAACTCAAGTCCGATCATCACGTGAGTTGAGGTGGTTTTAATGGTGAACATCATCATGTTGATCATATCTACTATATGACTCATGTTCGACCTTTCAGTCTCTTGTGTTCCGAGGACATGTCTGTGCATGCTAGGCTCGTCAAGTTTAACCCGAGTGTTCTGCGCATGCAACACTGGCTTGCACCCGTTATATGTGAACGTAGAGTCTATCACACTCAATCATAACGTGGTGTCTCAATACGATGAACTTTCGCAACGGTGCACACTCGGGGAGAACACAATTAATCTTGAAATTTAAGTGAGGGATCACCTCATAATGCTACCATCGTCCTAAGTAAAATAAGGTGCATAAAAGTATTAACATCACATGCAAATCATTAATGACATGATATGGCCATGAACATGCAAATCTTTGTGTTCTACTCGAGATCTCATCTACACATAGACCTAGCTCATGATGCCACTATTGGTGAATGTTGCATGGGAAACAAAAAATTTCCTACGCACACGCAAGATCTATCCATGGTGATGAGCATCTACGAGAGGGAGAGTGGATCTACATACCCTTGTAGATCGCTAAGCGGGAAGCGTTAAGAAACGCGGTTGATGTAGTCGAACGTCTTCGCGATCCAAATCGCTGAGCATCCCGTGATCCCATCACGATCCATCTCGCGATCCGATCACGATCCGTCCCGCGATCTCATCACGATCCGTCCCGCGATCCAATCACGAATCATCTCACGATCTTGATCACGGTCCTTCCGATCTTGCACCGAACGGACGACACCTCCACGTTCAGCACACGTATAGCTCGATGACGATATCCGCCTTCTTGATCCAGCAAGAGAGAGCGGAGAGGTAGATGAGTTCTCCGGAAGCACAACGGCATGGTGGTGGTGGTGGTGAGCTAATCCTGCAGGGCATCACCTAAGCACCGCTGAACTAATCTAGAGGAGAAACAAATCTAGAGGAAGAAGAGGACAGCACATGGCAATTAGGGTTAGGTCTGCCCTCAAAACCTCTAGTATATATAGGAGGAGGGGTGGGAGGATACTTGGCTCCCAAGGAGCCAAATCTGGTTTGGCCGAAGTGGGAGGGAGGAGTCGTCCTCCTCCACTCCTAGTAGGATTAGGACTCCTTCCTTATTTCTCACTTTTGCCTTCTTTCCACCTTGGGTTTTCTTCCCTAGCCACATGGGCCTTCTGTGGGACTTCGGCCAACCCACTAAGGGCTGGTATTCCTTCTCTCACAGACCATGTAGCCTCTTGGGTCAAAATACACCTCCTGATGGTCCCCCGATACCCTCCCGACACTCCCGGTACATTATCGATGTGCCCAAAACTTTCCGATGGCCAAAACATGACTTCTTATATATCAATCTTTACCTCCGGACCATTACAGAGCTCCTCGTGATGTCTGAGATCTCATTCGGGACTCTGAACAACCTTTGGTCACCACCATACATAACTCTATACTACCAAAATGTCACCGAACCTTAAGTGTGCAGACCCTGCGGGTTCGAGAACTATGTAGACATGACCGAGACACCTCAACGGTCAATAACCAATAGCGGGACCTAGATGCCCATATTGGTTCCTACAAATTCTACGAAGATCTTTATCGGTCGAACCTCTATGTCAAGGATTCAGTTAATCTCGCATGTTGTTCCCTTTGTTCTTCGGTATGTTACTTCCCCGAGATTCGATCGTCGGCATCTCCATACCTAGTTCAATTTTGTTACTGGCCAGTCTCTTTACTCATTCCATAATACAAGATTCTGTGGCTAACACTTAGTCACATTGCTTGCAAGGCTTATTGTGATGTTGTATTACCGAGTGGGCACTGAGATACCTCTCCGTCACACGGAGCAACAAATCCCAGTCTTGGTCCATGCCAACCCAACAGACACCCTCGGAGATACCTGTAGAGCACCTTTATAGTCACCCAGTTATGTCACGACGTTTGATACACACAAGACACTCCTCCGGTGTCAGTGAGTTGCATGATCTCATGATCATAGGAACAGATACTTGACATGCAAAAAACAATAGCAATAATCTGACACGATCATGTGCTGCATTCATAGTTTGGGTCTTGTCCATCACATCATTCTCCAAATGATGTGATCCCGTTATCAAATGACATCTCATGTTCATGACTAGGAAACCATATCCATCTTTGATCAACGAGCTAGTCTATTAGAGGCATATTAGGGACATGGAGTTGTCTATGTATCCACACATGTATCTGAATTTCCGAACAATACAATTATAACATGGACAATAAACGATGATCATGAACAAGGGAATATGATAATAACCAATTTATTATTGCCTCTAGGGCATAATTCCAACAGCTGAGTCCTCGACTAGATCCATGCGGCATCTTCAACAGCATCGACTAGATCCTACGCAGGAGGCTCGGGGTGGTCGTGGCGGCGTCATCTTTAACAACATCGCCGGACGAGCTCCATGCGCGGGGAAGATATCTCCATGGGACCGTGCCACCATGTCCCTCGCCGACATCAGCCTCGCCATATAAGAGGTCTAGCCCGCATGTGCTGCCGGTCAAGCTGCACTCGGGGTGGTTAGTCAGGCGGCCGCCACGACGAGGGGATCGTCAAGTCGCCCAGGATCACCATATTCCGAGCCAACGCCGGGTCTCCGCGTCTCAAGGGACATTAGATTCGGTCCTATCAAGAAGTATTGCCAGATGATTCAAGTGCTCCGTGTATTACTTTCAGGCGTGCCATGTCTTTCATTAAATCAACAAGAAGCACACCTAGCTTAATCAGGTAGCTAATACTGCTTTGAAGGACATACGTAGCTGTCGATCGATTCTGCCGTTTTCAGTCAGTTAACTTTGTTGTCTCAATATGCTACCACATCGTCTGAAATTGTCTTGCGGGGAGTGGGACGATTCATTGGACTAAATGTTTTGGAATTTGATTTTGGTACAATGCAGAACTATCGTTTGGAATATATGTATTGTCGAATTGATATATATATATATATATATATATATATATACATATATATATATATATACATATATATATATATATATATATACTGTAGAATTTGATGGTACAATGCATAACTCTAATCAATCATGTAATCTAAACAAAAAAGGTTAGCGAGCTTTTAAAATCTTGGTACGTCTGTTATCTATACCACTATGATTCCTAGATGTTTTGTAGCTTGACATTCATGCGCCTGGTTTCATGAAACGGATCGCACAGTTTTGGGTGATGCCATCTATATATCGGACAAAAGCCCGAGGACAGCGACCTCCTCGTCCGGGACATCGAGGTGAGACCCCAATGTTCTGCTCTTTCAGTTCTATCCGCATAAGATTTCGCGGCGGTCTCTTTCTGTGGGGGGATATTTGCCTCTTTTGTGCTAGGATTTTAGTTTGTGTTAGAGTTGAGGCTCAGTTTTTCCTTCTGCATAAAGGTTACTTTACATGCCAGGGATTACGACAAGAAGATTTTGGTTTGCGTTGCAATTGCTTCCTGATTTGGTTGCAGGCTGGATTTCTACAGGCAGCGTTGGTGTTGAGTGGGTGGCCCAACAAGAAGAGGAAAGAACTGAACAACAAAAAGGAAGACGAAGCCAAGGACCATGAAGGTCAACACAACGACGAGGCCTGTGTGGTCAGTTGAGCTCAGGGTTGACAGTAAAAAAAATAGCTCCCCACGTTGCCTTTTGTTTTCTGTTAAATGTTCTTGCAGGCTGCAGCATACCCATTCATGCTGCGTCCTTTCTATGTTGGTTGCAGACGCTGTACCTAAAAAATACTCCGGCTTATGAACGTGGAGAAGCTCACAAGGGAAAATATTGCGAGTCATCTACAGGTATTGCAGCATGGCATTTATTTCCATAATCACCTATAACTATTCGAGTGTTATCTCTTCGATTCATGACTGATGAGCATGTGATGCACAAAGAGAAACTTCTACATAATTGGCACCAACACAACATTATGTGCAAAGTGGGCTTGTTGTCCTGTATCAAATTAAGAAGGCCAACTTTTGATCAAAGGTTTTTTGAAAAATATACTATCTGGATGGCAATGAGGTAGCCATCTGTGTTGCTGGCACTTGATATATTTTTTTTCTTGGATTCAAATTTCCTTTTGTGAAGTTTCTCGTGTAGGAATCAGTTTCAATATGGCAAGATTAACATTTTGTTTCAGTTCAGTTCTTAGGCCTTACTTTCTGCAGATTCTTAACATAGTTCAGTTCAGTGGAATTTGATTTGTCAGCTCAAACGTTAATGACGCCCGACTCGACATCCTTTATATGCGGCTTGGCAAGGAGAGTTCGTCCCTGTGGTGTTGGGCGTTTTGGCTGGCAGGCGGCGGCATAATGATACTTCATGTTTCTTCCTGTCCTCCCTTTTCCTTTCCAACTTACTTCACGACGAGAATGGTGTAGGTCTGTTATTGTCCATCGTCATTCCATCAATTCATATGTGTGCAGCAGTGGCGCTCCTTGCGCTCCTCCGATCTGTGCCATAAATATTTTTGTTGTCGGTCCTTTTCGCTTCTATCTTCTTCCTTATGATCCATTTGGTTCATCTGAGCTGATGATTGTTTTACAAAGGTCAGGACTAGCTTGATTACTTGCTAGACGAATTATGCTCCTATAGTGTTTGCAGGATTAATTGGTATGTCGATTGTAATTTCTCCATGATGTGATTAGCCCAGTGTTGCATCTCCATGGTGCTGTCCGGATGTATATCATATCATCTGTCTGTTTCCCAATCTCTCTCCACTTCTTTCAGAAGTCCCCTTCTAATCACGTATCTCATTGATGCAATACAAAAGCAGACAAGTTGGAGTTATTTGCATGTTTTAATTTGTTGCCATATGGTGTTAAGTGTTTAAATTTATAGTTTTATTTGCTCCAGGATATGAATGATACAGTGCAAGCAGGGTGCTAGAATAATTGTAATTGCACTTTTTGATGGAAAAATAAAATTGCATATTATAAGATGTTATTATCTACTCGTGCAAGGCTAATAGGCTATTGGTTTTTTTCCTTGCTTTGAACAAAAATATAGTTCCTGCAGAGCTAATGTTTGATGGATAATATCCAAGGGGCACATGATATTAAGGTTTGTTGCTTTGCTTCTCCTTGCTACCACTTTGTGCACATGGCACTGTCACTATTTAATTAGGTTTGATTTTCAACAAGCACTTAGGTTGCTTCCCATGTAAACATCTCTGTGCTTACATAAAATTCTAAAGGCTAAGGTGTCAGCACTCTTATTCAGAAAAAGATTAGGATTGTGTGGCAAATTGCTAAGCATGTTAAGATCAAAGGCGATGTTGCCTGACTTTTTTGTTTCCATATATCATATGCAGTCCCTATATGATTCATGCTTATGTCTAGATCGTTGACGTAAAGTATATCAAGGTGGCATTTCCACGACTAACAGTAAAAATGAAAATGCTACAACAAGTTAAAATATGGCATACATGTTAATTATATAAAGGAGTTAGATTGTGAGAAATTCTATCTCAAGACCGCCAAGAGGTATTACCTCTTGAAGCTTGGTTGGAATGTCATGTAAAGGCCGACATCGCATGTTAATGATGGTTCCGATGGAGGTAGACAAGTTTAAATAATTTTGTCTTGATTGTACAACAATCTTGTGATATAATCGTAGCTACTGGTTTTGGCAGAACTCATGTTTTGCTTAGGGGTGCTCCAGATGATAATGTAACTCATGTTGTATAGGAGATCTGGAGACGATCGATTAGCACCTTCAAGTGCAGATAATTTAAATAGCCAGCATGATGAGAAAGGTGCTGAAAAGTGAGGTATATTTAGTTGCAATTTTTTTAAACTATAGAAGTCCAAAGATGAGAAGCATGATATTTTATTTGTCATGTTGCTCTACCTCTGTAGTGTTAATCGTGGTATGTTTTATTACATGTGTTCATCCACGGTATCGTAATCTCCGTTTGACGGCTAACAATCGTGATGTTACATTCCATCACATTCGTTGTGTAGAGAAGCACGGTGCTACAAGAAACTCAAAGCATCTCAGACCGAAGAGTAAATCGTCCATGGCAAGAAACAACCTTTTACATGCTCTTTTCATGCTACTATATTCATATTTTGACACCGACCACTTCTCTCTAAAGGTACATACGCGCCTCTAGCGGCCTACTCTACTTCGGATAACTTTTTTTTGCGGGAGTAGGCACTTCCATATTAATCGAATGAGATGATTACATTCAGACTTAACTATGCTAGCTATCTCCTCGGGGAAGTTTTGTAGCCAACAAGCAGTTCGTTATTACACCTTAACTATGCTAGCTATCTCTTCGGGGAAGTTTCGTAGCCAACAAGCAGTTTGTTGTTGCACCCTTCCCATATATTCAAAGGTGAACTTGAAGAGCATTACGAGTTTCTCAAGCATTGAAGGATCCTGTTACAGCATGGCTCATGTTCATTTGTTGTATTGACTAGCATCTCTTTCTCTTAGTCCAATGGCCCGCTGTTGCATGTCACCTGTTTGTAGATGAATATGGTATCCATAATCAATTACTGACAAATCCTTATATTTACTTCCCCACATATGATTTTGTAGCACTGGTATGGGAGATGAATATCCGTTGTGAATTTATTTCTGCTATATGTCAATGTACTCATGATGTCTTTCCAGGTTTCTGATGCTAAAACTAGATTTACTATGTTTGTCAACTGAAAGTTTACATGTGCTTCAATTATTGTTGTATCATCTAGGTTGCCTGTCTTCTTGCTAAACTAAGTCCATTGTCATACAGTCACGTTAATAAATACGGCAAATTGATTAGCACGCACAATCCCACCTCAAGAGGCGCCACTAGGTGCACCCCAACCACTAGTAATAGTAGTGTAGTGCCGAGGATTGATTGGCATCATGCTCACTTGGAAAATGTTTGTATTTTATATTGGGGAAGTGAGCCTAGCTTAACTGGTTGGGGGAGTCGATGCACAAACCCAACATTTGAGTTCAAATCCTCACGAAAGCGAATTTAGGTTCTATTTATTCTTGAGGACCAGGCTTGGTTATTAACCAAGTTAAAAATCCTGGTACTCATACATAATGGCTGCATGCATCCTTAGTTGGTGGAGAGGCCGGGGAAGTGAAATTATCCCTCATTTATAAGATAGGACCATTCAATCGACGTCGAGAAGTTCCTTCCCTAACCCTACCCGCTCCCGTGTGGCGCCGCCGCGCCGCACCGGAGCGCCCCCGCCGGTCGTCTCCCGTTCCTCCTGCACACACCCTCTCCCCGCCACCGCCGTCAGGGGCGTCGCAGGTAAAGCATGTGTGCCACAGTGGCGGCGGCGGCGTTTCTCCTCGCCAAAGACTCGGTCAGGACGACGAAGGTACGCGATGGACGGATCTACAACAGTGGTGCGGGGCGGCGACTGGTACTGTGTCGGCGGCTTGAGCACCCGATCTGAGTCCAGATGGGCTTCGCGCGGGCTGCACATGATGATGTCCTATACCGTCCCATCAATGGCAGGCTGCCCCTGGGATCAACCTGCATCACGAGGATGTCGGGGGCTCTGGCCCTAGGCGTGGCGGTGGTGGCCGTGTTCTTCGCCGGAGATAGTCAACCTGATGCTGGATGGTCGGATCTCCAGATCCGTCATCTAGTCCCGGCTGCGAGTTGGGGAGACAGAGTTGCCGGTGAAAACTGAGCCAATGACAGGCGATGGCGACGTCTCGCGTCGTTACCTTGATGAAGGCATCATCGTGTAACTTCTATCAACCCACTCGTGCTGTTTCGGGGGAAACCCTAAATCTGGTCATCCAGATCGGACAATGGTGGTACTGCAGTGTCATTACTCTCTTGGGAGCATCGTTTGTGGAGCAGCGCTGGAAGATAGAGGCAGGAGGTGGAGCGGCCAAGTCTTGCATGGAGATTTGGCGGAGATGTCAAGGCATGCCTGGGCAACAAGTGCTACGCTGTGTCATGCCTGGTCGACAGGTGCTACACACGACAAATCTTTCAGAGTCCACACATCTGGATGAATGCGCACAGGGCGGTGGTGCCATTGGGTGCCGTGATGACGTCGACGGATGTCTGGACTGCCAAGGATGATGCGGATCTCTATCCTGAAGATGGGTCAGCGGTCCGAGGATGATGGCGGTTTCTGGCTTCTAAAAATGTACATGGTGCGCGTTTTAGGTCTGCTGCACCGTTGTTGGTCCCGATACGTTATGTGGATGGATCGCTGACGACACCGATTTTAGATATGGGGGGTGAGAGCACTCCATATTATCAAGTTTGTAAGTGTGAGTGGTGGTTTCGGATGGCTTAATGTATTTTCTTGTCAGACCTTTATGAAATAATTAATAAAGATAGTTGTATGCATCGCAGAGGCCGTGTGTTTAACCTTCTTTTCTAAAAAACCCCAAGAAAATAAACACTCTGTCATCTTTATTGGATATTTGATTCCATTTTTACTGTGTAGTAGACTACATACGCTATGCCGAGTATTCTTTGTGGAGAAGTTGTTCATCCTGGTTGACGGGTGTCGATTCGAAATGAGCAGACCATTAGAGGAGCGGTCAGGCGACAACGAGGGCGACACGCTCGGGGCGCTGCGGCCGGCGGCGCAGGTGGACTGGACGCTAGTCCGGTGGGGTACGGGCTCCTCGACGGGACGGGGACGCCCTTCCCCATCGTCTGGGCCAGGGCTGGCGCCGGGTGGCAACCTGTTCTGGGCGCTCGCCGGGGAGGTGTCGGAAGATGAGGATGAGGGAGCGAGGGAGCTGCGCAAGGTGCATGCGGGGCCGATGGTTTGCGATTTCCTTGCCTTCGCGACGGAGTCGGGACGCAGAGTTGTGGCCCATCTACGTCGTTTCACGCCTGTGGCAGGGGCTCGTTGCGTGTGTGGCGGCCATCGTTGCCGGCGAGTAGGGACTCGACGGCGACGACGGCCTGCTCGATTAGGGCGCAGGCGGCCGCGGGCTTGGTGCCCCCAAGTGTGGGTGCGGGGTCGGATGCGGCTTGGCCGTGCCTACCTCAGCCTTCTCGGCGGCCGGTCGCGCCGCCGGCGGACGTGAGGGGCGCGCCGGCCGGGGCCCTTGTTGGCTGGAGTTGGGCCGAGTGCTGCGGCTGTAGTGGCTGGGCCTGGTGGGGAGTGTGGGCCTAACGCGATGGGTCCCCAAGTGGTGGGGCCGGGCCTGGTTCTAAATGGGGTAAACGGGCCACTAGGCCGTCACAGCGGCCCGCTTCGGGTTGTATATGGCTGCGACGAGGCTACCGGGACCCTAGTTTAGGGTTTCCCGCATCCATTCGGAAGGTGCGGCGGCTAGCTCGCTCGGCCCACACTCTCCAGATCTCTCCTCCTCCTCCACCCCTTCTGATCTCATACGTGGCGGCGGTGATGGGAGACCGATGAGCAGACAAGAGTCCCATGAAGACTTCCGACCAGGAGGCCGATCAACGACGGGAGCGGGGAGCTGCGCGACAAGGCCAGGCGATCGGTGCAGGGGCGACAAGGCAACAGAGAGGCGTGGGAGTCGCTTGGCGCCTCGCAAGAGCAGTTTGGGCGCGAGGGGGATTAGGGTCCTCCTCCCTCATGGTGGATCCAGCATCAGGAAAAGAAGAGGAAGAAGCAGGCGGGCCAGCGACGCCGTGAGCTCGAGCGCAAGCCTATGGACCACCCTTTCTGTGGTGATGGCCATGGGGATCCACTTGCCAAGAAGCCAAGATCTTTCGTCGAGACGCTCGCAGTGGCGCTTCAGTCTTCTTACAAAGGGACGACGGGTGAGCCAATTTCGGTGAAGGACGTCCCTGAAGTGGAGTGTTTCAAGTGCGGGCGCTGGGGCCATTTCGAGTCCAAGTGCACCTTCAAGACGTTGTGCATGCTGTTCAAGGAGGAAGGGCATGCCCCTGCCAACTGCCCGACCCGCGGGAGACCACCCCAACTCCAGATTATGGGAAGCGCCATCTCGGGCGAGGGCTTCTTTTGCCTTCAGTTTGCTGAAGATGCGGAGACGGACGGGGCGGGGAACCTGAGGGTTGAGAATGCGGCCATTCTGTCAGCGGATCATGGCAAACTCAACTTGTGTATTCTTCAAAGAGAGCTCAAGCACATTGTGGAAGGGGATTGGGACTGGTAGGTGTCTCAAGTGGGGGACAACGACTTCCTGGTGGTCTTTCCCTCCTCCGAGCTGCTGCACATGGCCAAATCCAGTGGTAAGTTCTTCCTCCCGATCAATGATATCACGGCTAGGGCGTGTGGCATGTTGCATGAAAAGATTGAGCTTATGAAGACGCCCAAGGCATGGGTCAAGCTGCACGACATCCCCCAAAAACACTGTAGGGTGGATCACGTCATGGGTGGGCTTAAGATGTTGGGCCGTCCGATTGCGGTTGAAGAGCTATCTCTCATTAGGTTGGGCCCTGTGAGAATGAATCTTTCGTGTAAAGCGCCAGAGAAGCTTAATGGCAAAGTTGAAGTGTGGTGCAACCACGAAGGCTACCAGGTCAAGGTGGAGCTCAAGTGTCTGCCTAAGCGAGGGGGCGATGGTGGTGCTCAGGGACCCGGCCCCTCGGACAAACAACCCCCAAGCAATTCTGATAAGACAGGTCGCTCCCTCCCACTGGGGTGGCAATAGCAAGCAAAGCGGTGGTGCGGTGAGTAAGGACAAAGGTGATGCTGGTGGAAAACATGGCTCTGGTGAGAATGCCGATGTGGAGATGGGGGTGCAGGAGGATGATTAGGAGGACAGTATTCCGAACATATCCATTGACACTGAAACCTAGGACAAGTTAGGAGCTTTGGGAGCGGGAGCCATTGTGGTGGCGACCCAGGACACGGCGGTGAGTGTCCCTCCCCTGGCACACACTCTCGTGGGAGCCTTTGATGAATATGGCTCTAACCTGTCGTTGTTGGTCCCGGAGATGGGCGTTGTTCCTACGGTGGTAGAAACACCTAGGGGTAAGGAGGATGGGCCCCTACTGCCCGCGTCCCCGGTGGCAATGGGTGTGGACTCGGGTTGGGTTCTGAACGAAGGATCTGACATGACACCTATGTCAGGGAGGCGCGGCTCAAGTGGATCGGGCAGGCAGCCCAAGAAGATGGCAGGAAGGAAGATGGACTCCAAGGGGGCAACCCCTCCGGCTCCTGACTCGTCGACGGCCCTATGGGGCGAGCTTGGGACGGCGCTGGTGACGGCGGGGACAGGTGCCAAGGCCAGACGCTCCAAGGCGACCCCGGTGGTGCAGAGGGCACCCAGCGTGAGGGCCAAGGCCAAGCTGGGCGACATGACGTCCATGGAGAGCGCCAAGCTTCGCCTCGCCGACAAGAACATGGAAGCATCATATGTGGACACTGTTGGGGAAGCAACGAGATGCTGAGCGCATAGGAGCAATCATGGAGAAGAACCGCAACACCCTTTCGCTTGCTCGTCATTCTTTGTAGATGATCTTCACTTTTGGAGTCTTCGTATGGCGTCGGGAGGCAGGATGTGGTGCTTCAGTGCCTTTATTTTATGTACCTCGCCTCTTGTATTTTGAACTTAGTCCGACGATGCCCTGTGCTGCTATGGGTGATGTAAACTTTGTGGTTTGTAAGACTTGGAACCTCTGTGGATGCTGCCTGGTGACTTTATTAATTTAAAGCCGTACACTTCTAGCGTCTTCGTTCCAAAAAAGAAGTTGTTCATCCTTTTCTTTTTTGCAAATGGAGAAGTTGTTCATCCAGTATGGTTTCTTTATGGTCTGCGAGAACTTCACATGGCATCGGGGTTTCTACTTCTGTTTATAGAGAAGGGGTCATCCTAGAGTATGAATTCAAAATTTTATACCCGCATGAGTTTGACGCGGTTTGATTGAAATCGCGCGTTGCACGTGCAGCTTACTAGTATATACAAAAGACTCACACGCACTGGCCATCCATATCGCTCGGCCACTAAGGCCACGACCTCCACGCACTAACCACTTAGCTGGCATAGTGGCATGCACATGCACACGTCCAAGTCAAGCGCGTCTGTAGCATCTCCAAACGACCACATGACCGGGCCTTCAGATAACATGAAGCTAGCTACTCCTTGCATGCAACTAACAACTCCACCACCTATTCTTCTGGCCAGTCTTGGGCAGCCCGGCTCCAGGTCCTGTGCAGCTGCTTCACATAGCATGGCCACTAGCATCTCACCATGCACAATCTCGTGTCGACGACTTGCCGTCTACATAAGCATCACACGTACATCTTGCCGGCGTATAACTACCCTAGAACATCTACACTGTATGTAAAACTCAAAACAAATATGTAGATACATCATGACAAGATTAGTGCTAACACCTACTACGTACCACCCAGATTAGGCGATTCAGTTGGTTCTCCATGGATGCTTTCTCTACTCGTCGGGCACATGGGGGTGGGCCTGGCAGAGGCCTCGTGGAGAAGAAATTGGAGAGAGAGAGAAAGAGAAAGAAGGAGAAGCAGAAGAGATGATCATGTCAAACGTCAGGAAACCATCTGAGGCGGTGGGGTAGAGAAAAACTGCCACGTATCTACGCACGTAATACCCAACAGTAATAAGCAGTAAAAAAATTCAAAAAAGGAGAAAACTCAAAGGCTTCCCTTTTAGTATTGTAACTTATTAGTGGGGATCAAATAATAATGAAATAATTCTCATGCATGTTGTTGTGAACCTTTGATGACGGGTCATGTGTGCATGTTTAGATAATAGAAATAGTGGGGATGTGTGTATTGTTTTTTTTTAGAAAAGGAGGTTAAACCCCCGGCCTCTGCATCAATTGATGCATGTAGCCATCTTTATTAATTATTTCATAAATATCTGACAAAAACATACATCAATTCATCCAAAGCCATCACTCACACCTACAAACTCGATAATGTGGAGTGCTCTTACTTCACATATCTACAACCGGTGTCGTCGTTAATCCATCCATATAACGTATCGGGACCAACAGCCAGTGCAGCAAACCTAAAGCGCACACCACATGCACACGCTTTAGAAGCCGTCATCATCATCGGTCCACTACTAGATATGTGAGTTTTAGCCACCAAGGTGGTTGGTTGCTACAAAATTGGTCACTACTGGTCTACTGCTACCAACACTAGTTGGTCGCTTCGTGGTGGCTATAGTCTAGTCGCTATAGATATTGAGCGACCAACATTGCGAACCCTGGTCACTAAATGTCGTATCAATAGCTACCAACTAAATATGGTGACTAATAGCATTTACCGACCAAGAGAGACTTGGTGACTAATGACATCTAGAGACCAAGGGAGACTTGGTTGCTAAAAATCTACAGCCAACCTGTACATGGTTAGTGGCTAGAGATATCAAGTGACCAACCAAGGCTTGGTGACAAAAAGAATCTAGAGACTAGTTACATGTTGGTAACTAGACATCTTTTGTAACTAACAAAATTGTAAACCTTGGTAACTAGAGGCATAAGAAGGCAACTATATCACAGATACAATATATTGCCGCATGCTGACATTAGTAGTATGCAAGAAATCTTAGAATTTTAGACATTCAACGGGAAAAAATTCAGAATCAGCATTTGTAAACTTATGATCCAATCATTACATGCTAACATTTCTAAGCTGAATTTTGTTTCACAACTTTAGTACCAGCAGGAAATAATATTCTGGTATTTGCAAAGTACCAACTTTAGTACTGCCCCAAAGATATGATCCGGTCACCAGGTAGGAACAATTCTAGTATCTGACATCTAGTATTTGTAAGCCGAATTTGCAGAGCAGGAACTTGTGTTTTGGCATTTAGTTTAGCACTGCTCCGATCGCTCTCCACATGTCCTCTACACCTGGAAAATGCCAAACAAGTTAAACAAGTTAAAATGACATGGATGTCGTTCATTTATTGATGAATTCAAAAAAATGTGCACGGCTACAGCCAAATAGCACAAAAATTGTGAAGTACCACACAAAGTTACAACCAAGTTTAGTAAGAATCAGGAGGATGAACTAAATCTTTGTTTTCCTTTTTAAACTGGAAGATATCCTAATTAGCCATAAATTGCTCGAAGCTTTTGGTTATTTCATTGGCGAACATAGACAGAACCAAACACATTTTAGAAGATGCTCATAAACTGTACTTCAAAACTACATAATGGCAATGCAAATACTGTATCTCTCCAAAATTGCTTCACCTTCTCGACCCTCCATCCGAAACCATAGAACCTGTGTTTATATTTCGACCATCAAGTTCATCCTATTAAATAAATATGTCAAATCACACGATGAGAGGCAAATTGACTTTATGAGAGTTATACTGATCATACCATTAGAAGAAACAGATCTGTAGCCTGACCTCAAAACAGATCCATCAGTCGTGAAACGAAGCCCTGTTGCACCAGTGCCGTCCATAGGAGGTGAAATGCCAACCAAGTTAGACACGACACTCTGTAGCCAATCGATCTTCTTCTGTTGAGATTCAAGTTGAGATTGTTGAGCCTCAATTTGAGTTTGTTGCGTAGCAACAATCTCCTTTGTAGAGGCCAATTCTTCCACTACATGCTGAGTTGAGCTTGATGCGCTTGAGTAAGACCTTCTATTTGGTTTTGGTCCATGACCCCGACCTTTGATATAACCATATGCCTTACCAAGCACCTGCTCGCAAATTTGTTGCTCTGTTAAAGGTACTTCGCCCTCCTCTATAGGTTCTTTTCGCTTCAGCAACATTTCTTCCTGCATTAATAATACAAGAAATGAAAGACATTTATATTCTTAATTGCAACAACATAATAATGTATTTAAAAGTACCCAAATTCATTGTTAGTTTAATGCAACACTAACAACTTTGAATTACTTGAATAACCGCAACCATTAAAGTCCAGTTCTGCCATGGTACTTACATGTTTATTCCTGGCATCTTCTGATGCCCATCCCTTCTTCTCACTAGAGTAACACTCCTTGTATAGACTGATATCGCCACAATTCTGGTAATACAAGATTTAAAGTCAAAAGATAGCTACAAGTTTCAATATTCTGCTTTCACCACAATTGTCACGCAAGATAAATATAAGTGATAGTGACTTACTAACTCATGTTGAACAGCTACAAATGACTTTGTTCCCTTCTTGTGAACATAAGGCAGGTTTGAGCGGTTAGCCTTCCCAATTGTTGACCGTTTCTGAATATGGTAGTTTTTTTGTGAAACAATAAGGCAGAGTTTGAGTGATAAAGATATATGCAGAACTGTTGAAATCCATTCAAAGACCACTATACCTTAAATTCTTCTGTTTCAAAATGATCGCAGAGCCAAATCCAGTCTCCAACTCTATTATCAATGAGGGGTGGGTATGGGTTGCTTCTAGCATCATCGCCAAATTTTACATAATGCTCATAACACTTGTGACGGAAACTTTTGTAGCTTGAAGAGAATAACAGATCCACACAGCCTTTGATATGATCTTGGGTGAAATCAAGATTGAACTTAAGCTACAAATAAAGAACTCAGAGTTAAAACTATACATATTCGAAGCTAGAAAAGTTTGATAATCTTAACATACCTTTAGAAGTTCATACAACGGTTCCTTGTCATCCTGAGTAAGACTATAACCTGAAACATGATACATACAGTCTAATATAACCTGAACCATGCTACATATAGTTTGATATAACCTAAAACATGACACATATGACCTCATACAGGACACGATTATTCCAATATAACCTGAAACGGGACACATGCAGTCTAACATAACCTGATACAGGACACCATTATTCTACTACTCTGGTTCCTCTTCAAAATTATTCTGAGAGATATGGCGCTCATTCAAAGATGCCAACTCTTTTGGATCAGTAATAATTTCTGGTGCAACATCATGTCGACACGAGATATTGCCTTCAAAAGTTTCATCTATGGAAACATTGTTAGATTCCGCCTCTTGAAATGCAATATCTTCGCTGGCATCATCTTCATTGACTTGATTCCAAACCTCTGGATCAAAAAGATGGCGATGCGGAGCCTTCTGCACAAATTGCCAATCTCCCTTCAATTTTGTATCACGTACATAGAAGACTTGGCTCACTTGACTAGCCAGTACAAAGGAGTCATCTTGGTACCACCTGCTTCCTATATTGACACTAACAAAGTCATCATCGATCCTCACAGGCTTGTTACTCTCTAGATCATACCATTCACACTCAAATAAAGCAATATGTCGATCATTGGGGTAATCCAGGACATATATATTTTGATGTGCTTCCAGGACATATATATTTCCTTCATAACATAAGCTTCAGCAATTGAACCCTCTGGGTGTGCCCTATTGCTCACCATGCCTTTCAAAGTACCAAGGAACCTGCAGCCCGAATTTTCTTACTACAACACATTTTTATACACTAATGAAACTGTAGAAAGGAGGAAGGGCTGATGTGATGAAGAAAAATCTACCTTTCAACGAAGAACATCCATCTGTATTGTACCGGACCTCCAAGCCTTGCTTGTTGTGGTAGATGTACTGCTAAGTGCACACTGATATCAAAGAATGCGGGTGGGAGAATCATTTCTAGTTTGCACAAAACAATTACTATTTGTTGTTCCAACTTATCTAAGATATCCAGCTTCAATGTCTTAGAGCATAATTGGCGGAAAAAACTACCCAGTTGCAGAAGTGCATCACAAATATCTTTGTGCAGAAATCCTCGCATTCCAATTGGGAGTATTCTCTGAAGAAGAATATGGCAGTCGTGTGTCTTCAACCCAGTTATTTTCCCATCTTTACTTACACCTTTTGATATATTTGCAGCAAATCCATCTGGGAAGCAAATAGATTCTAGGACTTTCAGAAACTCAAGCTTCTCATCTCTGGTCAATGTGTACCATGCATGATGCTTTTCTATGCTATTTCCCATATCATTCAAGTGTAGATCTGGTCTGATATTCATGTCTTCTAAGTCCTTGCGGGCCTTAAGTGTGTCCTTGGTCTTTCCATCTATGTTTAATAATGTCCCGAATAAGCTCTCACAAATGTTCTTTTCAATGTGCATGAAATCAAGATTGTGTGGCAATTTCAGTTCCTTCCAATATGGTAGCTCAAACAAGATGCTATTCTTTGTGAAAATTTTCCCTGGTATTTCCTTTGAAGATGTCTTTCTTTTCTTATTTCCAGGATGTTTTCCGTACTTGAAGCCCTGGAGATGATCTAACTTCTGCAGCAATTCAAAAATGTCTTTCCCGGATAGTTGTTTTGGCGGCAACGCTTTCTCATTTTTACCATTGAAAGCCTTACTTTTGCGCCACCTATGCCGAATAGGCAAGTACCTCCTATGACCTAAGAAGCCAATTTTGCTTCGAAATGGTTGAGAATAGGTTCCATCTAGGCAAACAGGGCATGCCTTGTATCCCATTGTAGAATACCCAAATACTGAACTGAGTGCGGGAAGGTCATGAATAGTCCATAGCAATATTGCACGCATATTGAAAGTACCTCCTGCAACAGCATCGAAAGTAACAACTCCTTGATTAAATAATTGCTTTAGTTCTTCAACCAATGGCCTCAAATACACATCAATGTCCCTTCCAGGTGACTTCTTCCCAGGGATCAATAATGTCATGAGCAGGAAGGGCTCTTTCATGCTTCTCCATGGAGGCAAGTTATACACAACTACGATGACAGGCCACACACTGTATGAGCTAATCCAAGGTTTTGGTTACCAAACTACATTTTTTTACCGAGGGGCACCGGAATTTGCGGTTACCGTGGATACCGTGAAATACCGTCCAAATACCGCTCGAAATATTTTAAACAAATTTTGAATTCAAAATTTTCAAGCATATAATACATAGCTGTTGAACACCACAAGAACATAATCTGTTTGCTGGCACAGTGGTAGCTACCGTGTGTGACCTAAACGCCAGGTCCCAGGTTCGATCCTTTCTTTTGGCAAATTTTGTTTTTTAGATTTCGTCAACTTAATACTAGAGAACGCAAAAAAGATGCAAGATTTGGAACTCGAAAGCGTGACCTGTCGTTGGATAACATTAAGCTTTAACCACTACAACAAAAGAACATAGTATGACCAGGAAGAGACGGCAGCTTACTTAGCTACAGTTTCAGCGTTCAAATTCAACTTTTTCAAAAATTCGATTTTTTTTGCTCGGGATGCCCAATTTCCGAGGGGTAGCGAGAATCACGGGAACCGCTCGGTATCCGTTTTTCTCGCCCGGTACCCAAAACCGTGAGCTAATCATAATTCCAAATGGGTTGAAACCATCGGTTCCAACACCGAGCCACAAATGTCGAGGGTCTTCGTCTAGCCATGGATATTTCTTATCCATATGCTTCCAAGCTTCGCCATCCATGGGACCCTCAAAACATTTTGTTCGACCACTCTCTTATCCTTATGATAACGCAAATCTGAAGCTATTTCTTTGTTCATGAACAGCCGTTGTAACCTAGGGATTAAGGGAAAGTAGCACAACACTTTCTGAGGTACTCGCTTCCCCTTTCCCTTTTGTGTCTTCCACCTCGATTCCTTGCAAACTGGGCACTCGTCCTTGTCTTCATGCTCCTTCCAGAATAGCACACAATCAGTTTTGCAAGCATCTATACTTTCATAACCTAGCCCTAGATCTCTGAGCATCTTCTTTGCTTCGTAGTACGTGGCTGGAAGCGAGTTACCGGCTGGCAAAGCCTCCTTCTGAAGCTTGAGTAACATGTCAAAAGATTTATTGCTCCAATGATTAAGATCTTTGAGGTGTACCAGCTTTAAAACAAAGGATAGCACCGAGTGTCCTTTGCATCCTGGGTACAGCTCACGTTGTGCACTTCTCAGCAAGCTGTCAAATCTGGTTGATGACTCATTGGGCTCCGGAATGCTACCTCCAGCAGGATTTTGGTTCTCTTGCTCGTCAACCCCAACCGTGGCTCTATGGATGTCTCGTAGCAAATCTTGGACCATATCAAATCCATCAAAATCATCAAGATCTTCCTCATCTTCAAGTGCCTCATCAACTTGGTCTTCATCATTGGTAACTTGTTCTCCATAGAATACCCATTTTGTGTACGAAGTTTGTATACCATACAATAACAAATGGGTGCGAACTTGACTAACACTCTGCTGACTCATATTCATACAAGTTTGACAAGGGCAAAGCATCATATCATTGCCGCTGTTATGCTGACAAGCAAAATCAATGAATGCATTCACCCCTGAAATGTAATCGCTTGAAAACCTATCCGGCAACCTCATCCAACTTTTATCCATACTCTTATCTTTTCCTGCACAAGCACTCTACAGGTGAACCAAAGTAGTACTAGAAATGTAAAATATAACATCTAGTAATGCGATATATATGAACAATTGCTAGATAAGAACCGTAAGTTCTTGATATTAGCAATAGAAACCATCTGCCCAGGATTTAATCAACAAATAACAATATATCTGAACATAGCTGTCTAAAAATCACCAATAAATGATAATAATGATGGCATAAGCTGGTAGGGAGTAGATGCTAGAACTCTTGTGCATGAACACAACAAAGTAGAAAGCAATCAATTAGTAATGGTTAATTGAATTCAGATGAGCATCATGAACACCATACAGTAGAAATATCAGCGTACAAGTAACTTCCCCGTTAAAGCAAACCAATATGTGTCTGCTATTATTTTCCCTAATGAGGTTGTTCTCTCTACGATTCATCTATGCTACTCACCATCCTCTCTACACTAGATTTTGCAATTCCTGGCATCACAATTGTGTACATTAATACAGGAGTACAACATAAGCTCATGGATTACTATACTTTGTTGCTCATCTCTGCTACTGCTCCCCGCGGCCGCCAAACGCCGCCGAACGCCGCCCGCCGAACTCGGTTTGTCCCGATCCACTCTGTTTGGTTCGGCCTCGCCTCTGTTTGGTTTGGACGCGAGCCCAGAAAGGGGATCGAGATGTGAGCTGAGCCGATTGTGTTTTTTTTTTAAGTTCCTCCCTTGTTTCTATAGGTACTCACGTGACTAGATAGTACCCATTCGTGGCAGGTGCCTATAGTAACCGAGCTTTTATAAAACTGGTTGCAATTAGTATATCTATAGGCACCAAAATGCTTGGTAACAATAGATGTGGTCGCTAATAATAGAATTTCTTGTAGTGGCCCACTGACCAATCTTCAGAAGAGAGATCCGCATCATCCTTGCCAGACTGAACTTCCGTCGATGCTACCACGACAACTAACGGCGCCACCGCCCTGCGCTCATCCGTCTAGACGCGAAGATTATGAAAGAACTGTCGTGCGTAGCACCTGCCAACTAGGCATGACTCAGCGTAGCACCCGTGGGTCAGGCATGACTTGACAGCTCCACCAAAGCTCCGTGCAAGGCGACGCCGCTCCGCCTCCTGCCTCTGTCATCCAGCGATGCTCCACAGACGATGCTCCCAGGAGAGAAACGACACCGCAGTATCACCATCGTCCGATCTGAAAGACCAGATCCTAGGGTTTCCCCCAAAGTAGTGCACACCACCAGCAACCGTCAAGGACCCACACCGTGCCCACCACCACTCAGCCCTCAAGGCGACACCTTCATGAAGGTCACGACGTCAAGGACGTCGCCGCCACCCACCGGAGTTAGGGTTTTCACCCGAGAGGCGGGGAGGTGGGAAGTGGAGGAGCAGACGCAGACCGGCGTCTCTAAGAAGAATAGCGACGCCCTTGGGCGTCGTTGTCGGCACGACCGGCCGGGACCGACCAAGAGGGTTTCCCCCCATCTTGATCTCCTCCACCAGCTTCACTCGCGGCCACGCCGGCACTGTCGGGAACCCGCAGGAGAAAAGCACACAGATCAGGACCAAAGGACAGCGGCTGGATCAGGCACCGTCGACGGCCATAGCAGCCAGAGTTGCGACCCTGCTACAGCGACCCATGACGGCCGCCACCACCCCCGCGCCACCCGCAGATCCCGATCCACCAAATCTGGAGGCCTGCGCCAGATCTGCACGGTACGTCGCCGCCCGCCCCCAGTCACCACGCAGCCTCCACGGCCGCACCATCCAACCGTGCCGTCGGCACGGCTGCGTGCGCCGCTGTCACAACGCCCCACGGCAACGCTGCGTCCTGGCCAGGCCGCCACATCTCGCGCTGCGCGGCCTGACCGAGGAGGAAGAAGGTCCCGCCACCGGCCAACCATGAGGGGCTTTGCCCCTGGCAGCGCCTGCCGGCGGCGGGAGGGGAGCCGGCGACGGAGGGAGCTAGGCAGGCGGGGGCGGATCCACCCGAGCCGCCCGCGGGGGACGACGCGGGGGCCTTTAGTATGGGAGGATCAAAAAAGGAAGAGCTGAACTGAAGAGATTAGAACCCAGCGACGGCGATGTGTGTGTATTGTGTAGACAGTTTAAAAGAGAAGGACAATGATCCATGGAAAACAGGCGTCACACCAATAATTATGCACTCTGTGTAATTATTCGACACTTAGAACATTCAAGTGTTGAATTTCCTCATCCCTACGGAACCTAAACTGATTCAGCCCGAAAGTATGAAATGGTAGTTGCGGTGTTTATGCGCAAATGTTTCATTTCCTCCAAGGTCAGCTATGTCCCTTGCCACGACTTCAAGCATGTTCAATAGACACCATGGTGTTTAAAAGCATCTCGCAGCGGATCAGCAGAGAACATCAAACAAGAGAAAAAGACATGCAACATACGTATGCAAGCATGCAGGCTCTGGAACGGAATGTTAACAAACACATGCATTGGCTCTGTTTGTTATAAGATAGATTTTGGATGTTTGCAAACCCGAAATTCCTGGTGCCTCCTATACCTGAATCCATGCTATGACCCGCATCTCTCTGTGTGTGCGGTGTAAAATTGTATGTTGATAGTAGTGAGAAGCAATTGAATTTTGTTATAATAGTATAACAACACTAGTAGCCTTTTATTCGCAGGAAACATCACCTCCAGCCGCGTACAATGACGGTACATTTGTGCCGCAACCCTAGTTAGAGCTCAACATGTGAAGACTGCTTCATGCATCTGCGAAAAAAATCGCATATCATTGGCTTGGAATTAACGAAAGTAGAAGCAACGTTTAATCCCCTCCCCAACCAACAGGGAAGGCATTGCCAGTCGCTGATGCAGAACACACTGAATTAACTAGAAGATTCACCGCCGTTGCTGCTGAATATTTTTTGCTAAAATTTCTAATGAGGCAAAATAAACCGTGTAAAGGAAATAGTAACTTGCCTGTGCATCAAAACATTTCCCTTTTTCTTGGGAAAACGTATCTTTGAAAGGAGGTGCATACAAAAGCATTGCTTTCATCGAATGGTAACAGTAATGTTTATACAAAGAATTTGAAATGTAGAAGCCTATGAATGATAACACTTACCTGTTATATACATAAAAATAGTGCATCCAAATCAGCATAGTAATGGTCAAAGTAAGAATTTGGAATTTCTATGTAACTGAAGATAAATGTAAAACACATCTCTCGATCTAGTAGTGTTTT
This sequence comes from Hordeum marinum, assembly GCA_022496015.1. Classification (NCBI taxonomy): domain Eukaryota; kingdom Viridiplantae; phylum Streptophyta; class Magnoliopsida; order Poales; family Poaceae; genus Hordeum; species Hordeum marinum. The sequence goes on from CM039677.1 coordinate 51,093,135, forward strand.
TGTTTGTATCGAGGCTGAATTTCCTTAAGACGACCTAGCATTGCAAGGGAGAACCAAAACAACCAACGATGATCCAAAAATAGATGTCACAAACCGACACAATATAAAGATCTAATGTGCACTTGCTTAGTGTCTGATCTAGTCCTATCAAATATTAGGGAGAATTGGCCTGATCAAATTATCAAGGATTGATGGACGCTGCTACTTGGAAACTGTTTGGTAAAAATCTCTTCATCATACTCCACTCCTCCTTCATCCAGTTTTAATTATATACATTCCCCTCTTGTCTTCTTCGTGATTTTTCTCCCATCTTTTGTTTTTTTCATCCTTTTTCTTCTTCTTAAAAACCGTCTCAACTAGGCCACTTTTTTATTTATTTACCGAATAAAAGTATTTTTTTCTAGTAATTAGGTTAATAACTGCTTACCAAACAAGTGTTTACCGCCTTATTAGACCAAACAAGTGATTGCCAAATAATTTGTTTTTTCACAATCATATTCATATTAATATGGACAGGTAAACCTCGGGCCAGCCTACTACAATATTTACGGGCCCTTGCAACTCACTGACAATTATCTAGTTTGTAAAAAATACGGACACCTTTTTTATTTTCTAGTGCTAAAAAGATGGATTGAAAAATAAACTCTTTTGGCTATGTAGAGGAGCTCAACGTGGCGTGTGGCACATTGGGTCGCGTCGTGGGTGGGGTGCTATTCACACTGGAGGCGTCGTCCATCGTGCTTTTTTGCCAATAACCATGTTGTGTATCTTTCCATTGCTAGAAAGGTAGAGAGTACAAGTGTCATTCATCGAGCTACATACACAAGCTGGTGTAGTTGAGTGCACGGGTGAGCAGATAGGGGAGCGGGTGCTCATCCCCAAGACAAAAGCCTAGATTACAAGTATTAACGAGTTGAGTCCCTCGGCTCGCCATTGCCCAATTGCGAGCTTCCTCAAGGATATTTTCCACGAGCCGCATAGACGAAGCTTATGCCGACCGATGTCCATCATGCTATACGACGGGATGAGGTGGCATGTGCATCTGAAGGAGTCCACCAGAAGGTGCTAATTCAAGAGCTGCATGGCGATGTCATTGATGGCGGCCTCCGTTGGCATGTCCTGGGTGCTCGCTTGCGCTCAGTGGAGAGCCATGGCCATCGTGGTCAGGACTGATGGCGCAGCAGCACAGGCTGGAGCCGATCGAGTTCATGGGCGCCAGGCATTTGAAATTGCAAGGGATGCCTTGTTGTAGCCGAGCCGAGCGTCGAGCGTTGTCGTACCCATGCATACCCAATGAACTGAGTTTCTCCTCCTCGGGCACAATTCAGGCAGCAAGGAAGGACATTCTTGGTTACGGCCATTTTGATTGTGCCTGTCACATATATTTCCAATGTCACCCTAGCCTAAACTCAAGCACACCAATGTTATCTAGGACAATAAAAGGAAATTTAGCACGCATGGCAACATTATGTGACTTAAAATGCAGGTCCCCTAGCTAGTATATGGTCCATATTTATAGCCGATGGTGGTATTGAGTAGTTGAGAGTTCCTCGCAACCGAACCCCACGCTCCATAAATCCGAAAGTTTTCACACCTTCAATCTATTGTCTTTATTCTCGCGTTGTTGCTCTCATAAATGTGCGAGATTGAGATCTTGTCCTTATCAAGCACCTATAATCAGTGGCGGACCCGGGAATTGAAGTTAGCTGACGCCAACATTTAATGTCTAAAATTTTTGGGTACAAATGCAACTCAATTCAACCAAAAATCATAGCATTCAACAACAAAAGAATAAAAAAGCTCTTACAAACTAGCAAACTGCTAACATGGCCTCTTACCGCTTGAAATGCTCACTTATGCTAAAATATGATCCCATAATTCCCATTTCGAGACGAGACCTACAAAATTATGAATGCATTAGCACAAGTGTGATGAGAGTTGTATATTTTGGCTGAGATCGGTCTTTATAATATTCATGGTTGAGAACCCTCTCAACTGATGCAGTTGCCACCGATAATGTCAATGCAAGTCTGATGAGCTGATAAACCATTTTTTTTACCAAATATTGTCTACTTTGAACCAACTTGAGAGCAAGAGTACTCAAACTATCGCAAGCTAAGAATTCAATACTTCTTTTCATCACATCAATATATATGTTGAGCTGATTAGTCAACAGGTAGCGCTCTTGTGAGGAGAAATCAATGGAGTAAATATTTGCAAGCTCAACTGGCTTATCATGGTGAAAGTTGCTAAATGAGTCTCAACTATGTACTTCAACAAGCGTGTAGAAGTTACACTAAAACGATTATTCATCTCAACTATGTTTCTATCCAACGCCTCATTGAACATAGTTACCTTGTAATGATGGAGGCAAGTAACCATTTTGCGTGATCTTCTTGGGTAACCCCTTATTGAAATGTTATCATCCATATTGGGCACTATTATATTTCTTGCCACACAAAAGTTAGTAGTAGATATGAAGAGAGACTTCCATCCATCATCGCTCAACTTTTATAACAGACTTTTTACTCACACCATCATATTCATAGCACATACTATATTCTGATCTTTTTGTTGCAATGCTTGTGACAAATCATTGGTTAAACCAAGCACTCGAAGCATCAAATGCAAGATAAGAACAAATTGAAAAGATTCCATGTTTATCATAAGGCCAGAAGCCAAACCTCTATCACCTGCATCTGCTCCGTAAAGAGAAATACCATGTAGCACTTCAACCACGGAATCCCACATTTGATAGATGTGGATTAAAGTCTTGTGAACCAGCGCTAGCGGCCAGGGGTCAGAGTGAACCAGCGCTAGCGGCCAGGTAAACGTGTCGTGTCGACTGATTCGTCACTACCGTGAAGATGGATGTGCGGCGGCGGCGCCACCTCAACTGGTATAGCGGCTACCTCTGCCACAACCGCAACTTCTTCGACAGTAGCAGCCTCGGCCTCGGCCTCTTCGAGTTCGGCAACAGCGGCTAGACCTACTCAATCCACCTCCTCATCGGAATCCATCACCGGCACTCCGGCCAGTAGGCGCAACACCAACACTGCCCACACTAGCACCCCCCGCCGCTGGCCTGACCTCCAGCACCAGCACCGCCTCGGTGCCCCCCCACTGTTGGCCCGACTTGCAACAGCAACATCACTGCCCCCCGCCGCTGGCCCAACCTGGAGCAGCAACACCCCCGCCGTAGCTAGGAGCCAGCAGATGCAAAAATCCCCCCTGTGACCTGGAGGCTGGAGCAGCAGCAGCACCACCCCTCTGGCAACGACGGTTAACATTTGAGAAAGCATAGGCTTTGGTACACCCCCTTATCCAGCCATCTATTTCTGCATCGCGATTCGTGTAAGAACTTTTGTCTTTTTTGTTTCTTCCACAGAAAACAACATATGGACTTCAAACCTGGCACAACAACAAAACATTCTTACTACAATGTGGGAAAAAACTTTCAGATTTTTTCAACCAACATAAATATACAAAATGAGTTTTTTTACACAAAAATAAACAGATTTTGTATATTTATGTTTGATGAAAAAATCTGAAAGTTTTTTCCCACCTTGTAGTAAGAATGTTTTGTTGTTGTGCCAAGTTTGAAGTTCATATGTTCTTTTCCGTAGAAGAAGCAAAAAAGAGAAAATTCCATGTAGTAAGTTAGTTGTGTAGCACAGATCTTAAAGTAACATTGAATGGTAAGGATAAGAGGTGTCTGAAAGCCTATGCTTCAAAAATCCATGTTTTGGCAACGACGCAGCACTTAGGTCCTCTGGTCGTGCGTTTCTCCGGATTGAGCGTTGAGAGAGATCGATGCATCTATTTCTGGTTGGGCCTATAGAAAAATAGCCCAGTCCACCGGTCCAAATCGTTGCTTACCCCTTCGATCGCTGGATGCCACACGCCCTCGCGAACAGAAACACCGCCGTTGGCTTGCCAAGATTTCGCCGTCAGTGGAAAAACGGGTAGGTGCGGATCGATCCTTCCCCGGCTCGCCCCAATGGTGGGTCCGCCACTGCCTATAATAACGACACTCAAGGCTATATAAGTAGTGACTGTATATACATGGTATGCCTATTTAGCAGTTGACGCGGAAGGTTTTTTCAGTTTTAATTGATTTGGAAGGAATGCCTGCCCGTCGTTGGATCCAAGACAAATGCTCTGATGCTTTTCATGGTCCACCAACCATTACACTATTGATCTCGTTGGTCAGATGCGATTTCTTCCGGCTGCGCTCCTGCAATGCCGACCTGACCACCTGCCTCCCATCTCCCCCAGCTAAAGGCACTACCACGTGCACCTCATCGCACCATCCTCCTCTCTCCGTCTTCGTGGGCCATCCAACCAACATCATCTCCCCTGCACACCAGAACAACCAACATCAAATAGACTGAGGAATAGCATTCGATGCACAGATATGCCGATACACTTTTCTATTTTTTGAGGCAACAAAACACTATTCTTGTGCTCATTAACATTAGTTAATTATTGCATATCCTTGTATCATAAATGAAGAGGGCAGAGTGCTTTTGTGATTTAAAAAAAAAGTTGGCTCAATTTATAAGGAAAACTACACCAAAAATCACACAATTACTTGATTGATTAAGGAAAAATCAAGCGAATACCCCGACCATAAGAAAAAAAATTGAAACCACAAAGTCGCAACCAGCCTACTCAACCTCAGCCAACTATTCACCCTTTACTCAAAGAGAGCGGGATCTTTGGAGATGGCTTCAAGAAACACGATCCCGCAAGCGCCGTCAGCGTCAGCATTGACCTCCTCGATCAATAAAACTTTCACTAAAAAACTGCCCACGAATATCTACCGAGACCTGGGAAAGGGTCCAGCCACACCAACACCCACCACAGAAGCCCCCAAAGCGACAAACCATGGCCTAGCGGAGAGGACAAACCATGGAGTGACAACTCTCATGGAAAATGTGACACCGCACCATCGTCACCTGTAACTAATCCCCATCGGAAGCAAAGCCTTTGCCCAGAGCCCTTTGCGTGTCTAGCTGACCGAGCCCCGGGGAAGCCACCCCACCTCTCCAGAGCCACTAACACCCCTTCCCCCCCCCCCCCCCCCCCCCCCCCCGGATTACGTTGTGATTTTGTTGCTGCCAGATATAGCTTGTACATACATGCGGGCAGGAAGATATGTTGTCGTGTATATGCATAACAATGATCCAAAGGAAAACAGGCGTCACGTAATGATTATGCGCTCTGCGTAATTACTTGCCATTTAGAAGATTTGAGCGTTCATATTCCCCATCCCTACCGAACCTAAATCGATCAGTCTGAAACTAGATATGACATGGTTGTTGCGGCGGTCAACTTCAGCGGCAAACATGTGTGCCGACGTCTCCGGAGCTCCAAGGTTAGATAGTATATCCTTGACATGAGCTTGAGCATGCTCAGTAGACACTGTTGCACGGTGGTGTAGAGTTTCTGCTGTGACAACAAGCGCTCACCAGAGAACATTGAACATGAGAAAAGGCATGCCACACATGTACACAAGTCTTTTAAGCTCTGAAACGGAGTGTTAACAAACACACACATTGGTTCTGCTTTGTATAAGTAAGATTGTGGAGATACGCAAACCCGAGATTTCCGATGCCTCCCAAGCCCGAAACCACTGCATCTCTCTCCCCGCGCGCGCGCGTGTGTGTGTGATATAAAACTATACATATTGATAGTAGTCAGGAGCAATTAAACTTTGCAATGACATCAGTCATAGCCTTTTATTTCCGGGAAACATCAGCTCCAGCCGTGTACAAAGACGGTACATTTGTGCCACGACCCGCAGTTATATCTCCACATGTGAACACCTGCTGTATGCATTTGTAAAAAGAATTAATTGTGTATCTTTGGTTTAGAATTCACTAAAGAAAGAAGCAAGTTTACTGCGCTCCCCAACCAACAGGGGAGGCTTTGTAGCACTGAATTAAGGACCTTAATTGAACAGAAGATTGTACGACAAGTCGAGGCATGTCCATCCTGTCAAGGAAGTTAGAGACGTAGATACCTTCTTTTACTCATGATTCACACATAGCAAAATAAGGCGAGTCATGAACTCAAACTGTAACTTCTTGCTGGTTGGCCATGGTCCAAATATTTTAAGGCATGTAACTAGACCATAGAGGCGTGCTTTGGCGTGCCCGTCCATCTTTAACAGGTAATGATGTAATTATTTCATAATTTGGAACTATATTAACATATAATAAATTTTGTATGGTCTAAATTATTGTGCACAGATATAACCTTGAGGCATATATTTTTTACTGATCATAAGGACGGGAAATCAGATTCATACTGACCAAAGTTATTGCATGGCAAAAGCTTGTTTCGAGATAGAGTTATTGCACGGCAAAAGCCTGTTTCGAGATACTTATTGTAATGCTCGTAAAAACAAATGAATACCATAATAGCAACACAGTAAGTACTCCCTCCATCCCAAAATGTAAGATCATTTTTCACACTGTGGTAGTGTTAAACATGATCTTACATTTTGGGATGGAGGGAGTACTTGATATGAAGAACCTTAATATTGTTGATGCAAATCAGAATTTCTTTTGGTTATCAAAAAAACTTTATGACTTGAGAAGACCAACATTCTAAGTTTGTGACCTGGGGAGATTTTCTTTTTCTTTTTATCAATACATGTTCATTCTTAGCAGCACGAAAGAAATTATGATGCAGTTCTGCCTGATTACATAGCAAAAACAACAAGAAACCCTTTATTATGTAAGTTTCAAAATATTGATTTAGAAATAACTCATAAGAAATTTCTAAGACATAACTAGTACAACAAATTACCATGGATGTCTTCCATGCAATGTGTAGAGAATTATAAAACCGTTTGTTCTCCTTTAAATGGAACAACGTTGGCATGTAGAGAAAACATAAATATAAACTACATATTGTCCGCCATTCATAAAGGAATAAAGATAGCACACACGAGGGAGTTGGGAAACAAATTCAATGGAGAAAACTCAAGTTTCCTACACCCAAAATAACCTTAGTTCATTGTCGATTGCTCGTTTTTGGTTTATACTAGGAGGATTGGACGTGCTTTGCTGCTGGTGTTGTAAGGTTTATTAAAAAAAATCACTCTGCTTCAAATTATAAGGTGTATTATATTTTTGAAAAGTCAAACCTCTTAAATTAGATCAATTTTGTAGAGAAATATATCAAAACTCATTAAATTAAGTCGGTATTTTTGGATTTATCATGAAATAAATTTTCACGTTCATTTCCTTTAATATTGTGGATGTCAACATTTTTGTTGTGAAGTTGGTCAAAGTTAAAGAAATTTGACTTTCCAAAAAAATAACACCCCTTATATTTTGAAATTAGTGGAATATTTGGTTTGGCGGGTGGAGGAGATGATAGAGTGTATATTATTTTTATTTATAATGCAGTGATTTCATGGGGCTTTCATGGTTTGATCTTGTATTATGTGCTAACCAACCTATATTTATTTGTGGAATTTTTGGTGCCGGTAATTGCATGTACTATATTGGTGTTATACAATAGTAGAAAACAAGGCTTTCGTCCAGCTCGATATACACATTAGTCCCGATTGCATTACGAACCGGGACTAATGTGAGCATTAGTCCCGATTCGAGCCGCTATGGCACCGGTAAGGCATCAGTCCCGGTTCAAATGTGACCTTTAGTCCCGGTTCCAGCCACCAACCGGGACTAAAGGGGTTGCTGCCTTTTAGTCCCAGTTGGTGTCTCGAACCGGGACTAAAGGGTAGGCCATTAGTCCCGGTTTTAGGCACAAACCGGGACTAAAGGGGTTGAGGCTTTAGTCCCGCTTGGTGTATCCAATCGGGACTAAAGGCTAGACCTTTAGTCCCGGTTGAAGATACCAACCCGGACTAAAGGGTTTTGAAAGTTTCTTTTTTGTTTTTCTATTTGTTTTCTATTTTAAATTACATATATCTTTTAGAGTATTTGATGTTTTTAAGTGATTATTTTTGCATTAGATTAAAAAAAGTATTTTGTGTTTATGCAATTAGTTTTCAAATTTGAATAGTTTAAATTTGAATTTGTTCAAATTTGCTTCAAACCCTAGATTGTGAATAATTTGAGTTTAAAAATTGTTATTAATTTAATTTTTGTTGCTCCTAGGCACATGTTAGATGGTGCATGTTGAACGCACAAAAAATCTGGAGTTGAAATAAAAAAATGAAATGCCTTTGTCACAGATGAGTTTTCGTTCGAAACCCAGATACTTCGAAAGAGATTGTCCAGTTTGTACACAAAGTACATTCAGTTTTTGCCGTAACCATCTCAACTTTTTAGCACATGCTATGTGGATGAAATGATGATACCATGTCAAGTTTCAACCTTTTCAGTGTTCATTTGATTGTTTTTCAATTTCGGAATCATTTAGCTCAAAAACAAATCAATAAATACATAAAAAATAGCGAATGAAGTGGGAAGGGTTGAAAGTTGATGATGTGGCTTTGAATAGTGCATGTTGAACGCACAAAAAGTTTGGAGTTTGAATATTTTTTTACACGAAGTGCACCTAGTTTTTACTGTAACCCTCTCAACTTTTTAACACATGCTATATGGGTGAAATGTTGATGCCATGCCAAGTTTCAACATTTTCAAAGTTCATTTGTAGTGCTTTTCAATTTCAAGGTCATTTAGCTCAAAAAATTTAATAAATGCATGAAAAGTAGCGAATGAAGTGGGAAAGGGTTAAAAATTGATGATGTGGCTTTGTATGGTGCATATTGAATGCACAAGAAGTCTGGAGTTGGAACAAGTTTAGAAAAAGTGTTATGAAAAAGTAAAACGGCTATAACTTTTGCATACGATGTCGAAAAAAAGTGTTATGAAAAATAAGTTTATTTAAAAAAATGATGTCATATTTGGATTCCTCATATTTTTCTGATAATAGTGGATATATTATTTATCGAATTTTGACTTAGAAATTTAAAGATATTAATTATGCCATTTTAATGAATAGATGGCAAAAAATGAATAAAATAAATTATTACTTATTTTATTTTCATTGAAATTCAATATTATTATTACTTGTTTTATTTTGAACTTTTTTTTGTTTTTTGAGAAGTTTTGATATTTTTCGATATTTTTTGCCTTTTTGATGTTTTTTGAGTTTTTAAATTAGTCATTGTTGTTTGTTAATCATTGTTGTTTATTTTAATAATTGTTTGGAATTAAAAAAAATTAAATCATGTGACATCAAGACTTAAGAACTAATAGGATTGATAGCTTACTATTGTCAAGAAAACAACAAGTGCAGACTTGGAAAGTAGGGGTGATAGAACTTGAAAGTTAAGCGTGCTAGGGTTGGACCAGTGAGAGGATGGGTGACCGATCGAGAAGTTAGACCATTTGGAATGAGGGGTCATTAGAGATTAAATTGTCAAATAATTCAAGAGCAGTGAGGAGGGTTAATTAGAGATTAAATTGTCAAATAATTCAAAGATTTGAAAATCAGAAAAATAATCGATAAAATAATTAAAAAAATAACTTTATTCCCGGTTCGAGACACCAACCGGAACTAAAGGTCCTGATCCAGAAAGCTGCCACGCGAAGCCCCTTTAGTCCGGGACTAAAGGTTTTGGGCTTTAGTCCTGGACTAAAAGTTTTGGGCTTTAGTTCCGATCCTTTAGTCCCGGTTCTAGAACCGAGGCTAATGGGACTCTGGAACCGGGACAAATGAGCCGTTTTCTACTAGTGATAATATCATACGGTGGCGTTTGTTTTTCCCATATGGTGAGAGGGTGCGCAGGATTGATGTTATTATAGGTCAATTGTTGTTGATTGAATGGAAAAATTGTTAGCTCAATCATAATTGTAAATTAAATCCAAAATTAAATACCTCAATTGAATGAAAGAGCTCCAAAATTAGGAAACATACTGGAATATAAGAATTAAATAGGAGAGCTTGAGAAATTATCGTCGGATCAAAATCGGGTGACCCAATTCTAGGAAACCTCAATTGAATATGGGCACTTTAAAACCAGGAAGCTTAGTGTTATAGAGGATATATTAAAATAATTGACTGAGAGATCATTGACCAGGTCAAAATCGGTGACCCAATTGTAAATTGATGACCTCAATTGAATGAGACACTAGTAGAAAATAGTACATCAGCCCCGGTTCCAGAGGGCCTTTAGTCCCGGTTCTGCAACCGGGACAAAATGATGGGGACTAATGGGGCGGGAGATTTTAGCCCCGGTTAGCTTATGAACCGGGACTAAAGGAGCTCCACGTGGCTGTCATGGGGCGCCTGGCAGGAGGATCTTTAGTCCGAGGCGGCATCTAGTATGAAAACTCGTCTATTACAAAGGGATTTCATTTCTTTTAAACATATTTTAACTCGAGACTTTTTCTGCAGTCAATATGCAACATTCGAAGCCACATCATCACTTTTCAACCCTTTTCTGACTTCATTTGCTATTTTTCATACAATTCATGATTTATTTTGAGCTAAGATGACCCTGAAATTCATAAGCACTGCAAATGAACTCTGAAATGGTTCAAAATCGGCATGATATCATAATTTCACCCACATAGCATATGATAAAAAGTTGAGAGGGTTATGGGAAAAACTGGATACACACTTCATATACAAACTGGTCAATCTCCTTCTAAATATCAGGGTTTTAGACAAAAACTCGTCTATTACAAAGGGATTTCATTTCTTTTAAACATATTTTAAATTAATAGTTTTTCTGCATTTAATATGCAATAGTCAAAGCCACGTCATCACTTTTTAACACTTTTTTGACTTCATTTGCTATTTTTCATAAAATTCATGATTTATTTTGAGCTAAGACGACCCTGAAATTAATAAGCACTGCAAATGAATTCTAAAAGGGTTGAAAATTGGCATGGTATCATAATTTCATCCACATAGCATGTGCTAAAAAATTGAAAGGGTTACAGGAAAAGCTGGATGCAGTTCGCATACAAACTGGACAATCCCTTCGAAGTATGATGATTTCGGACGAAAACTCGTCTATTACAAATGAATTTCATTTCTTTTAAACATATTTAAGTCGAGAATTTTTATGTATTCAATATGCAACATTCAACGCCACATTATCATTTTTCAACTTTTTCTGGTTTTATTTGCTATTTTTCATACATTTCATGATTTATTTTGAGCTAAGATAACCTTGAAATTAAAAAACACTACAAATAAACTTTGAAATGGTTACAAATTGACATGATATCATAATTTCACCCATATAGCATGTGCTAATGTATCTAAAAACCATTACAGAACATCATGAATAGAGAAATGACCAAATTAATACAAGTTCATCATCACATTAAAATCAAAATACAGTAGTGATCAAAAGTTATAAAAAAATACATAAAGTTCATACATAGTTCTCATAAAACAACATATAGCTCTCTAAAGCATCTAATTAAAACATAAATTAAAACTAACATACAAGTATGTAGAACATTTAAATATAACAACAAAAGCGATCATAATCGCAAGTAAGATATCAATTGATCCAACAAAATAATGATACCGAGCCTCATTATCAATGACATGTTTTCTTATCTTTCTAATCTTCAAGAGCATTGCATCCATCTTGATCTTGTGGTCATCGACGATATCTGTAACATGCAACTCCAATTTCACCTTATCCTCCTCAATTCTTTTCAATTTTTCTTTCAAAACCTCTTTTTTTCAACTAAATTTAACCTCTCGACATGAGGGCAGTTGGAATTTCCGGTTCACATACCTCCTAGAATAAGCACACCTGTGTCACGTTGGTCGGCATAATTGTCATAAACAGTAAATGAAACTAATAGTTATAAAAGATAATATACCACATCTGAATCATAAACTGGACGAGGGACGACGTGGGCGGATACCATAACCATGGACCTATATAATAACAAACAATAATAAACGTAAGAAATTTATAAAAGTATCTATGTAAATCATATAAATAAGAACTTTTTTCTTTTAAAAAGAAGATAAGAACAAGAGGCTCACCGCGGTGGTGTCGGCGACAAGATCGGTGCGGGCGATCGTCGATGGTGAGGACGGGGATGGGAAGTGACGGACCGCCAAACCTAGAAAAATCTTGAGGAAAATAGAGCTTGGAGAGGAGAAAGCTTAAGCGTGGCTCTACCATTTCATCGAACACCTCGTGTGCATAGAAGGTGAGAGGAGAGCAGCACAGACCTCCTATGCGTCAGTCGGCCAAAAAATAGTGAGCGGGCAGAGGCAAACAAATATATAGGCATCTCTTTAGTCCCGGTTCCATGCACCAACCGGGACTAAAGGGGCTGGGCCAGGAGCAAGGCCCTTTAGTCCCGGTTCGTGTCTAGAACCGGGACTAATGGGGTCAGATGAACCGGGACTGGTTCCTGCCGAGGCCCGGCCGGCGACCTGGCCTGAACCGGGACTGATGCGCCCATTAGTCCTGGTTCATAACATGATCGGAACTAATGCAATATTCTGCCCAGTTTCAAAGTCCTATTTTCTATTAGTGAGAGGCCTCCAATTCTAAAAAGTTTAGTGATATAGTATATGAAACAGGTTTTTCGTTAATTTTCTGTCCGTCTACCTAAAACTTTGTATCAAGTTATCTCGACACCCGCTTAGCTACACAAAAAAAACACAAGTTTTATCAACACGGATGTTATGCAGTACATAACATCAATTAAGAGAACTAGTCGTCGACCCATGCATCCGCACGGGCTAGTCTATTTAACCAAATCATTGAAATTCTATTAACATTTTTTGCATTAAATATTTGTTTAAAAAATAAATTCATATATAATTAGAATGCAATTTTGAATAATTCAACTACTAACATGCAACAACGCACATTGGTTACCGTTTGATGGAAATAGTACAGTTTATCAAAATAATCTTAGTTGGATGATTTATATATATGTAATGTTTTCCAATTATGTTACACTAAAATTGGTTGGTAGATCCTCCACGAGCCCGGCACCCGCATGTCGGGCGGCGCCGGGTAGTCCGCCTCATAGAGGAGCCGAGCTTCCGCCTCATGCAGGTGGCGGTGGCCGAAGCCATTGGCCGTCACTCCGTCGCCGGGGAAGCGTTCAGCCATGGATCGCGAGAGGGAGAGGCTTGAGGCGGGGGGGGGGGGGGGGCGCCGGCGGCGAAGAAGGATGGAGTGGCGTCGGCAGCGAAAGGAAGAGGCGGTGGGCGAGGGAGTGTGTGCGGCCACCGATGAGGAAGGGGTGGCTTTTATAGCGGCGAAAGGGGCCGCGTGGCGGGAGGGTGCGGGACGCGCCTCGGCGCGCCTTCACTGCACCGCCCGTGAGAAATAAATGGAAGGCTGACCGGCGACAATCTTCACATAGATTCGTGTGGGAAACCGAGGCAATGAGGACGACGAAGGTGCCCGATCGCTGACTAGCGGGTCCACATGATCTCCATGCCAAATTCGTTTCCCCTGGCGCCCCTAGGCCTCCTCTTGCATGCCGGATTCGGCATGTTTCATTGGCGTCAATTTCGACCCTAACCTACGTAAATTGGGCTCCTGATGATGTGACTGGATCGATTTTCTTCAACCGACGATAAAAAAGAGGTCTGAAGGGCTTGTTGGGAGGGGGGGGGGGGAGGGGGTGGAGATGCTCTAAGATGTTGGTACACGGGGTGCCGCCCATCGCTGAAGTCCAGGACGTAGGCTGCAAAGACATTGTCGTCATCCGGCATCTCCGGGTCATTGAAGGTGGCGACCAGGCCGCCTACCTTGTCAATCACCACCTCTTGCACGTTGTCGTTCATCTCGTACATGACGAACCTGTGTGCGCGTGCCACCCCAACTAATACCTGCACACACACTCCTCTCTCACCGACACCTCGAACATCCTGTTCGCCTGCAACCAGAATTGCACCAAGATTAGTCACGATAACAGATCAAGTAGCTCTTACCGACCAAGAAAAAAAATAAGCAGTAGAGCAGATCATAATAGTACTACTTATCAGCCAGGAGGGTTGCACCAACGGTGAAGAGCGCGCTCGTGCTGGCTAGCTCACGCAGGCTACTAGGGTTAGCAGCAACGGTGCACGTGGGAGAAAAGAACACTTGTAGTGTTCTGAAATCGACCGAAGAGATCAAGGATAGATATACCGAAGATCGCAGGCACAGCAAGCGACGGAGGTGGCGGTGGTGGTTGGCAAATGCGGCAAGGAGCGAGCTCGGGGCATGTTGTCCCGTATCTCCCGCGTGTGCCAAAACCTCTGCTGCACATAGGGTGATGTGGAGGACGACGGTATGGTCTTCGACGGAGCCGTGGTTAGCGTGGGCTCCGCTGAGATATCACGAAACATGGGACATAAGGGCGAGGCCTGTGGGCGAAGTGGAGAGCCTTTTTTACACGAACTCCAACCGTGCGATCTAAACATTTGTTTACGTTTTGATTGTTTGGATCAATTTATCCGTTTTCTTTTTAAATGGATTGGTCGTGCGTAGAACGTGTCAACCCATTTTTAGTCGGTCGACGTTCATTTTTTATTTCATCATCCATTTCAATACATATATATTTTTCACCAATTCTTCGTTACGAATACAAAATCGAAAAAAACAAAAAACACAAGTAGACATTTTAAAAGATGTCCAACTTCGCTAACTGCTCTCACTAGTTGGACCAAGATCTTTTTTATGTCTTTGTTGTTGATCTGCAGATTCTTGAGTTTAACAATGTGTTTCTTCTTTTGTAAAGAAGTAGACGTTGCTTTCATGCACGTTGGTCTCTTCTTTACTTTCATCTATAGCTTCAAGTCTAGCTAGAAGTGAACGAACATCGAGCAATTTTTGTGAGATCGATAGATCGATATATTCTTCTTTCCAAAACCAAAAATTACATTCGACCTACACAAAAATTTGAGCAAATACGCAACCAAAATTTCCTCAAATAAAGAGCAAAAGGCAGCACAAAAAGCATACCCTATCATTTATGTATTTGATGAACATCCGACCGGAATGTTCTGGCATCCAAGAAACACGTCGGACGACATGCAACTCGCAGTCGTCGCACTTTATGAGCGGCAACGATGAGCCGGTCAGCCTCTCACCAGCGCTGACCCGGGACGCAAGCCGGGCGTGTCTTTGCCGGCGGACCAACGATCATACAAATCCGAGCGGATTGAGGCGGATTGAGCATCTGCATGCTGCATACGACACAGAGACTTTTCCCAGACTATGTGGACCGGCTCTCAGCCAATCAATGGCAAGAGCAGTCCGCCACCGGCACGATGCGCCAAATCTCATCGCCGCTGCCGCAGATCTACCAGTAGGCCTCACGCACTGGGTCAAGGGAGGCACCCTGTCAGTGGATGTGCTGCTGGGTGGAGGAGGGAGCTAGAGAGCAAGGTGGTTTAGAAAAATGAGGTCGGCCTAGGGTTTGCGCGCTTTGTCAGCAATGGGGGTGGGAAAGGGGATAAGAAGAAGAGACTGTGCCGCCGACTTTTGTTCTTAACGCATATATGATGGGGAAGCTGTCTGTGGCAGGCTGCATGGACGACAGGATGACCGATTGGCTTGCGATGGGTTGAGTAGTGCACCGTATGACAGTCTTCCAGACTTGGGATGAAAATGTGCGAGAAAGCGTTTAGAGGTTAGCGGTGAATGGTGGACCTAGGCTAGAGATATTTGAGGAGGTAGAACGGACCCAATGCAGCAGTAAGACACACCAATCTAATGTACTTTTTCTATAAACTAATATAAAAGACTTTAAATCTTTAAAATAATAATCTAAACATTTTTATATTAGTTTATAAAGAAAGTACCCATCATATCAGCACCCAGAATTACATGTGTCCCTCCCCATTAAACCAGGTAGAAGTAAAATAAAATAAAAGGACACAACCGACATAGGTAAAACGAAACATGCAAAACTCATGACATGTTTAAAATAAGTGCCCAGAAATACACGAGAGTCGACACACGCGTCACGCTCACATAAATCACCCGAAAAACCTTGAAATTCAAACCTTTATGGTTTGGAGTACTTCTCTATTTTTAAATATAAGTATTTTAAGAGATTTTAATATAAAGAACAAAAATAATAAATCTATATTTTAAAATCAGTCTATACATATCTGTATGTACTCTCTTTTGAAATCTCTAAAATAAACTTATATTTAGGAATGGAGGGAGTATCTGATATGTGTCCGTAACATTAAGACATGTTTTAGATTCTCTTGAGAGGTATCATGTTTGATATTATTTTCATTTTATTCTATTTTGGTCTTGTTTTTATTCTTTTTTCTATCATTTTGTCCTTCACTTTCCCTTCACCTTTTCATTGTTTTATTTTCTCACTTTCCTTTTTGAAATATATATTAATCTTTTAAAATAAAGGAATATTTTTTTATCCACAAACATTCTTTAGGATAAGTGAACATTTTCTTATTATACAATGAAATATTTCTGAAATACAAGATGAATATATCTTTAACGTACGATGACCAGTTTCTAAATACATGCTAAATATTCTGTTAATACACACTAAATATTTTTGAAATGCACATTTTTCTTTTGAAATAATAGATGAATATTTTCTTTAAATGCCCAATGAACGTTTTTAACACACAATGAACATTCTTGAAATACATAGCGAGTATTTTTAAATTCGTCATCAATATTTTTAATACATGTGAAATGTTTGTAAAATACCTTTAATTACATAATGCATACTTTTTATGTTCATAATGAACATTTTGAAAATACATAAAGAACATTTTTGAATGCCTATTTTTTTAATGTGTATTGAACATTTCTTATGCATGTAGCGAGAATTGGATGTGCATGCCTATCAGGGAGTGCGCTGGTGACAACGCCATGGGCGGAACTGTTGTGGCTCGCAGTGTGCACACGAGCGAAGGGCTGTAGCAGGCGGATATTCTATTTCACAAACTAGCAGACACTAGCAGTAGCTGCACGGCATGACGTACCATACCAGTGTGATATTGCGACTTACGAGAATTTGTCGTAGTTGCTGCAACTCAAGCCTACTTATAATGGGAGTAACATAAATAATAACATAAATGTTATTTAAGAAAAAATATGATGTGACATCTAATCAATGAGAAAAAATAAATAGAGTAACTTAGCATGTTACTATCCTAAGTAACATGACGCATACCAATGTAAAATGAGTCTATAAGTTAATAAATGAAAGACTCAATGTTAGTACTCGTATATTACTTTCCATTATGAAGGTAGTAATTTAGACTAGTAACGTATGCATGTTACTATTTTATATTATTTTCCATTGTGATTAGTCTTAGCTTTCATACAGACGAAAAAAATCAAAAACCAATCAGTTAATTAGCAATGGCATCCATCATTGCGAACTGCTGCCAAACTTACATCTCAGCTTACTTGGCTTTGCCGAGTGCCCGTGAATTGTCTGTCGGTGAAGAGCCTAGCACCAGGCGTATAATGAAATCTCAGTAGTGGCCAACCGTTTCAAATTCTTTGTTATGTGACAAAAATAAAGTAGCACGTACACCTGCCATAGGTTATAGCCTGGCTCGATCAAGAAACACGACGTGCATGTGAGGCGTGGCGAGGTAGGTGATGAAGGAGTGCGTGTATATGTGCTCTCTTTTCAAGTTTTTTTTTAAACACACTTAATGGATATGGAACAACTCATCTTATGAGTTTGTCTCACACACTCTTCACTAGCAGGTTGAGACTAAACTTTTGACATCCCTTGTCATGCATAAATCCACGACGTGGCTCTAGAATTTATTAGAAATTACTAGCAAAAAATCAATATTATTAAATGGGCTAGGCCAAATAATTAAAATAGTAATGAAGGAAAATGTTGTAAGTTATCTAGTAGTTGCAAGGAATAGTCAGAATAGTTAGTAATCAAGGAAAATGTTGTGAGCACTTAATATTGTAGTGGGCATAAGGTGCAAAATTTATTTAGACGGGGCTTGTGATTCTGTTGAAAAACATGTGTTGAGAACACAAGCCACTTTTAGCTCATGATGTTTTCAGGAATGCTGTGGAAAGGACAACACGCCACCCTTTTAAGTTCACAAACTCAGGTTAATTATCAAGGAAAACTAGCCGATTGCCCTTTCAAAAAAAAAAGACTTAGCCGATATGCATCTGCATGCACTTGGGGCCCAAATAGCAGCTGGGGCCATTCGTAGAGCAATAAGAAAAACACTTTCATTCTGCCCTCAACGGATCTCAATAAAAAAATACTTTTCTGTTACAGAAGTATCAATCACCAGCAAATGGTTACGGGATTACAAGGAATCTGGAGAGCCCACAACCTTTAATGCATTTTTTGTTGAGATATAGGAGTGGATAGTGCATCTGCAGAGCATCCGCAACCCTTAATGCATTTCTCCCTCGTAGGAAAGCAGAGGTCCGTTGGATCCGCGCAACAAAAGTCGTTTCCATACTGCGCGCATATGCAGATTTCAAGCTTGCTACCGTTCATCTGACCAGTGGTCCGAGCTGCATCGAAGAAGGGTGTTTAGGTCAACCAGATCTCGAGAGTACACAACAGGAGCATCAAATTTTGCAAGGCTTGAATAATAGTACTTCAATTTTTTATAAAGCAATTGTATATATGTTGCGTACTTACCGTCTGAAAGAGCCACGATGCATCCAAGCATAACCATCACAAGCACGACCACCTTGCGACCCTCCATCATGAAGTTCAACGCAGAGATCAAGCTGTCCTGTTCGAGAGTTGTTTATGTTGGTCGACCATTCACGTATTATATATGGCGCATATATATACTACTCCACCGGACGGGAATACAAGGCAAAAGTGACACGGCTTTGATTGCAGATATTCATCTACTCCGCAATTACGTGATCTGAATGCTAATCTCTCATGATATAGACAGCAAATGGCGAGAGATTAATTGCCGCTTGATTTATGGAGAAAATCGGTAGAAATTAATTGCCGCTGGATTCAGGGACCTAAATCGTATGCATGCGCAACATGCCGCATGTGGATATCTGCGATCCTAGCAGAGAGACTTTCGAGTGGGCCAGGAGAGTGGAAGGGGAACAAGAGAAGGACTTGATTGCGATCGCGCTAATTAGTCGTATAGCCACTTATAATACCCGAAAAATCTGGAATTGGTTGCCAGAAATGAGATTTTCCATTTTTAGAAGAAATAATATCGCCAGCTTATCATCTTAAAGTTGATTATATTTCTTGGCATTTTTGGGCGGTGAATCCCTCTTCCTCTTTTTGGAGCACTCTTGAGTCCCCTTATTCCGTTGAATGAGCTCCTAATCCGCGCGCTCAGTACCATCTAACCTTTCTGGCGCCCGCATATAATCTCTATTCCAAAGAAAAAGTTGGTAGTCTCGCTTCACTTTAATCAACCCTGAGGTAAACCCTATATTACGTCCGTAAGTGTCTTACAGGAAACATTTCGCTCATAACCAATTTGAGCTGATGCATTGGACACGTGTATTAACTCAATCAAATCGAGACTTCACGAAAAACAACATCATGCATTAACTCATTCAAATTAAATCTTAAAAAATCTTAACTAAATCCAAACTGTACTTATCTTGCACTACTTATACCAAAATGAAACCAAATCAAATTTTACCAAAACATCAAGTATAATCAAAGTTGGTCAGCCCATTTGTCGTATGCATGCCTTTTTATTTTTCTTTCTTTTTAAAATTCCTTTTTTGTTTTTTGTACATATTAATTTTTTCTATATTTTTTACCAAATAACATCATGTGCATTGGAGTTCAAAAATAGCATATTTTCATATTTGAGCCCATTTCGTCCCGCACAGGCCTGCTTGGGCCTAATACAGGCAACCAAACGCGTCCTATAGCTTGGGGCGATTTTGAAATTCGCCCTGCCATAGAGATGATTGGAGCTGCTGTCGGCGAGATCGAGCGGGGAGTGGGGCACATGGATGGCACCCTGCCTCCCCCGGCTTTGACATGGTCCTAGCGATCATGGCCGACGCCGTTCTCCTCGGCCAACGTCGAAGACGACGAGGAGGCCAAGGTGTTCCCGGGGATCGACGACGGCCTGCCACCGAGAAGGGTCAAGGTCAATGCGACTCTTGCCCCGCCCATATTCGGGGACTTCCTCATGGGGGTGCACCATATCGAGGGGCGGGCTGGCGCGGCGGGCGTCGGCGGTGTCGGAGGGTCAGGCCCCTCGTGTTGTCTGCCTTGCTGCCGTGACGGCAATAGGGATGGCAATGGTGGCCTCGTCGGTGGATGTCCCACTAGTGGCGAGCTCGCAACCCCCTCACGTGGCTCCAGTGGCTCCGGTGTGCCGGGCTGGGGTCATCGCCACTGTGGTTGGCAGCGGGGGCTAGGGGTCGGGGGGACAAGCCCTCCCCATGGACTGGGTCGGCTAGTGTTGCCCGAGTGGGCTGACCTGCTAACCGACAGTTGCCCTGGGGTCGACTTCGACCTACCCTCTCCCCCGAGGCCCAAATGACATTGGATCTAGCCAACTAGGCTTGGGCCCTTCGCCCCGGCCGATCCGACCCGCTCGCTGCGGTTCCCCTGCGAGGCCCAGCTAGCGGCGGGTGGGTCTCGAGCCTCTCAGGCTGACGTGGCCCGATATGGCTGTAATGCCCGTCGGGCTCCTAACCCTAACATGATTGGCTCTTCTCCTCGTTCCCTCCTCGTAGAGAAGTTCCCGTCCCCGATCCAACCGTTGTTTCCCGTCCTCCCCGCCATCACCACCCGCCGTCGGCTGGCGACACCCGAAGCGCCCACTGGAACGCCCCAAGGCATCTCGCCCGCCCCGCGGTCCTTCCTGCCAGCCGAAGAGGGCGCGTGCCGTGGCCCAGACGACCGTCGGTTGGCGCCGCGGGACGACAAGAGCGCCTCCCGTCGCTCGCCATTGCCTCCTCCGCCGTACCTCCTCACCTGCCCGGGCTGGTGCACACGGCGAGCTCCTCCCGCGACCATGGGGCTGCCTCGGCGCTTGCTGACCGGGATTACAGGGCCGCGATTCAGTCCCCGCCGCGCGAACCCCACTTGCCGCTTTTGGAATCCGGCAATGCGCGTCACCGGAAGGAGGCTGCTAGATCGCGGGATGCGGACCTCCGGCAGGAAGCCGATCTCCGTACGGAGCTGTAGCACCATCCTCTGGCCTCAGCTGCTTTTAGACAGGACTAGGAGCGCCTCAACCCGGGGCAGAGTTCCCATGGCGGAGACTATCACACGTGCGGTGATGAGGGGCATGGACGGAAAGGCGCGGCCTTGGTGGAGCGTGGGGACTCCCGAGATTGGTGCCAGCGTGCGTAGAGGTCTCCCTGTGCCTCTCCCCCGCATCGTCCGGCTGAGGCTATGGGGCAGGCAGCCCCTCTGGTGCGGAAGAAGAAGAACAAGAAGAAGAATCGGGTGAACGGTCTTGGTGGACTTGTCACTGGAGAGGGAGCCCCAGGGCTGGTCGGATCGTCACCTAGCAGGGGGGCAGGACAGGAGGTTCCGACAGCTCCCTTGGCCAGGGTTAGTCGCCCCTGGTGCTGGGAGGAGACTATGTGCTTCAACTATGGGTGCGTCGGGAATTTCCGGTCGGAGCGCGAGGCCCCTCCTCGGTGTGCCACCACACTTGCCTACCATGACTATGGGATGCCGGGGGAGGGAGGGTTCTACTACGTGGACGCTACCCTGGGCCACCCGCCAACCAGGCCGCACCTCGCCACGGTCTCCGTCATCCATTGGCAGGACCCCGTCTCTATGATCATCACCCACGAGGTCATTAAGGCTGAGCTTTCTGCCTACATCGGTGACTACAGTGGGAATTCCTTCTCATGGGTGGTATCGGAGATGGCCCCCTTTGGTATTCTCCATTCCCTTCCCTTCCGCTAAGATGCTCAACGTCTACACCCATGACATCATCAAATGCCCCATCAACAAGTTTCTGATTTCCATCAAGAAGGCTTAAGAGGTCCTCTACCCGGTCCCGCCCGTCGAGAAGGTGTGGATCTACATCTTCGGTCTCCCTAAAGGGGGCAAGCGTGAGCACATCCTCAAGGCGGTCTTTGAGATGGTTGGCAAAGTCCTAGTGGTCAGCGTGGACTCTTTGGTCGAGGACGGTCCGATGCGCGTCGAGATCATGTGCTAGTCCTCGGTTGAGGTTCAGGGTCTCTCATTGATCTTCTACTTTGGGAGGTCCAAGGGGGTCCGTCTGACCTATGAGCTCGACCTGGACGATCTGGAGGCTAGGATGGCGGCGGGGCCCCCTCCCCTGCCGTCATATTTGTTGGAGGCTGGATAAGAGGAGCATGGGGATTAGTCTGAGGGCAAATCCTATGACTCGGGGGGGAGGGGAATGGTGCCCCTGACCCAGCCCTGGTCCCACCCAGCCCGTCGGCTTCTTCGGGTCCATTGGCCCTAGGAGCCTCCCCTGCTTCCCTGCCCCCAACGATTCTAGAGGATGAATCCAGGAGCCCTGGGTTGGAAGTTTGCCCTCCATCCTTCCCACGCTCCCCTGGGTCGGTCTGCTACACCCGCTCGCATGGGACCCCCTTGCTCCAACCCTGGGGTCCCCAGTGTTGGTCTCCACTACACCTCCGCCATCGGGTGTGGGGCTGGCCTCGATCGACTTCATCTCCCCAAGGCTAGCACCAGGTCCTGACCGGCCACCTCTCCGTCGGTTGCCGCCCGCTAAAGCGCATGTCTTTCCTGCTCCAGGGAGCCGACTGACAGTCGGGTCTCGACGGTCATGGAGAAGGCGACAATGCATGCGGCGGCTCGGGACTCCCCCACAGGTACACCCCCACCTGGCCCTAGTCCATCCTGTTCTGGCTGCCGATTTGCGATCCTTGGTTCCGTTTCGCTTGCTGGGCTGGGAGAGGTGGCTTCCGATCGTGACATTGTTTTCCTTGGTGAGAAGGGCCCTCGCCCTGAGCAGATTTCGGCTATCTGTCCGAAGGAGAGGTTAGATGGGGTGTTGGCTAAGGCCCGTGCTCATTAGGAGCTGCGGTCCAAAAATGACAGAAACCACAACGCTCCTGGGCATGGTGGGACTTCAGTGAACCCTACCTCTGAGGACTCTAGGCATTGAGATCCCAGAGTCAAGGACAGGCTGGGTAACCTAGGCTTGCCGCCGGCCATCCTTGACGAACCTGCAAGAGCCTGGGTGCCGTGGGGCAGGCCTCCCACACGCCTCCACCCCACTAAGAAGAGGGTGAAGGGCTTGGCGCAGTGTCGGCCTTCCTTCCTGGAGCTCCGACATCGCGGATGCCCCTGTTAGGAAGGGGCGACACGGGCATCCGTCCAAACAGGTTCCCTGGTCCGCAGTTGGAAGACGGGCAAGCTCCCCCCCCTGAGGGGCCCTCTAGTTCCCTGACCATGGTTCCATCATGAAGGTCCTATGTTGGAACATACGGGGCTTCGGGCATCTAGGCCGGAAGCGACAATTGGTCGAGCATATTAGACAGTGATGTCTACTACGCAACTTTATTCTTGTAGACACGTGTTGGGCCTCCAAGCACAGAGTTTTGTAGGACAATAGAAATTTCCCTCAAGTGGATGACCTAAGGTTTATAAATTCGTGAGAGGTGTAGGATGAAGATGGTCTCTCTCAAACGACCCTGCAACCAAATACAAGAAATCTCTTGTGTCCCCAACACACCCAATACAATGGCAAATTGTAGAGGTGCACTAGTTCGGCAAAGTGTAATATGGATGGTAGAAATATATTTTTATAATCTTAATAAATAAAAACAGCAAGGTAGCAAATAGAAAAAGTGAGCACAAACGATATTGCAATGATTGAAAATGAGGCCTAGGGTCCGTACTTTTGCTAGTGCAATCTCTCAACAATGTTAACATAGTTGGATCATATAACCATCCCTCAACGTGCAACGAAGAATCACTCCAAAGTTCCTATCTAGCAGAGAACATAAGAAGAAATTTTTTGTAGGGTACGAAACCACCTGAAAGCTGTTCTTTTCGTTTGATCTATCCTAGAGTTCGTACTAAAATAATAGAAGCTATTCTTTCCGATCCATCTAATCAAGAGTTCGTACTAAAACAACACCAAATAATTTCAGATTTGTAATACTCAATCCAATACAAAGAACTTCAAGGAGTTCCCCAAGATTTCTACCGGAGAAACAAAGACAAGAACGTGCACCAACCCCTATGCATAGGTTACCCCAATGTCACCAGGGGAATCCGCAAGTTGAATGCCAAAATGCATATCAAGTGAATCAATACGATACTGCATTGTCACCACGAGTATTCAATTGCAAGACATATATCAAGTGTTCTCAAATCCATTAAAGTATTCAATCCGATAACGATGAAATCTCAAGGGAAAACTCAATTCATCACAAGAAGAGTATAGAGGGGAGAAATATCATATGATCCATATATGTTAACAAAGCCCATGATTTATCAAGATTGTGACATCTCAAGATCACGAGAGAGAGAGAGAGAGATATTAAACACATAGCTACTAGTACAAACCCTCAGCCCCGAGGGTGGACTACTCCCTCCTCATCGTGGTGGCCGCCGGGATGATGAAGATGGCCACCAGTGATGATCTCCCCCTCCGGCAGGGTGCCGGAACGGGCTCCCGATTGGTTTTTGGTGTCTATAGAGGCTTGCGGCGGCGGGACTTCCAATCTAGGGCTACCCCAAAGGGTTTCGGAATATTTTGGAATATATAGTGCATAGAGGGGGTGCGTGAGGCCAGCGAGGTGGGCACAACCCACCTGGGCATGCCAGGGGCCCCTGGCGCGCTCTGGTGGGTTGTGCCCCCTCGGGGCACCCCCAGGTGCAGCTCTGGCCCATTGGGTTCCTTTTGGTCCAAAAAAATCTCCAAAAAGTTTTGTGGTGTTTGGAATCTGTTTGATATTGATTTCCTGCGATGTAAAAAACAAGCAAAAAATAGCAACTGGCACTGGGCACTGGGTCATTAGATTAGTCCCAAAAAATAATATAAAGTTGCTATAAAATGATTGTAAAACATACAAGAATGATAATATAACAACATGAATACTTCATAAATTATAGATACGTTGGAGACCTATCATGACCCCCAAGCTTAATTCCTACTCGTCCTCGAGTAGGTAAATGATAAAATAAATAGTTTATGAAGTGTGAATGCTAGCAAAGTGCATAAGTTTTATCAATAATAATTTCAATCACTTTTCCTAGCATCATAATATCAATTCTTTCTTATAAAAATTCTCATGTTAAAGTAGCAACCAATTCACATGTGAAGGTTCAAACCATGAATTCTCTTGAAACTCAACAACCTATGTTCTTAGTCACCAAGCAATTTCAATTCAACTTATTCAACAGAGTTTAAGTAAGAGCTCCACATACTCAACCATCATATAGTCTTTTATGACTGCTAACACTCACCGCGTACACATGAGCAAAATGTTTCAACTGGACACATAGAAATATAGGGGCTTATTGTTTTGCCTCCCAACGTATTCACCTCAAGGGTGATGTCAATAATAATAAATCATGCTACCCATATTCAACTGGACATATGTGCCTATATCTTTCCTCACCACATGATGCTTGCCAAAAGAGAAAAATACAAAGGAATAGAGAGAAAACTTTGACTCCTTGCATAAAAGTAAATACTGAAAAGTAAAAGATAGGCCCTTCGCAGAGGGAAGCAGAGGTTGCCATGCGCTTATTTGTGTGTATGCTCAACCCCTTAGTGCAAAAGAACGTCATGTTATATTGCCCCTTATGATAGCAACCTTTATTATGCAGTCCGTCGCTTTTATTACTTTGCCATCACAAGTTCGTACAACGCTCAATTTTCTCTTACACTAAATGATCTAACACTTTTAGAAGCAATTTTTATTGCCTTGTTGCACTGATGACAACTTACTTGAAGGATCTTGCTCAATACTTAGGTAGGTATGGTGGACTCTTGAAAATAAGATTTGGGTTTAAGGGTTTTTGGATGCACAAGTAGTATCTCTACTTGGTGCGAAATTTTTGGCTAGCAAAGATGGCGGGCAAGCACCACATGTGGAAGGATCTATGACAATATAACTTCTATGTGAATATGAACAAACATAAGTCACTACATTGTATTCCTTGTCCAATGTCAACAATTTTTGCATATAATATTTTGATGGGGGCTCACAATCACAAAAGATTTCCAGGATAGTGTATCTGCATGTGAAAGTTCTCTTCCTTATACTAATTATTCGTGAATTGCTTGTATGACCAATATTGTGATTGTCAAGCCTCAAAATATTTCACTTTATAAACCCAATGTGAAGCTACCACTAGGCATGATATGGTTTCATCTTCATGACATTCAATTTATTCAACAATTTACTCATAGGATATAAGTGAAGCACAAGAGTAAATGACATAGAAAAGAGCTTTCGTTGACGGGATGTGAATGCCGCTTACTTAGCCTCCCTGGCAATTACTTGAGGACGCCATTTTATTTAAAAACTTTAAGATCTAATTATTTTATTAAAACAGAAATAAAAACAAAACACAATAACTTTTCAAGAATAGCACACATCATGTGAAGAAGCAAAAACTTAGGATCAACTGATACTAACCGATAATTGTTGATGAAGAAAGGTGGGATGCCTACTGGGGCATCCCCAAGCTTAGATGCTTAATACTTCTTGAAATATTATCTTGGGATGCCTTGGGCATCCCCAATCTTGATCTTTTGTGTCTCCTTAATTCCTTTCATATCACAGTTTACCTAATACTGAAAACTTCATCCACACAAAACTCAACAAGAACTCGTGAGATAAGTTAGTATAAACTAATGCAAAAACCGTATCATTCTCTACTGTAGAAAATCACTAAAGTTATTATTTAAAATTTAATACTAAATTCCTATGCATATTTAATACTCCTATCCTCAAATAGAATCATTAAACAAGCAAACATATGCAAACAATGCAAACATAACAGCAATCTGCCAAAACAGTACAATATGTAAAAAATGCAAGAGTATCCATACTTATTCAACTTTAAAAATTATGAAAATTTAACACACTGTATAAAAAATTATCAGAGTTTATTTTTCAAAAAATTTCAACAATTTATCACCTTCTTACTTTTCTAGGAAATTTTTGCAACAGCGATAAACTTTCTGTTTTCAAACAGCATCATGTAGACTTGCAAAATAAGTATGGTAACGGATATCCTTGACATTTTTATTGAAAATAAAGATTCAAAACATTATTATAAATAACATAAAGCAAATCATAGAAAAGTAAAATGACGCTCCAAGCAAAACATGTATCATGTGACGAACGAAAATATAACTCCAAGTGAGGTTACCGATAATGTTGGAGACGAAAGAGGGGATGCCTTCCGGGGCATTCCCAAGCTTAGTTGCTTCGATATTCCTTGAATGTTACCTTGGGGTGCCTTGGGAATCCCCAAACTTAGGTCCTTGTCCCTCCTTATTCTACTCATATCGACATCTCACCCAAAACTTGAAAACTTCAGTCACAACAAACTTAACGGAACTTCGTGAGATGAGTTAGTATCATAAAGAGTAAACAATTCACTTTGTTACTGTCAAGAAAAGATCCATAATTTTTCTCACACAATGACTACTTTAGAATATAATTTGCACAATTTATATAAGCCATACAAACTAGATAACAAGCAAAATATGCATTGAAAATGAAATCCGTCAAAAACAGAATAGTCTGTAAAGATCTGAATTGTTGTCATACTTATGAAACTCTAAAAATTCTGAAAAATTAGGAAAGCATAGGTAATTTGTTTATAAATCATATGTAAAAATCTCAGGTCAAAATCATATTCCATTGAATTATAGAAATTCCTGCTCGGTGCAAAAGTTTCTGTTTTTGGACAGAATTAAGTCAACTATCATCCACACTATCCCGAAGGCTTTACTTGGCACTTTATTGAAAAAAAACTGTAAAACATTATTACCATAGTAGACTAATCATGTGAACACACAAAAACAGTACGTAAAAGTGTTGGGTTGTCTCCCAACAAGCACTTTTCTTTAATGCCTTTTAGCTAGGCATGATGGTTTCAATGATACTCGCATAAAAGAAAAGAATTGAAACATGAAGAGAGCACCATGAAACACATGTAAATAACAATTTAGTTTAACCCACTTCCTATGCATAGGTATTTTGTGAGCAAGAAAACCATGAAAACAAGAACCAACTAGCATAGGAAGGCAAAGCAAATACAACTTCAAAACAATCAACACATAGAGAAGAAACTTGATATTATTGAGATATGTAAGAGCATAAGTTCCTCTCTCATAATAATTTTCAGAGGCATCATGAATGGATTCAACAATATAACTATCACATACAGCACTCTTTTCATGATGCACAAGCATAGAAAATTTATTACTGTTTATGGCATACATGTCATCATAATAATCATCATAGATAGCAACTTTATTGTCATCGTCAATTGAAACCTCTTCCAGAATAGTGGATGTATCACTGAATAAAGTCATGACCTCTCCAAATCCACTTTCATCAATATTGAAATAAGATTCAACATCCTCCAAAATAGTTGGATCACTACTACCTAGAGTTGACACTCTTCCAAACCCACTTTCATCAATGTAATCATCAGAAATAGGAGGCATGCTTTCATCAAAATAAATTTTCTTATCGAAAGTAGAAGGAATCAAAGGATAATATTCATTAAGAAAATTATCCCCAAGATTAGGACAAGCATTATTACCAGAAAATAAATGTTCAAACATATCATACTCATTAAACATAGCATCCCCAAGCTTGTGGTTTTGCATATCATCACAATCATTCTTATCGATAGCATGAATGGCACCAATAGTATAACAAACATTATTATCATATTCTTCCAAGCAAGTGCTAAAAATATTCTCAAGATCATAAGGGATATCATTGCCTTCCTAATCATAATCATTACAACAAGTAGTAGGTATCACAAAATCATACTCAATATCATCATCCTCCATCAACATATTTGATTCACTTTCACGAGGCACAGTGGTGATAGGAGAAATACTATTTGGGAGATATATATTACCTCTATTCTTTCTTCTTTTCTTATTCACCACATCATGTGTGGATTTAATTAATTTTTTTCAAGGTTCTAGTTGAAGAGATTGATTGGATAGGAAGCTCCTCCTCGTTACCTGATTCATCATAATAAACACTAGGAGGGTATTGGGAAATATTTTCCCTTACATTAGTACTATCTTCATATTATATTTGTTTTATTGTCTTTAAATAGTTGGATATATGAGGATTCTCAATGTAATTTACCGCACAAAACATATAAATTTCCTCTTGATCAAAATTAAGAAATCTCTCGGGATTTGGAAAACCCTTAGTTATACATTTCATTTCTTCATACACCAAAAGAAGACTAAGCTCTTTATGATGCTCAAGGGTAATCAAGTTGTCACCATTTTTGGTCACGATTTGATCATGAAATAATTTGCATTGGAGATTTAAATGACCACGTTCATTGCAAAGTTCACAAGGGTGGCGAAAGAAATTACATCTTTCAGCACAATCATCTAGCCTCTCTTGCAAATTTTTCATTTCTAAATATTTATGCTTCATACAAAATCTATCTTCCTTTTTGGTGTGCATTTGCACTCCCAATTCACTCCACAAAAATTGACATGCTTATAAGAAACAATTTTGTCATGACTCGTGCAATCATCATTAACATTTTTCATAATCAAAGAATTCATACTAAGAACATTGAAATCATGCTCATCATTCAAATATTTTGTGCCAAACATTTTATTGACTTCTTCTTCTAAAAATTGAGCACAATTTTCCGATCCATCATTTTCAACAAAGATATTACAAAGATGATCAATAATATGATGCAACCTCAATTCCATTTTTTGTAGTTTTCTTTAATAAACCAAACTAGTGATAAAACAAGAACCTAAAAGATTCGATTACAAGATCTAAAGATATACCTTCATGCACTCCCCTCCCCGGTAACGACACCAGAAAAGAGCTTGATGTCTACTGTGCAAGTTTATTCTTGTAGACACTTGTTGGTCCTCCAAGTGCAGAGTTTTGTACGACAGTAGCAATTTTCCCTCAAGTGGATGACTGATGGGTTATCAATCCATGAGACGTGCAAGATGAAGATGGTCTCTGTCAAACAACCCTGCAACAAAATACAAGAAATCTCTTGTGTCCCCAACACACCCAATACAATGGCAAATTGTAGAGGTGCACTAGTTCGGCAAAGTGTAATATGGATGGTAGAAATATATTTTTATAATCTGAATAAATAAAAATAGCAAGGTAGCAAATAACAAAAGTGAGCACAAACAATATTGCAATGACTGAAAATGAGGCCTAGGGTTCGTACTTTTGCTAGTGCAATCTCTCAACAATGCTAACATAGTTGGATCATATAACCATCCCTCAACGTGCAAAGACGAATCACTCCAAAGTTCCTATCTAGCCGAGAACATAAGAAGAAATTGTTTGTAGGGTACGAAACCACCTCAAAGCTATTCTTTCTGTTTGATCTATCCTAGAGTTCGTACTAAAATAACAGAAGCTATTCTTTCCGATCGATCTAATCAAGAGTTCGTACTAAAACAACACCAAATAATTTCAGATTCATCATACTCAATCAAACACAAAGAACTTCAAGGAGTGCCCCAAGATTTCTACCGGAGAAACAAAGACAAGAACGTGCATCAACCCCTATTCATAGATTACCCCAATGTCGCCATGGGAATCCGCAAGTTGAATGCCAAAATACATATCAAGTGAATCAATCTGATACCCCATTGTCACCATGAGTATTCAATTGCAAGACATATATCAAGTGTTCTCAAATCCATTAAAGTATTAAATCTGATAACAATGAAATCTCAAAGGGAAAACTCAATTCATCACAAGAAGAGTATAGAGGGGAGGAATATCATATGATCCATCTATGTTAACAAAGCCCATGATATATCAAGATCATGACATCTCGAGATCACGAGAGAGAGAGATTAAACACATATCTACTGGTACAAACCCTCATCCCCGAGGGTGGACTACTCCCTCCTCAATGTGGTGGCCGCCAGGATGATGAAGATGGCCACCATTGATGATCTCCCCCTCCGGCAGGGTGCTGGAACGGGCTCCCGATTGGTTTTCAGTGGCTACAGAGGCTTGTGGCGGAGGAACTTCCGATCTAGGGCTACCCCAAAGGGTTTCGGAATATTTGGGAATTTATAGTGCAAAGAGGGGGGGTGGAAGGCCACCGAGGTGGGCACAACCCACCTGGGCGTGCCACGGGGTCCTGGCGCGCCCTGGTGGGTTGTGTCTCCCTCGGGACACCCCCCAGGTGCAGCTCTGGCCCATTGGGTTCCTTCTGGTCCAAAAAAATCTCCTAAATTTTTGTGGTGTTTGCACTCCGTTTGATACTGATTTTCTGCGATGTAAAAAACAAGCAAAAAACAGCAACTGGCACTGGGCACTGGGTCAATAGGTTAGTCCCAAAATATGATATAAAGTTGCTATAAAATGATTGTAAAACATCCAAGAATGATAAAATAATAGCATGAATACTTCATAAAATATAGATACATTGGAGATGTATCAGACAGGAAGGGATCGATATTGTGGGTCTGTAGGAGACCATTTGCCAGGATTTCTTCATCCAGGAACTTCAGGGTCTATCCCGCCACCCGTTTGCCTGGTAGTGACTACCAGCAATGGGTCTATCGTGTGTGTGGGGGTCCTGTTGGGAATTTGGGAAGTCGTTTTCTCGGTCATAGACATGGACCAGGGGGAATTCTTCCTTATTATGTCCATCGCGGACTGACAGGAGAACCTCAGCTAGGAGGTGATCATCTTCTATGGTCCGACTGTCCATGGTAGGTCGCCTGACTTCCTGACCGATCTTAAAGATAAAGCAGAGTGCTGCACTACTCCTGCAGTGGTGGCCGGAGACTTTAGCATTATTCGAAGCGAGGTTGACAAGAGATCTCCGAATGTGGACCGGCGGTGCATGTGTATGTTTAATGACTGCATTGCCGACCTGGCTCTATGGGAGATAGCCTGCGTAGGGGCTAGATTCATCTGGAACAATAAGCAAGCGGTAGAGTGGCTAGTTTCGGTACGATGGGAGGTCGTGTTCCCGCTGTGCTCCCTGCGGGCGGTCACACATATTGGCTCTGACCACATCCCTCTACTGCTCTCCTCGTGGGAAGATGCTGCCCCCAGGATGAGCATTTTGAACTGGCTTGTCTCCTACAGCCAATGTTCTTTGAGTTAGTGAGAGACTGTTGGGTCGATGTTGCGGCCTACCCGTCCTGAGCATAATATTTTACTAATATATATGGCACCATTTCTCGAAGCTCGCATGCCAATTCATGCACCGGTGGGGTGCCAACCTTGGCACGACATCTAAACCTCGTAAAGCACCGCTAATGGCCCAAATTAAGGCGCTCGATGTGGTGGACGACACAACTGGATGTCGGTTGATGACTTGTTGAGGTGTTATGCCCTTGAATCTTCATTGATGGAAATATTCAAGGGTGAGGAACTATTTTGGCAATGCCAGGGAGGTCAAAAATGGCTCCTCTAGGGCCACGCTAATACCGCTTTCTTCCAGGCCATTGCGAACGAACGTGAGCAGTTTGTCTCTGGGAGGGTCACAACCTCGTAGAACACCCTTATGAGATATGGTCCCATATTTACTCCTTTTATAAGGAGTTATTCCCGGTGTCACCCCGTAGTGGGGTGTCTCTATCTGAGAATTTATGGCCTCACGTCGACGGGTCTCCGACACCGAGAATGTGGAGTTAATTAACCCTCCCATTCTCGAAGGAGTAGGTTGCCAGGGCCATCGCCTATATGAAAGCAAACTCAGCTCCGGGCCCCAACGGCCTGCCAGTGGCGTTCTTCCAGAAATTCTGGCATGTCTTTAAGCCGGTTATCATGCTAATGTTCCAAGAATCTATATCGGGAACTCTGACATGGCCGAATTAATAATGTGTTATTACCCTGATCCCCAAAATAGTTGGGGCGGCAAATATTAGACATTTTAGGCCAATCACGATGATCAATGTGCTCTAGCGCATATTCCCGAATGTATGCACTATGCGTCTAGCTCCAATGGCAGAGAAGCTCAATAACCCCCTTAGGACTGCTTTTTTGAAGGGCTGGCAGATCCACGATGGTATCTTGGCCCTCCAAGAAATCGCAAACAAAGTGCACTCACGTGGTCATAAGGGAGTTTTCCTGAAGTTGGACTTCAGAAGGCCTATGATCGCCTGGACTGGTCCTTCTTGAGGTTGGTTCTCCAACGTTGAGGCTTTGTTGACAGATGGTCCAGTCTAGCAAGACGGTGATTGACATCAATGGTGATGTGAGGCCCTACTTTACTCCATCGATAGGAGTGAAGAAGGGAGACCTGATTTCACCCCGGCTCTTCAAACTTGTGGTTGATGCCTTGACCGGTATCCTAGACAAAACTTGGGAAGCTGGCCATCTTCTTGGGGTGGTTAGCCACTTAATCCCCGGTGGAGGGGTCACCCCTATCCAATATGCGGATGATACCATGATCATGGTGAAGGGATCGAATCTCGACTTAGTTAATTTGAAGTTCCTCCTTCTCTGCTTCGAAACTATGTCAGGCCTAAAAATCGATTTTGATAAAAGTGAGGTTTTCATCCTCGACTACCCTAGAGGATCAACAATCTATTGCAGATAACCTAAACAACAAATTGTCGGCATTCCCCACAACTTATCTGGGGATGTCGTTGGCCAAGTCGAAAATTTGGGCCAGTGGATTTGATCCCCTGGTGGGCCGGGTGGCCTCCCATGCCGAGTTTTGGCGAGGCCAGATTACCTCCAAAGGGAGTAAAACGGTGCTCATTAGTGTGAACCTAACGAGTCTCCCCATGATATGATGGGGTTTTACATCCTAACGGAGAGCGTCCATAGCTCGTACGACAAGGAACTATCTAGGTTCTTCTGGTAGGCCTCCAATGGTCACCAAAAATACCACATGGTAAAGCGGGCGGATATCTGCCTGCCCAAGGACCTCACGACCTCTTGTACTATGAATATTCCTCTAATGCTTTGATGGTTTTGGCAAATCCTCTGCAGTGATGGTGGATTGTGGGTAAACCTCCTTCAGGAAAAATAACTTTTGAACTACTTGTAGCTTGCTCTCACTCCCGGGGTTCACAGCTCTGGCGCGCAATCCAACAGATCACGGAGTAAATTCGACTAAGAATTTCCTTCTTTATAGGTAATGGTGACGGGACCCAATTCCGGCTGGACCCCTAGGTTGGGGAGATACAACTTAGGGTGGGATTCCCTGCTTTGTTCTCCATTTGCGCCGACCCTTCCCTTTACGTTTCTTCGGTTGCCTGCTTAGGGCAATGTGACATTTGTTTCAGGCATAATATTTTTGGGGAACGCGACAGAAAACAAAAAAAATCGGTATTGCGAGCACACCCAGGATCACTATGGAGATTCATACAAGGTTGAGTAAAATGCAAGTGCGGTCTTAATTCTTTCCCAAAAGTGTCGATCGGGTCCTAATTCATTCAAAATGCACATCTGGGTCCTAAGTCTTTGTAAGTTGTTCAGACGAGATTCTTTTTTGTCTGACCGCCGCTGACCAGCTTGCATGGCGCTTTGACCGTTGCCACGTCGACACGAGCTGGTCATCATCCCGCATGGCTTTGGGTCATTATCACACATGGCCTTGGGTCGACATGACAGCGGTCAAAGCGCCACACGAGCTGGTCAGTGTCGGTCAGATGAAAAAAGGACCTCACTTGAACAACTTACAAAGATTTAGGACCCATATGTGCGTTTTGAAAGAATTAGGACCCAATCAACACTTTTGGGAAAGAATTAGGACCGCGCTTGAACTTTACTCTACAAGGTTTAGTCTGATCCGTACCGACTTGTAGCGCAACGGAAGTAGAGTCGATGAAGATCGGTGATGTAGATCCCCGCAGCTAGGATTTACAACCTTGCAACAGCAAGGATGTTTTCCCTCGTCGGACAACCCTTTGGGAGGCAGACGGATAGTCCCTCAGACAATGTCACGGACAGCCCTTCGGGAAGACCTTCGAAGCCCTAATGGAAACTCGCATAGCCCTTCGGGAGGACCTTTGAACAGCTCCTCGGGCAAAAGATTGAAACTACGACCTCTCTACAAGGTTGCACACATACGGTGTCAGTTATCCGGCAGGGCTTCGCCATCCAGAACTAGTTCCATCTGGAACCCACACAACCTTTCGGCTCTATGAAACTATTTCGCGGGGAGGGAGAGAGAAGCCAGATCATGCATGTCATTTTTATGTTGAGAAAGAGTCTCTCCATGGAGAGCACCTCTCCACCTCTATATATAGGCCAATCCCAAGGGGTAGAGGTGACACGGAAATACCAAAATGCCCTTAAGGTGGCTTCTCCAAGAAGCCAAAACGGGAAAATACCAAAAAGCCCTCAAGGTGGCTGATGTCTACTATGCAACTTTATTCTTGTAGACAGGTGCTGGGCCTCCAAGCACAGAGTTTTGTAGGACAGTAGCAATTTTCCCTCAAGTGGATGACCTAAGGTTTATCGATCCGTGAGAGGTGTAGGATGAAAATGGTCTCTCTCAAACGACCCTGCAACCAAATACAAGAAATCTCTTGTGTCCCCAACACAGCCAATACAATGGCAAATTGTATAGGTGCACTAGTTCAGCAAAGTGTAATATGGATGGTAGAAATATATTTTTATAATCTGATTACCTAAAAACAGCAAGGTAGAAAATAACAAAAGTGAGCACAAACAATATTTCAATGATTAAAAATGAGGCCTAGGGTTCGTACTTTCGCTAGTGCAATCTCTCAACAATGCTAACATAGTTGGATCTTATAACCATCCCTCAACGTGCAACGAACAAAGTTCCTATCTAGTGGAGAACATAAGAATAAATTGTTTGTAGGGTATGAAACCACCTCAAATCTATTCTTTCCGTTTGATCTATCCTAGAGTTCGTACTAAAATAACAGAAGCTATTCTTTCTGATCGATCTAATCAAGAGTTCGTACTAAAACAACACCAAATAATTTCAGATTCATAATACTCAATCCAACACAAAGAATTTCAAGGAGTTCCCCAAGATTTCCACCAGAGAAACAAAGACAAGAACGTGCATCAACCCCTATGCATAGATTACCCCAATGTCACCGCGGGAATCTGCAAGTTGAATGCCAAAATACATATCAAGTGAATCAATACGATACCTCATTGTCACCATGAGTATTCAATTGCAAGACATATATCAAGTGTTTCAAATCCATTAAAGTATTCAATCCGATAACAACGAAATCTCAAAGGAAAACTCAATTCATCACAAGAAGAGTATAGAGGGGAGAAACATCATATGATCCATCTATGTTAACAAAGCCCATGATATTGTTGGAAATAGGCCCTAGG
This sequence comes from Hordeum marinum, assembly GCA_022496015.1. Classification (NCBI taxonomy): domain Eukaryota; kingdom Viridiplantae; phylum Streptophyta; class Magnoliopsida; order Poales; family Poaceae; genus Hordeum; species Hordeum marinum. The sequence goes on from CM039677.1 coordinate 51,129,553, forward strand.
GGCAATAATACAATGGTTATTATTGTATTTCCTTGTTCATGATAATTGTCTATTGTCCATGCTATAATTGTTTTAACCGGAAATCGTAATACATGTGTGAATACATAGACCACAACATGTCCCTAGTGAGCCTCTAGTTGGTTAGCTCGTTGACCAATAGATGGTCACGGTTTCATGACCATAGACATTGGATGTCATTGATAACGAGATCACATCATTAGGAGAATGATGTGATGGACGAGACCCAATCCTAAGCATAGCACAGGATCGTGTAGTTCGTCTGCTAAAGCTTTTCTAATGTCAAGTATCGTTTCCTTAGACCATGAGATTATGCAACTCCCGGATACCGTAGGAATGCTTTGGGTGTGCCGAACATCACAACATAACTGGGTGGATATAAAGGGTACACTACGGGTATCTCCAAAAGTGTCTGTTGGGTTGGCACGAATCGAGACTGGGATTTGTCACTCCTTGTGACGGAGAGGTATCTCTGGGCCCACTCGGTAAGACATCATCATAATGATCTCAATGTGACTAAGGAGTTAGCCACGGGATGATGTGTTACAGAATGAGTAAAGAGACTTGCCGGTAACGAGATTGAACAAGGTATAGGGATACCAACGATTGAATCTCGGGAAGTATCATACTGGTAGACAAAGGGAATTGTATACGAGATTGATTGAATCCCCGACATTGTGGTTCATCCGATGAAATCATCGTGGAGCATGTGGGAGCCAACATGGGTATCCAAATCCCATTGTTAGTTATTGACCAAAGAGGTGTCTCGGTCATGTCTACGTGCCTCCCTAACCCGTAGGGTCTACACACTTAAGGTTCGATGATGCTAGGGTTATAGGGAAATAGTATACGTGGTTACCGAAGGTTGTTCGGAGTCCCGGATGAGATCCCGGACGTCACGAGGAGCTCCGGAATGGTGTGGAGGTAAAGATTCATGTATAGGAAATGAGGTTTTGGTCACCGGTAGTGTTTCGGGAATTACCGGTAATGTACCGGGATCACCGGAAGGGTTCCGGGGGTCCACGAAGTGGGGCCACCAGCCCCAGAGGGCTGCATGGGCCACAAGTGGGAGGGAAGCAGCCCCTAGGTGGGCTAGTGCGCCCCCAAGGGCCCAAGGTGCAACTGAAGTGGGAAGGGGGGCAAACCCTAGGGCAGATGGGCCCTAAGGCCCACCCTAGGGCAGCCGCACCCCTCTCCCTCTTAGCTGCCGGCCAGATGGGATCTGGAGGATGCCGCACCACCCTAGGGTGGGAACCCTAGGGTACATCCCTCCCTCCTCCTCTTTCTATATATAGTGGATGGTTTTGGGGCTGCCAGACACACGACTTCTCTCTCTCTCGGTGCATCCCTACCCTTCCTCTTCCTCGTTCTCCGTAGCGCTTGGCGAAGCCCTGCCGGTGTCCACGTAGCTCCACCATCACCATGCCGTCGTGCTGCCGGAGCTCTCCCTCAACCTCTCCTTCCTCCTTGCTGGATCAAGGCGTAGGAGATGTCATCGGGCTGCACGTGTGTTGAATGCGGATGCGCCGTTGTTCGGCGCATAGATCGGAATCCACTGCGATCTGAATCGATGCGAGTACGACTCCACCAATCGAGTTCTAGTAATGCTTCCGCTTTGTGATCTTCATAGGTATGAAGATGCACTCTTCCCTCACTCGTTGCTAATTTCTCCATAGATGGATCTTGGTGAACACATAGGATTTTTTTTGATTTACTACTACGTCTCTCAACAGTGGCATCATGAGTTAGGTCTATGCGTAGAATCTATGCACGAGTAGAACACAAAGTTGTTGTGGGCATCGATCTTATTAATTTTCTTACCACTACTAGTCTTATCTTGATTCGGCAGTATTGTGGGATGAAGCGGCCCGAACCAACTTTACACGTACGCTTACGTGAGACCGGTTCCACCGCCTGACATGCACTTGTTGCATAAGGTGGCTAGCGGATGTCTGTCTCTCCCACCTTAGTCGGATTGGATTCGATGAAAAGGGTCCTTATGAAGGGTAAATAGCAATTGGCATATCATGTTGTGGTTTTGGCGTACATATGAAACGTTCTTGCTAGAAACCTATAGCAGCCACGTAAAAACTTGCAACTACAAATTAGAGGACGTCTAACTTGTTTTTACAGCATATGCCTTGTGATGTTATATGGCCAAAGGATGTGATGTGATGCATTTTGATATATGAGTTTGATCATGTTCTTGTAATAGGATTCACGACTTGCATGTTGATGAGTATGACAACCAGCAGGAGCCATATGAGTTGTCTTATTTTATTGTATGACCTGCGTGTCAATAATAAACGCCATGTAATTACTTTACTTTATTGCTAAACATTATCCATAGTAGTAGAAGTAATAGTTGGTGAGACAACTTCATGAAGACACGATCATGGAGATCATGGTGTCTTGCCGGTGACAGTGATGATCATGGTGCCCCGAAGATGGAGATCAAAGGAGCAAGATGATATTGGCCATATCATGTCACTATATTGATTGCATGTGATGTTTATCATGTTTACATCTTATTTTCTTAGAACAACGGTAATAAATAAGATGATCTCTCAATAAAATTTTAAGAAAGGTGTTCACCCTAACTGTGCACAATTGCTAAGGATCGTTGTTCTGAAGCACCACGTGATGATCGGGTGTGATAGGTTCTAACGTTCGCATACAATGGGTGTAAGCCATATTTACACACGAGAAACACTTAGGTTGACTTGACAAGCCTAGCATGTACAGACATGGCCTCGAAACACAGAAGACCGAAAGTTCAAACATGAGTCGTATAGTAGATGCGATCAACATGGAGATGTTCACCATGGATGACTAGTCCGTCTCACGTGATGATCGGACACGGGCTAGTTGACATGGATCATGTATCACTTGGATGACTAGAGAGATGTCTATCTAAGTGGGAGTTCATTAAATAATTTTATTATGTGAACTTAATTATCATGAACTTAGTCTAAAATTGTCTTTACAATCTATATTGTAGATCCAATGGCCAACGCTAAGGTCACTCTCAACTTCAACGCGTTCCTAGAGAAAACCAAGCTGAAATATGATGGAAGCAACTATGTAGACCGGGTCCGTAGCTTGAGGATCATCCTCATAGCTTCCAAGAGATTGTACGTCCTTGACGTACCACTAGGTGACCCACCCATTTTCCTAGCAGACCAAGACATTACGAATGCTGGGCAGTCACGCTGTGATTATTACTCCCTGGTTCAGTGCGGCATGCTTTACAGTTTAGAACCGGGGCTCCAAAAGCGTTTTGAGCAACACGGAGCATATGAGATGTTCCAAGAGCTAAAACTGGTTTTCCAAGCTCATGCCCGGGTCGAGAGATATGACGTCTCTAACAAGTCTTCATCTATAAGATGGAGGAGAATAGTTTTGTCAGTGAGCACATACTCAAAATGTGTGGGTTGAACAACCGCTTGACTCAGCTGGGAGTTAATCTCCCGGATGACTCAGTCATTGACAGAATCCTCTAGTCGCTTCCACCTAGCTACAAGAGCTTTGTGATGAACTACAACATGCAAGGTGTGGAGAAGTCCATTCCTGAGTTGTACTCGATGCTAAAATCAGCGGAGGTCGAGATCGAATAGGTGCATCAAGTGTTGATCGTGAATAAGACCACTAGTTTCAAGAAAGGCAAGGGTAAGAAGAACTTCAAGAAGGACAGCAAAGTTGTTGCCGCGCCCGATAAGCAAGTTGCCGGGAAGAAGAACAAGAATGGACCCAAGCCTGAGACTGAGTGCTTTTATTGCAAGGGTACCGGTCACTGGAAGCGAAACTGCCCCAAGTACTTAGCGAATAAGAAGGCCGACAACGTTAAAGGTATATGTGATATACTTGTTATTGATGTGTACCTTACCAGCGCTCGTAGTAGCTCCTGGGTATTTCATACTGGTGCAATTGCTCACATTTGTAACTCCAAGCAGGAGCTGTAGAATAAGCGGAGACTGGCAAAGGACGAGGTGATGATGCGCGTCGGGAATGGTTCCAAGGTCGATGTGATCGCCATCGGCACACTACCTCTACATCTACCTTCGGGATTAGTTTTAAACCTCAATAATTGTTATTTAGTACCAGCTTTGAGCATGAACATTGTGTCTGGATCTCGTTTGATGCGATATGGCTACTCATTTAAATATGAGAATAATGGTTGTTCTATTTATACGAGAGAAATGTCTTATGGTCATGCCCCGCTGGTCAATTGTTTATTTTTGATGAATCTCGAACTTGATGTTACACATGTCTATAGTGTGAGTACCAAAAGATGTAAGGTTGATACCGATAGTCCCACTTACATGTGGCGCTGCCGCCTTGGTCATATTGGTGTCAAACGCATGAAGAAGCTCCATGTTGATGGACTTTTAGAGTTTCTTGATTTGGAATCATTTGACACGTGCGAACCATGCCTCATGGGCAAGATGACCAAGACTCCGTTCTCTGAAACAATGGAGCGAGCAACTAACTTGTTGGAGATAATACATACCGATGTATCTGGTCCAATGAGCGTCGAGCCTCGCGGTGGCTACCGTTATGTTCTCACCCTCACTGATGACTTGAGCAGATATGGGTATGTCTACTTAATGAAACACAAGTCTGAAACCTTTGAAAGGTTCATGGAATTTCAGAGTGAGGTAGTGAATCAACGTGACAAGAAAATAAAGTGCCTACGATCTGCTCGTGGCAAAGAATATTTAAGTCACGAGTTTGGCACGCACCTAAGGAAATGTGGAATTGTTCACAACTCATGCCGCCTGGCACACCTCAGCGAAATGGTGTGTCTGAACGTCGTAATCGCACTCTATTCGATATGGTGCGATCTATGATGTCTCTTACCGACTTACCACTATCATTTTGGGGATATGCATTAGAGACTGCCGCATTCACTTTAAATAGGGCACCGTCAAAGTCCGTTGAGATGACACCGTATGAATTATGGTTTGGAAAGAAACCTAAGCTGTCGTTTCTAAAAGTTTGGGGATGCAATGCTTATGTGAAGAAACTTCAACCTGAGAAGCTCGAACCCAAAGCAGAAAAGTGCGTCTTCATAGGATATCCCAAAGAGACTATTGGGTATACCTTCTACCTCAGATCCGAAGGCAAAGTCTTTGTTGCCAAGAATGGATCCTTTCTCGAGAAAGAGTTTCTCTCGAAAGAAGTAAGTGGGAGGAAAATAGAACTTGATGAGGTAATTGTACCTCCACTTGAACCAGAAAGTAGCGTAGCACAAGAAGTTGTTTCTGTGGAGCCTACACCGGCTGGAGAGGAAGTTAATGATGATGATCATGAAACTTCAGATCAAGTTACTATTGAACGTCGAAGGTCCACTAGGACACGTTGCGCACCAGAGTGGTACGGAAACCCTGTCCTGGAGATCATGTTGTTGGACAACGGTGAACCTTTGAACTATGAAGAAGCGATGGCGGGCCCAGATTCCAACAAATGGCTTGAAGCCATGAAATCTGAGATAGGATCCATGTATGAGAACCAATTATGGACTTTGGTGGACTTTCCTGATGATAAGCGAGCCATAGAAAATAAATGGATCTTTAAGAAGAAGACTGACGCGGATGGTAATGCGACCGTCTATAAGGCTCGGCTAGTCGCTAAGGGTTATCGACAAGTTCAAGTAGTTGACTACGATGAGACTTTCTCACCCATAGCGATGCTGAATTCCATCCGAATCATGTTAGCAATTGCCACATTTTATGATTATGAGATCTGACAAATGGACGTCAAAACGACATTCCTTAATGGCTTCCTAAAGGAAGAACTGTATATGATGCAGCCAGAAGGTTTTGACGATCCTAAAGATGCTAACAAAGTATGCAAGCTCCAGCGGTCCATCTATGGGCTGGTGCAAGCATCTCAGAGTTGGAACATTCGCTTTAATGAGGTGATTAAAGCATTTGGGTTTATACAGGTTTATGGAGAACCCTGTATTTACAAGAAAGTGAGTGGGAGCTCTATAGCATTTCTCATATTATATGTGGATGAGATATTGTTGATGGGAAATGATATAGAACTTTTGGAAAGTGTAAAGGCCTACTTGACTAAATGTTTTTCAATGAAGGACCTTGGAGAAGCTGCTTACATATTAGGCATCAAGATATATAGAGATAGATCGAGACGCCTCATAGGTCTCTCATAAAGTACATACCTTGACAAGATGTTGAAGAAGTTCAATATGGATCAGTCCAAGAAGGGGTATTGCCTGTGTTACATGGTGTGAGATTGAGTACGACTCAATGCCCGACCACGACAAAGGATAGAGAAGAGATGAGTGTCATCCCCTATGCTTCAGCCATAGGCTCTATTATGTATGCCATGCTGTGTACCAGACCTAATGTGAACCCTGCCATAAGTTTGGTAGGGAGGTACCAAAGTGATCCCGGAGCGGAACACTGGACAGCGGTCAAGAATATCATGTAGTACCTGAAAAGGACAAAGGACATGTTTCTCGTATATGGAGGTGCCGAAGAGCTCATCTTAAAGGGATACGTCGATGCTAGCTTCGACACAGATCTAGACGACTCCATGTCGCAAACCGGATACGCGTATATTTTGAACGAAGGGACAGTCAGCTGGTGCAGCAGCAAGCAAAGCATCGTGGCGGCATCTACGTGTGAAGCGGAGTACATTGCCGGTTCGGAAGCAGCAAAGGAAGGAGTTTGGATGAAGGATTTCATCACCAACGTAGGAGTAATTCCCAATGCATTGGGCCCGATGACTCTATTCTGTGACAACACTAGAGCTATTGCCCATGCTAAGGAGCCCAGGTTTCACAAGAAGACAAGACACATCAAGCGCCACTGCAACTCTATCCGTGATTACATTTAGGAGGGAGATATAGATATTTGTAAAGCACATACAGATCTAAATGTCGTAGATCCATTGACTAAACCTCTCTCACGAGCAAAACATGATCAACACCAGAATGCTATGGGTGTTCGATTCATCACAATGTAACTAGATTATTGACTCTAGTGCAAGTGGGAGACTATTGGAAGTATGCCCTAGAGGCAATAATAAAATGGTTATTATTGTATTTCCTTGTTCATGATAATTGTCTACTGTTCATGCTATAATTGAGTTAACCGGAAACCATAATACATGTGTGAATACATAAACCACAACATGTCCCTAGTGAGCCTCTAGTTGGCTAGCTCGTTGATCAATAGATGGTCACGGTTTCATGACCATAGACATTGGAAGTCATTGATAACAAGATCACATCATTACGAGAATGATGTGATGGACAAGACCCAATCCTAATCATAGCACAAGATCGTGTAGTTCGTCTACTAAAGATTTTCTAATGTCAAGTATTGATTCCTTAGACCATGAGATTGTGCAACTCCCGGATACCGTAGGAATGCTTTGGGTGTTCCAAACGTCAGAACGTAACTATGCGGCTATAAAGGTACACTACGGGTATCTCCGAAAGTGTCTGTTGGGTTGGGACGAATCGAGACTGGGATTTGTCACTCCGAGTGACGAAGAGGTATCTCTGGGCCCACTCGGTAAGACATCATCATAATGAGCTCAATGTGACTAAGGAGTTAGCCACGGGATGATGTGTTACGGAACGAGTAAAGAGACTTGCCGGTAACGAGATTGAACAAGGTATAGGGATACCAACGATCGAATCTCGGGAAGTATCATACTGGTAGACAAAGGGAATTGTATACGAGATTGATTGAATCCCCACATCGTGGTTCATCTGATGAAATCATCATGGAGCATGTGGGAGCCAACATGGGTATCCAGATCCTGCTGTTGGTTATTGACCGGAGAGGTGTCTCGGTCATGTCTATGTGCCTCCCGAACCCATAGGCTCTACACACTTAAGGTTCGATGACGCTAGGGTTATAGGGAAATATTGTACGTGGTTACCGAAGGTTGTTCAGAGTCTCGGATGAGATCCCGGACGTCACGAGGATCTCCAGAATGGTCCGGAGGTAGATTCATATATAGGAAGTGAGGTTTTGGTCACTGGAAGTGTTTCGGGAATTACCGGTAACGTACCGGGACCACCGGAAGGGTTCCGGGGGTCCACCAAGTGGGGCCACCAGCCCCAGAGGGCTGCATAGGCAGCAAGTAGGAGGGAAGCAGCCCCTAGGTGGGCTGGTGCGCCCCTCACAAGGGCCCAAGGCGCAGCTGAAGTGGGAAGGGGGGCAAACCCTAGGGCAGGTGGGCCCTAAGGCCCACCCTAGGGCAGCCGCACCCCTCTCCCTCTTGGTTGCCGGCCAGATGGGATCTGGAGGCTACCGCACCACCCTAGGGCGCAACCCTCCCTCCTCCTCCTCCTATATATAGTGGAGGGTTTTGGGGCTGCTAGACACACGACTTCTCTCTCTCTCTCTCTCTCGGCGCAGCCCTACCCTTCCTCTTCCTCGTTCTCCGTAGCGCTTGGCGAAGCCCTGCCAGACTCCACGTAGCTCCAACGTCACCACGATGTCATGCTGCCAGAGCTGTCCCTCAACCTCTCCTTTCTCCTTGCTGGATCAAGGCGTAGGAGACGTCATCAGGATGCACATGTGTTGAACACGGAGGCGTCGTTGTTTGGCGCTTAGATCGGAATCCACCGCGATCTGAATCGCTGCGAGTACGACTCCACCAACTGCGTTCTAGTAATACTTCCGCTTTGCAATCTTCAAAGGTATGAAGATGCACTCTCCCTCACTTGTTACTAGTTTCTCCATAGATGGATTTTGGTGAACACGTAGGATGTTTTTTGATTTACTACTACGTCTCCCAACAGATATATCAAGATCGTGACATCTCAAGATCATGAGAGATAGAGAGAGATTAAACACATATCTACTGGTAAAAACCCTCAGACCCGAGGGTGGACTACTCCCTCCTCATCGTGATGGCCGCCGGATGATGAAGATGGCCACCAATGATGATCTCCCTCTCCGGCAGGGTGCCGGATCGGGCTCCCGATTGGTTTTCGGTGGCTACAGAGGCTTGTGGCGGCGGAACTTCTGATCTAGGGCTACCCCAAAGGGTTTTAGAATTTGGGAATTTATAGTTCAAAGAGGGGGTGCGGGAGGCCACCGATGTGGGCACAATGGCCTGCAATGACCGACAATGGATGTACGATGGCTGACTAAGTCCAGGGTTTCTTAATGGCCTGCATGATTTTATTCGTGTGGCCGAGGCAAACAAGCAGAATGGTTTCATGTGTTCTCCATGTTGTGACTGTAAGAATGATAGGAATTACTCTACCTCAAAAACCCTTCACTACCACCTGCTGAAGTCCGGTTTCATGTCCGGCTATAGCTGTTGGACCAAGCACGGAGAAAGAGGGGTTATAATGGAAGACAATGAAGAAGAAGAGGATGATGACAACGATCCTTTCGCCGATACAACAATGGGGGAAGCTGAAGAAGAGGCATCAATGGGGGAAGCTGAAGAAGAGGCATTAGATGAGCCCGCTGATGAGTTGGGTCGGGTCATTGCTGATGCAAAGAGAAACTGCAAAAGTGACGAGGAGAGGTTGAAGTTGAAACGCATGTTAGAGGATCACAAGAAATTATTGTATCCAAATTGTGAAGATGACCAGAAAAAGGTGGGTACCACGCTGGAATTGCTGCAATGGAAGGAGAAGAATGGTGTAACTGACAAGGGATTTCAAGAATTGCTGATAATGATAAAGAAGATGCTTCCAAAGGATAACAAATTTCCTGAAAGTACGTACAAAGGAAAGAAGGTTGTCTGCCCTCTAGGATTAGAGGTGCAGAAGATACATGCATGCCATAATGACAGCATCCTCTACCGCGGCGAGGAGTACAAGAATTTGGATGCATGCCAGGCTGCCGGAATCCATTGTCCTCGTTGCCGGATCTCCTTGCCCTCCTCCCCGAGCCAGCTCCTTGTCACCGCCCTCGACGCCGTCCCTGAGCCCTGCCCGACGTCGTCGCCTCCGAGCCGTCCCCGAGCCCTGCCCGATGCCGTCGCCTCCGAGCCGTCCCCGAGACCTTCCCGCGACGTCGTCGCCAGACTTCCTCTCCCTCCTCCTCAAGCCCGCTCCTTGTTGCTACCACCGACACCGTCGCCGAGCCCTCCCCCAACGCGTCGTCCCGCCGGCCTGCCTCGATGAGCCCCGACGATCCATCCCGCCGGTGAGCCCCGACGAGCCCTGCCAAAATGTACTATGATGCAAAAACTGATTTTTAGGAATTTTAGGAATTTTAGGAATTTAACTATGGATTAGATGCTGGAATTTTAGGAATTTTAAGAATTTTAGGAATTTTAGGAATTTTAGGAATGTTTGATGGATAGATAGATATGTTGTGGCAAAGTTGTTAGATGGATGTTTAGATTTTTAGATAGATATCTTGTGGCAAAGTTGTTAGATAGATATGGACAATGATCCCCTGCCTCGCGGCACCCTACCATTCGGCCACTGGCACGTGGGCCCGCACGACAACCTGGCCCACATGAGTGGCCGAACGGCAAACTGTCGCATGTCAGAGGAGCCGGCTCCGATAGATATGTTAGATGGATAGATAGAGATGTTAGATGGATAGATAGAGATGTTAGAGGGATGTTTAGATTTTTTTTGCATTGGAGTTCATTTTTTTGCATTAGATCTTTGGATAGATAGAGATGTTAGATGGATGTTTAGATGGATGTATATATACATAGAAAATGTTGTAGTGCTAATTTATCTAAGTTTTATTTAATTTGTTTTCATAATTAAGTGTTTCTTCTCGAACTCGACGATGCCGATGCCGCATCCTCGTCGTCGAGTCGGAGGAGGAGGTCACTTGCTTGAGCCGAGGGACCCTGTCCGGGACTGAGCTCCGCCGGGCTGGTACTGGGAGGTGCTGCCTTCCGGGCGGCGCAGCTTGGTGAGGAGGCAGCCCGTCGTCGACCCAGAGGTTCTGTGGTGGCAGTCGCATGGGCCACGGACGATTCGGAGGCTTGAGTCCCCCGCGGAGGTGGTACAGTACCATGTCAGCAAGGAGAACGAGCACGTCCATCACTACATCGCAGCTTTGGAGGCCAGGTCCGACAATACCTGGCAGATTCTTCAGGGATCTCACTGGAGCTATGTTCCTGTGATGGTTCCTTCTCTTTGGGTGTCCACCGCACGCCCCGATATCCGTCGGGCGCTAGGGTTCTAGCTCGATCGATATATTAGCTACTATATATGTATTATTATGATGTATTAGCTAGATCGATGGATTAGCCAATGTATTAGCAATTATCCGCGATTATGTGATGAGATCTTTTCTAAGAACTAGTATGTATGTGTTCGAGGATGCATTATTAATTAACTATCAGTTATTTTGCTTCTTGAATGCATGCTAATTTGAATACTAATTTGTTTTTATCTATATTATTATGGATTAGTTATCAAGCTATGGACAATACTGGTAGAGCTCATGAAGACGATATCTTCGACATGATACGCTCCTCCGAAAACCTAGCGGACCTTCTGGGTGAATCACATGATGATGATGGCTCACAATATCTGAACGATTGCGGTGATGGATGTGAGGCTGAGGAAGAACAACTTACGTTCCAAAATCCAGAACAACTAACAATGTCCGGCGAGGTATATACACATATTAGCCTCTGGTGATCATTACGTGTGTATTAATTGATTTGTATACATATATATATTAACAAATCTTACTTCTTTTAATTATCAGCCCTCCCAATTGAGCCAATCTAGTAGAAAGGTACGAGGCGGTGCCAAAATATTGGATGGCAACGTAAAGCTCAATCTTGATGCTTTCAAACATGATGTCCCACCGACTCACCCCTGAAGCCAATGCCAAGACATTTGTGCGTCAATGCGGAGTGGTTGTTAGGGATGGAGTCCCGATCACAATGCATGAATGGATCCAGCCAAACAAACCAAAACTAGGAGTGAATTATGTCGATAAAAGAATTAAAGATGCCCTTTGGTGAGATCTCATGGAGCATTTCATCCTACCAGATTCTCTCTCGGAGCGCCAAAGGGACAAAGTCAAGGAGTTTGCTCTCCATAAGATGCCCAGCGCGTTCCATACTTGGAAGATTATGGACCGAGTACACCGCTAGAGGCAAGAAGGCGCCCAAATTCAGAGGAATATACGAGAAGGTAAGGAATCACTGGGACGCATTTATTGAGTACAAGACATGGGAAGCTGCTATGGAGAAGTCGGCAAAGAATAAGATAAATGCGAAGAAAAAAGTATCACCATAAACTAGGGACAGATGGATACAAGTCAGCCATTCCTAAGTGGGATGCATTAGAGAATAAGATGCATGTTGAAGGGGTCACTCCAGTAACCTTCAACTGGCCCTGGAGGTGCAGGAATTGTTTTTTTGTGCATGGGGAAAGTTGGACCCAGCAACAGGGAAGATTATTGCACTGGCCAGTCTGAAGCATGCATCAGATGGGTTGATTGAAGCAATAAAAGCTGGACAAGAAGGACGTTTTCACCCCGGTAGAGAAAACCACGAGCTTACATGTGCCCTCGGGAATCCTGAACATGGAGGACGAACACGAGTGTGGGCATTGTTCCGTGGTACGAGGGGTTTCGGGATTGAAGGACAGTTATAAAAGCCGTTCGAGAAAAAAGAAGGTGGAAGCAGACCGACTTTCAAAATTGGAACATAAGTACGAGCAGTAGCTGTTGCAGATACAGGTACTGACCCAGCAAAGGGCAACTCCACGGCAGGAGGCATCGGAACCCGTCCCATCTATACTGCCGAAAAGCAGCATGGGTTCCATGGGGGCACCGGTGGGTCACACCCCCGTGGGTGATATCACCAAGAAGACATATTGTGAGCTAATCCAGAAAATGAAGAACATACCCGTGCAGGCCGCGACAGGCTATGCTTTAGCAAATACACCTGATGTTCTCTGGCATTTCAATCCGGTTCCAGCTGGGTATGCTCGTGTCGCGGTGGACGCAATAGAGCCAGGATATGATGAACTACAGCTTGACACCCCTGGAGGTGAGGGGGAGTCCACACTGGCAGAAGTCGGCCGTGGTCCCATTCTATGGAGTAAGGACTGCATTGTCTTTGCACACTCGGCGCTAAGGCCACCGGCTCCTCCAAGCATCAATGTCCAGCGCGAGGGATCCCAGCCAGAGGCATCGCAGCGCCAGCAGTCCTCCCCACCTCGCCAGCAGTCCTCCCCACCTCGCCAGCAGTCCTTCCCACCTCGAGAGGCGTCCCACTTCGATATGGATCCCAACGCGAGTCCACCCAACTTCGGGACGGAGCACAACGCGAGTGCATATCGTCGATATCGATCTCTGCCGCGTGAGCTCACTCCACCCCGGCAGCGGTCCCGCTAGCAGGGCTCCCAAAAGAGGAAGGCCATCAGTAGTCCTCTTCGAAAGAAAGCAAAGAAGAAACCTGAGCCTCCGGCCAAAAGGAAGCTACCTTACGACATGACACCAGAGGAAACCAGAATTGAAAGCGATCACCAAGTGAAAGCCTTTTTTACGAAGAAGACCCTACCGCCAAAGGAGGTAATACCCAAGGAAGTCCAAGAGCACTTTATGGAACACTTTATTTATCGACCCCCGGCATATGTGGAGCGTATGCTGACAGACTATCAGAGACAGATTCAGAAGGCAAGTGAGCAGAGAAGTCGGCCCAACCCAAGGAAGAAGTCAGGAAGTGCGACATCAACAACAGGTGGTACTACTAGCGGGAAAACAATTCCCCAGCTCGGAGAACAATCCAAGCAATCGATCTCTCCGCTCAAGGTGAGTACCAATCATAGCAAGCAATCGATCCAAGCAGTCGACATGCAAGGCAACCCAATCGACCTCAAAGAAGTAGAGGCTACAGGTCTCACTCTTGGCCAAATCCTTGGCACGAGGAAATCCGCGGGTATGGTGTAGATGAGTACGCAATGCAATATGCCATCAGAAAACCACCTGTCACACCCGAGCTGTACAAGGAACTACCAACTGCAATGCGACGGTTGCATGATTGGTACCTACGTGAAGCAAAGCGAGGGGAAACGGTGGTCATGGTCAAAGTAAGGAAAGAGCATTACGTCAATGGATGTGACATATGTCTTGAATTCTCAGAATTTTTCCAGTTATACCACATGGACTCTATCGACAAAACTCTCCTCAGTTGCTATTGTATGTAAGTGATTTATATATTTAATAATTTAAGTCTCTAGCTAAGATATCGTTCATTGGAGTATCCTCACATATATGTTCTTTTCTACGCTATTATGCAGATTGAAGATGTGGGAATTGAAACAAGAGGGAATCGATGACATTGGGTTCATCGACCCAAATACTGTTCATGGTCATGTGGTAAAACATTATGCCAAGGACACAGAAAATATCTTGGAAAATTTTCTAGAGGCACTAATGAATACCAAATCTACTATAATATTTCCTTACTACATGGGGTGAGTGTTTACTCTCTTGTATACTACAAATTCTATTTTTGCTTACTAGCTCGTTGTCAAGTGTAGTATATGAGTTATATGCATGCCTGCTTAATTATATAAACTTCTACACAGAGACTACTATATCCTCCAAAATATTATCCTCGCAGATGGACTTGTTGAAGTGTACGACTGAATAGATACACTAGTACAATCATACATGGACTTGTATTTTATGATAGAACGGTAATTTCAATCTTTATCGACCTTGCTTTCTTTCATTATTTCCTGATATCAAAAGTAATTATAATAACACTTTCCTTCTTTTTTCTGCCGCGTAGTGTTTGGAAAAAGATGATAGAAAAAACATATCACGGTCGTCAATGGAAACCGAAGCTGAAATGGAAAAAGATGCATGTAATTAAGTAGTACTACTAGGTCTGTGCATCTCTTTAATTCTAGTTTCAATACCATTATCATGCTTGATTATTAATTATCTTATTAAATTATATACTTTTGCAAAGTGCACGAAGCAGCCACCGGGGACAAATTTATGTGGATACTTTCTCTGCGAGAACATTCGCATCCAGACTCAAGGCCGTATACGTCACAGAAGAGCATGTGAAAGACAACTCCAGGTTTGGTAGATGATGTCGAAGCTCTCACCCGATAAACGCTTTGTAGCACTTCAAGAGGAATTTGCGGCATTTCTTTTTCGACATGTCATTGATGTAAACAGAGAGCACTATTACTTACCGCTGCCTCAATAATGCCAGCAAATCAGTACTAGAAAACTGAGATTTCATCCGAAGCACTAGCTAGCTAGTCCCGGCCGTGTTTTGGGCCATAATTTATAAGTCCAAAATATATATGGATGTGTAATTCCATTTGTATATATACTGTGTATGAGATATTGTATATTATATTACAAATATATATATGCATCAACTTGTGTAATGTTTATAGTATGTAGCACAATAAAATAAATTTGAAATGAATGGAAAACACAATAAATAGAGAGGAAAACTAAAACCTAATTAAAATCTAAAAAAACACTTAGTACCGGTTGGTATCACTAACTGGTACTAAAGGTCCTCCACCACCAGCCCACATTGGCAGCCATGTGTTGGGCCTTTAGTACCGATCCGTGGGCCAACCGGTACTAAAGGTCTGGACCTTTAGTCTCGACCCTTTTGTACCGGTTGGGGAACCGATACTAAAGGCTCATCCCGACCGGGACTACAGACATATATTCTTCTAGTGCCCAGGTGCAGCTCTGGCCCATTGCGTTCCTTCTGGTCCAAAAAAATCTCCAAAAAGTTTCGTGGTTTTTGGACTCCGTTTGATATTGATTTCCCGCGATGTGAAAAACAAGCAAAAAACAAAAACTAGCACTAGGTCAATAGGTTAGTCCCAAAAAATGATATAAAGTTGTTATAAAATGATTGTAAAACATCCAGGAATGATAAAATAACAGCATGGATACTTGATAAATTATAGATACGTTGGATACGTATCAGCATCCCCAATCTTAATTCCTACTCGTCCTCGAGTAGGTAAATGACAAAAGAAATAATTTATGAAGTGTGAATGCTAGCAAAGTGCATAAGTTTTATCAATAATAATTTCAATCACTTTTACTAGCATCATAATAGCAATTCTTTTTTATAAAACTTCTCATGTTAATGTAGCAACCAATTCACATGTTAAGGTTCAAACCTTGAATTCTCTTGAAACTCAACAACCTATGTTCTCAGTCACCAAGCAATTTCAATTCAACTTATTCAACAAAGTTTAAGTAAGAGCTCCACGTACCCAACCATCATATAGTGTTTTATGATTGCTAAAACTCACCGCGTACACAGGAGCAAAACGTTTTAACCGGACACATAGAAAGATAGGGGCTTATTGTTTTTCGTCCCAACGTATTCACCTCAAGGGTGATGTCAACAATAATAACTCATGCTACCTATAATCAACTGGACATATGTGCCTACCTCTTTCGTCATGACATGATTGCTTGCCAAAGGAGAAAAATAAAAAGGCATAGAGAGACAACTTTGACTCCTTGCGTAAAAGTAAATACTGAAAAGTAAAAGATAGGACCTTCACAGAGGGAAGCAAAAGAATGTCATGTTATATTGCCCCTGATGATAGCAACCTTTATTATGCAGTACATCGCTTTTATTACTTTGCCATCACAAGTTCGTACAATGCTCAATTTTCTCTTACACTAAATGATCTAAAACTTTTAGAAGAAAATTTATCAGATCTTATTTTTCAAGAAGTTTAAACAATTTATCGCATTCTTACTTTTCTAGGGAATTTTTGCAACAACGATAAACTTTCTGTTTTCAAACAACAACATGTAGACTTGCAAAATAAGTATGGTAAAGGCTATCCTTGAAATTTTTATTGCAACTAAAGATACAAAAAAATATATTCTAAATAACATAAAGCAAATCCTAGTAAATTAAAATGATGCTCCAAGCAAAACACATATCATGTGACTGAATGAAAATATAGCTCCAAGTGAGGTTACAGATAATGTTGGAGACGAAAGAGGGGATGCCTTCCGGGGCATCCCTAAGCTTAGTTGCTTCGATATTCCTTGAATTTTACCTTGGGGGTGCCTTGGGAATACCCAATCTTAGGTCCTTCTCCCTCCTTATTATACTCATATCGATATCTCACCCAAAACTTGAAAACTTCAATCACACAAAACTTAACGGAACTTCGTGAGATGAATCAGTATGATAAAGAGCAAACCATTCACTTTGGTACTGTCAAGACAAGATCCATAATTGTTCTCACACAATGACTACTGTATTATATCATTTCCACAATTTATATTGAGTAATATAAGCCATAGAAACTAGATAACAAGCAAACTATGCATTGAAAACAGAATCTGTCAAAAACAGAACAGTCTGTAAAGATCAGAATTGTTCTCATACTTCTGCAACTCTAAAAATTCTGAAAAATTAGGAAAGCATAGGTAATTTGTGTATCAATCGTATGTAAAAATATCAGGTCGAAATCACGTTCCAGTGAATTATATAAATTCCTGGACTGGGTGCAAAACTTTCTGTTTTTGGATAGAATCAAGTCAACTATCATCCAGACTATCCCAAAGGTTTTACTTGACACTTTATTGAAAAAAAACTATAAAACATGATTAACACAGTAGACTAATCATGTGAACACACAAAAATAGTAGTTAAATTTTTTGGGTTGTCTCCCAACAAGCGCTTTTCTTTAATGCCTTTTAGCTAGGCATGATGATTTCAATGATGCTCGCATAAAAGAAAAGAATTGAAACATGAAGAGAGCATCACAAAACACATTTCAAGCACATTTAATTTTAAGCCACTTCCTATGCATAGGTATTTTGTGATCAAGCAACCCATGAAAACAAGAACCAACTTTCATAGGAAGGCAAATCAAGTACAACTGCAAAACAATCAACCCATAGAGAAGAAACTTGATATTATTGAGATATGTAAGAGCATAAGTTCCTCTCTCATAATAATTTTCAGAGGCATCATGAATAGATTCAACAATATAACTATCACATACAGAACTCTTTTCATGATGCACAGGCATATAAAATTTATTACTCTTTATGGCATACATGTCATCATAATAATCATCATAGATAGCAACTTTATTGTCATGGTCAATTGAAACCTCTTCCAAAATAGTGGATGTATCACTAAATAAAGTCATGACCTCTCCAAATCCACTTTCATAAATATTTTAATCAGATTGAACATCCTCCAAAATGGTTGGATCACTATTCCCTAGACTTGACACTCTTACAAACCCACTTTCATCAATGTAATCATCATAAATAGGAGGCATGCTATCATCATAATAAATTTTCTTATCGAAAGTAGATGGAATCAAAGGATCATATTCATTAAGCTAATCAACCCCAAGCTTAGGACAAGCATTATTTCTAGAAAATAAATCTTCAAACATATCATACTCATTAAACATAGCATCCCCAAGCTTGTGGTTTTGCATATCATCACAATCATTCTTATCAATAGCACGAATGTCACCAATAGTATAGCAAACAATATTATCATATTCTTCCAAGAAAGTGCTAAAAATATTCTCAAGATCATAAGGGACATCATTCCCTTCCCAATCATAATCATTACAGCAAGTAGTAGGTATGAGAAAATCATACTCAATATCATCATCCTCCATCAACATATTTCATTCAATTTCATGAGGCACAATGGTGATAGGAGCAACATTATTTGGGAGAGATACCTTTTTACCTCTATTCTTTCCTCTTTTATTCTTCACCACATCATGTGTGGGTTTAATTATTATTTTCAAGCTTCTTTTTGAAGAGATTGATTGGATAGGAAGCTCCTCCTCGTTACCTGATTCATCATAATAAACACTAGGGGGTATTGGGAAATATTTTCCCTTTCATTAGTACTCTCTTCATATTATATTTGTTTTCTTGTCTTTAGATAGCTGGCAATATAAGGATTCTCAATGCAATTTACTGCACAAAACATATAAATTCCCTCTAGATCAACATTAAGAAATCTCTCAAGATTTGGAAAACCCTTAGTTATACGTTTCATTTCTTCATACTCCAAAATAAGACTAAGCTCTTTATGATGCTCAAGGGTAATCAAGTTGTCACAATTTTTGGACACGATTTGATCCTAAAATAATTTGGATTGGAGATTTAAATGACTATGTTCATTGCAATGTTCACAAGGATGGCGAAAGAAATTACATCTTTCAGCACAATCATCTAGCCTCTCTTGCAACTTTTTCGTTTCTAAATATTTAAGCTTCATACAAAATCTATCTTCCCTTTTGGTTGTGCATTTGCACTCCGAATTCACTCCGCAAAAATTGACATGCTTATAAGAAACATTTTTTTCATGACTTGTGCAATCATCATTAACATTTTGGATAATCAAAAAAATTCATACTAACAACATTGCAATAATATCATCATTCAAATATTTTGTGCCAAACATTTTATTGACTTCTTCTTCTAACAATTCAGCACAATTTTCCGATCCATCATTTTCAAGAAAGATATTATAAGGATAATCAATAATATGATGCAACCTCAATCCCAATTTTTTTGTAGATTCCTTTAATAAACCAAACTAGTGATAAAACAAGAAACTAAAAGATTCGATTGCAAGATCTAAAGATATACCTTCATGCACTCACCTCCCCGACAACGGCGCCAGAAAAGAGCTTGATGTCTACTACGCAACTTTATTCTTGTAGACACGTGTTGGGCCTCCAAGCGTAGAGTTTTTTAGGACAGTAGCAATTTTCCCTCAAGTGGATGACCTAAGGTTTATTGATCCGTGAGAGGTGTAGGATGAAGATGGTCTCTCTCAAACGACCCTGCAACCAAATACAAGAAATCTCTTGTGTCCCCAACACACCCAATACAATGGCAAATTGTATAGGTGCACTAGTTCGGCAAAGTGTAATCTGGATGGTAGAAATATATTTTTATAATCTGAATAAATTAAAACAGAAATGTAGCAAATAACAAAAGTGAGCACAAACGATATTGCAATGATTGAAAATGAGTCCTAGGGTCCGTACTTTCGCTAGTGCAATCTCTCAACAATGCTAACATAGTTGGGTCATATAACCATCCCTCAACGTGAAACTAAGAATCACTCCAAAGTTCCTATCTAGCGGAGAACATCAGAAGAAATTGTTTGTAGGGTACCAAACCTCCTCAAAGCTATTCTTTCCGTTCGATCTATCTTAGAGTTCGTACTAGAATAACACAAGCTATTCTTTCAGATCGATCTAATCAACAGTTCATACTAAAAAAACACCAAATATCTTAAGATTCATAATACTCAATCGAACACAAAGAACTTCAAGGAGTGCCCCAAGATTTCTACCGGAGAAACAAAGAGAAGAACGTGCATCAACCCCTATGCATAGATCATCCCAATGTCACCGCAGGAGTCCGCAAGTTGAATGCCAAAATACATATCAAGTGAATCAATACGATACCCCATTGTCACCACGAGTATTCAATTGCAAGACATATATCAAGTGTTCTCAAATCCATTAAAGTATTCAATCCAATAACAACGAAATCTCAAAGGGAAAACTCAATTCATCATAAGAATAGTATAGAGGGGAGAAACATCATATGATCCATCTATGTTAACAAAGCCCATGATATATCAAGGTCATGACATCTCAAGATCACGAGAGGGAGAGATTAAACACATAGCTACTGGTACAAACCCTCAGCCACAAGGGTGGACAGCTCCCTCCTCATTGTGGTGGCCGTCGGGATGATGAAGATGGCCACAAGTGATGATCTCCCCCTCTGGTAGGGTGCCGGAACGGGCTCCCGATTGGTTTTCGGTGGCTACAGAGGCTTGTGGCAGAGGAACTTCTGATATAGGGCTAACCCAAAGGGTTTCAGAGTATTTGGGAATTTATAGTGCAAAGAGGGGGTGCGGGAGGCCACCGATGTGGGCACAACCCACCTAGGCGCGCTAGGGCCCTTGGCGTCCCTCATGGGTTGTGCCCCCCTCGGGGAACCCCTAGGCACAGCTCTCGCCTATTGGGTTCCTTCTGGTCCAAAAAAATCTCCAAAAAGTTTCATGGTGTTTGGACTCCGTTTGATATTGATTTCCTGTGATGTAAAAAACAAGCAAAAAACAACAACTAGCACTGGGCACTGGGCAATAGGCTAGTCCCAAAAATTATATAAAGTTGCTATAAAATGATTGTAAAACATCCAAGAATGATAAAATAACAGCATGAATACTTCATAAATTATAGATACGTTGGAGACGTATCAGTGGCTTCTCCAAGAAGTAACCAAAAAGTGCTTTTCACTATTCATGAAACCAATTTTTCGCGACAAATAAATCCAAAAATATTTCTATGGGTGATTAAAGTTGCTATGGGCGACAATTTTACCCAATTAAATAATTCTAGACATGTTCCGAAAGATTTTTAGATCAGTGATTTACATCTGTGAAAAAGCAACCAAAGCGGTTCCAGCAGTCTGGATAATTTCCGGTTTTTCTCTCCGAAAAATCTCAGAAGTTACCGGAACAATTCTAGTACCCTCCAATAATTTCCAGGCTTATGGCGAAACCAATTTGACTCAACGATATAATCCGAAAAAAAATCGGTTTTACCGAATCTCTTCCGGTGTTGTCTCTCCGGAATACTTCTGTTGTCCCCAAAACTTTTCCGCTGATTTTCTCTCAGACTCTCTGTCTAGTATCAACTGATAAATAACCCTTAAGCGGGTGACCTTATAGGTTCGATGAAGTATAGACATGAGGGGAATAGCTTCCGATCAATGATCAACATCGGAGCCGTGGACACCCATATTGACCCCTATACCAACACGAATAAATATTCGAGTGAACCTCCAGTTAATGTGCACTATTCTTGTTGCTTTGCGATATGTTACAAATACCCGAGGTGATATTTTCTGTATCCACATGGAGCAACAACTTGTCCACTATGCAAGTTACCTCATTACCGTTTTTTTCTCTTTTCTCGTTTTCGTGTTCCAACATCCTTGTGATCAAATCACATTGTATCTAGCAAGACGATGATGGATACCGTAACACCGAAGAGGGCCCGAGAATATCTCTCCATTGTTGGAGGAACAAATCCCAACCTTGAGCTATATTGTTACTTGTCATACTTTTCCCTGAACCCGTAAGCCGCCGTAATAGCCACCCAGTAACGGATGACGTTTAACAAACCCCAAAGTTCATGAAGCAAGTACAAAGGAACTTGATACTCTCATGGTCAAAGCAATTATGCAAACATTAACTATCTCTGTGTTATTAACCATTAACTTGTGACGAATGTAACATAGCATAACATTGATTCGGGTTGATTCAACACAAGTGTTCTACCAACATTGTTCCCTCAAAATTGCTGGCATAGTCTTGCCCATGATGAGGAAAATAGGATCATGATGCAATATTTGAGGCAGTCTTAGAGGCAAGACTCGAAATACATTTTACCGTTTATTATACCACAAGTGCAAATGAGTTTCCCTCCGGGCCTAGTAAATATTGCAGACTCGAGAATCATTGGAGTTACAGCATGGATCATAAACATTCATTACAAATTCGAAGATACAAAATAACTGGTATTACTGCCTCTAGGACACATCTCCTACAAACTCCCACTTGCACTAGAGTTGTAATCTAGTTACATGGCTTCCCTAACACCAATGGATATCCGGTGTTTCTCATGCTTTGCTCGTGGTAGAGGCTTTGTCATCGGGTCTAACACGTTCAGATCCGTGTGAACTTTGCGTATATTCACTAAACCTTCTTCGACATGATGTTGAATGAGTTTATATTTGCGTTGAATATGCATTCTCTTATGGTGCGAACTTGGCTCCCTTGCATGATCCACGGCCCCACTATTATCACAATAGATCTCCACCGGGTCCAGCGCACTTGGGACCACACCAAGGTCTTCCAGAAACTGCTTGAACCAGCTGCCTGCTCAGAGGCTTCTGAAGCTGTAACATATTTCGCCACCGTCGTAGAATCCGCCACAGTCTTTTGTTTGGAACTTTTCCAATCAAGTGCGCCGCCGTTCAATATGAAAACATAGCATGATTGAGATTTGAAGTCATCTGGGTCAGTCATGAAGCCAGCATCAGTGTAACAACTTACAATGAGCTCTTCATCACCTCCATACACACGGAGTAAATCCATGGTTCTTCTGAGGTACTTAAGGATACCCTTGACTATGTGTCAGGGATATACCCCGCGGTATGACCCGGCCTGGTGACTCACAGGAGACCTGGTCAAGACATGGCGTTTTATTGGTGACCGGTAGAGGGGTCACAGGACGACTAGGCCCAAGACCCAGCATGCAAGCCGGTGCTAGGAAGCTCACAGAAGACCCAAGGAGAGAAAGGATTCCCTCACAAGGAAACGAGACTCGGAATAGGATTTTAGAGAGACTAGTCCTAATCCTACTCCTAGTAGGACTCTATTTGTAGACCTACCCTCTCCACTTATATAAAGAGGAGTAGAGCACCCCTAAGAAAACAAGTTCCCAAGTCCACAAGTTCAGACAGACACAAGAGATTAGGATAGACAGATTAGAGGTTCTCGTGATTAGAGGTAGCCAAACAGCACCCTTGTAACCGAGCGATCTTCCTCATGATTAATATCAGACAAGCAGGACGTAGGTTTTTACCTCCATCGAAGGGGTCGAACCTGGGTAAACTTGCGTCTCTCGATTCCGACCAACCCCTTCAAGCCGCCACATAGTTGCGCTTCCGCCCCGAACCTAAGTCGGTTCACCCGGACATCTTGCTGTGAAAAATCCACGACAGTTGACGCCCATCGTGGGGTCCGCACACGATGGTGTTATGTTCTTGGAGAGATCTCTTCAGGAATTGGGAAGCTCGCAATTGCTTGGATAGGGAAAAACCGGCTCAGAAGGATCTATCTATGTGTATTCAGATTACGATGGGCCAAATTTTAATTGACAAACAACGGTGACTTCATCTCTGCATCGATCAGGCGACTCGTGTGAGCGAAAATCTTAAACGACACGTGCTGCCGTTAATTGATTCCGTCGGTTCGCTGTCCGAGTCAGTTTTCACCTTGAAGAAAAGTTGTGTACAATCACGCAGGAATATGTCAACATGAATTCGAAACAGTTAGTAGCTTTTTGAAGCCACATGGGGATCCACTCTATGTTGTCAGACGGAAGGAGTACTAAGGCCCTGTTTGGTTAAAAAGTCCTAGGACTTTTTCTAGTCCCAACTAAAAAGTCTCTAGTCCCTCCCTGTTTGTTTCTAGGGACTAAAAAGTCCCTAGTCCCTCCCTAGAGGTTATTAAATGACATGCTAAAACACCATGTTACCCCTAGTATATAGAAAAATAACAATCAAACAACACTTTTTCATAACACTTGTTCATACCAACCAAAATAACACTTGTTCGTGCCAATACTTGTTCATAACAACTGAAATAATAGAGATTACAGAAGCGAAGAACACTTGTTCATAACAACCGAAATGATAGAGATTACAGAAGCAAAGAACACTTTTGCATAACAATCGAAATATCATTGTTGTTTCAAGGACCACAACGCATCAGCGACCCAATCTCTAAATTGATTCATAGCAGCACTATCCTTCTCATTGGTTGGATCATTTGTTGGAGTGGTCGTTGGCATAGACAATGGTACATATTTTTCATCTTGATCACACAAGTCGAATTCTTTATCGGCTAGTTGACTTTGTCGAATAAAATTGTGCAATGCAATGCAAGCCATAATGATTTTGCTTTGTTTATGTTGTGGATAACTTGGTAAGTGAAATAAAATCCTCCACTTGTTCTTCAAGACTCCAAAAGACCTCTCGATAACATTTCTATGTGAAGAATGGCTGAAATTGAAGTGTACCTTTTTTTCCTCTAGGCATCGTGCCATCACGATACTGTTGGAAATGATAGGTTAAACCCTTGTATGGTGCAAGATAACCCGGTCTATTTGGGTACCCTGAGTCCACTAGATAGAACTTTTGAGGTGGTGGTTTTGGAAACTTGTCTCCAAATCTGGATTGGGCATCGTTGAAGACCCTCATGTCATGCACTGATCCTGGCCAACCGGCTAGGACAAATGTGAATCTCATATCAAAGTCACACACACACATCACATTCTGACACTTCTCCTTATGTCTATTCCTATGCTAGACAGCAGTGGCAACTGGTACCACAACTTGTATGTGTGTCCCATCTATTGCTCCAATGCAATTGTCCATAAATGGTGCATACTTTCTAGATCTTAGTTTTGAATGCACAGTTGTGAATTCAGGATCTGTTGGCTTGATGAAGTCTTTTGCTAGCTTGATCAGACAGGCCAAAACCTTATCAAACTTCCTTACTATTGTCTCCAATGACCTAACAAATCTGTTTTCTGCTTGTCTTACAGATTGAGGGGAACCTACTATACACAAAAACATGCCTAAAGAGACAACTGATGTCATTCTATTGGTGGACTTCAAACCATAAGAATCAACAAGCACGCTATGCAATTTCTCAAACACTGGTCTGTGCATTCTAAACATGTTGTAACACGAAGTTTTGTTGCCTAGTGTTGTCATAACCCAATCATGCCCAGACTGTATTGGTTCTCTTCTAGGTCCTTTGTTACTGTAAGAATGCAAGTAGTACATACCAACCATGCAGGCCATCTGCAGCATTCTTCTCTTCCTTTTTTGGTGGATGAGCAACATCAGTGCTTCATCATCACTGCTGCTCCCATCATCATTGCTATAAACATCCCGAAACATGCAAACATCAGATCAGTGAACATGCAGACATGATCATTAAATTTTTAACTAGGTAGAACACACTAACATACATCACACCACATGACAAAACACACTAACATCATTAAAGTTTTAACAAGGTCACACACTACAGGTCCATTACATAGCTTTATTCGACAAAGATCACTACTAAACTAGTACAACTTCTTCATCATGCACCACCTCTTCAACCAAGTCAGTCTCGCCTCATCACTAGAAATATTATGAAACATGACTCTGTTTGACTCATTTGCAAACAGTTGAGTTGCCATGAAGTACTCGACACTTGTTTCTTCTGCATCACATTGAACTACCAACATTTGACACTAAGTAATGGATTCTTTAGTGCTGTTTAATTTCTTCTCTTTTTCCTTGTCATTCGCTTCCTGCCTTTTCTTTGCCTATTTAGTGATCATGTCACAGGTGTTCTCACGATTCATAGTGTTGATCAGCCCTGTCATTAGTTTCACCATTGGGCTCTTGTGTTTCTTGCTTGGGCTTGATGCTGACTGTTCAGCGCCGATGCTACCCCTCTTCCTGCTAGTGGTGCTCATTGGACTCTGCTCATGTCCTTCGTTAGTAGCAGCATCGGCAGCATCATATTCTTCTTCTTCCTCATCATGTATGGGCACATAAGCTGATGATCCATCAACTGCCACACCTTAGAATAGCTCTATAAGCATATCCAAATACTCAGGATTGCCACCCTTGAATTTTCTGACATCTGGTCTCTCCTGCAGCATTAGTTAGATAATTAGTACAAGGCTAAATAATGTAACCTAGTATGAGCAATTGAACTGTAATCTTCAGAATAATGTACCTTAATTTTTTTTCCACCACTCATTTGATGCGGTTATAGCTCCTTCTCCAGTTCGGCCACAACCAGTTTGCTGCCCCAACCACACCCAAGTACTATAGTAGCTCTTGAGTTTAGCTAAACAATTTTTGAATTGCTTGGTACTATGGTGGAGGCCGGCGCGTTGATAAAATTGTGTCTTCATATTATTGTAGGTTCTAGTTGTCCAAGCACCATTCACATAGTGCCCATTTCTAGCTTCCTCACATGCGATGTTACAAAATACAATAATATTCTCGTCTGTCCAACTAGCCTTGGCAATGTTTTCCTATACAAAAAATAACAAATACACAATTCAAATACAAACAGGTTTACCATTGTACAACCAGACAACTTCAACAAAGAAGATGAATTTGCACCATTGTACGAACAGGTTTAGCAAACAGAATTTTACCTCTCCAATAGCGCAGTTCTCGTCTTCATCTTCAAAGCCTTCGCTATCGTCGACATCTTCTGAAGGCACGGCAGATGACGACGCACGTTGACGGCTTGCCACTTGAGAGATGGAGAAGCCCCGTCCTGCGATGCCTCCATTGCCGGCCGATGAGGCCCCACGGGCTCGACCTACACCGCCTCCAGTGCCCTGGGACACGGACCTCCCACGCCCTCTAGCGCCTCCGTCAACGGCAGCTGTCCCCGGGGCGATGAACGAACGCATGAGACCGCCACCGATGTTCAGAGACCGACTGCGGCCTCCTCCGACCTGGGACAGGGACCTCCCACGACCAGGCCCAACCGGAGGAAGACATTGACCGGCCTCCTCGTCAAGGAGGAGTTGCTGGTACGAGCCCATGTCAGGGAAGTCGTCGATGTTAAGATCGAAGAATCCTATTCCCCTCCCCCGATTTATGCTAGCGGATGAGCCCTGCGATGCCAGGTGATGCGAGGAGGGCTGGTAGAACACCTGCCTACCATCCTCTTCATCCCCGTCCATGGCGGCGGCGGCTCGACTCACCAGCGCCTGCTTCCTGGTGGCGGGGGCACGGACCGACGGCGGCTCGATGGAGGCAGGGAACGGGGCTACGGGGGCACGGGGCGACGGGGCATGGGCCGGCGGGGGGGACTGGAGGACGGGCCGGCGGCAGGGCAATGGGGAACGCGGAGACGGGCCGGCAGCAGCGGAAGCGGGGAATTGAGGTGGAGGTGTGGTGCGGGCGAGCAAGGCTGGTGGGAAGGGATAAGGTGGGCACTGTTGGAAAAGTCCCAAAAAAAGACTCTCAAGGAGTCTTCTTCTTCTAGCCTCAAAAAGCAACTTTTAGTTTCTAGTAGTCCTTACTTTTTGATAAAAAAGTCTCTAAGAAGGACTTTTTCTAGTATTTGGGACTAAAAAGTCCCCGAACCAAACACCCTCTAAACCACTAGTACATCAGCACGTTTTCCAAGAGGAGATGGTTTTGATGGATTATTACTACTAACCACTTCTTGTCGTATAAAGCACGGTGTACATCATCACGTGGAGAACAAACCCATAGATTTATGTGAGACCGGAAAGGAGCACTTTTTGGATGACTATTGTTTGGATTTAGCCCCGCTGCAGTCCGCGTCCAGAGGGAGTACCAATCATCTGTCACGTCAACAGGGGATGTCCGAAATTTGTAGAAAGAGCCACGCCAGCACAAGCCTGATCATTGTCGGACAACACGCGTGACTGCCACAATTATTATACTTCTTCCGTTCTATAATACAGTGCATATAAATTTTTGGAAAAATCAAACTGTACAAACTTTGACCGAATTTATAAAAAAACTATTTGTATCTACAATATGAAATATATACAATATGAAAGTACGTCTTGTGATGTATCTAAGGATATGCATTTGGTATTCTAGATGTATATGTTTTTTCCTAGAAACTTGGTCAAAGTCTATAAAGTTTGTCTTCTCAAAAAATCTATACACACTACATTGTGAAATGAAGGGAGCACATAAGTTTTTTGGGGACTCGTCAGAGGCAGGGCCAGCATACGTCTGTTTGCGTTGGGTTGCCCGGCAAAATTCACACAATCCACCATCCATATGACCCGATCAGCTCCAAGATTACGTCGGGTCGTTCGACGGACAATCGCACAAATCATCATACCAGTGGACATTATAGACGAAACATCAGTCGTCCAAATAAATGAACACTATAGTGGATCGCAGCACTCGAGCCGTCGGCCGACCTCGCCTTGCCTGCCTGATCTCCTCCACCTCGACTCACCACATCTGCCACGACTGCCGTGGCCTCTGGAAGCCCCGCTTTACCTCACCCTGAGCTGGTCCGCGGCCGACCCTGACTGACCGCTATGCCGTGGCAGGCGCCACCCTGCTTCGCCCGCACCGCCGCGTCGTGTCGCACACCCAACCGCCGCCTCGCTCTGCCGCCATGACTCTGCCCTCATGGGCCGGCGCCTCTGAACCGCTTCCCGCTTTCGCCGTGGTTGAGCGGCCTTTGCATGCCGGTTGCCTCCGAGCCGCGCGCCGCCTTCGTCGCGGCAGAGCCACCGCCACGCGCCGGTGCCTCCGAGCCACGCCCCTGCACGCCACCTTGCCGCTGCGCTGTGGTCGTCTCTCCGCCTTGGCTGTGCCTACCTTGGCCATCACGCGCCCCCAGCGCCGACTCACCGCTCCCGCCCGCCACAGCCGCGCCCTGCTTGCTGGCTCTGTCACAGCCGGTTCCACTCGCCCCACGGCCGATTTAGGCTTCGCCCCGCTCACACTGGCCATCCGCTCGTCCCAGCCAGCCCGGCTACGGCTTCACCCCCCCACCGCAGGCACGCCGTAGCTCGCTGCGTTGCCTCGGCCGGCCTCTCCTGCTTCTTGATGGTTGGGGATGGATGTCTCACGTGGAAAAGGCTATAAGAGCCGGCTAAGAAAAGGAAAGAGTTGGGGCAGGTTGAACTCAGTTAAAAAAAGGGTGTCCGTATTTTATCCAACGGAAAAAATCAGGTGATATCTTTCTAACTATTATTTCGTATAATTAAATATCATTGAACGGTTTTACTTCGAACTATGCTATTATGTACGCAGGTCGATTAACTTATGACCAGAGTACGGTTCGGTTCTTGCACGCCTTCATCAGAGGTCGTGTCCACGTATGCGCCATACCGAGCTACCAGACGAACGCATACAACCAGCCGTTCATATGGTCGGGTCTACATCAACACACCAGATTAATTCATACAAAATGCCCAAACGAACAACATCGCAGCCGTCTCTGGCGGCCGCACCGGTTTATATCAACACACCGGGGAAGCGTCGGCTTGTTCGTTTGACCAAAGGATGCGTGAGCCGCCGTACCCGCGGTATGGTTTTCATCAACAACGCCACGGCCGACTCGCCATCCGCGCCGGCTTACAACACCGTGGCCTACTCGTCATCCGCGCCAGCTTACAACACCATCGCAGTTTCTTGCCGTCCGTGCCAGTTTACAATGCTATGATCGTCTCTTGCCATCCGAGCCGGCTTACAACGTTTTGGCGTCTTTCACAACAGCACCGGCTTACGATACTGTGGCAGGTTTTCTACGTTAACGTCAACACACCAGTGGCTGCATACACCAGTACAAGCCGCCCAATGGACAGTGCTGAATCGCTGCCCTACGGTCCAATTTACATTGGCATAGTAGTGCCAGGCTCGCCTACATGAGCAGCCCAACAGACGCGCGCAAGACGCTGCCCACAATCTGATCTACATCAACATATCGGTGCAGTGCTCGCCTGTACGAGCCGTCCAACTAACACGCGCAAGCCGCCGTCCGTAGTCTGATCTACATCAACATATTAGTGTGGTGCTTGTCGATACGAGCCACCCAACGAACAGGCGCACAAGTCGCCGCCACTACAGTTGGATCATTTGAATAATCATCCAGAACGAGCCGTCGACCAGATCATTAAAACAAATCATACGGGATCATCTATAACCCACTAGGATCAACCTCAACCTTCGGTGGAGATTCTCAAGCTGCCTCTTCGAGTCAACTTAAGACTCGGGGGGCTACAGACATTGCAGGACACATTTGGTCATTTCTCAACGAGAACCCGAGCCTTTGCAAAGTTAACTTGATCCTAGGGGCTACCACATCATTGGCGGAAGAATTAAAAAGTTCCCCAAGAGGACGAACAACCATAATGCACCATTCAAACATGGGTGTCCGGATTTATTGGATCATCATAAAGTCACTTGGAGCTTCTGCCGTTTCTTCATACAAGATGACGGCTTACAAGATGGCGGCTTACAAGATGGTGCATAAAAAGGTCAACTAGGGGGCTTCCAACCTGTCGGGTTTAGCTTATCAGACCCTATTGATCGGCTCTTAAGCCAAAAAGTTGACTCCGTTAACAGGTCATCTAAGGGGCTTCTAAACCGCCGGGTTTAGCTTATCAAACCCCATTGATCGGCTCTTAAGCCAAAAAGTTGACTCCGTCAACAGGTCATCTAGGGGGCTTCTAACCCGCCGGGTTTAGCTTATCAGATCCTATCGATCGACTCTTAAGCCAAAAAAGTTGACCCCGTCAACAGGTCATCTAGGGGCCTTCCAACCTACCGGGTTTAGCTTATCAGACCCTATTGATCGGTTCTTAAGCCAAACAGTTGACTCCATCAACAAGGTCATTTGGGGGATTCCAACCCACCGAGTTTAGCTTACATACCCTCTTGATCGGCTCTTAAGCCACCGCAAGCTCTGGTTAAACCTGCTTGTAAGCTGATGCTGCTCTGCTAGGTGACCTGCCGAACTCTTACCCGTTAATCTCGCCTGGAGACCCTGAGCCGGTTCCAAGAGGTTGACGGCCAATCTCAATAGAGACCCTTTAGTGGTTAAGGTTAAACCGACAGTTCTTGTCACGTGAGGGCCGGCTTATGGAAAGCAAGGATAAACTCTCTCATATACTGCCGACTCTCCGCTATGTGGCCCGTTCGTACTCTTAGACAGTTAATATTTTAAAGACCCTGTACTGTTTAAGGTTAAAACGACGGATTTATATCACGTGGGAGGCAATTTATGGGCTACCAGGGTACACATGCCCTGTCGTGTCTCTTTCTAGGATGTTATACTTCCTGTCAGTTAATCTTGCTTAGAGACCCTGAGCCGTTCTAAGAAATTGATGGCCAATCTCGATAGAGACCCTGTACTGATAAGGAGTTTTAAGTAGCGAGTCCTCCCAGAAGAACCGACGCATGAGTTATTGAAAAAGCAAGAACATCATGCATTGCATCATACATAGCATCATACATTGCATCACATTCACATGTCATGCCGGCTTATCAAGCTGGTTCAGAGCAAGATTATGAAAGAAGGAGCAATGTTATGAAAGATCTAAACATCTCCGGATTGTGCTTTTTCAAGCCGCCCTTACAACAATGCAGAATATATTCTGTCTTGTTTATTTTTGCAGGTTTTATTTCTTAGATGAGCCGCCGTTAAGTATGATGAAAAACTTCTGCAAGAGCAAATGGATCTTCAATAGCCAACCTGGTTGGATCTTCATCATGGTTTGTTATAACCAATACTGAATGATTGGGATTTTCAAGCCAGCTCGGAGAATTCATTAATTTTCAAGAACCGCCCTATCAGATATAATGTCGTGTCATCTAATTGACTGGTTATCGGATTTTTTTAATTATGCTCTGTAGTAATCTACAACACTTATAGACATATATTTGCCAGGTTGCACCGCAATCACGAGTAGGGATTTCATGTCAAGGATAAATGTATTCTTTCAGGATATTCATACCGGTTTACAACCGCGAACAAGGATTCATTCAAACAAATTATGATGAGTCATATTATTCTCACATAGGCCAAAGTCGTCGTAGGCAGACGACCCAGCACTTGGGGGCTACATCATTCAAATACATTTTATATCAAGTATGCAAGTCCCCTGTCGCTGCAAGCACGCACCACAGCACTTGGGGGCTAATGCAAGCCGGTTTTCAAATCATTACATTGTCAGCAATACCCTATTATATCAAGGAGATGAGCCGGCCTTTTTATATTTTTCTAAATCCCAGCCTAGTACTTCTTACTAACCCGGCACTTGGGGGCTACACCGCTCAGGTCAAATTTTTCTAGAGTCCCAAGTCGTTGCAGGCATGCGACCCGACACTTGGGGGCTACAGTATTCAGCTGTTTAATAGATTATGGGTTTCCAATTGAAGACCCGGCGCATCACATTCTGAGGAGCCGGCCCTTGGGGGCTACACCCGCTGATGCTTTATAAGGTATAAGACAAATACAAGTCCTAGGCTGTTGTAGGCAAGACAACCTGGTACTTGGGGGCTACACTGTCCAATATATTATTGCAAAGCACCAAGTCATCATGAATAACCTCGGAGCTTGGGGGCTATAGGTAATATAGACATATCAAAAACTTTGAGGAGAATTTTCAACATATTAATTATGGAGTTCAATTGTTAGACCCGCCATCACCAACATTCATGACCCGGCGTTATCAACAGATCATAACCCGTCAGAGTTTATATAAGCCGTCCTCCTTCACAACAATGGAAGTCTGGATCTACATCATGATGATTTCTTATTTTCAAGATGTTCATTAAGCCAAATTATAGTAAGTTGACTCAATGGCATATGGGTATTCTATTCCCAATATTTTTCAAAAGACGCTGACAAGCAAGACGATTTTCAAGATGTTTCATTCATATGCAGAAAAGGCCCGGATTTCTGAGGAGCCACTTCATAATCTGGCCATTAGGAGCAAGCCGGCCACTTAACATATTTACTATTCCTATTTCAGGAGGTTACCATGAATAAATTCAAGCTAACCTGGGGGCTAATGTCGGGGATATAACCAGTGGTATGACCCGGTCTGGCCACTCACAGGAGACTTGGTTAAGACACGGCATTTTATTGGTGATCCGGCAGAGGGGTCGCAGGACGACCAGGCCCAAGACCCGGCATGCAAGCCGGTACCAGGCGGTTCACAAGAGAAGGCCCAAGGAGAGAAAGGATTCCCTCACAAGGAAACGAAACCCGGAATAGGATTCTAGAGAGATTAATCCTAATCCTATTCCTAGTAGGATTCTATTTGTAAACATACCCTCTTCACTTATATAAAGAGTGGTAGAGCACCCCTAAGAAGACAAGTTCTCAAGTTCACAAGTTTAGACAGACAAAAGAGGTTAGAGATAGACCGATTAGAGGTTCTGGTGATTAGAGGTAGCCAAACAACATCCTTGTAACCGAGAGATCTTCCTCATGATCAATACCAGACAAGCAAGACGTAGGCTTTTACCTCCATCGGAGGGGCCGAACCTGGGTAAACTCCCGTCTCTCGATTCCGACCAACCCCTTCAAGCCACCACATATTTGCGCTTCCGCCCCGAAATTATGTCCGTTCACCCGGACATCTTGCCATGATCACTTTGGCCCAGTGTTCCCATCCTTGATCACTTTGGTACCGGCTGCTAACACTTAGTGCATAGGAAACATCCGGTCTTGTACATAGCCTGACATACATAATAGAACCAACTGGCGAAGCATATGGAACATCATTCATTTGTACTCGCTCATCAAGGATCCGAGGACTCTGCTTCTTGCAAAGCACTATGCCAGGTGACATGGGGAGTAGACTTTCCTTGGATTTCTCCATGTTGAACGTTTTCAACACCTTGTCAATGTACATGCTTTGGCTAAGCGTTATCGGGCGTCTTGAACTATCTCTATAGATTCTGATGTCCAATACATATGTCGCTTCGCATAAGTCTTTCATTAAAAAACTCTTTGATGAGCACCGAACCTCGAGACGAGGGTCAATTCGTTGTTGACCCGATTTTTCACGGCACAAAACTCCATTGCGGCAAGAATTAGATGCGGGTTTCAAAGATGTTCACAAACCTCACAAAAACAACACGCCAACGCTTCGATCCTAAGGAATAACGTGAACAAATCGTATAGGCTCAGCTTGTAATCTCCTACGCGTCGCAGGAACTCACACTCCAGTAAAGATTTTTCACAAGGTTTCTCTAAACTCGACATTGGCCGTCGGCCGGAAAACACACACGTGTCTAATTCATCTCAAAAATAACATCTCCATTACATGACGCACGGACTTGGCTTTATAGTAGAAGCCGACCCTTCTAACTTGACTCAGAAGAATAAACTCAACTTTTGATCTATCTCTAACTCATGGCTGAAATATCAGAAATAAAAATACTAAATAGCTTGATCTCAACGTGTCTCATAATTAGACCGAACACAACTAACTCAAATGCTTGGTGCGTCATGTGCAACATGACTTGATTCGGTGGCCCCCATCCAGACTCGTACAAGGACAGGAAGTCCCATAGTGCACCTCTCCTGATACGTGACAACTTATTCTCTTCCGGCTGGTTTGACCGTGAGAAATAATAGCAGGTTGAGATCCTTCTAATTCCAGCAACGCAGTAATCCTGATTTGGTTTGGAATCAACTTGATCTGGTGGACGTGGCCTTCCAATGCAATAGCTAATATTTCCTTCTTTACTTTTCCTAATCGAAATAAGATTTAACTCCGGCGGCCTCGGCAACTCAAACGGATCCATCTTATCTCCTATTTTAATGGAGTTCCAAACAAGACCTGTTCCTGATGTATATAGTCCTGAACTAGTTAATTCTTTGAACAAGTACTTGTACGTGCATGTGTTAGTACCATATGCATGCGCCTCCTTGTCCATGCCATACATGCGATAATAAGCATGGATGTATGCAAATCTTATTTGTTTATGCATATTTACAATTTCTTCAGCAAGTGCAACGCCAATACGACTGGAGCTAGGACTGGCCGTATCACTCTTCTTCAATGAGTCTTTTAATTCTCTAAGAAAATTCACGTCATTTTCAATCAACAATATGTCATCCATATACAAAATTAGAAATGATTTTGCGCTCCCACTAAACTTCTTGTAAACACAAGATTCTTCGTCGTTCCTGATGAAGCCAAACTTTTTGATCACTTCATCAAAACGAATGTTCCAGCTCCTTGATGCTTGCTTCAGATCATAAATGGCTTTCTCAAGCTTACATACCTTTCTAGCATTCTTAGGATCGATAAAACCTTTTGGTTGTATTATGTATACATCCTTTTCAAGGTTTCCATTTAGGAAAGCCGTTTTGACATCCATCTGCCATATTTCATAATCGAAATAAGCAGCAATTGCTAGTAATATCTGAACAGACCTAAGCATTGCTACGGACGAGAAAGTCTGGTCGTAGTCCATCCCTGGAACTTGCGTGAACCCTTATGCGACAAGTCTAGCTTTGTGGATAGTAATGTTACCATCCACGCCCGTCTTTCTTTATGCCATCTGAAAGTTCTTCCAAGTTCCAAACTTGGTTTTCGTACATGGATTTCATTTCGGATTTCATGGCCTTGTGCCATTCCCTTGAGCTAGGCCCCGCCATCGCTTTCTTGTAGTGCGCAGGTTCATCGTCTTCAAGAATGAAGATTTCGTTATGAAACCACTCAGGTGGCTAAATAGCCCTACTTGATCTGCGCGGTTCAGTTACAACATCAGTCGAAGTTTCCGCATCACATGTGACAACTTCCGGCTCGGTTGTAGGGATAATTTTCAGAATTACTTCCGGTTCCTTAGATATATCAATGGTTGCCAAGGATTCAGTAATCTCATCAAGTTGTAATGTCCTCCCACTCAATTCTTTAGCGATAAACTATTTCTCAAGAAAGACTCTGTTTTTAGCAACAAACACTTTGCACTCGGAGGATTGGTAGAAAGAATATCCAACTGTTTCTTTTGGATAACCTACAAAGTAGCATTTGTCGGATCTGGGATCGAGTTTGCTTGGTTGTAAAAGTTTTACATAAGTTTCACAACCCCAGATTTTGTGATGTGACAAATTAGGTTTCTTTCCATGCCATAACTCGTATGGTGTCATCGCAATAGACTTAGACTGTGCTCTGTTTAATGTGTGAGCAGCAGTTTCTAGTGCGTTACCCAAAAAATATATTGGCAGATCTGTAAGAGATATCATCGACCTTACCATGTCTAACAAGGTTCGGTTACGTTGTTCCGAAACTCTGTTTCCCTGTGGAGTTCCGAGAGGCGTAAGCTGT
This sequence comes from Hordeum marinum, assembly GCA_022496015.1. NCBI lineage: Eukaryota > Viridiplantae > Streptophyta > Magnoliopsida > Poales > Poaceae > Hordeum > Hordeum marinum. The sequence continues at coordinate 51,166,232 of CM039677.1, forward strand.
GAAACGATTCCACGGTCACTCAGATGTTGGCCAAACTCATGACTAAGGTATTCACCCCCGCAATCAGTACGCAGAAACTTAATCCTTTTGTTATGATGATTTTCTACCTCATTCTCAAAATCTATGAACTTTTTAAAGGTTTCCGACTTATGCTTCATCAAGTAGATATATTTATACCTACTTAAATCATCAGTAAAAGTCACGAAGTCGAAATACTCACCCCGTGCAGTTGTGCTCATTGCACCACATACATCACTATGTATTATTTCCAGTAATTCACCCGCCCGTTCAGGATGACTCGTGAATGGCATCTTGGTCATTTTTCTCATCAGACAAGCTTCACATGTGTCAAATGATTCAAAATAAAAGAATGGTAGGACTGCATCTCTCTGGAGTCTTTGCATGCATTTCTTTCCGATGTGGCCAAGCCGACAGTGCCACAAGTAAGAGGTATTGGTATTTGCCTTCTTAAGGCATTTAGCATTCACGTTAAAGACATCATTTCCATATTAAAGATTGAGTATGAAAAGCCCCCCAACAATGGATGCAAATCCATAAAATATATCCTTACAATAAAGTGAATAACCATTGTTCTCAGACTTGTACGACTACCCATCATGTACTAAACATGATCCAAAGATAATGTTTCTACACAACAACGGAACAAAATAACAGGTACTTAGTTCCAAAATAAATCCTGAAGGGAGACCAGAGGCATAATGCGGACGGCTTGAGCGGCGATCCCAGCATCGTTCCCGACACGCATCGCGACTTCATTATTTGCCAGCTTGCGCACCTTCTGAAGCCTCTGTATCGAGTTGCAAATGTGAGCAACCGATCTAGTATCAAATACCCAAGACTTTCATCATATAAACTAGACCGGTCATCATTATTGCAATTTTATATGAGGGAGAGGCATAAGCTAGCGCACTTTCTCTACTTGCATCGTATGCAATTATGATTGGAACTCTAGTAAGCATCCGTAATTACTAAAGATAACTAAGGTAAAACCCAACCATAGCATTATAAGTTATCAAGTCCTCTTTACTCCCATATGCAACGACCCACCTACTCGGGTTTATGCTTCTGTCACTCACGCAAACCAGCATAGGTAAATCATGAACTCATTGCTACACCCTACAACGAGGATCCCTCATGCTTGCACGACACGGAGAGCACCATTGCACAACACCAATAATAAAACATGCAAATCAAACCTATCATGATCATCAATCAACCCATAGGACAACAAAAATCTACCCAGACATCATAAGATGGCAACACATCATTTGATAATAATATGAAGCATAAAGCACCATGTTCAAGTAGAGGGTACAACGGGTTGCGGGAGAGTGGACCGCTGTAGATAGATGGGGGAAGGTGATGGAGGTGTTGGTGAAGATGACAAAGTTGTTGGAGTAGATCACCGTCACGATGATGGCCCCGACGGCGTTCCGATGCCATCGGGAGAGAGGGGGAGAGAGCCCCCTCCTTATTCTTCTTCCTTGAACTTCCCCCTAGATGGGAGAAGGGTTTCCCTCTGGTCCATGGCCTCCATGGCGGCGGAGGGGTGAGAGCCCCTCCGAGAGTAGTTCTCTCTCTCTGTTTCCTTTTGTTTCTGCGCTCTCAGATTCTGGCCTTTCACCGTTTCTTAAATATTCGGAGATTCGTAAATCCGACCGGTATGAAATTTTGAGGGGGTTTTAATCCAAAAATTAGCTTTCTTGTGACCAAAGGACAGCTCCAACTGACATAAGGGGTGGCCACAAGCTTGCTAGGCATGGCCAGGGGGTGGGTCGTGCCTAGGAGGCTTGCCACTTCCTCGGGCATTGTCTCGCGTTGATTCTTTTTCCCAAAAAGTTTTCATAGCGTTTGGACTTCGTTTGGTATGGATATTCTGCAAACAAAAAACATGCAACAAAAAGGAACTCACATTGGGCATTGGATCAATATGTTAGTCCCCCCCAAAAAAGTTGCCAAAAGTATATGAAAGTTGTAGAATATTGGCATGAAAAATAAGAAATTATAGATACGACAGAGAAGTATCAGCATCCCCAAGCTTAATTCATGCTCCTCGAGTAGGTAACTGATAAAGATATTTTTTAATGCGGAATGCTACCTAGCATAATCTTGTTCATATAGTCTAATCATGGCATGAATATTAAGACATGAGTGATTCAAAGCAATAGTCTATCATTTGACATTAAGACAATAATACTTTAGGCATACTAATAAAGCAATGCCATCTCTTCAAAATATAATGGTAAAAGAAAGTTATCCCTACAATATCATATAGTCTGGCTATGCTCCATCTTCCCCACAAAAAGTATTTATATCATGCACAACCCCGATGACTACTCAAGCAATTGTTTCACACCTTTTATGTTCTCAAACTTTTTCAACTCGTACGCAATACATGAGCATGAGCCATGGATATAGCACTATAGGTGGAATAGAATATGGTGGAGGTTGTGAAGAAAAAGGAGAAAATAGTCTCACATCAACTCGGCGTATCAACGGGCTACGGAGATGCCCATTAGTAGATATTAATGTGAGTGAGTAGGGATTGCCATGCAATGGATGCACTAGAGATATAAGTGTAAGAAAGCTCAAATAGAAACTAAGTGGGTGTGCATCGAACTTGCTTTCTCATGAAGACCTAGGGATATTTGAGGAAACCCATCAGTGGAATATACAAGCCAAGTTATATAATTAAAAAAATTCCCACTAGTGTATGAAAGTTACAAAATAGGAGAGTCTCTATCATGACGATCATGGTGCTACATTGAAGAACAAGTGTGGAAAAAGGATAGTAGCATTGTCCCTTCTCTATTTTCTCTCTTTTTTTATTTTTTTATTTTTTGTGGGCCTCTAAGGCCTCTTTTCTTTTTATTTTGGCTTCTCTGGACTCTTTTATTTTTCATAAAGCCCGGAGTCTCATCCCAACCCTTGAGGGATTTATAGCTTCCATCATCCTTTCCTCACATGGGACAATGCTCTAATAATGATGGTCATCACACTTTTATTTACTTACAACTCAAGAATTACAACTACATATCTAGAAAAAAATATGACTCTATATGAATGCCTTCCGGTGGTGTACCAGGATATGCAATGATCTAGCATAGCAATTGACATAAAAACGGACAAGCCGTGAAAACATCATACTAGCTACCTTACGATCATGCAAATCAATATGAAAATGAAGGTGCGTGTCATAATAAACGGAACAGTGGAAGTTGCATGGTAATATATCACGGAATAGATATGGAAATGCCATAATAGATAGGTATGGTGGTTGTTTTGAGGGAGGATATCTGGTGGGTTTAATGCACCGGCGAAAGTTGCACGTTACTAGAAAGGCTAGCAAAGGTGTAAGGGTGAGAGTGCGTATAATCTATGGACTCACATCAGTCATCAAGAACTCACATACTTATTGCAAAAGTCTATTAGTCATCAAAGCAAAGTATTAGACGCATGCTCCTAGGGGAGAGGTTGGTAGGAGTTAACCATCGCAAGCTCCCGACCCTCACACAAAGTTTGAAAATCAATAAACAAATCATGCTTCGACGTCCTTATACATAACAGTTCACCACACATGCATGCTACGAGAATCACAAACATTTACACAAGTATTTCTACCAATCCACAATTACTCACTAGCATTACTCTAATATCACCATCTTTATATCGCAAAACTATTGCACGGAATTAAACACATCATATTTAGTGATCTACAAGTTTTATATAGTATTTATAACTAACCATGTGAATGACCAACTCCTGTTAACTCTCTAAATAGATATAAGTGAAGCATTAGAGTTAAATTCTTTATACAAAAGATATGCCCACTCTCTAACAAATATAAGTGAAACAAAAGAGCATTCTACAAATGGCGGTTTTATATGTGTGAGAAACAAGCAATCCAAACTTCAAATGATCTAAGTGAAGCACATGAAGCATTCTATAAAGCCATACTCAAATGATATAAGTGAGGTGCAAAGAGCCTTCTATAAATCAACCAAGGAATTTCTCATACCAACATGGTGCATTATTAAAAGAAAAATAAAAAGCACACAACGCTCCAAGATTTATGCATATCAGGTGACGAATAAAAATATAACTCCAAGTAAAATTACCGATGGTTGTTAGAGGAAAGAGGGGATGCCTTCCGGGGCATCCCCAAGCTTAGTTTCTTAGGATTCATTGAATATTACCTAGGGGTGCCTTGGGCATCCCCAAGATTAGTCTCTTTACACTCCTTATTCCTTCATCCATCGTGATCTCACCCAAAACTTGAAAACTTCAATCACACAAAACTTAACAAAACCCTCGTGAGATACGCTAGTATAATAAAACAAATCACCACTTTAAGTACTCTTTCCAACCAATTCATATTTTGTTTTCGAATTTTAGCTACTGTAATATAACTTTTTCATGACTTATACCACTGATACAATCGATAGTTTCATCAAAACGAACAAAACAATCTGAACATTCACCATACTTATGTAACTCTAAAAATTCTGAAAAATTAGGAACAAATAACATAATTTCATACAAGTATTGTGTAAAAATTTCAGAAGCTTTTGACATTTTAGTAAAAATAAATAAATTCACGCACTACAGCCAAAGTTTCTGTTTTTGCACTACACACACAAAACAAGCAATCTAATAATCCTAAAGGCAAATCTTGGCACATTATTTTTATAATACAATGGCTTTATACAAGGTAATAGTTATTTTTGTTGAAACGTTTCTGTAATCAAGATTCACAAAGTTTCCATGGGCATGAACAAAGTTCAAGGCTAGCCCCCACTTCAACGTTGCTCGTCTTTCTCACTTTCACTTTTCTTTTTGAATAGGTTTTAAGTTCCCCAAGTTATTTTTTGTTTTTAAACTATATAAAATAACACAACAGAATAAAATGACTCTCTAAAACTTTTGGGTTGTCTCCTTGGCAGCGCTTTCTTTAAAGCCATTAAGCTAGGCATATAGTGCTCAAGTAATGGATCCACCCGGATCCCAAGTATATAAAAGCCAACTTTAATTAACAATGATTTGTAATTTAGTAGTTAGCACAAAGTAACATATATCATGCAACAACGAAGTCTAACTCTCATCCTATGCATCGGCATGTCATAAAAGAACAATTGATGCACACAAAGTAAAGGCCGATGCATAGTATAAATAGTTTCTTGCAATGTTATCGTATTGGAAAAATAGAGAGGCGGAGATGTAGTTCCTCTCTTATAATAATATCAAGTAGGATAAGCAAGCACATGCTTATTATATTTATCAAAATCATCATGTGCAATAGTAGAATGCAACCCATCAATATAATCCTTAATAAGTGCAAACTTCTCTTATATAGTGTAGTTGGGAGAATTCAAAAAGATAATAGGACTGTCATGTGTGCGTGAAATAGCAACAATTTCATGCTTAACATAAGGAACTATAGCAAGTTCGTCTCCATAAGCATAATTCATATTCGCATCATGTCCACAAGCATAGCAAGCATCAAGTTCATCAAAAAGGGATATTTCAAGTGAATCCAAGGGATCACAACAATTATCATAGCATTCATCCTTCGGTAAGAACGAAGGGAAATTAAACAATGTATGAGTTGGAGAGTTACTCTCATTAGAAGGTGGGTATGGGTAGCTAATCCGCTCTTCCTCCTTTTGTTCTTCCATAGATTCCTGAAAAATATTAGTTTGTTCTTAGATAGCGGAGACTTTCTCAATAAAAAAATTAATAACAGCATTATATTTATAATTCTCATAGAAATAATGAATCATAGCCAAATTTTGGGATCGGTAAACAACAACATCATAATCTTCATACTTTTCAAACAAAACTTCGATTTCATAAGCACCCTTAAAAGCAGTAAACAATTCTATTTATTCCACATCATAGTAATCATATATACCATTAGCATAAGCAGCCAAGGTTTCATTATCATTAAATTTACATGAAAAGGGAACGTGTTTAGACTTCACCCTAGAGCAACAAGTAATATCATATCTCAAGCATAGATTCCAAGCATACCATTTCAACATATGAATTTGATCCCATAGCAGTTTCCCCTTTTGAGTCAAGTATTAATCCCTAAAGTATTCACATTGATGCAACGTGTATCCCATTATATAATTGAATGATTTTTTTCAGGATTATTAAATTAGTGCATAATAACTTTCAAATAACGAGCATCGAGGGTTTTAGGAGGTTCCCCATCTCCATGAGCAGCAAGTATACCTAATTTTTTTGGTATTTCGTGTTCCATATCCATAACTAAAGATAGAGAAAAACTTAGAACAACAAATAAAATCTACTTAGTCATAAAGAAAACAAGCACACACGAGAATATTCACCCCACGCTATTGCTCCCTAGCAACGGCGCCAGAAAAAGGTCTTGATAACCCACAAGTATAGGGGATCAATTGTAGCCTCTTTCGATAAGTAAGAGTGTCGAACCCAACGAGCACTAGTAGAAAACAGGGCATTGGTTCGGGCCTCGTAATCCCATTAAACTCGTTTCGCTCATGAACCGCGACCAAAGGTGGCAACCGTCCCAGTTCGTGAGCCTAGTGGGCCGGCCGGGCCACTTGGGTCATTGGTCCCGGTTCGTCTGGCCCCTTTGGTCCCAGTTCCAGGCACGAACCGACACCAATGCGCCTTGCTCCTGGTGCACGACCATTGGTCCCGGTTCGTGGCTGGAACTGGGACCAAAGGGAGACCTATTGTCCTGGTTCTAGCCACAAACCGGGACCAATGAGTTGCCAATATAAACCCTCGTGCCCCGCTCGCAGAGCCGTCGAGGGCTCTGTTTTTTCATGACAGCAGTGTTAGAGCTTTGTGGTGCTCTAGATCACCTCCTTTGCACATGAGGTGTTCGATGAAATGCCCGAGCCACACTTAAGATTTCTCCTCTCGAAGCTCCTTGTCCAAACTTCATTTTCGTCAAGATTTTTCTAGGTTTGGTGGTCCGTTCTGTCCCGTCCACGTCCTGAAACCGCCGTCAATCGCCCGCACGTGGTGAGCCTCTTGATCTTATCTTCTTTATAAAAGAAAATATACTTACTAATATGATTTTCTTACTTTTATTATTGTTTGTTATTATATAGTGCCATGGTTATGGTATCCGCCCACGTCAGCCCTCGTCCAGTCTATGATTCAGATGTGGTATATTATCTTTTCTAACTATTTCACACATCTAAAGTCTATGACAATTAATTATGCCACCAACTTGACGTAAATGTTTTTATCTATAGGAAGTAGTTGAACCAGAAATGGATACCGACTATGCAATTTTGCTCAACAAGTTAACTAAAGTTGAAAAACAAATTGATCATTTTAAAGAAAAATTGAAAATAACTAAAGATGAGAAAATGGGATTGGAGTTGCATGTTGCCGATATCGTCGATGATCACAGGACCATTGTTAGAATGCGCTTGAATCTTAGAAAGATTAGAAAATATGCCATTGGTAAAGAGGCTTGGTATCATTATGCCGTTGGATCAATTGTTACCTTAGTTCTGATTATGATCGCAATTGTTGTTGCATTGACATGTTTTAAGTAGTTTCAATGTATCATTTAATTAGATGCTCTGGAGAGCTATATGTTGGTCAATGAGAACTCTGTAGCTACTTTGGTTTTAATGTGATGATGAACTTCTATTAATTTGTTCACTTCTGTATTCCTGATGTTCTGTAATGGTTTTTGACACACTTAATTATATATAATGTACGCAGATGAACCGTCAATGGATGTACGGTAACAACTATTATGATGATGCCTTTGATAGAGAATATCACTACAGTTACATGTGAAGAAATGAAATGCCTTTTGTAACCGATGAGTTTCCGTCCGGAACCTTGATACTTCGAAAGAGACTGTCCATTTTGTACATGAAGTGCATCCAGCTTTGGCGATAACTCTCTCAACTTTTTAGCACATGCTATGTGGGTGAAATGATGATACCATGCCAACTTCCAACCTTTTCAGAGTTCATTTGTAGTGCTTGTCAATTTCAGGGTCATTTAGCTCAAAAAAATCAATAACTGCATGAAAAATAACAAATGATGTCAGGAAGGGTTGAAAATTGATGGTGTGGCTTTAAATGGTGCATTTTGAACACACAAAAAGCCTGGAGTTCAAATAAGTTCAACAAAATGAAACGCCTTTTGTAACACATGAGCTTCCGTCCGAAACCCTGATACTTCAAAAGAGACTGTCCATTTTGTACACGAAGTGCATCCAGCTTTTTTCGTAACCCTCTCAAGTTTTTAGCACATGCTATGTGGGTGAAATGATGATACCATGCCAACTTTCAACCTTTTCAGAGTTCATTTGTAGTGCTTTTCAATTTCAGGGTTATTTAGCTCAAATAAATCAATAACTGCATGAAAAATAACAAATGATGTCGAGAAGGGTTGAAAATTGATGATGTGGCTTTGAATGGTGCATTTTGAACACACAAAAATCCTGGAGTTCAAATAAGTTCAAGGAAATGAAATGCCTTTTGTAACCGATGAGTTTCCGTCTGAAACCCTGATACTTCGAAAGAGACTGTCCGTTTTGTACACGATGTGCATCCAACTTTTGCCATAACCCTCTCAAGTTTTTAGCACATGCTATGTGGGTGAAATGATGATACCATGCCAACTTTCAACCTTTTTAGAGTTCATTTGTAGTGCTTTTCAATTTTAGGGTCATTTAGCTCAAAAAATCAATAACTACATGAAAAATAACAAATGATGTCGGGAAGGGTTGAAAATTGATGATGTGGCCTTGAATGGTGCATTTTGAACACACAAAAAGCCTGGAGTTTAAATAAGTTCAAGAAAATGAAATGCCTTTTGTAACAGATGAGCTTCTGTTCGAAACCCTGATACTTCGAAAGGGACTGTCCGTTTTGTACGCGAAGTGCATCCAGCTTTTGCCGTAACCCTCTCAAATTTTTAGCAAATGCTATGTGGGTGAAATGATGATACCATGAGAATTTCAACCTTTTCAGAGTTCAGTTGTAGTGCTTTTCAATTTCAGGGTCATTTAGCTCAAAAAAATCAATAACTGCATGAAAAATACAAGATGAAGTCGTAAAGGGTTGAAAATTGATGATGTGGCTTTGAATTATGCATTTTGAACACACAAAAAGCCTGGAGTTCAAATAAGTTCAAGAAAGTGAAATGCCTTTTGTAACAGATGAGTTTCCGTCCGGAACCCTCATAGTTCGAAAGAGACTGTCCATTTTGTACACGAAGTGCATCCAGCTTTTGTCGTAACCCTCTCAACTTTTTAGCACATGTTATGTGGGTGAAATGATGATACCGTGCCAACTTTCAACCTTTTAAGAGTTCATTTGTAGTACTTTTCAATTTCAGGGTCATTTAGCTTAAAAAGATCAATAACTGCATGAAAAATAACAAATGATGTCGGGAAGGGTTGAAAATTGATGATGTGGCTTTGAATGGTGATTTTGAACACACAAAAATCCTGGAGTTCAAATAAGTACTCTTGAACTGGCTTATTCAGAATGATGTATTAGTGATATTATATTCGAGTTCATTATAAATGTATTTGTCATTTGCAAGTCATTCCGGTAAAACATAGGGAATTTTTTCTATGTCATTGCTCGATATATGAAACGGGTTGACTTTAGGTCTGTTTCGGCTCCTTGTGTGTCTTTGAGTGAGGGAGAGTGTCCACCATATATATATATATGAGAGAGGAAGAATCCCGACTGTTGTCGTGGGGGTCGCTTCTCCTTCGTTCCAGTGTGCTAGCCATTTTGGTGTAATGCACTCTGGGACGAATGGAGGAGCCACCATCACCGACTGTCACAATATCAGAGGGAGTGGCCACCAAATACGTGAGATGAGAGTTTAGGAAGAAAAGACTCGACAAACCTAAAGTCAACACGTGGCATCTGAGTAATAGTGATCTGTGTGTTGATCAGTTTTCTCGTAGTTTCTTTCGATCGATTTTAAATGTTTTAACTATGAAAATAGGAAATGTCTGATGATGAAAGTGAATTCGGTATGTGCGAATACTACAAAGACGAGCGCGGCCTGTGTGACAAGACTTTCCTAGTTGGTGGTAGGCGCTTCAGCACAATGCTGGATGAGACCTTCGAAGTGGATACAGTAAGTCAAAATGACAAGTTATTTGTCGTAATTAAGCATGATTTCTGCCTCTTTTGCTTCAACTTACAATTAATTTTAATTTGTTACTGTTCTACTAGTGTATCCCCTACCATGCAAGAATTGTTGTCTTGGATAAGATTGGTTTCAATACTAAAAAAGATATGGAGGTAAAGATAGTTCACTTGAGAACCGAGCATGCTTTTACTTTTGCGGTAAAATTGTACCATGCAGAGACCTATTGCTATTTTGAATGCAAAAGTTGACAAGCACTATGCAAGGCTTATGCATTTGAGCCTAATATGCTTATCACCTTTGATATTCGTCAGGAAGATGAAATTGAAGGTAATATCGAAATCTGGGTCGATGTGCTGATGCCTCTAGTTCTACCATTATGTGAGTTTCTCAACCATATTGATTAAGTAATTTATATTGTTTATTTAAAAATAGTTGACAACTTATTTGCATTGACATCTTATTTTCATTCTTCAAAAAATGTACGAAAGATGGTAGACAGAACCTACTACTACAGTGATGAATCAGAATTAACTTATAAGGAGAAAGATCATCTTACCACATTTCTTAGTCATCTTGAGAATTACAATAGCTATTATCAAAATCCTTCACATTATGGTCAATACGTGCCACAGTGCACGTGGTGAACTACGGTAACATCCATGGAGATTGCATGGTAAGATTTTAATTCTACTATTACAACAACCGTGCATCTTTTGCATAAATTCTTCTAAAACTAAACTACATTGCTAACTACAAAGTTATTACTATGTTTTTCAATAGAAAATCCCAGAGGATTGTGTGCCTCATCTGATGTTTCCGAGGGGTCGCGTTGTTGTTACGAGCATAGGGCCACCACGGCCAGGTCAGCCTATGCATCACTCCTGTCCATACCGGATTTCTAAAACCGATGGAGTCATGACAATCAAAGATTGGAAAAAATGTATGCTCAATCGTAGAGAGCTACTTGGAAGCAACATTGTGTGTAGGTCAAGAATGGGAGACTGGATGATCTCCGTTTTCCATAATGTCGAGTCAGGGCCTATGTTGTTTTATGATATTGTACCTAAGAGACGGTAGAGTAGGTCCTACGAGGTAGGAGTACGTAGGTCCTAGGTACAATGCGTTATTATGTGCTGCAATGTGTTAGAATTGATGATGATGAGGAGGAGGAGTTGTGATTATGACTAGTGACCAACTTGTTACATGATATCTCATTGACGAAAATGATGATTAAATTGTGTTATATATTCTATCTATAAGTATAGTACATAGCATCGTGACCAAGCACGGAGATAAGAGATATCAGTTATCTCTATTAGCTATCTAAGAAAATATATGAAACCCCAAAATTAACCCTCCAAAACCCTCAACCCCCCCCCTCTTTATAAAAACAGCTCCTCAGCTGCTCACATGTGGACGCTCTTTGGTCCCGGTTGGTGTTACCAACCGGGACCAAAGGCCCTCCTGCCTGGGCTCGGCGGAGCGGCCACGTGTAGCCCCATCTGTCCCGGTTCGTAAGAGAACCGGGACTAAAGGTCATGGGCTTTAGTCCCGATACATTTGTCCCCATTCTAGAACCGGGACAAATGGGCCTTACGAACCGGGACAAATGGGCCTTTTCCACTAGTGCTTCGAGAAAGATTGTCCATTTTGTACATGAAGCGAATCCAGCTTTTGCTGTAACCCTCTCAACTTTTTAGCACATGCTATGTGGGTGAAATGATGATACCATGCCGACTTTCAACCTCTTCAGAGTTCATTCGTAGTGCTTTTCAATTTCAGGATCATTTAGCTCAAAAAAATCATTAACTGCATGAAAAATAATTAGTGAAGTCAGAAAGGGTTGAAAATTGATGATGTGGTTTTGAATGGTGCATTTTGAACACACAAAAAGCCTCGAGTTCAAATAAGTTCAATAAAATGAAAAGCATTTTGTAACAGATGAATTTCCGTTCGAAACCCTGATACTTCGAAAGAGACTGTCTGTTTTGTACACGAAATGCATCCAGCTTTTGCCGTAACCCTATCAACTTTTTATCACATTCTATGTGGGTGAAATGATGATACCATGCCAACTTTCAACCTTTTCAGAGTTCATTTGCAGTGCTTTTCAATTTCAGGGTCATTTAGCTCAAAAAAAATCAATAACTGTATGAAAAATAACAAATCAAGTTAGAAAGGGTTGAAAATTGATGATGTGGCTTTGAATGGTGCATTTTGAACACACAAAAATCCTGGAGTTCAAATAAGTTCAAGAAAATGAAATGCCTTTTGTAACAGATGAGTTTCCGTCTGAAACCCTGATACTTCGAAAGAGATTGTCAGTTTTGTACACGAAGTGCATCCAGCTTTTGCCATAACCCTCTCAACTTTTTAGCACATGCTATGTGGGTGCAATGATGATACCGTGCCAACTTTCAACCTTTTCATAGTTCATTTGTAGTGCTTTTCAATTTCAGGGTCATTTAGTTCAAAAAAAATCAACAACTGCATGAAAAATAACAAACGAAGTCAGAAAGGGTTGAAAGTTGAGGATGTGGCTTTGAATGGTGCATTTTGAACACACAAAAAGCCTGGAGTTCAAATAAGTTCAAGAAAATGAAATGCCTTTTGTAACTGAGGAGTTTCCGTCCGAAACCCTGATACTTCGAAAGAGACTGTCCGTTTTGTACACGAAGTGCATCCACCAAAAAAATGAACTAAAAATAATCAATTTAAATATTATTATATGAACTATAATATTCTTCAATAGCAAAAAGAATCAACTAAAAAGCGTTTATAAAACTCTGTTAAAAAGTAATATTAGCAAAAAGATTTTTTTTGTTAGAAGCTTTAATAGCAAACTAAAATAACAAAATCTGTTTTTGATTTAAAGAACCGTTTAAACAAACCTAAAAATTACCAAATTGAATAAAATATTAAACCAAAGTAATATTAAATAGCAGGAAAAATAGCAAAGAAATAACATAAAAAAATTAGCAAAAGTGAAAATACATGCGCTTACATTGAAATTCAACCTAAATTCAAAGTGCTAATTAGGCGCCTAACTGGCATTTTGAATTTAGGTCGAATTTCATGTAGAAGGGCATCTATTTTCGCTATGAGAGGAGCTCGACTAGTGAGGTGGGACTAAACATTTGACACCGCTGCGCTAGGCCTTTGGTCCCTGTTTCCCCATCGGCCGACGAAAAGGGACTATTGGTCCCAGTTAGTGGCACCAACCGGGACCAATGCTCCCCTTTAGTCCCGGTTGGTGCCACCAACACTACTAGGGAAAACCTTATGGACAGGAGCCTACTAGTAGCGCTGTAAAAATAAAACTGCTGCTGCTAATTACCAGTAGCGTTGTATTCCTGCAATGCTACAATTAGGGCTTAGGAGTAGCGTTGGGCGCTAAGAAAGCGCTACTGATAAGGTGGCCCCGACGACCCTGCCGACACTAGTAACAGCACTGGGTGGAAGGAAGCACTACTACTAAGGTCACTGCCGTAGCGCTTTCTGACATGCAAGCGCTACTGCTAATGTGCCACACATAGTAGCAACGCTTTTTTGTAAGCAACACTACTGCTAGTTGCGGCTGCTGCCACCTTTTCACCCCCTCCCTCTCTCCCCCACTTTGCCCTCTCTCCCCTCCTTTCCCCTCTCCAGTCTCCACCATTGTTGCTATTCTTCTGTCTTCCTCCTACCTCTCTAATTCTCTCCTCATTAATGACCCCCTCCACCATAACTCTCCTCCATAAATGGCTTCTCTCACATTATCTCTCTTTCTCCTACCTCTCTTCCTCTCCCCCCATTAATGTCCCCCTCCAACATAACTCCCTCTCCATTAGTTAGCTAGCTAGATTCACCTCTCCTCCCCCAGAACTAGATCTAGCTAGCTATTTAGCCATCCACACGTCTCGATCGGTCTCTCTCATCATCTAATTAACAGCGTGCTCTCTCGATCGGTATCGCTCTTGGGAGATATACAGGTGAGTAAAAAGTTGTTCATTTCAAGAATGGGAATATGTGTGTGAATGCAAATATGTGTGTTTGAGATATATGGAGAGATTTGTGTGAGTCACATGCCCTCGAGTTGCTTATGTTTCGCTCAGATGTCGATTTATTTCCGTTTCGGTGAATTTCGAGCAAACTCAATATGTCCTAATTTTAGGCAAGGTCATGCCAAAATTTTATATGACTTTTAATCATGCATGCATTATTTATTTTATAACCCTTTTGCTTGTTATACCGTGCAGTCGGTCATGAAGGTGAGTGGATGGAAGCTGGAGCGGTACATGCAATCTGCGGTGATGGACATGTACGCAAATAAACGGACTAGGATTAGATGTCCGTGTGCAAGATGCAAGGAAGGAGTCCTTTTGGACCCTTTTGATCGTGGCACTTTGAAGGCGCACCTGCTGAAGAATAGCTTCATGGATGGCTATACTTAGTGGATAAGTGAAGAAGCTGATGATGATGAGGACATCCACATGGCAGGGAATAGCGACATGGGGCTCGACGAATAGATAACCGATCGGCACGACGATGGCGCCGGGGAAGAGTCTGGAAATGCCAGCGTCGGACTAGATTCCAGACACAGCAAAGAAGAGTACGGACATGGAGGAGAAGAGGTCACGACGCAGTCTTTGACGCTACTAAGTGCAGTCGTGCAGGACCCTCATGTTCGAGACCTCCTTTGCAAGAGTACGACTAGCGAGAGAGCTGTTTCTAGAGAGGAGGCCAAGCTAATGCAACTTGAAGTAGACTCGAATACTCCATTGTATGAAGGTTGCGATCCCGAGGTGACCCGCTTGAGTTTCACGCTCGAACTTCTGAAGATGAAGGCCAAAATCAAATGGACAGACAAAAGTGTTGATGAGCATTTGAAGTATCTACATAATAAAGTTCTTCCCGTGGGGAACTGTGTCGTACTAGTGTTGAGGAGGCCAAGAAAATTGCTTGCCCCTTTGATTTGCCGCACATTAGGTACCACACATGCATCAACGATTGCATCATTTATCGGGGGGAGCACGCGGAAAAAACCAGCTATCCAATATGCATTGCTTCTCGATACAAGAAGGTAGGAAAGAAAGCTCCTCAGAAAGTTGTATGGTACTTTCCGATCACTCCCCGTCTACAGCGGTATTTCGTAGATCCTAAGGAAGCAAGGCTCATGCGCTGGCACGCGGAAAGGAAGACGCCCAACGATGGAGATGATCCGAAGCTGAGACACCTCGTAGATGGTAGCCAGTGGAGAGAATTCAACGTCGTATATGGATTTGCTGCAGAAGATCCAAGGAACATCGTGCTTGGTGCGAGTACCGATGGCATGAATCCGTTTGGAAACCAGAAGACCAACCACAACACATGACCCGTGTTTGTATGGATTTACAACAACCCCCATAGAAGTGCATGAAGACAAAGTACGTACACGTGAGCATGCTGATTCAAGGGCCGGAACCACCGGGAAATAGTATTAACCTGTATATGGGGCTTCTGCAAGAGGATCTAGACACGTTATGGAAAACACCGGCATGGACATGGGACACCAGCAAAGGAGAGAATTTCCATAAGAGAGCCGCGCTGATGATGATGGTGCACGACTATCTCAGTTACGGGTACACCTCAGGCCAGGTGTGCCACGGATACTGTGGATGCACGAGGTGCATGGATGATACAACGTCTCAACAGCTTACATTAACAAAAGATGACGGATCCAGGAAAACCATGTACATGGGCCATCGTAGATGGCTTGAGAAGGATGACCCGTGGAGAAAGCGTGGAGATTTATTCAATGGGTTGGATGAGCTTCGAGTACCTGCACGTAAGAGGAGCGGCGCAGAAATCGACAAGATGTTGAGAAACTGGGAACAATGCCCCACGCTGGGAAAGATCAAAAAGGCGTTGGAGCCGCTGCTGAAGGTATGGAAAACGAGGTCTGTTTTCTGGGACTTGGAGTACTGGCCCAATCACGACACGCCTCATTGCCTTGATCAAATGCATATCACGAAGAATGTCCTCGAGAGCCTGCTTGGCACACTGATGAACATGCCGGAGAAGACCAAGGATGGGCCGAAGTAAAGGAAAGACTTGGAAGATTTGAAGATCAGGAAAGATCTCCACCGTAAAAAGTCAACAGAGGAGATGGAGACAGAGACGGAGGAGGGGGAAAGGGGCAGAAAAGTCAACAAGAAGGAGGAGAATTATTTCCCCCCATATTGCTTCACCTTAAGTGCTAAGGAGATCGATCAGTTCATCAGGATGATGACGAAGAAAAGGTTCAGCGGGATGAAGTCTCATGACTGTCACGTGATGATGACGAAGATACTCCCGGTTGCGATTAGAGGGATAATGGAGAAGCACATCCGTGACACACTTACTGGTCTCTGCAACTTCTTCGACGTTATCTCCCGAAAGTCCATAAGTGTGAAGCAGCTCCAAAGGCTACAGGAAGAGATCGTTGTCATACTATGTGAGCTTGAGATGTACTTCCCGCCAACATTCTTTGACGTCATTGTGCATCTGTGTGTCCACATTGTGGACGACATCATCGACCTTGGGCCGACATTCCTTCACAGCATGATGTCGTTCGAGAAGATTAATGGGGTCATCAAAGGATTCATTCGTAATATGTCCCGTCCCGAAGGGAGCATCGCCCAGGGGTATCTGACGCATGAGTGTGTCTCCTTTTGCGAGAATTATATAGGCATCGGAGACCCGGTTGTTGGTTTGCCCGTCAAGAAGCACGATGGGAAGCTCGAAGGAGATGGTCATAACAACGGCCGGAGGGAATTTCATGTGGACTACTCGGATCGACGGAATGACTTTGACATGGCTAACATAGTAGTGCTACAACACCTAGATGTGGTAGATGATTATGTGGCGCGGCACAAAGAAAGCATCACAATTAAGTACCGTGATAAGGGGATGCTCAAGACGGACGATGAAGTTACTGTAGAGCACAATGCCACTTTCTTGCGTTGGTTCAAAGAACAAGTTCTTGAAAATCCCCCGGAAGAGGGCAGTTCGAACGGATTGCTAATACATGCCTTAGCACATGGCCCCGTGCCCAAGCTCGCAACCTATCAGTCCTACGATATGAATGGGTACACGTTCTACACGGAGGCCAAAGACATGGACAGTGATTACTAGAGCTCCGGGGTCACAATTCAATGCGTGACCGATGCCAACGGCAGAACTGAAAGATTTTACGGAAGGGTCGAAGAGATCTGAGAGCTTGACTATGCTGGAATGCACGATGCGACGGTGTTCCGTGTCAGATGGGTCAAGGACATCGTAAGAGAAAACAAGTATTTCACCACCATGTCTATACCCGACGCGAAGAGCACTCCCGTGAACGTTAACGTTATTGCAAAAAATGAGCCATGGGTACACGCTAAGCACGTGACACAATGCTTCTTCATAACCGACCCGACCAATCCCAGCCATGTTGTCGTGAGGAGATCCAAAAGGAGCATCATCGGAATGGATGGAGTCGCCAAAGAGGAAGACTATGACCAATACGGCAACCCAATGAGGGAAGATGACGATGACGATGAAGCATACATGAAAATAAGAATAAATACTACATTACCTAAGAAAGATCATACTCCATGGCTCCGAAAAAGTCACAAGGAGGGGCTCAATTACTCGGCAACGAACAAGAATGGGAAGAAGCTCAATGTCAAACGTTGTCGACGCAGCTGATTAGAAACCATCATTTATATATATATATATATATATATATGGATGTATGTATGTATGTATCTACTTTGTGTACGCTCTTAAGTAACCGTTATCGGTCAACTGATATGTTACCACCACATGTATGGTTCCGGTGATAATATTCGCGCAGTGTGCGAGAGGGTGACGCCGTCGTCAGGAGAAAAACAAAAAAACAAAAACAAAAGGGAGAAAGCAATACAAAAGAAAAGAAAAGTAAACAAAAAATAAAAGAAAAATAATAAAAGAAAAAAACAAAAAACTAGAAAAGGAAAAAAATTAAAAAAATAAAATTGGAATATTTAGCAGTAGCGCTGGTTTAGGAACAAGTGTTGTAGCTACCTTAGGTGTAGTGCTGGTTCCTAAACCAGCGCTACTGGTATTTGGGGTTAACCCCTCGCCACACGGGCTCAAAAGTTCGCCAGTTCCCCTTCTCTTCGTACTCCCACCTCTCCTCTCCCTGTGCTGTCGTCACCGGCGCCGTCGTCGGCCTCGACGCCGGCCTCCTCCGGACTCCTCCTCCCTCCTCCACCGGCGCCATCGCCAACACCGCCGCCAGCACCACCATCGCTGTCGCCAACCACCGCTGCAAGCACCACCGGCGCCGTCGCCAACTGCCGCCCGCACCACCGCCGCCGTCCACCGCCGCCATCGGTCGCCACAGAGCGAGGTAGCCTACTCCCCCCTCCTCCCTCCTCCTACCTCCCTCCCTCCCTCCTCCCTCCCTTCTGCCTCCCTCCCTCCCTCCATAGGTCCCTTCTCTCTCTATTATTTAGAATGTAAATTATTTGAATGTAGATTGATGGATGGATTGATTGTGATGAGTAGTTGTGATGTAGGTTATGAACCCTAGTTAGTTAGAGTAGTATGAACCCTAGTTAAAAATGTTGGTTCTTAGAATAATGTAGGTTCTTAGAGTAGTTATTTGAATGTTGGTTATGAACCCTAGTTAATTAGGTGGTATGAATCCTAGTTAATAAAACCTAGTCATTTGAATGTTGGTTCTAGGTATTTGAATGTTGGTTGTAGGTGTTTTAGGTGTTTTCGGTGTAGTTAACAGAATTCTAGGTATTAATTTATTTTAGTTAAAGCAATTGTTGCTATTTGCATTCTCTAGTTTTCCGTTCATAAACAAACACATGAAGACAGGTGCAGTAACGGGCTTACGATAACAAGCATGTGTATGCTCTTATGCGCTTTCACCTTTTTATGATATTTTTTCTTGTAATCAAACTTGTTGCTATAGATTAGGATTTTCTCCTATATGTGTGTTGCCCCTTTTAGGAGTTTTCCTATAAAAATGGAGTGAACAGAAACTCACTATCAATGAAGCCATGGTATCTTGTTTTTATCTTGTAAGTTCAAGCATGTAAATCACTGTACTAATCAGGCAGCCTTGTTTTAGCGAAATATCCGAGTGGCCTATGTTTTGCCGGAATGTTGATTCATTTCCATTCCGGAAAATTTCAGGTGCTCCATATGTCCACTTTTTAGCAAAGGTCATGCCGAAAATTTCAGGCGCAACTTGTGCTAGAAACTAGGACATATGGAGTACCTGGGATTTGCCGGAAGGGGAATAAATCAACATTCCAACCAAATGTCTATAGGCCCCTTTATTCCCTTCATTATATCTTTTATTTACAATTGTTGAATAGGAAACATGTCTACTGATGCCAAAGCCGGGGGTTCTGCTCGCCTCGTAGTAGACCCCCACGAGGCAACATATCACTATTTCGATTACCTGGACAAACACCAGATGGGGTTGCATGGTGGCAGCAGTGGAACCAACCCTGACACCGACACAGGCACTAGCATTGGCACCAACACCACCCCCGAGACCGGCAACAATGCTATCATAGCCGGTAAAGCACCAAAGAAGAAGAGGTCACAAAAACCAAACAAGGTTGGCATCGGACAAATTGTGGTCACAGAGATGCACCCCAAGAAGTTAGAGCCAACGGCGCCGTAGGAAGCGCGTTCGTGCTGGGGCAACCAACTAGGATGCATCCTTAAGGAAACCGCGAACATCAATGACGTTTTGTTGAAGAAGACATCACATATGGAGCACATGCTCCTAAAGAAGTTGCACAATAGGTTCCTGTTCCCCAGTCGGGATGAAAGCACATTTAAAGACCCGTGGGACGACGTCGCCATGACAAAGATAAACGCCAAGGTGATGGTAACGTTCACCAACGACTTGTCCTCCTGGAAAGTTTGGGTGAAAAAAGCGATTGCGAAGAATGAACCGTGGTCCAAGATTCATGCTGATACCGTCAATAACGGAATAGGACTTTGAAAAATTCAAGGAGAATTGCGGTAAACAAGAAGTCAAGGCAAGGTCGGAGAAAATGAAGGCGCTCCAGGCCAGGAACACGCCTCCTCACCACCTCGAAAGCCATGGTTACGAGGGGAAGAGGCAGGTATTGGCCAAGGAGGATGCTGAACATGAAAGTCACGGAATCCCAGAGCCGTTGGCGGAGTTCACCGACCCGTTGGAGCATGACTGGATCAGGGCCTGGTACAAGTGGGACAAAGTTAACAAGATCTCTTACACGGACCTGAACACGAGGGAGTTCATGAGACTTCTGGTAATTGTTATATTAACACATTATCATATTAGCTTCCAATCAGTTCGACTACAAGTTTTGTCACATTAGTAAACCATCCATGTCCCTTTTGCAGAAAGAGCAGAACCAAAAGGCAGCCGAAAGCGACGAGTCGTCACAGACGTCGACGAGGCCCAAGTGGGACACCCCATTCAACCGGGCCCTGAACATATTGAAAAAGGTCCCAGTGGACAAGCCGCCATCCTATGGACGTGTGCACGGTGTCGGAGATGGCGCCTCGTGAAAGACGTGCTACGGCAAGGAGCCAGAGGAAAGAAGGAAGAGACGGTCGGTTGTCACTCAGCAGACCATAGATGAGAAGATCGCGATTCCGATCAATAAGACCAAAGCTAAGACCAATGAAGAGTTGCGTGGGGCCGTCAATGCAGCGGTCACTAACGCGGTGGTCAGCTTGATTCCGACACTTTTCGATTTCATGAACAACTATCCGAATGCACGGCCGGAGGACTTTCCCCTTCCCAGCTTTGTCGTGAGCAATTCGGCGAACACCACAGGACCGGCACCTGCTCAAGCAACTGCAAAAGGTCCTGCTCCTGTTCATAGCGGACCGACCTCCATCTCTTGCATGCTTGGCGGGCCTTCAGCGCTGGCTAAGCTCGACGCCCTCATGGTAATTACGCGTCATACCCTTTTCACTAGCATGTCTATAGTCTTTCGTTTTAGTTGCCTTTCGAATGTTTGATGTCGCAGCCACGTCTTCTTCGTAGGCTGACGATACCTCGTGCACCCTACTATACGACATCAAGGGCCAGAAGGTGGCCGTAGGAAAGGTAACGATCGTGAAGCTGAAGGACCGCATGTTCCCTAACCGATAGATGCCCGATGGCGTCTTCAAGGTTAACGTGGCCAATGTCTTAGCGGGCTTCGAGGATTTGCCTCCTCCAGTACCAATCGATGACGATGAGACCCCCCCCCCCCGAGGATTGGTGCATGCAAGAGCTGGTTCATGCCTTGGGCGAAGTCTCTTCTTTGTCTCGAGGCGCCCAGTATCACACCAACGCCAACTTCTCAAGAAGGTATGAACACCACCCGACCTACCACATTACCAGCACCTGTCGTGGCGGGTGGTAGCGAACGACGCGAGGGAGAGCCTCCATTAGTGCCAGAACATGTCACCCCCGCTGTCCAAGAAGCAAATGTTGATGAGATGGAGGAGGAGGAGGATGATGACCCAAACAAGTATTTCAATACCGCCTACAATGATGGAAGGTTGATGGCTCAGGACGACAAAGACTCAGGCTATGAGCATGGAGGTGATGACTTGATGCTGCCTGATTTGCCGGAGCCGGAACATCCTAAGGCGGAATGCGAAAAGTCTCTCTTCAAGCAATCCTCGCAGGAGACGCCTCCAGATGCCGCCTCTACCCAGCAACCCCCCGAGGCCCATCCAATGTATAGCCCTACGACACTTGGGGGGTGGTTAAGGAAGGTATGTTGGGCTCACTACCGCTGCCACCCACCAAGAAGCCAAGGAGGAGACCAGAAAAGAAAGGCCCTAAAGGTGCCAGAGCTGCTTCAAGCAGCAAGCCGCCTCTGAAGCCCCTGGTGGTAGACAGAATACCTGTCGAAGGTAAGAATCGTTTCCATGTCGTTGGCGAGCCGATCCTACCCCCCAAAGTGCTAGATAACATGCTGAACAATGATCTAAGGAGACTCCATGAAGATGTGCTGGCGAGAGAAAAAAGCCCAGGATACCCGCTTTACGCAGCTCAGATGCCGGGTGGGAAGTTGTACATCGACACCTGGCCCACGAATCAGTTCATCCTGCGATTCGACTACATCTACAATATGTTCCACATGACCAAGCTGTATTTCCAGTTCATCCGCATGTATGCGATGTATCTCAACTACTTCATCATGATCGAGAACATACGATATATCTACGT
Source organism: Hordeum marinum (assembly GCA_022496015.1). Classification (NCBI taxonomy): domain Eukaryota; kingdom Viridiplantae; phylum Streptophyta; class Magnoliopsida; order Poales; family Poaceae; genus Hordeum; species Hordeum marinum. Next base: position 51,188,613 of record CM039677.1, read on the forward strand.
CGCGGACCCATTCCATATGCACGAGAGCTACTTGGCAGTTTGCAAAGAGCACCGTGACTATGTGAGCAAGTGCCTCGGCAGATTCAAGATCGCTAATAAGGACAAGGAAGCGATTCTCCTGCCTTATCATCCCACGTAATTCATTCGCGCATACCCTTTCGTAAGTGTCGTTAATCATTCCTTTGCAAGCATGGAGGCTAATTAGAGGTGTGTACTTCATTTGCACAGTGGGGACGGCGCCGTGCTCATCGTTCTGTATCCGGAATACTCCCATGCTATATACTTGGACTCATCGAAGAACATCAAGAAAAAGGATTACACACACGTAAAGAGAGTTCTCAATAGTGCCATGTTTACCTTCAGCATGTCTGGTGGATATATAAAGGTGAAAAGGAATAGGAAGGACGGGCTGGTTTTTCGCCATAAGACTGACTTCTGCTGCATCCAGCAACCGCACACCAGTCAAGATGATGGATTCTACCTCATGCATCACCTGCTCGAGTATAGAAGGGATAATCAACGCCTTCACATGTCACCTTGTATCGAAGATGCTGAGATTGTCAGCTGGGCCACAAGCATAGGACAGACACCAGATCATCGACTCCAAGCTGAGTTTTATCACGTATAGTGTGAACTTGCCCAAGTGATGATGAAGCAGGTCCTCGAACCAATAGGGATGTTCTACCATAACTACTAGAATGTCTGTCTGTAGTCCCGGTCGGGATGGACCTTTAGTATCGGTTGCCCAACCGGTACTAAAGGTTCAGGACTAAAGGTCCAGACCTTTAGTACCGGTTGGCCCACAGACCGGTACTAAAGGCCCACCACATGGCTATCTGCATGGCCTGGTGGTATATATATATATGTAAGTTGATGCATATATATATATATGTAATATAATATACAATATCTCATACACAGTATATATACAAATGGAATTACACATCCATATATATTCTGGACTTATAAATTAAGGCCCAAAACCCGGCCGGGACTAGCTAGCTAGTGCTCCGGATGAAATCTCAGTTTTCTACTACTGATTGGCTGGCATTATTGAGGCGGCGATAAGTAATAGTGCTCTCCGTTTACATCAATGACATGTCGAAGAAGAAATGCCGCAAATTCCTCTTGAAGTGCTACAAAGCGTTTCTCGGGTGAGAGCTTCGACATCATCTGCCAAATCTGGAGTTGTCTTTCACGTGCTCCTCTGCGACGTATACGGGCAAGAATGATGCGGGATGATGTCCGAGCACTGCTACTCGCTCAGCGTCTAGACCTTAAGCCTTTCACGAAGCTCGGGTGCTTCATCCCAGAATATGAAGATTGGACCGCCGACATGGAGGACTGATCACTCTTGCTAGTTAATTAGTTTGGTTACATATGAGGAACTTCGTCACTTATGTTTACTATAAGTTGCCTATATTTTGCTAATTATGCCTCTTTGTTTTATTAAGTACATTATGTTTTATATTATCGTTCAATTGATCAACTGTCGATGCAGGTACATAGATCAGAGATGGCGAAGGACTGGCACGTCGTGTTTGTTGGGAGGGTTCCAGGAGTCTATGACCACTGGCCACACGCTCAGGCCTAGGTGTACAGGAACTCGGGTGCTAGCCACAGAGGGTTTGACAGCAGAGCTGAAGCGAAAAGTAGTTACTTGAGGTGGATACTCTGACATGAGCGAGGGCAAGACCGCCGGTGCCTCAAGTACTACATAGTCGCACTCTTGCTCATGCTGATCGCTCTTCTCCTCTACATCATGGTTTAGATAGAGATGATGAAAACTTGTGTTTGTGCCATGACCATGCATTTGCACTTATTCGAGACATGACATGATCACTATTGTGTATCGCTATTTTCAAGATGTGATGATATTTGGGTTGAATGATGATGATGGTATGACGAGAGTACTGTATGTCTATGATATGATGATAATAGTGTATGTTTAGTATGATCTGATTAAACTACTGTATAGATCATGTATAAATACATCACAAATACGTAGAGGGCATAAATCTGAGAAAGCAGGAATACTAGCAGTAGCGCTACAAATCATCTAATAGCAGCGCTCGATTAGCAGCAGCTCTTAGTTCGTCCAAGTGCTATAGATAGTTAGCAGTAGCGATGGCCTGGCAAGCGCTACTGTTAACAACACATAGTAGTAGAGCTTTCCAGGCCAGCACTACTGCTAAAACTTAGTTGTAGCGCGATAGCAGTAGTGCTGGACCCAGCGCTTCTACTATGCATATTTCGAGCGCTACTACTAGGGTTTTCCCTAGTAGTGCAACCGGGACCTGTTTGCCACCCTTTGGGCTACTGAAAACAGGGCTTTGGTCCCGATTGGTGGCACCAACCGGGACTAAAGGGGGGCATTGGTCCTGGTTGGTGCCACGAACCGGGACCAATGCTCTATGTATATAAGCAACACTTAGAAGTTTTCGACCCATTCGCTCCCCCGAAGGCTAGATCCGCACCCATGCCGTCAGGCTGCCCGAATCGCGTGCGCCCTCCGTCACCGTCGCAGTCGCCGGCTGCCTTCCCCAGCCTCGCTCCACGCCGGCCACCCCACCCCAACCTCACCCCGCGCCGGCCACCCTGCCCCGCCCCGCGCCGGCCGCTCTACCCCGCTCCGGCTGCCTCGCCCTGCTCCAGCCACTGCTCTGCCCCGCTCCGGCCACATCCCCCCTCCCCTATACATGAGCATATATGTATGTGTGTGTATATATGTATGTATGTGTTCATATATGTGTTCATGCAAGTTAAAAAAATCATGTTCATGCAAGTTAAAAAAATCATGTTCAATGTATGTATATATGTATGTATGTGTGTGTATGTATATATGTATGCGTTCATATATGTGTTCACGCATGTTAAAAAAATCATGTTCATGCATGCTAAAAAAATTATGTTCAATGTGTGTATATATATATGTATGTATTCATATATGTATGCGTTCATGCAAGTAATGTGCATCACGTTTTTGTTACCGCCGTCGCGTGATGATATGTCCGGCCGGCCTTTTTTTTGTTCATATAGAATACTCCGGTAATTTCGACATCAGGAGGGACGTCGATCAACCCCCTCTCGCCCGACCAACTCTCGAGTCCGCCTAAACCGGGACTGAAAAAGTGTTGTCGATCTCCTACTATTAGTGCATCTAGTGCCCATTAGTCATTTTGGTGTATTGAAGACTTATAGGTTAAGGTACTAATGCATTTGTAAGTGTACACATGCTCTATAAGTCGATGAGGAGTTCAATATATTCAGAGATTATCGACCCCTAAAAATGTATGTCTTCAAGTGAAGACTTTGCTGAAGACTTTCTGAAGACTTTGGTGAAGACTTTGTGAAGACTTTGAAAATGAAGAGGTTGGTGTGACCTTGAAGATATGAATGAGGACTATGAAGCGTGAAGACTTTTGTTTTCGTAGTTTCATTTCCTTTATTTGAGTCATAGGAAACACCGTACTGTCAAAGGGGGCCGAGGTAATACTAAGGAAAATTTCCAACTGATGCTCAACTCCAAAATCCTCAACCTATAAATTCCTTCGAGTGAAGCCTTTGGAAATCTCTTACGGCTTAGACAAGTTCTTCAGTGACAGAGACGAAGTTCTTCTGGTCTCTGAGGAAATTGATCTGACTGAGGAGTTAGGATTTTGCCAATGCGAATTGCCTACAAGTGAGGAACATGATAAGCGTGAGGACTTTCATAGTTCGAAATTCCGACAGTTGCTGTGCTTAGCGCCACAGTGTTGTCCCCAATCATAACATCCACATAACGGTCATATCATTGGGGGCATTTATATCTTATCATGGCAGGTTTCACCCTGGCTATAAATAGCCATCCCCCACAACCACTAGTTGGTTGGCTGCTCCGAGAGAGAACTGACACTTTTCATTTGAGTGCAACCCATCCTCTGAGGACTTTGAGAGAAAATCATCAGTGAGCCAAACCACCAAACCCAAAGTGATTGAGCATCACTGAAGAAATTCCTGTGTGGAACCGACGCTTGTTACCTTTGAGGATTGTGCATACTCCAGACGGTTAGGCGTCATGGTCTAGTGCTCCTGCAGTCAATTGGGGATCACGAAGTGACCTTGGTCTAGAGCATCCAACAGTAAATTGTGGATCGCCGGGTGACCAGTTTGTGTGGGTTTTGGAAGTCTACCCTGAAGACTTACCACGAGTGTTGGGCGAGAATTGTGTGACCTTAGCTCAAGGAGAATACAGTAAGGACTATGTGTCCTCGAACGTCTTTGTGTCCTCTGGTTTAAATACCAGGCTGCTCCAAACCAGACGTACGACTGTCACAGGAGTTGGAACTTGTCATTAAATCATTGTCTTTATCAAGCTACCTGGTTCTATTTCCTCAAGCCTTTCATTTCCTCGTATAACTGTTGATGAAATTGAACTTTACTGTTTGAAGAATTTGATTGAAGACTTTCACAATTTCCTCACCTCAAATTCTTCAAGTTACCTTGTTCCTCACCTGCTTATCCTGTATCATGCTACTTGTAATATGTGCATGTTTCATTTCATCATGATGGCTATGCTGTCGCTATGTTCCTCATGCACTTGAGTACTTATTCCGCTGCTAGTTATTCATCACATTTCAAATTCCTCAAAGTTGAAATTCCTCAAGTGATGAATTTGTAAAAATCGCCTATTCACCCCCCTCTAGTTGATATAACGCACTTTCAATTGGTATCAGAGCAGGTACTCCCTTGCTCTGTGTGATTTTGGTTTAACCACCTGGATTTCTAGTTATGTCGACTGCAGGTATGATCAAGGTTTCCACGGGGTGTCCTACCTTCGATGGGACGGACTACCCCTACAGGAAACGAGGGTGCCCTTTTCACCCCCCTCTAGTCGATATAATGCACTTTCACCTACCCCCCTCGTCCCTACCCGACAAACTCTCGAGGCCACCCAAACCACTAGAAGAAAACTCCGGTAAATTCGATCAACCCCCTCTCGCCTGACCAAACCCTAGAAGCATTGTCGAGGACACCCAATCCCTACAAGCGTTTCCGAGGCCATCCAAACCCTAGAAGCGTCGAGGCCACCCAATCACTAGAAGCGTTGTCCAGGCCACCCCAAACCGTAGAAGCGTCGAGGCCACTACTATGATCCCTTGTCTATGTTTGCCACTAATTAATATATCCAACTCTCATGTTTGTATATTAATTGCCATGTTGTAATATTTGCAGAAACCATGGATCCAACCATGGTTCCAACCATGAACAGAGACTTTCAAGGAGAAGCATTGTTGGGGGACATGATTCGCGGCGGCGTTGATTTCTGGTCGTTAATAAATTATGACACAAAAGAGCTAGGATATGATGATGATGGCTCCAGTCACCGAATGCTGGTGGAAGAAGGAGACCATGATGACGGTTCCGTGACCAAGAGCCGAAGGAAGCAGGAGACCATGATGACGGCTCCGATGACCGAACGGAGGGAGCTTTTGCAAAGTCATCCGGCGAGGTATATATATTAATTAAGCATGTGCTGACTAATTGATGCATTAATTGTTTTGGTATGTACATATATTAACTTTTATTTCTTCTTTTATATAGCCCTCCGGACCGAGCTAAACTTCGGTAACGAGACGAGGCCCGAGGAAAAGGTTGGTCAAGGAAGAAAAGTTCGCGATCACCTTAATCGTGAAAGATGGCCAATCGATTGAACCGAAGAAGACCAAGGATGCATTTTCTGCTCAGTGTGGAGCTATTGTCCGAGATAGCATCCTGATCAACATTCAACAATCGAATGAGCCGGCTAAGAACTCTAAGAACTATGACCCTCAAGTTTCACATGTCACCGATAGGAAGAAAGAAGATCTTTGGAAGGACCTGAAGGCAAATTTCACCCTACCACCAGAGGAGGATGAGAGTAATCCAGTTATAGAGCCACTGGTCAGGTCGTGTGCTCTGAAGAATATGGAAGATCTTTTCAGGAGGTGGAAGAATAAGTTGAAAGCTAAGTTTGTCGACCAAGAGAAGACTCCAGTATTCGCCGGCCGATATGCAGGGATAAAAGATCAACGGGACGAGTTCGTGGCCTACAAGACTTCTAAAAAGAGTAAGAAAATGTCAGCAATAAACAAGAAAAATGCTAAGAAGAAGGAGTATCACCATCGCACGGGGTCAGGTGGCTACCTCAGAGCCCGACCATTGTGTACCAAATGGGAGGATGACCTATGAGCTAAAGGGGTCTAAGGAGAGATAGTTAAGTGGACAAACCGTTCAAGGACTTGGTTCTTCGTGGTTGGGGGAACTTTGGACCCTGAAACAGGTAAGTGCATTTGGAAGGACGAGCAACTTGCAATACCCGTCAAGAAGCTTCAGCAAGTTATCAAGGAAGCACTGGAAGGGAGGTTCATTCCCAATAGAGAGAGAATGACAAGCTGACTGAGGCCCTCGGGGATCCTGAACACCCTGGACGAACACAAGGCACGCCAGGCTTCGTTCCGTGGAAGCATGGGTTTCCCGGTGCAGGCGGTTACAAAAGCCGGGAGAGGAAGAGGAAACATGAGCTGAGTGTTGTGTAGGAGCTCAATGCAAGAGTACAAAGGCTAGAGGAGGAACTTATGAGCCAGTGAGCTCCTGACCAACAGCTTGTTCAGGGGCACTAAGCTACCCCAGAAGCTACCCCGCCATCTCAGCGGATAAGCAGCGTGGCTTCCACGGAGCTCCTTCAGCAGCCTGACTTCACGGCTCGTAGCTACCCCGTGGATGCTATCACAGATGGCCAACATTGCGAGCTTATGACGAAATGCGTTAACCTCACCTTCAAGGCGACTGATGACGGCTTTGTTGCACCTCCTCGAACCGACGAAACTTTTCACCATGGTCAGATTCCACATGACTATGCTGCTGTGCAAGTGGATCAAATAATGGTGGGATTTGAGGAGCTCCAGCTTGACCACCCCACGGGTTTAGGGGGGACTCAGCTAAGATTTGCTCTGAGGAGTACATGTCTGTGGCGGAAGGAGCACATCAAGCTTCTAAACTAAACACCTCCGCCTCCTCCTCCTCCTCCTCCGGCGAGAGATGAAGGCACTAGTCATCCTCGTCCTCCTCCTCCTTCGGCGAGGGATCAAGGCACTCCGCCTCCTCCTCCTCCGATGAGGGATCAAGGCACTCCGCCTCCTCCTCCTCCGGCGAGGGATCAAGGCACACCGCCTCCTCCTCCTCTGGAAAGGGATCAAGGCACTCCGCCTCCTCCTTCGCCTCGTCCGGCACGTGATGTCGATGATCAAGGCACTCTGCCTCCTCCTCTGCGTCCTCCGGCGCGTTCGAGCAGTCCGCCTCCTCCACCGCCTTCTGGGCAACCTCTTCCGGTACGTCGGAGCATTCCTCCTCCTCCTCCGGCGCGTCAGAGCACTCCGCCTCCTCCTCCGCCTCGTAAGCAATGACGGAAGAGAGACGTCATCACTCTGGCTGCTAGTAGTACAACCAGTGGCGGGAGGCCATACGAATATGGTCCTAAGTCTCTCAAGCCATTGTAAAAGTTGCCATATGAGAGGACCGCGGAGAAAACCGCGAAGATCTCTCAAGACCATGTGAGGGCCCATTTTGCAAAGAAAGCTCCACCTCCGAAGTATACCATAGATCCGGTGGCAGCGAAGCACACTGTTGAGGCCCTGAAGCGACCACCACCGCCTCCGCTGGATACCAACTATGTCGGCGCTACTAAAAAGGCATATCAAAATGCAGTGCAGACGGGAACTACTTCTAGTGATGAGAGGATAACAAAATGAAGAAGTGGGAAAAAATTCCCTAGCTCGACGAACAGGCTAAGCAATCGTGCCCCCCGCTGAAGGTGTCTGTCGATATCGCCGCTGATCATCCCAGGATGGTGCCCGGTACCAATCTTGCTGATTACATGAGCGATGATGTACTGTTTGAGCCGTTGGAGGTGGACGATTTCAAATACCGGTACGGGAAGCCTCTCATCAAAGATGGAAGTCCTCCTCTAGGAACGATGATGAGACAATTGCATGATTGGTACCTAGAAACCTGCCGCGAGTCTAGCTTGATTGTTTGATGATGAGTATTAAAGAGAAGCACGACTTCCATGGCCAGGAGGTGATTAATGTTGAATTTGAGGAGCGTTTCCAATTCTACAATCAAAAGGACATCGACATACAAATCATGACTTGCTACTGTCTGTAAGTACTTCTGTAATTAAGTCTCTATATATAGCTCACCTCTTTCATTGCATGTATATATATAATTATCCTCATCACTATATTATGCCGATTGACGGTCGTCGAATGCAGAAAAGCAGCAATGTATGACATTGGGTTCATTAACCCAAATATCATACATGAAGTGACGGTTCAAAACTATCCCGAACAAATTGAGGAGAAATTGCTAGAATCGATGGTTAAAAATAAAAACAAAAACAAGATACTCTTTCCTTACAACTTCAAGTGAGTGTTACTGTCTTGTGCATATTCGGTTTCTCCCTTATTATTCGAGGGTATAGTAATATAACTGATGAGCTATGCATGTGTGCTCAGCCACCACTTTGTTCTACTAGAGATTAAGCTTGAGCGGGGAGTAGTAACCGTCTTAGACTCGAGACGAAATAACCCCGAGTCGTATGCGAACCTAATTGAAATGCTCCAGAGGTAAGTTCAATCGATCATTGTCGCACCATATCGGCAACTTTGTTCATTTCCTGATATATATCAAGTAATTATTTTCTTTGTCTGGCAGGGTTTGGAAAGATTTCACCAAAATTGCTCTGGGACTACCTACCAAGCTACAATTTAGACACCCGAAAGAAAGTAATAGATACTACCTAGTTCCACCCATCTCCCATTGATTTTAGCTAGTTTCATCAATATATACTATTTAGCATGCTTGCTTATCAGTTTGATTGACCTCTATTTCTCGTATAGTGCTTGTTTCAGGAACAAGGGACTAGTTTTTGTGGATACTATGTTTGCGAGTTCACCTACAACGCAACGAATCCTAATAAGCGAGGCTACACTAAAAAGGAATATGAAGTGTGTAAGCAAAAATATTCACAATTTTATTTTATTACCATCATTTGTGTTAAGTTTCATTCATATACATGTATTGACCCCCTTCTTCAATTTAGAAGTGGCGGATGCAGGATGAACTCCTACCACAAGATCGCATACGAGCAATTCAAGAGGAATTGGCCGGATTCTTTATTGACCACGTCATCAATAAAATTGGAGAATACCATATGGAACTTGAAATTAGATGTTAGAGATTGTAACATAGGATAGATATACGAAAACTTGTTGTTTGACCAATCTCTTGGAGAAGGAGGAGGTCGATCACTTCTCTCTGTATATGTTCATGACAATCTTTTGTGTACTTAATGGTTTCCTTCATTTGCTTACTAACTAGCGTGTCGTGAGTGCTCTCTATACGTATAACATGTAGCGTCGCGACCAACCACGGAGATAAGAGAGGTCACTTCTCTCTATTAGCTAGCTAACAAAATATATGAAACCCCTAAATTAACCCTCCAAAACCCTCAAAACCCCCCTCTTTCAAAAAAAAATAGCTCCTGAGCTGCTGATGCGTGGACGCTCTTTGGTCCCAGTTGGTGTTACCAACCGGGACCAAAGGCCCTCCTGACTAGGCTCGGCCGAGCGGCCACGTGTAGCCCCATCAGTGCCGGTTCGTAAGCAAACCGGGACTAAAGGTTATCGGGTTTAGTCCCGACCCTTTAGTCCCGATTCCAGAATAGGGACAGATGGGCCTCTGGAACTGGGACAAAATTGGCCTTTTTCCACTAGTGGAGGAGCTAAATGTAGAATAAATATTCCCTCAAGTTCTATCGATCGACCACCGATACAAATCTACGCACGCTTAACGTTCGCTTTACCTAGAACAAGTATGAAACTAGAAGTACTTTGTAGGTGTCACGAGATAGGTTTGCAAGATAATAAAGAGCACATATATAAAATCGGGGGGCTGCTGAGATAAAGTAACAATTAAGTTAGTTTAACGATTGTGGAAAAGTGGTGGTAGGACTTGCGGAATTGTCCCTAGGCAATCAATAACTAGACCGGTCATCATTATTGCAATTTAATATGAGGGAGAGGCATAAGCTAACATACTTTCTCTACTTGGATCATATGCTCTTATGATTGGAAATCTAGCAAGCATCCGCAACTACTAAAGATCATTAAGGTAAAACTCAACATAGCATTATAAGGTATCAAATCCTCTTTACTCCCATATGCAACAACCCACCTACTTGAGTGTATGCTTCTGTCACTCACGCAACCCACCATAGGCACATAATGAACACATTGCTACACCCTACGGCAAAATCCCTCACACTTGCGCGACACTGAGAGCACCATAGGACAACACCAATAATAAAACATGCAAATCAAACCTATCATGATCACCAATCAACCCATAGGACAACAAAAATCTACTCAAACATCATAGGATGGCAACACATCATTGGATAATAATACGAAGCATAAAGCACCATGTTCAAGTAGAGGGTACAGCGGGTTGCGCGAGAGTGGACCGCTATAGATAGATGGGGGAAGGTGATGGAGGTGTTGGTGAAGATGACAGAGTTGTTGGAGTAGATAGCCGTCACAATGATGGCCCCGATGGCATTCCCGTGCCACCGGGAGAGAGGGGGGTGAGGCTCCCTCCTTTTCTTCTTCCTTGACCTTCCCCCTAGATGGGAGAAGGGTTTCCCCACTGGTCCATGGCCTCCATGGCGGTGGAGGGGCGAGAGCCCCTCCGAGATTGGATCTCTCTCTCTCTGTTTTCGTGCTCTCAGATTCTGGCCTTTCACCGTTTCTATTAAAATCTTCGTAAGTTTTTATCACGTTTGGGCTTCATTTGGTATGGATATTCTGCAAAACAAAAAACATGCAACAAACAAGAATTGACAGTGGGCACTGGATCAATATGTTAGTCCCAAAAATAGTATAAAAAGTTGCCAAAAGTATATGAAAGTTGTAGAATATTGGCATTAAATAATAAAAAATTATAGATACGACGGAGACGTATCAGTGTTCACCTTCACGAAGATTGCCACCACCTTGTCGATGCACCAGATAATATTGCTATCTCTATAGCTAATAAAGTAAGTGCATTACATGAGGTTGACACGTAGGCCATTAAAGAGACAATCATATGGCTCCAGCCATCATGCCGAATCATGACTCGCAGGTCATGTCCATTTACATTATATAGTTATCTCATAGATAATCAAATTTAATATGAGCACTCCTATACCACATCTCATGCACATCCTGCAAAACCAAGTTAGACACCTCAAATCGGTTTATGCAAAACTTTATTTTACGTGGCTTCTAAGGTTTTGACTTAAACTGCAGCTACCAACATTCATCATCAAGTATGATCATTCAAGTTCCTAGATTAACAATCTAGGGAGTATGAAACAGGATATAATAAAATCTTGAGCCCCATACTAAACTTCGTCATACGCATGACCCCCGTGCAGATCACCTCTACATTGCCCTTTCGTCTGCAAAACATCCATCTTTATCAACCATGGTGGAACCCAAAAAAATTGAAGCACTTCATTGATGTGTCAATCAGAATACTTAGGAGCAGCATGAAAGGATCGCGGATTTCCAGAACTTTGTCAGATTCCACCATGTCATCAAGATCAGGACTACGCAAATTCATGGGAAGCAAAAAGAATATCGGGTAATAGATTTCATCTACTACCCACACACAAAAAATTCAGTAATAGATCTTGTCTACTACAAAATTATACTATGCAATAACTATACATCTCATGTATTCTAGATCGTAACCTACATCTACGCATTGCCTGGCTCTGATACCACTGTTGGGGAACGCTGGAGAAAACAAAAAATCGGTACTACGAGCACGCCTAGGATCACTTTGAATATGCATACAAGGTTTGATCTGATCCGCACCGACTCGTAGCGCAGCGAAAGTAGAGTCGATGAAGATCAGTGGTGCAGATCCCTGCAAGTAGGATTTCCAACCTCCGAACCATGAGGATGTTCTCCCTCGTCAGACAGCCCTTCGGGAGGCGGTCGGACAGTCCCTCGGACAATGTCACAGACAGCCTTTTGGGAAGACCTTCGGAGCCCGAACGGAAACTCGGACAGCCCTTCGGGAGGACCTTTGAACAGCCCCTCGGGAAAAAGATCAAAACTACGACCTCTGTACAGGGTTGCACACATACGATGTCAGCTATCCGACAGGGCTTCGCCATCCAGAACTAGTTTCTGCCGGAACATAGACAACCTTTCGGCTGTACGAACTATTTTGTGGGGAGGGAGAGAGAAGGCCAGATCATGCATGGCATTTCTATGTTGAGAAAGAGTCTGTCCATGGAGAGCACCTCTCCACCTCTATATATAGGCCAAGCCCAAGGGCTAGAGGTCACATGGAAATACCAAAATGCCCTTAAGGTGGCTTCACCAAGAAGCCAATAAGGGAAAATACCAAAAAAACCTCAAGGTGGCTTCTCTAAGAAGCCAGCAGGTGGCTTCTCCAAGAAGCCACCAAAAAGGGCTTTTCACTATTCATGAAACCAATTTTTCGCGAGTAATAAATTCAAAAAATATTTCTATGGGTCTTAGAATAATTCCAGTACCCACTACAACAATTCTGGACACGTTCCAAAACATTTTCAGATTAGTTATTTTCATTTGTGAAAAGCAACCAAAGTTGTTCCGAAAGTCCAGAACATTTTCGGTTATTGTCTCTGAAAAATCTCACAAGTTACTGGAACAATTCTCGGAAGTCACTGGCTTTATAACTTTCACTTAGTCATAGATGCATATGTTTGGGGGAAACTTAATAGCCCCCGGTATACATCGACTCCTCGGATTATTAAATATCGAACCACGCACAACTTGGCCTTTTCAAGAAAGAAAGGCCCTTCGTTTTACTCGGATAACCTCGATCGTCTATATTTGGTTGAACATCGCGTGCAGTTCGCTGACTGATTTACGCTTGTTGTGGCAGTCAGCTTTCGGATTTTTCCAACTGAGGCACTTAACTAGTTAAAACTGGAAGTGACAATCGCAATGGTTCTCTCTTTGCCCTTTAGCCGAACAAAGCAGAAATGTAAGAGGTAAGAACATGAGCCAGGCAATCCAGCTATAGACCAAAGACACAACTCAAAATCAATGCATATAAATGCGAAATACCGAGGACATTTTGTCAAGGATTGCATGGAGTACCTTGGTGTTTGGTGGGTTGGGTGTTAACCGCCGACCCCCGATCCGTGAAATGCATCTGGCTTTTCACTACAAGAGTTATGCTCGGAAATAAGAAAAAACTTATGCAAAGAAAACTTTATGTTTAGACAAAAGAAAATTTTGCCAATACAAAATTGGTCTAAAATTTAATTTGTGCCTTGGTCGTGCTTTAACATGATACATCCGATCTCCGGACTCCAAGCGGGTCAGCCTTTGGCTTCAACCTCCATCTCCTGAAGGTGGAGTGTTTCTATGAGGCCTGTTTAGCGAACTAAACTCGAGCGGCTTTAGAAAGAAACCAGGCTATCTGGATATTGAACACACGCCTCTGTTGGAAAAGGCAGTGCCTAGGAGGCGCTTAGGCAAGCCTAGGCAGTAGGCGATGGTCAAACGCCTCGCCTAGGGCATACGCGATAGTCTAGGAAGAGCAAGCAAGAAATTTTCTAATCAAGAGATAAATCATGCCATATTACAATAGTATGCCAAACGAGCCATATTCCAATGGCAGTAGTTGATGGTTAACTTATATATATACCTTGAATTAAGACAATACACATATAATAACCGTAGATACACCCTAATAGTAGAAACTATATTATCGCCAAGGCCAGGCCTAGGATGCTTAAGAATCGCCTAGGCACTAAGCGAAGGCCAACTGCCTCGCTTACGGCTGCCGCTTTTTCCAACCTGCACACGCTAGTGTCGGAAAAAGAAGTAGTAGAAAAAGACTTTGCAACGACTAAGAAGAAAACACAGTTATTATAGAACGGCTCATACAAATTTAAGATCCCCCGGTTAAATCGAGTAGATAAATTTTTTAACAAACAAAGTTTTTTTGTTTAACAACAAATATAATGTTTGGTTGCACCGAACAAAAAGTAAAATTTCAAAGAGAGCTGAGCACGAAAATGACTTAGTTGGTTAGTGTGTGTGGTACGGTTTGGGGTTGTGGTGGTACGAAGACGTAGTCCTCGGTTTGGCCGATGTCCCAGCCCCTAAGCCCGAGGTAATCGGGCGAAGAGCTAGGATCGAGAAGTGGCAACGCAACACAGTTGCTACGGCGAGGCCCCCGGTCCACCCGAGGAGTGTAGTTCGGCAGCGCGACGACGAAGCCCCCAATTATCATGGGAAAAGAAAGTGTTTTTAATAAACAAATTTTTTTATTTCACACAAATATAATGCTTGGTCGAGCCAAACAAAAGTTAAAAATTGAAAAAAGTTGAGCATGAAAGCGACTTAGCTGGTTAATGTGCTTGTGACGTTTGTCAAGCTTGTAGTGGGTCAAGGTCCTAGCCCTCATGCCAGTCACGAGGTAGCCGAAGAAGAGCCCGGCTTGATGAAGTGACAACAAAACACATCCGAAGGGTCGAGCAGAAACCACCAGTCCAGTCGAGCAGACGGAGTAGTCCAGCAGCGTGACGGTGATGCCCCCACGTCCGTTGACCATATCGACGACACAATTTGGTTGATGGAGGCGGGACGACAATGTAGGCACGCCAAGATGACCGCAAGACACAGCCGAAGTCCATTACCTATGCACACAATATAATGCAAACCAGGAGTGATAACAAATAAAGGTAATAGTATTTTTATTTTATTAAAAAAATTCTTCTAGTTAATTAATTTAAGTGAAGCAAATAATTAGACGAATGTGGCATGGGCGCCGAGGTGGCTGAGCGAAGAGTTCGGCTTGACGAAGTGGCGACGCTGCACGGTGGATGTGGCGAGGCAAAGTCCCCGGTCCAGTTAACACGGTGAAGCTAGTCGGCTGGTGACGCTGAAGTCCTCGGCATAGGTTGATGAAGAGATATCAAAGCCCCCGATCTATCCGAGGTGACGAAGCAGGTCGGTTGGTGATGCCAAAGTCTCCGGCCATCCGAGTGGCCAAAGCAGGTCGGTTGGTGACGTCGAAGTCTCCGACCAGCCGAGCTATCGAAGCAGGTCGGCTGGTGATAGCAAAGTTTCATGCCAATGAAGGTGCCGAAGCTGGTCAGCTGGTCATGCTGAAGTCCCCAGAGCAGTTTGATGAGGAGATGATGAAGGCCCCAATATAGCTGAGGTGACGGAGCAGGTCGGTAAAATGACGCTAGAGCCTCATGCCAGCCGACGTGTCAAAGCAGGTTGGCGTGGTAGGCGTCGGCTTGAAAAAGCGACAGTACAGCAATGCCGACGCAGGTTGGAATTCGTGACACGGTCAATGCTAGATTGGTGAAGCAACGAAGCACCCGACCCGTACAACCTGCGGATGACGAGGTTCTCTTGATAATTATTCGGCACTCGCGATGCCAAACTCTTAGTCGGCTAACCAAGATGATGAGAAAATTCCCTTCAAAATGGGCGTCTGACAACCCATTCATGAAAAAGATGAACTCGGGTCGGATTCGTTTTGGCGCAGAAAATAGATCCAAAATTTATTGTTCTCGTCGAATGTTTCCTGGAGTTTGGATGGTTGGATCGAGCTGAAATTTTTAGGGGTAATCGGTTTAGGAATTCTGCAGCCGGTGAAGGGTGGGATTTTCTAACGGACGTGCGAGCTAGATACTGGACACCTCGCCCTAAACTCATCCAGACTCCCATCTAAATTCGACATGGCTTTGGTATATCGGAGGTTGCCGTAGATTCCGCCATCGGAACCCGACGAAATATTGCAGGGCTGTTGTAGATACAATTCCGCACAATTCCACCAAAGCAATCTTCAAAGCGACGCTTGAGGAAACCGGGACGACGAACACAAATGCGCCGTTCAGAAAAACTGCAATATGCAGACGAGCCATCGATCCTTCTAGCGATCCCACAACGGAAATCTTAATGAAAGCACCAATGTCGGTGTCAAAACCTGCGGATCTAGGGTAGGGGGATCCGATCTATGGGTCTTGGATCGATGGGTAATAGGAGACAAGGGAGATGGTATTTACCCAGGTTGGGGCACTCTTGATGGAGGTAAACCCTACGTCCTACTTTTTTTTATTGATGATGGTGTATCGAGTATAGAATTGATCTACCTCGAGATCGTATGTAGTGGTCTAAACCCTAAGAGCTATGCTCGTATGATGATATGATCTATGATGATCTGATCGTCCCTAATGACTAGCCTGACCTCGGCTTATATAACACACCAGAGGCCTAGGATAACAAGAGTCCTAGTCGGCTATGTTGCTGGAGAGGAGTCCTTGTCTTGATCACCAAGTCTTGTGCAAATCTTCCTCCTATGAAACATGGGCTGTCCGAACTGGCCCATTAATGAACCACCCTGGGGTCCTAGGCCCGACCCATCTATCGGGAGACGACGTGGTGAGTACCCCCATAGTCCAGGACACCGTCACCTGTGCCTCAAGCTCTGTCGGACTATCCGCGCATAGGAGCCTGGCGCCTGTCCCCATCTAGGTAATTCTCGGTGACCTCGGCCTACCAGGCTCTATGCTGCTCCCCCATCATCCTATGGCTAGCGCCGCTTTTGAAAAGCGCCCCTTCCCCTTCAGATCAAAATCTTTGTATGGCAACTTCTTCGTAATCGGCTCCCTTTGGGGACGGAGGTCCGCAAATGGCACGGCCCTGGGGATGACATGTGCCCCCTCTGCTCGGTCTCGAAGACAGCGACCCACATTATCTTCACATGTATGGCGGCGAGGGACATACGTGAATTGATTCGCGAGGCTCTTGGGCACGAATGGGAGGCCCGAGACCTCGCGCAGTTCCTCCAAACCAAGGCAATCCAACCTGGTCGGCGACGTCGCCTATTTTGGGTGATCTTTACTGCTATGTCATGGGCCCTTTGCACTACTCGTAATAAGATGGTCATTGAGAGGATCTTCTTGAGGCAGGCGTCAGACTCCTTCAAACTCCTTGCTTTTATGCAGCACTAGCATCCTCTCGCTAGGCAGCGATACCGGGACCGTCTGGATGGTATGTTGGATGCGCTTCAGGCCACGACACGTCGACTGGCTTCCCGGTAGGCAGTATCTACCCCGCCACTAGGTGGATCTTTTCTTATTTCTTTTATTTTCTTTGGACGAGTTTGTGCCGGTGCCCACGCGTTCTTATGCAAGTGAACTTATGTGGTTTGTATGGATCGTTGCTTTATCTATAAAACAGGATGAAAGCGTATTTCGTGTGTCCTAGAGTAGTACTTGTCCCTTAGAGTTTATTTCAAGGAACGTGTCCTGGAGTTATTCATGCAACTTCGTATGTGTCGGTTCAACATATACATTTTGGGTACGTAGCGTAATGTTTTCAATTCTCAGCCGTAAATATTGTAGATCAATGGTGTACATTATTTTAACTTATGTGGAAGAACGTGGTGTCTTACTGGGCTTTTGTTTTAAATATATAATAGATGTTGCAGTAAATGTTTGAACAATGTGAGCCATATGAAATGACTGCAGCAATATACAACACAATGTACCTGCTGAAATACAAGATGCAGTACGAATCTTGAAGTGAATGTTTGGCTGAGATAACATGTGCATCTGAGCTCGGGCTTAGATAGGCACTTTCCAACCAGCCCCGGAAACCACAATAGAACCAAAGCCTATTTTTTCCTTTAAAACAGAGGCAAAAAATTTGCCTCGTCTATTAAATAAGGGAGGAGCAATGTTTAGAGTCTTACAAAAATACCCACATACACGGCATGTCAAGTACTCACGTAAAAAAAAAAATAGGCCCTAGTATATTAGCACCCGTGGTAATTCATAGCTTTGACTTCTCCACGATGATGTTAAGAAGGATAGGCGGTGACGCTTTCATGTAGCATGGCAAAGACAATGGCACATAAATTGTTATCTTTCCGTGATGCAAGCGTCAAGGATCCAATATGTACACACTCTATTCTTGATGCCACCCAAGCCCAGATGGTTATAGGCAAAATGGACAAATTTAACCTAATGACGCTACTAATTCACAAAGTTTACAGTGCGCGAAAGAAATTCACTGGGACACTAGGTTAAATTTGTCCATTTTACCATGGTTATAGATGAACTAAAAAATAGGGGACAAAAGACTGCGATCTATCGTGACGAGCTTCGTATAGCAGGTACTCTCTTCCCTAGGGGGTGCATGCAACTAGTAGAGCATCATACAATCTACCGAGTCTATTTGATTTATTTATCACCATCACAAGAGCTCTCCCCTACTTTGCGTATGTATATATAAGCAGCAGACAATAAGTAGTGACTAGTGTGAATTGGGGATTGCTTAGTTGATTTTTTTCTTCAAGATTACGCCAATGACGTATCGTATTCTTACAGAAAGAAAGAAATAATTATAGTGCAAAAATTCTACGATCGATGCGAACGTCAATCATCGGAACACCCACACCTAACTCCTCACAAATCTATCTAGTGCACCTACACCCACACCTACTCGATTCCAATCTAAGATGTCCTTGGGGATGAACCAAGCTAACCCCCTCGGGCCTTTGAATTGCTCCGGCCGATGGAAAACTCTAATTATAGAAGGATTGTTTAGTTGCTACTAGTACTACCTTTTTAATTTTACTTTATGTGAGCCAACATGCTTGGTTTTGAAATCAGAAAATAAAGTATTTGTGATCCACCTGCACTCTCTGCATGGAAAGATTGAAAGGAATAAATGTATCCTGATCAGAGTACTATAGTAGTTGGCACTATTTTACGTAACACTGGAGGAAAGGTGGCCGTCCTTGACGGTAAGGGTGTCAGCATAGGCGAGGGATCCCCATGTGACGTAAAATGACGGACCTGGTAGGGAGTGCTTTTTATCCGTATAATAACTAGTAATCATGTAAGTGCAATGAACAAGATCTCAACTATGTATACAAACATATGCGTCGCACAAAGCACAAACCCTTCCCACGTTCCTTTCGCTCTATCTGATCCCATTCCTATTGAAATCGATACAAAATCTTGCATTTTTTTTCCGACCACCACCACCGATAATAATCACTACGGGCGATACCTCCTCCTCATGCTAACACATTACATTCTTCTTTGGTTTCGCAAATAATCGATCTCCATTACCATTTGCATTCTTCAATTTCATTACGAAGTGTACAACAGAAGACTCACAAAGTAACATGTCGAATCATGGCGTCCACAATATTTCAGAGAGGCTCTGTAAACAATATAAAATTCACTCTGTAGACAAAAGTAAGCATGAAAGTATAGTACTAAAAACATACAATTCATAATTTACTTCTATAGAGTTTCTGAATAACTCTTCTTCAACTATGTGTTGCGTTTGAGTATAAAAAAATGCTCATATCAAATTAAGATATATCAATCCTTTGCAAGGAAACTGATTTAGATTCGCTAAAATCGTCACATGTGAAGGAAAGTGTATTTTTTTTCTATTATACATCTGATATTGTGTCGTCTGTGTGACGACCACACTGGTGCTGCCAAGTGAGGAAATGATAATTCAATGCCTAATTAGGCATAGATGGACCACTTAAGTATCATAAGTATGCACACTCATAGATAGATTCGAAAAGGCTTCAAGATAGACCGTACATAGTCTATTTCTCTTGTTAGTACCAGAAGGGAGAAGGAAGAATGACGGAGTGGTATATAGAATAAACAATTTTTAGCGAAAACGCTACCGCCCGGCTTTAAATTAATGAAGCCATTACATTCACCAATACAACACAACACGAGAACACACATAAGAAGAAAGAAAGAAAGAAAGAAAGAAAGAAAGAAAGAACGATACAATGGTGCCTAGGAACAACCACACACCCTAGAAAACGACAAGCCAATATCGTTTGTTTGAGCGGCACCGCTTGTGGTCTTCTGGGTTCTCATCTGTGATCAAGCAATCGGAGCTAAGAACGACTCCAACTCGAGAAGGGGGTGACGCGCGCACGAGAGGCCATGTCACTGGCATCACCTAGATGCCAACAAGGATATCGCCATCCATCTCCATCGCCAAAAGGAACGACCTCATCCCTCGTCATAGATCGAAAAGGCGTCATACCGTCGGACGAAGACTGCGCTCACCACCCTAGAGCCTGGATGGAAACTGGCGCCGAGGTCATAGGGTGAGCACTTCGAGCACCAGCCTCAACTTGCACACCTTGGTAGCACTACCGTCGACACTATGAAGCCTTCAACACGAAGAGAAGAAGCTGTCGTCCACCAGCACACCCCCGACCACCAATCGGTAGGGACCTTTTTCATGTTTAGTTAGGGACATTTTGCAAATTCTTGAGCCGAGCAAACTTGGAGGTTGTGGATATGGATCAGATTTGCTGATGCTTTCAATGCATACTATTATCAATCAGTTTTTTCTATTGGAAAAAAACAGTCTCAGCTTGTAGTGACGGTTTGACAGAAAAAATTGAGATTTGAATATGAATATGCAAGAACTGTCTCACCTCTATTGTGAGCATGAACATGATGTGAACGTTTCTTATTCAGAATTCATGCTACATGACATGTAATCAAGAGTTGAACATTGTTCTGTAATTATGATATATAACTCAGTACATACAAAAATTGATGCTTTATCAGAACACTGAAGAAAGTTATGGAGTTCAACTACAAAAGTCAAAAGTTGTATATTGAATTGATGGCACATGCCAGCAAGATACATATACCCAGCAGAGAGGCACGGTGTTGCAGCAAGGAGCAAGTACCCAGGGGAGCACATGCTTGCAACATTATGATTAAGGTTTGTATGAATGTACATAGTTTTTTTTATTTGAGACTGACGATGTACATAGTTTCAAATGCAAATAAGGATAGAAAGCAAATGATGTTACTAGCATATAACACTGAGGTGTAGAGGAAGTAAGGCTATATGTATGTCCTTTGTTTTTTTCCGAAAAGGAGGATTACCCCGGCCTCTCCATCGAGCGAGACACACAACCATCTTTATTAATTATTCAACAGAGTCCGACAAACTAGATACAAGGATCATCCCAAAACCACCTTTCTAGAGACCTCAATCACTAGATCTACAAGTCTTATGGAGTGCCCTGGTGCATCCACACACACCATCTAATCCGGTGACCACCCCAGACTGCCTCACAAGGCTAGAGGACCAACCGGTGAAACAGAACCTCAGCACACACCGCATGCACACACTGAAGCATCCACCGCCAACATCTTCCATTGTTAATATTGAGGAGAGATAATTGCATATGCCTTGCCAGGCCCGACTACCGTCGATGCCACTATGACACATGACAACAACACCCTCCTGCATGTGCACGTCCACACGCGACCATCGCCGAGAGCCCGCTGACCCATGCCGCCGTGACCCATCGGTGTTGATGCGTCAGATGCCACGCCACTACACCGTTGTAATCGTCCACTGGTCCCTCTGGTCGATGAACCCCTCCAAGAATGATTCCTCGAATGAGGAAACGACACTAACAAGAGCCCCGCCATCATCTGATCGACTCATCTTGGGTTTACCTCGGAGGTAGAAGGAGGAGTGGTGAGCTTGACCTCGCTGATGCCTTTAAGAAGGAAACAACGCCATTGAGTCGCCATCTCCGGCTACGGGCATCTGCCAAAGACAAGATCTTCACTTGCATCTGCCACACGAGCATCCAACCGACAACTATGCATCTACCAGACCGCCTTCAAAGCTCCAGATCTGACAGCCCATATCCGACGACAATCCACAACCGCATTGACACCGTAGTGGACTCTCACGCTCCGGGCACTGCCGAAGGGTGCCACCACTGGAGCATGGAGAGAGGGTTGTCACCCCACCACACCATACCGGAAGAGCCGTTAGGAAGGATCTCAAGCACGCTCTTCACCGTCCCTGTACAGAACGAGAACCGGGGACGAAGATGTCGGACCAGCTTTTCCTAGGCCATGGGTAACTCTACGCCATGCAATCGAGGATAACCTTGGCCTCACTGGTCTCCACCGCTTGGGGCCGCCACCTTGGCATCCATCGCTGCGCAACGAGGTGGGCACACCGCCCCAGCCATGACCAGAGCCCCCCTCCCCCCCCCCCCCCGCCGCATGCATCTGACATGATCTCGCAAACCCAGAGCCTTGTTTCCACCCGATGCACGCCATCGCGCCGCCAAGGATCAGATGGCGGTTGTGTCATTATGCGCGAAGAGTTCCTGTCCCACCCCTTCTACGCGAGCTAGGAAGGAGAACCCCTGCCACTACCGTCTGCCACTGGGCTTAGGCCAGCGGCGTTCTCCGAAGGTGGTGGAGGGAAGGGATGCAGGTGGTTGTTTGAGGATCCGCTGGAGACGGGGCTGACTCAGGGGATGGAGTCAGTAGTTTTGCCGTCTGTGATGCAAGCTTGCTCACGGCAAAGAGGCTCTCTTTGCTGTCATGGGTCCAGTAAACTGACGGCAAGGCCACTAACATCGTCGCTCTCACACGTCATTCTGTTAGTCACCTATTTTTTTGCCGTCTGACTTATTTGAGTGACGACAAATATAGTTGACTGACGGCAAAAAAATTGTCGTCTGCCTGAGCAAATGCTGACGGCAAAATAGTCGTTTGCCGATTTAGTGTATGCCGACATGCTTTGCCGTCTAGGGATGATGGCAAAAATTTTGCCATCCGTAATATTGTTTTTGCCGTGTGTGGCAGCATGACAACAAAATACCTAATTCCTGTAGTGCAAGCAAACGGGCTAATTTTTTTGCTGAGCTCCTTGATCTGAATATTTATTCGAAGGTTGGATATGTGCCATCACACTTGGCCATGCAGATGGTAGATGATGATTGGGCTTCACAAAGGCCATTGATTCCCATGTTTACTGAACTCATAGTAATAGTCAAAGGGGGAGAGGTGAGTGGAACTGAAACTGCAGCTATTGATTGGAATGTAGTTGAATTAGATGAGTCTACTGTTTTGGTCATTGCACCAATGCCTGACATTGAGATGGCCAAACTTTTGGCATTCCAGTCGATGACCAAGATAAGAAGAGGCATGAATCTAGTTTGCCTACTAATGCTGATGAAGATGTAGATGCACAGTTGATGGAAGAAGTTGCAGATGATGTAGATCATGCAAATGGTGATGAGATTGTACATGTGTATGACAAGGAAAACCCTGTCATTGAAGTGGGGAAGTTGTGGCCAAGCATGGATGAATTTAGGATGGGTTTCAAGACTTATGCAGTGAAACATGAGTTTGATGCCAAGACTGTTTGGACTGATAGAAAGAAGTTTTATGCGAGGTGTAGAGGATTTGATGGTAGTGTCAAGCCTTGCAAGTGGTACATATCTGCTAGACTGCAACCTGATGGAAGTACTGTCAGGGTTAACCAAATCCCCAATCAACATACTTGTATTACAAGTTCACAGAGAGTATCAACTATGACATCACAACTTTGGGTTGAAGAAAAGATCACCCCAATTTAGCCAAAACACCTAACACTACTGCCAAGAAACTCAAAGTAGACTTGGAAAAGACGTACCCCATCAAACTGAAATATACCACAGTGTGGAAGGCAAAACAAAGGGCAATGAAAATTTTATATGGTGATTGGGCAAATACATTTAGGATGTTGTACAACTTCAAAGCAGAGGTGGAGAAGAGGTCACCTGGCAGTGTTGTGAAGATAGATACTGAGGTATTAGTGGAAGGTGAAGTCAGGTTCTCCATGTTTTTTGCATCGATGGCTTCAAAGCAGGGTGCCGTCCATATTTGAGCACAGAAACATCTTTCTTGACAAGCAAGTCGAATGGTCAGTTGGCAGCATGCAATGCTCTAGATGGACACAATTGGATGTTCCATGTTGTTGTTGGCTTGTTTCGGTCAGAAACAGAGGCTTCATGGACATGGTTCATGATGTAGTTGAAAAGATGCCTAGGACCAGTGTCACCTTTGGCTATACACACAGATGCATGTAAGGGGCTGGAAAATGCAGTAAAAAATGTTTTCCCACATGCTGAGCAGATGGAGTGCTTCGGCCATTTGTGGATGAATTTAATCAAAAAAAAGTAGAGAAGAATTTGGGCGCATGTGACCAGCAGCAAGATCTTACACTAGACAGACGCACACATATCATCTTGATAAGGTAATGGTAGCATGCAATGAGTTTGGTCCATGGCTCAACACCTACCATTCTTTGTTATGGTATAGGTCGGGATTCAGCATTGCCATCAAGTGTGATCACATCAATAACAATTTGGTAGAAAGTTTCAACAACAAGGTGAAGTAGTTAAAAGATTTTCCTGTGCATGACATGGTTGACCAAATTAGGATCATGCTCATGTGGTTGTGGGAATTGATAAGAAGGATAGGTGATTGTCTACAAGGTGATAAGCTTCCAGCAGTGGTACAACAGGTGGTCAACAGGAGCAGAAGTCTTTCACATTTGTCTGTTGAAAAATCTTCACTTTGGGGTGCTAAAGTTAGAGATAACAAAACTGGAAGGAGGCATGTTGTTAACACTGAATTGTATGATTGCACTTGCCTTGAGTGGCAACACACTGGTAAACCATGTGATCATGCCATTCCTTTCTTAGCCTCCCAACCGAAGATAAACATGCACCCATATTTGCATGAATATTATTCGGTAGAAAAATTCAAAGATGCATATGCTACTCCAATTCCAGCACTTACACATCAGTCTCAGTGGCCTGAAATGGAAATTGAATTTTCCATGTGTCCTCCCTTGATGAAAAGAAAGGCTGGCAGGCCTAAAGAGAGTAGATTCAAGGCATGGTTTGAGAAAGGTGGGAGTAGTAAGAAGGGAAAGAAAGATGGAAAGCCAAAAAAGGCCCAAAAAGGTAACAAAAACAGATGTAAGTTGTGCCAGGAACTTGGGCATAGAGTGGGATCTGTTAGATGTCGTTACACTCCTGAAAAGCCAAAGCACGTTCTTGTTTATTTGTGTGTGTTTTCATTTGGTGCTTTGTTCCTTTTACTATATCTATGCCATTTTCTCCAATGGCCAAGAGGAAGCATGCAAGTCAACCCCTTGTTGTTGAAGAGTGCTAGCCAAGAAAAAAAGCAAGAGGCAATGGATGCAGAAAGAAGAGAAGTGTGCCAGAAGAAATTTCTCTCGAGGTTCAGACTGACGAGGTGCACACAGAAGAAACTGCTCTTGAGGTTCAGACTAACGAGGTGCACATCGAAGAAACTGTTCTCGAGGTTGAAACTGAACCTGAGCGTGTCAAGGTTCAGACTGACGAGGTGCACACCAAAGAAACTGCTCTCGAGGTTGAAACTGAACCTAAGCGTGTCAAGGTTCAGACTGAAGAAACTCATGTCAAGGTGCACACCGAAGAAACTGCTCTCGAGGGTGAAACTAATAAAAATGAATCACAAGCGTGTGTTGATGAGGTGCTAAACCAGTGAAGAAAACCATGACGATCAGTGAACTTGTGTATGTAATAGAACCGAAAAAAGAAGTGCTAAGGCGCAGAAGGGCACAAGGTGTGGTAGGAAGAGGTAGAACAAAAAATTGTTTGAAAATTTGTGTCATGTAATAATATTTGTAACTTGGTGCGTACTGGTACGCACTATGTATCCCTGTATTCCTATTCAAACTTGTTTGGTTATTTTTTAAAATTCAAATTTGCACTCAAATTTGAATTGGCCTAATTTGAATTAGGGCTGGTGTATTGATGTTTTAATGCTATCTCAAGTCCCTTAACTCAAATATGTTTGTTAGTTGATCAATCTGAGCCGTTTTCCTAAGTTAAGCTCATAGTCATGAAAAGTGTGTTTGAAATGACCTCCAATGATAGGGTAAGCGGCCTCATTTCTAAGCAAAATTGTTTTGCACCCTGTCTAAATCAGCCAAATAAATTTTATATACATTTATTCTACCTATATAGTGTACATCTAAAGTCTCACTATTTATTGAATTAATATTCATTTCTATTATTTTATTTTTGAAAAAACATGGTTTAATAGAAAATCATATATATAAATAGTTTAAAACATGAAAATGAGAAATTAACTTCAAATCTTAGTCACTACAAAACGAAGCTTTGGTGAGGTTTTGACACTTTTGATTTTCAAAAAAACATGTACTCTCGGACGCCCCCTACTATCTCCCTTGAAATCCATACTACATTGTTCGAGGAATGACAATCTAGTGAAGGATTTTTGATAAAAATGTATGTAAACCATATTTTATATTATTTTTCTCGTTACTATACGACATAATAAGACTATGTGTGCAAGTTTTATATTTTTTGATTTTTTTGAATAATTTATGCTCAACCCTAGTCACATAAACCCTCTCAAAACCCCGCACACTCCCAAGGTTGTCGATCGTTGTGCGTAGACGGTTAAGAGCAGGCGCTAGGGTTGCTACAGTGTGGATCGATCCGCATGAGACACGCTGATTGGCTGAATTTGTTGGGTTTAGATCGGCCTCTCTCATTAGGGAATCTTGACCGTTCATTTAAATCCCACGGCACAAATTGAAGCGGTGCATGGACCAAGTTTACGCAGTGCCCTTTCCATCCTTGCATGCATGCCCACCGCGCCTGTTGTGGCATGCATGCCCGCATGCCGTTGTAGGGCACGTGCCCGCCTGCATGCCCCCCATGCACACCGCCCGCCTTGCATGCATAACGCCTGCCCTGCTCTGCTCCGCCCTCGATGCAGCCCTGCTCTGCACCGCTCCCCACGCAGTAAAATGTTGCATGCCTACCGTTAACACCAATGAACCGTCGCATCAAGGCGTGCACACCACGGGCCAGTGCGGGGCGCAAGGGCGACCACGGCGACCATGATGCAGCAGGCGGGCAGGGCGTTGGTGACCACGGCGACCACACGATGCAGCGGACAGGCAGGGCGTTGGTGACCACGATGCAGAGATGCCCACCAAAAACCAGCGGGCAAGCCCCTCTTCGCATCGATGCAGTAAGTCGTGCTCCTATTTCCCACGACAAAAAGCAACGGGCTGGTATCGATGCGGGGAATGCTCCTCTTTCCACGATGATGCAGTTATTAGGCGTTCATTATTGTCACGGGGCGCTCATTGTATAGTTTCACACCGGGCAGTTTCCCACCATGATGAAGGGCAGACAGCATCATGGATCATACCTCGTCGCATGAAAGTCAAAGGGGTAGACCCGTCCGGTCAAAAGTGCTAGGGTTAGACGAGGCGGGGTACTTGGGGGGTGGCAATGCCGTTAGGTCTTGCCCTGGGCCCTCTTACACGTATGGAAGTGTGGTGACAGGTGCAAGCACCCCGCATGTGTCTCCGTAGTGTCACCCTTCCCAGGGATGTTGCTGTTGCCGTCACATGGAGAGTGGAAAACGGCCACGCCGGTGAGTCACTGAGAGAATCTGTTGGTGGGCTATGCCCGAACCTTGATTGAAAGTGAATCTATGGGCTGACCTATGACAGCCAAGTGAAAATGTCCCTCGGTCAAACACCGTCGAGTGTAAGTCAAAGGCATAGATTCGCTAGTCAACTGAGTGAGGGTTAGACGGGACGGGGGACCTAGATGGGTAGCTATGCCACCAGGTCTTGCACTGGCCCCTCGAACGCATCAGGAAATGTGGTGGCGGGTGCAAACACCCGACACGCGTCTCCGAAGTGTGATCCCCTTCACGGATGGCGCTGTCGCTGGTACCTGGAGGAGGGAAACGGTCGCGACGGCTCAACACGGAGGGAATCTTACAGTGGGTTGGGCCCAGACCTTGTTCTAAGATGTTGCTATGGGCTGACATATCACAACCAGGTGAAAATGTCCATCGGTGATACCTCTTCTGGTGAAAGTCAAGGGGTAGATCCGTCTGGTCAACAGTGCCAGGGATAGAAGGGACGGGGTACTTGGGGGGTGGCAATGCTGCAAGGTCTTGCGTTGGTCCCTCTTACACGTTTGGAAGTGTGGTCGCGGCTACCTATGGGCTGGCCTATCACGACCAAGTGAAAAATGACCATTGGCCATACCTCGTCCCATGGAAGTCAAAGGGGTAGACCCATCCGGTCAACAGTGCTAGGGTTAGACGGGACGGGGTACTTGGGGGTGGCAATGCCGCCAGGTCTTGACCTAGGCCCTCTTACACGTATGGAAGTGTGGTGGCAGGTGCAAGCACCCTGCATGCGTCTCCGGAGTGTCACCCTTCCCAGGGATGTCGCTGCCGCCGTCAGATGGAGAGTGGAAAACGTCCATGCTGGTGAGACACGGAGAGAATCTTGCGGTGTGCTAGGCCCGAACCTTGATCAGAAGTGAACCTATGGGCAAACCTATCGAAACTAGGTGAAAATGTCCCTCGGTCAAACACCGTCCAGTGTAAGTCAAAGGCATAGATTCGTTGGTCAGCTGAGCGAGGGTTAGACGGGACGGGGCACCTAGAGGGGTAGCTATGCCATCGGGTCTTGCACTGGCCCCTCTAACGCATCTGGAAATGTAGTGGCGGGTGCAAACACCCGGCACGCGTCTTCGGAGTGTGACCCCCTTCACGGATGCCCCTACCGCCGTCACCTGGAGGTGGGAAACGGTCGCGTCGGGTCGACACGAAGGGAATCTTGCGGTGGGTTGGGCCCAGACCTTGTTCTAAGATATTGCTATGGGCTGACAAATCACAACGAGGTGAAAATGTCCATCGGTGATACCTCTTCTGATGAAAGTCAAAGGGGTAGATCCGTCCGGTCAACAGTGCCACGGATAGACGGGACGGTGTACTTGGGGGTGCCAATGCCGACAGGTCTTGCGTTGGGCCCTCTTACACGTCTGGAAGTGTGGTGGCAGCTACCTATGGGCTGGTCTATCATGGCCAGGTGTAAAATGTCCACCGATCATACCTCGTCCCATGAAAGTCAAAGGCATACATTCGCTTGTCAACTGAGCGAGGGTTACGGGACGGGGGACCAAGAGGGGTAGCTATGCCGCCAGGTCTTGCGATGGTATGCATAAAATAAATAATTGATGTATGTTTTTTTAGATAAGCTGCATTTAAGTTTTCAAAAAAAGATAAAATAATCAAATAGAAAAATATGCAGAAAATGTATGCCGTCAGCATAGTTACACTCGGGTCATGCAGATTGATGACGTGGCGTTGCGAGAACCTATGTCGACGGCTAGGCCGTCGGCATAGTGAAACCTTATACCCTCGCCCTTATCCACTCATTCCTCTCTCTCCCTCTCATTCCTCGCAACATCTCCCTCCACTCGCTCCGCATCGGCCGCCCCTCGCCCCCCGCTGCCGCGTCACCCTCCTCCCCGCCCCGCGTTGCCGCCCTTCTCTCCGCCCAGCCCCGCGCCACCTGGCCCCCGCCCCGCCCCTCACTGCCCTGCCCCGCCCCACGCTGCGACGCCCCGCGCCCGCCCCTACCCCGTGCCGCCCCGCGCCCGCCCCGTGCTGCCACCCTCCTCCTCGCCCCGCCCCGCGCCGCCCTGCCCCCGCCCCACGCCGCGCCGCCACGCCCTCGCTCCCGCCCTGCCCCGTGCTTCCCCGCGCCCATCCCGTGCTGCCACCCTCCTCCTCGCCCCGCCCCACCCCCGCGCCACACCGCGTCGTCCCCCCCCCCCCCCCCACGCCACGCCACCTCGCCCTCGCCCCACGCCGCGCCGCCCCGTCCCCACCCCATGCCGCCCTGCGCCGCCTTGCCACTACTAGGGAAAACCCTAGTAGGAGCACTCGAAACATGCATATTAGTAGCGTTGGGTCCAGCGCTACTGCTATCGTTCTACAGCTAAGTTTTAGCAGTAGTGTTGGCTTGGCAAGCACTACTAGTAACTATCTGTAGTGCGTGGACAAACGAAGCGCTCCTGCTAATCCAGCGCTGCAATTAGATGATTTCCAGCGCTAATGCTAGTATTCCTGCTTTCGTAGATTTACACCCTCTACGTATTTATACAAGATCTATACAGTAGTTTCATCAGATCATCATAATACATCATTGTCATATAAGAAATCCTCATCATCATCATTTTCGTCAATGAGACATCATATAACAAGTTGGTCACTAGTCATAATTACAACTTCTCCTCCTCATCATCATCAATTCTAACACATTGTAGCAGATAATAACACATTGTACCTAGGACCCAGTCCTCTCTCATAGGACCTACTCTACCCTCTCTTAGATATAATATCATAAAACAACATAGGCCCTGACTCTCCATTATGGAGAATGGAGATCATCATGTCTCCCATTTTTGGCCTACGCACAATGTTGCTTCCAAGTAGCTCTTTACGATTGACCATACATTTTTTCCAATCTTTGATTGTCATGACTCCATCGATTTTAGAAATCTGGTATGGGCAGGAGTGATGTGTAGGCTGACCTGGCCGTGGTGGCCCTAAGCTCATAACAACAACACGACCTCTCGGAAACATCAGATGAGGCACACAATCCTTCGGGATTTTCTGTTGAAAAACATAGTAATAACTTTGTAGTTAGCAATGTAGTTTAGTTTTAGAAGAATTTATGCAAAAGATGCACGGATGTCGTAATAGTAGAATCAAAGTCTTACCATGCAATCTCCATGGATGTTACCGTAGTTCACCACGTGCACTAGTGGCACGTATTGACCATAATGTGCAGGAGTTTGATAATAGCTATTATAATTTTCAAGATGACTAAGAAATGCGGTAAGATGATCTTTCTCCTTATATGTTAATTCTGATTCATCATTGTACTATTAGGTTCTGTCTACCATCTTCCGTACATCTTTTGAAGAATGAAAATAAGTTGGCAATGCAAATAAGTTGTCAACTATTTTTAAATAAATAATATAAATTACTTAATAAATATGGTGGAGAAACTTACATAATAGTAGAACTGGAGGCATCTGCACATCGACCCAGATGTCGATATTACCTTCAACTTCATCTTCCGGACGAGTATCAAAGGTGATATGCATATTAGGCTCAAATGCATAAGCCTTGCATAGTGCTTGCCAAGTTTTGCATTTAAAATAGCAATAGGTGTCTGCATGGTACAATTTTACCGCAAAAGTAAAACCATGATCGGTCCTCAAGTGAACTATCTTTATCTTCATATCTTTTTTAGTATTGAAACCAATCATATCCAAGACAACAATTCTTGCATGGCAGGGTACGCTAGTAGAATAGTAAAAAATTAAAATTATAAGTTGAAGTAAAAGAAGCACAAGTCATGCTTAATATCGAAAAAAGACTTGTCATTGTGACTTACTATATCCACTTCGAAGGTCTCATCCAGCATGATGCTAAAGCGCCTACCATCAACTAGGAAAGGCTTGTCACACAGGCCGTGCTCGTCTTTGCAGTATTCGCACATAGCGAATTCTCTTTCGTCGTCAGACATTTCCTATGTTCACAGTTGAAACATTTAAAATCGATCGAATGAAACTACGAGAAAACTGATCAACACACAGATCACTATTACTCAATATGCAATGGGTTGACGTTAGGTCTGTCGAGTCTTTCCTTTCTAAACTCTCATCTCACGTATATGATGGGAACTCCCTCTCATATTGCGACAGTCGGTAATGGTGGATCTTCCATTCGTCCCAGAGTGCATTACACCAAAATGTCTAGCACAGTGGAACGAAGGAGAAGCAATCCCCACGACAACAGTCGGGATTATATATATATATATATATATATATATATATATATATATATATATAGGGACCGACTATGCTTCACCCTATTCTAATCCCATGACATAATTTGAAAGGTAAGAAAAAAGTAACTTGAGGTAATATTACAAATGGGAGAAGAGATATTGGTCTCCCACCGTACAATAACAAGTGAGGTAATTTTATAACATGCGTGCTAAAAAGTTATGTTTCGCATGTGAGAAAAAAATCTGACGCGTCAATATCACACTATGTTGGCGTAAATTTACAAGATAAATGAGGTAATCTTACAAGAAGAAGTGGGGTAATTTTACAACATGCATGCTAGAAAGTTACCTTTTGCAGTGATTGAAAATGTAGCTTTGTCAGATGACCAAGGTGAAGAATAAGTTATTCTTCACCCTGGGTGCCAAATAGACTATCTATATATATATGATGGACACTCTATCTCACTGAAAGAAACACAAGGAGCCGAAACAGACCTAAAGTCAACCTGTTCCATATATCAAACAGACGTGCATTCAATAAGCAAAACTAATCATAAAACAAATTAGTATTCAAATTAGCATGCATTCAATAAGCAAAACTAAATCATCTCTTGCGTCTGTACATCGTCGAATAGTATCACTAATACATCGCTAATACAATTAGAACCATAGCGAACGACGGGTATCGGCGCGGGCGGTAGACACCCAAAGAGAAGGAACTATCAGAGGATCATAGCTCGGGTGAGATCCCCAAAGAACTTGCCAGGTATTGGAGAACCTGGCGTCCAACACAGCCATATAGCGTCAGACGTGCTCGTCCTCCTCCCTAACACGACGACGTATCACCTCTGCGAGGGCCGGCTCCCTCTGCATCGACAATGGCCCACGCGCCCGCCACCAAATAACCTCCGGGTCGACGACAGGCTGCGTCCTCACCAAGTTGCGCGCCCCGGAAGGTAAGACCTCGCAGTACCAGCCCGGCGGAGCCCAGTCCCGGACATGGCCCCTATAATCAAGCAGGCATCCTCCGCCGATTCGACGACGAGGATGCGGGCCAAGCATCGTCGACGTCGAGAACAAATTCTTAATTATTAAAATAAAATTAATAAACTTCTAAACTTAAATATATGTACTACAAAAACTAAATTAGATCATTATTATTCATCACGGGTTGACTATCGGTCTCTCGGGAATCTCCCTCCTCTCTCATATATGGTGGACACTCCCTCATTGATTTTTCGACCGTTGATGATGGTTGCAACTCCTTCTTCCCCTAGTGCACAACAAAGGTCTAGCAGAAGTAGGAGAAGGAGAAGCGACCCCCACGACAACAGTCGGCATTCTTCTTCTCTCATATATGGTGGAGACTCTCCCTCACTGATTTTTTGACTGTCATGTATGGAGCCCCGACAAACTTATAGTCAACTCAAAATGTCGTTTAATTCTCATTCTAGCAAATCTGGCTCACTCGATATTTCCTACATATTCTAGCACAAGTCATGCTAAAATTCATGAAAAAAACCAGCATGATCTTTGCTAAAATAGGACATATCGAGCGCCTGAAATTTACCGGAACGGAAATGAATCAACATTCTGGCAAAACATAGGCCACTGTGAGGTGTTCCCTGCAAACATAGGCCACTTGAGCAAGCAATACTACTACAGAACACTACATATCACATATTCCATGAAAATTGTCACACCTACTCATGTAGCTACTATTCTACTACAACTATCAAAACATCTACATCGTCATCGACATGGGGATTTGGCTGGTCTCACCTTGAGGTCAGAGGTGGTTGGTGACGGGGACGATGGCGGGGATGACGTAGGGGCTCCTTGATTTCTAAAAAACAAAATATAAAGAAAAACATTATTATCCTCATCTTAGGACTTAGTGAAACCCTATTTCTAAAACATCCTAGTTCTAGCCCTAACATTTACTAAAAATACCTTGTTCTAACCCTAAAAATTGAGAAGACCTATACATTTACTAAAAATATCATAGTTCTAGCCCTAACATCTGTCCATCCATCCATCTATCTATATATCCTCATAAACCCTAGTTCTAATCATCGACATGGGCATTTTCATATTTTATTTGATACCGACATTGAATGAAATCTATTGTATTCAAAAACCTACATTTACTAAAAAATATTATATAGCATAATACATTTTTGTACCTAAAAATTTCTATTACTAATTTCTTTAACTAAAAATTTTATTACTAAATTTTATTACTAAAAATCTTTGTATTATAGAAAGGAGGAGGAGGAGGAGGTGGGAGGAGGAGGGAGGAGGAGGAGAGAGCAGGAGGAGGGAGGGGGAGGAGGAGGGAGGAGGAGGAGAGAGCAGGAGGAGGGAGGGGGAGGAGGAGAGGGAGGAGGGGCCGCCAGAGGGAGGAGGAGGAGGAAGGAGGAGGAGGGGGCCACCGAAGGGAGGAGGAGGGGGCCGCCGGAGGGAGGAGGGAGGAGGAGGGGGAGGAGAAGGGAGGAGGAGGGAGGGAGGGACCTTGGGGGCGACGGTGGGCAACGACGGCGATGGCGGCGACGGCACACGGCGGAGTGAGTGAGAGGGGGCGATGGCCAGAGGGAGTGAGAGGGGGCGGATCAGTGAGTGAGAGGAGGGAGAGTGAGCAATGCGGGGGAGGGAAGAGAATAGGGTACATTAGCTGTAGCGCTTTTAGTAAAAGCGCGCTACCGATACGACTTTATCAGTAGCGCTTTTTTCCAGGGAGTGCTGCTACTACAAATAGTGGTGGTGGGATCGTCGGGTCCCGCTTTGCAGTAGCGCTCATTGTGTTTCCAGCGCTACTGCTAAGCATTTACTTGTAGCGCTTCCACAAGACAGCGCTACTGCTTTTTACTAGCAGCGCTTGTTATTTTCCAGCGCTACTAATAGTTTCCTGTCTATAAGGTTTTTCCTAGTAGTGTGTGCCACCCCGCCCCGCCCCCGCCCTGCACCACGCCGCCCCGCCCCCAACCCGACCCTGCACCGCCGCCTTGGACCGACCGGCCCCCCTCCCGCTCCGCGTCGTGAGGTCGGCCCCAAATCGCCCTACCACCGTCCAGCCCTGCCCGCCGGCCACCTTGCCCCGGCCCTACCCCGCCTCGCCGGTGAGACCCGCCACCCCCGACATTTTTTCATGGTTTTGTAGATGATAGATATTTAGATAGATAGATAGTTAAGTTAGATAGACAATTAGTTAGATATATAGATAGTTAGATTGTTAGTTACATAGATAGCATTTCTAATATTTTGGATGTGAAACATTAAATGGATGAATGCATGTGTAAATGTTTAAATATGCTCTATGAGTTGTGATGTTCTAAATTTTTGTTATGATGGAATTTGGCAGGCTTTGTGGTGTCGCATTTCATCGGAGTGACCGTCGTCTGATGCGTTGGTCCCTGAGCATCCCTCTGCTGTTCTACTACTTCTCCTACAGCCGAGGGTGAGCTACAAATCCATCTCCTCCATTATTTTCATGTCACGAGATTTTATTTTCAAGTCAAGTCGCGTAACCTAGGCATATCTTGTCCGAAAGGGTTGCATTGATAAATATGCATTCAATTGCATATTTATGACCGTAGCTCTTTCGGATTGTCCAGCGTTTTCCACGGACAACCCGAGGATGTTTAGATTGGGTACGTTCTCCATGTTCTGCCCTGTTCCGAGACAGGATTTTGGCGGTGCCTCCCCATTGTTCTCTGGAGCACATTCTCTCGGCTATTTACCGAGACGTGTATCTGGAGAACAGCGGGGAGGTGCTGCCAAAATTTTGTCTCAGAATGGAGTAGAGCAAGGAGAACGTGCTCAATCTAGACATCCTCGGGTGGGATTAGGACCCATCTTTACCTATTAGAGATGTTGCTGGATTCAACGTAGAAGAAAATAAAAAGTTGATGTGATTAATTCAAAAGGATCCTTAATTTTGTTGTGTGGCTTCCAATAAAGTAGAGGATGGCAGATAATCAGTGGATGTACGGTGGTTTTATCCATCGGAATCGAGTAACATCACAGTGGACCGCGAAAACCAATGTGTATTTGAAGGATATATTATGTAGTCCAATGAGAATTATCCCACCATGCCCATGTGCGAGATGTGGTAGACGTCACCGTAAAAATCAGAAGGACATGACTGACCACCTTCGCACGCACAAATATATGCCAAACTTTGTCATGCCACCGATAAACTTCGCTGAGCATGACCGTGGTAGAGAGGAGGTGATGCGATAGCGCATCGATGGTTATGAAGACGACGGGGTCAAGGACATGCTAGATGATGTCATTGTTGTAGAAACGGCAAATGTGAAACCTTCAGAGAATGAATTGGTGGATCCGGATGCAACCGCAAAGGCCTTCTTGGAGGTCTTGGCCTTGTCGAAGAAACCTCTTTATGAGGGTGCCAAAATATCTCAGTTGGATGCCATCTAGCAACTTATTGCAGTCAAGGCTGAGTACTGCTATAGCCATAAATGCTTCGAAGCATTCCTGGGAGTATGGGCTAACAGCCTCCCCGAGAGTCATGAACTGTCGAAAAGCATGTACGCTACAAAAAAAATCATGAAGACACTCTCTATGGATTGTAAGAAAATACATATTTGTCCAAAGAATTACCTTTTGTTTAGGCACGAGTATGCGGATGACAAGAACTGTAGGGAGTCTGGTTCGTCTCGGTACCTTGAGGTGGTCGGTGAGGATGTTGAGAAAAGGTAGCTAACCATCCCTACTAAGGTTCTTCGGTATCTCGATTTCATACAAAGACTGCAACGCCTTTTCATCACGGAGAAGTATGCCAAAATGATGAAGTGGCACAAGGAAGGTAAAAGGTATCATCCAAATAAAATCCTACATCCATCGAAAGGCGAAGCATGGAAGTCGTTTGATGAAGAATACCCCGAGGAAGCAGCCGAGGCTAGGAATGTCAGAGTTGCAATAACAGGTGATGGGGTCAATCCATATGGTATGTCGACCAATCCATACAGTTGTTGGCCCGTGTTTGTTATTCCGCTCAATCTCCCTCTAGGTGTCCTAATGCAACGCAACACCATGTTCTTGTCGCTAATCATTCCAGGGCCTGAATACCCGGGGAAGAATTTGGTAGTGTTTATGCAGTCGCTGGTGGATGCTTTGCACCATTCTTGGTACTTCCCAAGGTTGACATACAACCCACATCTGCAGAAAAAATTCTTGATGAAAGTTTGGTTGATGCATTGCATGCATGACTTTCCCGGCTATGCTCTATTCTGCGGATGGTGTACAAGTGGGAAGATGCCATGCCCAGTGTGCATGCAGGCTCTGCATTTGATTTGGCTGTAGAAGGGTGGCAAGTATTCAGCCTTTGACCTTCATCGATAGTTCCTCCCTCCAGACCATCCAGACAGGGAAGACAAGAAGAACTTCATGAAAGGCCGGGTTGTCCATGAAGTAACCGAGATTCCAACATTTTCGGGGGGCTTATATTCTTGCTCAGCTAAAAGCTCTCAATCCTAAAGTGAAAGCCAAAGGCAAAGGAAAACGCTTCGAGGGATATGGTGAGACGCACAACTTGACTCACATTACCCCCTTCTCGAAGCTTCCCTATTTCAAGGACCTCAAACTTCCTTACAACATCGGTGTGATGCACACCAAAAAGAATGTCGCAGAGTCCCTGTTCCGCATGATCCTCAACATTCCTGAGAAGACAAAGGATAACCTTAAAGCTAGAGCCGATCAACAGAGAATTTGTGATAGACCACCTCTAAACATGAAGCCTCCCACAGGAGGTCAAAGAAACTGGTTCAAGCCAAATGCTAACTTTGTCCTTAAACCTCCAGAAAAGAAGGAAGTACTTATTTGGATGAAACTCATTTTGAAGTTCACCGATGGTTATGCATTGAATATAAGTAAGGGAGTCAATCTTTCAACGGGCAAAGTGACCGGGCTCAAGAGTCATGACTACCATGTGTGGATTGAGTGGATAATGCCGGTGATGGTTCGAGGCTATGTCTCCGAGCATGTTTGGCGAGTGCTTGCCGAACTAAGCCATTTCTTCCGCATGCTCTATGCTAAAGAACTAAGTAAATATGTGACTGAACAATTGCATAACAAGGCACCGGAGTTGATAGTCAAGCTAGAGAAGATCTTTCCGCCAGGCTTCTTTACTCCGATAACACATCTCATTCTGCACCTCGCGAAAGAGGTATTGTTGGGGGGCCTGTGCATAATCGTTGGCAGTACGGCCCTGAGAGACAAAACAAGCACCTCCGACCGAAATGTGGAAACAAAGCTAAGATTGAAGCTTCCATAGCTGAGGCAGTTATCCTAGAGGAGGTGTCAAACCTCAGGACATCATACTATCCAGACAACATTCCCCATCTACATAATAAGGTGCCTCGATACAATATAGAAGAGCCCAAGTATCAACCCAAGCTCCATATATTCAACGGGCAAGGTGGCAGGGCTGGGGCCTCGAAATCTTATAACATGCCATGACAAGAGTGGGAGGACCTTATGTTCTATGTCTTGCACAACATCAAGGAAGTCGAGGAAGTGTGGATGAGGTAATACCACTACACCATTCCTTTATGTCTTGCACATCATCATGTTCTATGTTCACTTAGTCCCGGTCTAACACCGCTTTTCTTCTTTTAGTGATTTCGTTCAAGAGGAATGGACAGGAATGAATCCTCCTATTAATGCAGAGGCACTTACTCTTCTCCGTCACGGAAACCCTGGAAATAAAAAAATTGTTGCTTGGTTCATGGAGAAAGTAATTTTCCATATTCCCCTATTAAATATGTAGTTCAACATTTATTAGTTAACCAAACTAATGGACCAACAATTTCAATTATACTTATAGGAAAAAGATCTGATCATATCTATGGATGACGAATTGAGATGGGTTTCCATGGCTTTTGACCCTGCAGTCATGACATGTAAAAAGTATGATGTGAATGAGTATCACTTCCATACAAAGGAGCACCAGAACAGCCGGCCTGACCCCAAAACTATAAATACCGGAGTGTGCACCCCCAGTCAAAATTCAGTAGACTACTACGGAAGGGTACAAAATATATACGAGATTACATTCCACAAAGGGCGCGAAATCCTAAGTCTACTTGTGTTCAAATGTCGATGGTTTGATCCGCAGGAGGGGCAGATACATACGCCTTCCATTGGTTTGGTCGAAGTTAAACCATCAACCGTCTATGCCGGAGATGATCTCTTCATTGCGGCTACCCACGCTACACAAGTTTATTATTTGCCTTACCCATGCGAGAAAGAGTACCTACGGGGTTGGGAAGTTGTGTTCAAGGTGTCGCCACATGGTAAGCTACCGGACCAAGACGAAGATGATTACTACAACATTAACCCCATGACATACGAGGGAATGTTCTATCAAGAGCAACCCGATGATGATGTGGTCAGAAACGATGACTCTAGACCATTGGGTGATTATGATGTGGATCCAAACGATGATGATGCACGGAATGATGGTGTGACCATTGTTAATGAAAATGACATACTTATGCTAGAAAAGTTAAACGAAGACGCTGATGATGAGGAAGAGCCTCCACCTCTGTCGGACAACGAAGATGATATGATTGATAGTGATGATGAGACCGAGCGAGAAATCGGTTACAATAGTGATGATTCATATGGCTTCTAGCAGATGTACGTTTCATGTCTTTTATTCCTATGGTTTAGGAATATGCCTTTTTATGCTTATTTTTTAATGTGTTTATTAGTCCTTATTATTATGCTTTTTTCCTTCATAATTAATATACTAATTGTTTATTCTATTTTCAATGTAGGTTCGTGGAACATGGGTAAGGGGAAGGCCGACGGCGCGGGTTTCATACGCAAGGTCGTCGGCATTGCTAGTCGGAGTGGTCGAGCACGTACGGTTACCCCCCAACTACTTGAGGATGACTCCTCACAGGAAGAGCGAGGGAGAGATGCCCCTAGAGGAGGAGGGGGCGGGAGGAGAGCCCCTAGAGGGCAAAGGGATGGTGGGAGAGCCACTAGAGGGGGCGCAGCCAGAAAGAGCGCACCCTCACCGACTTAGGGGTGTTGTCTTTGAGGCCCTCCTCTAGTGAGGTACCCTCTACCGAGGAGGAGGAGGAGGAGGACGAGGAGCAGGAGGTGGTTCGCGAGGAGGGGGTGAGGACGAGGAGGAGGAGGTTGGGGAGGGGGACGAGGAGGAGGAGGCAAGCAGGGATGATGGTGGTGGCAGGGACGATGGTGGTGGCGGGGATGGCAACAACAAGGGATGGCTGCGTGGTAATGCAAAGCTCCCAAAGCATATTCCCGCTACCGAGGAGCAGAAGTGGCTCATTGAGCCCAAGGAGATAGAGTAAGTTCCACTTAATAATTTCAATAATAATTTAATTCTTTTGCTTGTCACATGCTAATATTTTCATTATTTAAATCTTTTGCGGTAACTAGGTACATTCAAAAGGGGTCCGTGTTCCCAACAACATCATTACCGTCTTGCTGAAGGAATACTGGTCGGGGCTGTACTATCGGCCGGATCCAGTCAGGCACCCGGACCGTTGGGTTTTGGCCAAGACCCGGGAGCACTGGGAAGCGGCCCCCTAGGCGGAGCATGTGACACATGCTAAGGCCGTGATCACTAATTTTTGGTGAGTTCTCTTCACAAGCACATGTCCATTCTGGTTTCATGAATGATTTAACTCATGGCTTCTTCCATTCTGGTTTCATGAATGATTGTAGAAATACTATCGAGTTCTTTAGGAGCACAAGGCCACCGCCGACGAGATTGTGCTGAGCCAAGCGAAGAAGAAGGCCCGCCAGATGCAGTACGAGGTGTGCTTGGTGGCCATCACGCAATACTATCACGACTATCTTAGTGTGAAGATGACCAAGGAAGAAGCGAAGATGGGGGACATTACCTTGGAGAGGGAAGAGTACTTGGCGATAAGTATTAATGATTTTTCATTCCAAAGTTTTTGGTAAATTTCATCATTTCGTGTTAGACATGCCATTTATGCTTTCATTATGTAGGTGTGTCCAGATTGGTGTTATGGAAAAGACGAGTCCTGGGCGGCATTGGTGGACCTGTGGTGTGGTCAGGATGAAGCCTGGGCGGCTACGAGCAGCAATAACAAGGCTAACCTAGGGAAGGAGGGAGTACATGCTCAGGGAAACCGGAACCACTTTCTCCACAAGACACTTCAGGTATGACTAACCTGATTAAACAATCTTCTTCTTCTATTTACCGTCACTTTTTTATGTATGACTAACATCTGTTTGTTGGTGTAGGAGGAGAAACTCAAGCGGCCGCTCTCACACATGGAGGCGTGCGAGATCGCCCATACTCGGAGGAGGCCCAAACCTGGCGAGGACAAGTACTATGGCAACACCGCGAAGAAGAAGAAGAACTACTCTATGGCGTATCTGAAGCTACATCCTGACACACTTGACCCCATCAAGGCGCCTTTGGACGACAGGGTGGTGGTTGGCATGGGGCCGAAGGCTCAAGGTCGGCAGCCGGTTCTGGATGTTGTGGTCACTCCTTCTATCTCCTTCACACAGCTCTGAGCTACCGACCCGAGCCTGAGACAGTGCGTGCCCATGACCACTGCGCAGTCACAGTCCCTCCTAGCCGAGCGACACTCTATAAGTATTTTTTCCCTCTTATCTTCAATGCTCACTTTATTTTCCGCATTGAAATGTTTAATGAGTTCCATCACGTCATATTGTAGGCCTACATGGAGTACACATGCCAGGAGACCATGGCGTGGAGCGCGAGAGTTGCAGCCGTCCAGGACCACAACACGCGCATGATGACGGTTAGTTTAGCCCCTTTAAATTCATCTTCATATTGAAACTTTCATTTCTTCTGACATTTGTGTTTGCTTTGTCAATTAACATGCAACTCGTGTTTGAGAGCACTAGGAATGGCACGATTCCTGAAATGGAACCAACACCACCAGCTGCAGGACCACAACCAGTCGTACTTACCTTTGAGCTTCTAGCACAGCAACCGGGGACAACGGTGGTTAGTACATTCCAAACTATTCAACCACCGCTTACTGTTTATTCAAGACAATAACATTCACTCAACATGTCTTTTCAAACATCCAGGGAACTGGTAGATCATCCATTGGTGGTGGTGCTGGTCTACGCATCACTCCCGAATTACAGAGCTCGGTCACTCCAATCCATCAAGGCGGTAGCACTGCTGCTAGCAGTGAAGACCTGGGCTTTGGCAGACTTGGCGTTGACGACCTTGGAGGTGGACGTACTGGCACTCTTTAGATGACTTCTGCCCTTTAGATGACTTGTGCTCTTTAGATGACTTCTGCCATTTTACGCTACTTATGTTTCTGATATGCTTATGTTGTTGGTTGTGAGGATGTGATGGTGGTGTTGGTTGTGAGAACATATATATTTATGATGCTTGGTGCTGTTGTGCATGTATATTTCATTGTATATATTCTCCTATTTTGAATTGAAATAATTTGTATGAAACAGGAAAAGAGAAAAAAACAGCCACAAAACTACGTTGACGGCTAAGCCGTCGGCTAGAGGGCATTCGAGTTAACAGTGGCCGCCACGTAGCACTCTATGCCGACGGTCGGGCCATCGGCATAGTTTTGTACCCTATGCTGACGGCCTGAGCCGTGGCGTAGGTACGCCCCTAGGACTACCAACGACCGCCGCATGGTAGGCCATGCCGACGGTCGCACCGTCGGCGTAGTTTCACCATATGCCGACAACTTAGCCGTCGGCGTAGGTACGTCCCAGGGACCACCACCGGCCTCGCGTGGCGGGCTATGCCGACGGCCACGCCGTTAGCGTAGTTTCACCCTATTGCGACAGCTTAGCCGTCGGCATAGGAACGACACGTGGCGATCCTTGGTTGGGACGTTCTTGATGGCGGCGCCACCAAACGCCGTTTGGCAAGGAGCTATGCCGACGGCTTGCTCCGTCGGCATCGTTGTACGGACACCGTCGGCATCGTATCTACGCCGTCGGCATTTCTATGCCGACGGCGACCTGGGATACGCTGACGTATATGATGCCGACGGCCCTACGCCGACGGAGATCAGAGCTATGCCGTCGGCATAGGAGTTTATCCTGGTAGTGCTGTTGCACTGTGGTGTTTAAGAGCGTTTGCTGCGGCAATAAGCGATCACGAGAGAACATCAAATAAGAGAAAAGGCATGCCACACACGTACGCATGTCTTTCAAGCTCAGGAACGGAGTGTTAACAAACAAACACATTGATTCTGGATTGTATAAGGAAGACTTTGGAGATGCGCAAAACCGAGATTCATGATGCCTCCCAAGCCCGAAACCATGCACCATAATATGACCTGCATCTCTCTCTCTCTCCCTGTGTGTGTGATATAAAACTATATATCGATAGTTGTCAGGAGTAATTGAACTTTGCTGTGACATCGGTCATATCCTCTTATTTGCGGGAAACATCAGCTCCAGCCGTGTACAACGACGGTTGATCCTCGACCCGCTGTTAGAGCTCAACATT
Source organism: Hordeum marinum (assembly GCA_022496015.1). NCBI lineage: Eukaryota > Viridiplantae > Streptophyta > Magnoliopsida > Poales > Poaceae > Hordeum > Hordeum marinum. The sequence continues at coordinate 51,231,798 of CM039677.1, forward strand.
TGAACAGCTGCTGCATGCATTTTTAGCAGAAGCAATTTGTGCATCTTGGATTTGGAATTTACAATAGCAGAAGCAATTTTAGTGCCCTGCCCAACCAACAGGGAAGGCTGTGTAGCACTGAATTAAGGACCTTGATTGAAGAGAAGAATTGTAGGACAGGTCGAGGCATGTCCATCCTGTCAAGGAAGTTAGAAAAGTAGGTACTTTCTTTTACTCATGATTCACACATAGGAAAATAAGGCGAGTCATGAACTCAAACTATAACTCCTTGCTGCTTGGACAGGTCCAAATATTTTACTGATCATAATTAAGGATGGAAAATCAGATTCATACTGACCAGAATTATAGCATGGCAAAAGTCTGTTTCAAGATAGAGTTATTGCATGGCTAGTAGAAACAAATGAACACCATAATTGCAACACAGTCAGTACTTCCTCTGTCCCAAAATGTAATATCACTTTTGATACTATTGTAGCGTTAAAACTGATCTTACATTTTTTAATGGAGGGAGTACTTAAGATGAAGAACTTTAGTATTGTCGATGCAAATCAGAATTTATTTTAGTTATCAAAAAATCTTTATGACTTGAGAAGACCAACATTCGGAGTTTGTGACCCGGCTATTGAAAGAAGTTGGGATCTTTTATCCATAGTCCAAAGAAGCACCGGTTGGGATGAGTGGGCCGGACTAGGCCAGATGAGTGCATCCGTGAGCATGTGGTCATTTTTTTCTAATTTAAATGGTTCTGTCATTTATAGTTTTTCTCACTATCAATCAACATAAATATTTAGTTATGTACTAACCATTTATTGAAAAATTTCAACAATTTTGACTATTTGCATTGCGTACGACATTTTTACAAGTTTGAACACCTTTCCCAAAACTGTTAATAAATTCCCAACAACTCATGAAAATTTTGAACATAAATTCCAAACCATCTATTTTAAAAAATATTAACTTTGTTTGAAACAAAACATTTCTTAAATTTGTGAACATTGATTTTGGAAACATGAATAATTTTTGAAATTGTAAACAATATTTGACGACAAAAACATTTTAGAGTATCCCAAACAAAATTTCAATTTTTTGAAATTTTTAAAGAGAATACTAAATTTCAAAATGGAAAAATAATGAAAAAATGAAAAAATGAAAAAATGAAAAATAGGAAAACGAAAAAAATAGAGACAAAACGCTTAGGCGTTGGGCCAACTAGGCGACAGATCGATGCCATCTGCCGCCTTCCGGATGAAAACTCTATTTCACGCCTAAGCATGTAGTTTTTGAAATCGTAAACAATATTTGAAAACAAGAACATTTTAGGTTATTACTAAGAAATTTTTATGAATTATCATTTTTTCTAAAAAATAGCAAAGTTCAAAATGGAGAAAAGTAAATTAATAAAAAATAGGAAAACGAAAAAAATAGAGAAAAAACGCTTAGGATTTGGTCCAACTAGGCAACGGATCGATGTCATCTGCCACCTGCTGGTTGAAAACTCTATTTCTGTCTCAATGGTTAGTTTTTATGTTTTTGATTTTTAAAATCACAAAGTTCAAAAAACATGCAAGACATTTATTTATTAATTCATATTATTGAAAAATGCTCGAAAATATAAAAAGTAACATTAAAAAAACCAGTTTTTCCAAATTGTTTGTTTTTCCAAAAAAATTACCTTATTTCAGAAAATCTCCTTTTCAATGAAAATGTTTTCTACTTTTCAGAAAATTTGCTTGCATTTTCTAAATTTTGCTTACAATTTTGAAAAATGTCCGTGTTTAAAAAAGTCATGTACAATATTCCAAAAAATTGTTCAACTATGTTGCTGTTCGTAGTTCTTAAAACTCCGCGCTCCTCATTTATCAAGATGGCTGGCGCATGCAGATTTTCTTTGGATTTTCCACTCTTTCATAGAAACCACTAGAGAGACCATTAACTGTTGGTCCGTCCAGTTTACAGCTCGCGTGCATATGGGGTATGGACTATGGAAAAATCATTAACTGTACGGCCGTGCATCGATTTAGTGGAAGATCTTGGCGTGCAGCATGCGCCCCTTGCGTGTGGTGAGACCGTGGGTGGGGGTGTTGGCGTGCTGCTCGTGCTGGAGGCGTCGTCCGTCAAGCTAGCTGAGGCGATTCGCAGCCGTGGACGTCGACGCCCAAGGAGCCTGTGGGGAGGTGGTCCTCCGTGAATTCCATGCCCATGGCGGCCGTCATAGTCATCGCATGGGTGTTCGCTTGGGCTGGGTCGCATGGCCTCCCCGTCGTCGTTGATAGACATCAGGCTGGAGCACGGGCTGAAGACGATCGAGTTCACGTGCGCCTGGCAGACGATATCGCAAAGGATGCCTTGGTTGCAGCCGAGCCAAGCGTCAAGTGTTGTCGCGCCAGTGCATAACCAATGCATCGGATTTCTGCTCCCCGGCCACAATGCAGGCAGAAAGGAAGGCCATTCTTGTTTACGATTGCTTCGGATAAGGCTGTCATACATATTCCCAATGTCACCCAAGCCTATACTCATGCCCCGAAACAAAGCATACCAATTTGATCTAGGATGAGAAACAAAAGAACATGTGTAGCATGCAGGGTGGCATTGTATGACTACAAAATGCAAGTCCCCTAGTATATGGCTCATATTTATAGCCAGTGTTGGTCTTGACTAGTTCAGAGTTCCTGGCGACTTGAAGTTTCCAGGCCTAAAAAATCCTGAAGTTTTCATGACTTCAATTTATTGTCTTCATTCTTGCGGTGTTGCTCTCATAAATGTGAGAGATTGAGATCTTGTACTTATGAAACACCTGTGACAACAATCAAGGCTATAAAAGTGGTGACCGTATATACTCTGCTACACACCTATTTGTCAGTTAACTAAGTTAGTTTCAGTTTCAATCGATTTAGAAGGCATGCCTACCAGCCGTTGGATCCAAAACAACGGTCGGATGCTTTTCTTCGTTCACATTCTGGCCATTTGTATCGACAGTTTATCTAAATTGCATTCAAAATAAAATTTATTACACTCTTTTTTTCGACTGTAAATTTATTACAGTCTTTATCTCTTTCGTCAGATGTGATTTCTTACTACTGCAATTTTTAACGCCGGCCTAACTGTGTGCCTCCTCCCTCCCCTGCCAGCGGCACACGCTAGTCACGGCGCTACCGTGTGCGCCTCGTCGCACTGTCCTCCTATCTCCGATTCCTTAGGCCATCCCTCTAACACCTTCCACTTTACTTTAATTGATTTCGTTGCTACTACCTATAAAGAAGAAAGAAGTAATAGGTAGGGATGACATGATTTGAAACATTTTGCACCCAAAACAAACGTGCATTTCGTGCCACCTGTTCGGCGTCCACATCCACTACCATTTTTTGATCTGAGTATCTATATTGTTTTTACGGCGACTAAGGCATAACATTCGGTACACGGATATACCAATGCATTATTCTTGTACTCACCAACATGAGATCATTGTTGCATATCCTTGTATAATGAATACCATTCCTAAATGCACTACGAGAATACAAAATATGCATCAGGCCGTCGGCATAGGACGGCTGCCGTCAGTGTAGTTTACGATGGCGTATCCTAGCCAAGCCGTCGGCATAGCCATATATGACAATGGCTTCCGTACAGCCGTCGGCATTGTTTCATTGTCAGCAAAAAAAATGGCTAGACGGCAGGTGACGGCGCTGTCGTCAAGTCACCCCAACCAGGTGCAGCCACGTGTCAGGTGTATGTCGATGGCCCTTTTTGATCTATGCCAAGCTTTCGGCGTAGCCTCGACACGTGGCATAGATAGCCGTGTGCTGACGACATATCTATGTCGGCGGTTGTTCTCAGGCCATCGGCATACCTCTGTCTATGCCGATGACTGCAACTAAAAGCCGTCAGCATGGATTATGCCATCTTCATAGCAAGTTATACCGTAGTGATGTTGATGGACCTGCATTTTTTATGGATCAGAGTGTCTTGCGATTTCATAAAAAAGGTTTACACAATTTACAAGGAAAACTAGGCCAACAATCACACAATTGCTTGATTAATTACGGGACAATCAAGCAAGAAAAACCCGACCATGAGCCAAAGAAGAAAAAAACAGCAACCAACCAACTCAACCTCCACCACCTACTCACCCGCTACTTAGAGAGAAGGAAGCGAGATCTTCGGAGATGTCTTCAGGAAATATGGTGCTCGGTAGCGTTGTCGATGTCATTGACCCCCCCCCCCCCACCCCCGATCAATTCAAATTTCGCTTAGAAGCTACCAACGACTCTTGCCGAGACCTGTGAAGGGGTCTGACCGCACCAACAGCCACAACGGAATCCTAAGAACTGACAAACCATGACCTAGTCGACAGCAAGAACCCTTCATTGACGACTCCCAATGAAAATGCGCCACCACAGCAGCATCACCAGTAACCGATCTCCATCAGAAGTAAAGCCTTCGCCCAGAACTCTTCACCCATCCACCTCACCGAGCCACAGGGAAGAGCCCAACCATTGCCAGCGGATCCCATAGCATGCCTTCGTTAAAGCCTTCATAACACTCAGGAGACAAGTAAGCTGACACACATTGACCAAAATACCGTGCCCTCTGCGCCACCACAACCACCGCACACCACGATGCAGCTCCCCTCAACAACAAGCCACCAAGAGAGGCCAACTGTATCACAACTAAACAGGAGAATGGTTTCATACTTGAACCATACTTGAAACATACCCGTACATATATCTCTCAAAACCATACTAGAACCATACCCATTTAATATCATTTTCAGCCCAACCAAAACTGAACCCACTATTTTTTTCCAACCAAACCAATTTAAACCCAATACATAACCGTGGGTTTAAACCCAATATACATATGATTGCACAAATTGACAAGTTAAGAAGAAAATGAGATAGAAAAGGCATAAGTGCATCTATAACAGTTTGAGAACAAAGTTATCCTTGAGATACAGTCAGCACACAGTAAGAGGCAAAAAAGACAATGTCCACTGCTGAAAAGCTCACTCACAAGTGTATTAAAGCCAAATTGCTTAGCCAAATCACAAGCAAACAATTCCGATTTGCATGTGGTGTTTTCCCATAATACATAATTACATAATGCATCACAACATTCACGTGGATCAAAGATACTTGTTGTCGGTCGTCGTTAGTTATTGCACATAACCAATGCCCAAAAACCGGTTTGGACCCATAGTTTATAACCGTTAATAACCAAACTGTTTAAACCCATAACCAACTATACCCAAACTGGTTTCTCCACATACCCAAACAAAAACCAAACTAAAAAAAGGTCAGCCCAATAAAAGTTGAACCAATCAAACCCTAAATAAGAACCAAACCGTTTCACCCGGTTTTTTAATAACCATTCTCAGGTTTAGTCACAACACCCTCGCAGCGGCGCATCCACCCGAATGGCCACTACGCGGGCACCGCTAAACTAAGACGATGACGCCCGAATGCCACCACGTGCCTCCACCCCACCACACACTGAACAGAGCAGGTAGTGCTACCGTCGCAACTCACCGATGACCCTACCAACCAGATCTAGGCACGATGCCATGGATCCAGCACTATGTCACAAGGAGAAGATGAGTGATGGTACCATGACCGGGCGCTGCCACGTCGGTGCACTAGCACGGACTCGAGCGTCCCAGATGCTGCAAGGCCGTCATGGGTCTGGATTTGTGTGCCAGCAAGCCGAACCACCACGTCAGACTTTGGCCGAATTTTGTGTTTTGACCCTTTTGGCTAACAAATTCGGGATCTGACAACCCTCTGGAAAAATTTCGGGATCTGACCCTTCTGCCTACCGCCAAGGGTTGTGGCCGTAGGGTTGCATGTCCTACCGCCACCGACCCTGGCGGTAGGTCCCTTGACGGCGACTGACGGCCGTTGGCTCGTGCTGACGTGGAAAAGGGCCTACCTCCATGAGACCTGGTGGTAGCATACTGAAGCCTACCGCCAGCACCCCTGGCGGTAGGGTCTTGGGAGGTGGATAAGGTTGGGAGGGGCTGGATATTTCCTCCCCCACTCCTCACCCACTCATTTTTCCCACCCACTCCTCACCTCTCCCCCGACCTCAAGTCTCCCCCCTCTCTCTTTCAAGCACAAGAGCCTCTCAAATCTCTCTCATTTGTTTGAGATTTCTCCGGTGGATTCTTACCGTTTTCATCACCCAAGGTAGCTCTCTCATTTCCCCTCATTTTGATTGGTTTATATCTTTGTTTAGTTTGCATTTGCTCATTTGGTTGCAAATCCTAGTTCTATGTCATCTTAAACCTGTATATTCATGTAGGATGGACATTCAATCCATGACTATGAAGATAGCGTGTGAGAAGGTCATGTCAGAGCGACACCGTTGCTTGTAGAGGGAATGTGAAGCATGGTTGAAGAGTTGTGATGAGGCAAATGCGGCCATGAAGGATTTCAGCAAGTATCACTTTTATCGAGGAACCTTGTGATGCTAAGGAGAAAAAAGCTTTCTGAAAGCTTGTGAACGAAAAAGACAGGATGCTTGATGAGCTGCAAGACTGGGAATATGCTTGTAGACATGCTTTGGCAATGGAGATTACGTTCACTACCATCAAAGAAGAATTCTGTGAGATGGACTTGACGAAACCCGGCCAGGTCATAGGATGGGCAATCAAACAAGACATGTTAGAGAATCTGGCCCGTCGTGTTCCATGGGACTGGTTCCGCGAAAGGAATGGTGTGTTGGGTCATTGGGAAGGATCCATCGACTTTCAACTGAAGCATAATCAAGCACATGACGAACAAATTGAACGTCTGATAAGTATGAGAGCTATGTTACCTGTTTAGAAAATGTGTCGTCGAGCTTGAGCTATTAGTTTGAACTGATGTCATTCGAACCTGGTCATGTTTTAATTAGCTTGAACATGTGTTATTCGTGGATGTAATGAACTATGTTGAGTTCAGTTATATGTGTGCTTGATAGTTGATCATTCTAAAATTTGATAGAAGTTGGTATATTTTTAGATTTGGCCTTAGATGAGGGGCAGAACAGAGGTTTTCCTCTATTTTTAACCCTACCGACACCCCCCTGGCGGTAGGGTGCACCCTACCGCCAGAGACCATGGTGCTAGGGGGTGGCATAGGGGTGCATTCAGCTCTGTTACGAGAAAAAAGTACACCTTGGCGGTAGGGTCACTCCCTACCGCCATAGCTTGTGGCGGTAGGCTATGGCCCTACCGCCAAGGTGTAGTTTTTTCTCGTAACAGAGCCAAATCCACCCCTTACCGCCATGGTGTGTGGCGGTAGGCATAAAAACTGAGGACTTCCTCTGTTCTATCCCTCATCTAAGCACAACAGTTTATAAAAAGTCACCATAGAAATTGCTAACAAATTACGGAAATTGCTGACAAACTTTAGTTCTCACAACAAATTCAATACAAATGGCAAATTCATTCATGACAAGTTCACGACACATGGCTTCTTGCCTTAGTACTATAGAGTTCATGCTAAATGATAAATGTGGCATGGTTTCATCCGGTTACATGACGAGTCCACCAAAGCGAAGGCTTTACTGAGTCATACGAGGCCATTTCCCCTTCTTGTCACGTGCCTCATCCTCCTCTTGCGCCTTGCGAGCCTTTGAAACCTTTCTTGCCCTCTCCTCCTCACTAGCAAGCTTTGCTTGGCATGCCTTCTCCTCCTCGCGTTGCTTCCGCTCCATCCTCTCCTTCTGACGACGCTCTTCCTCCAAGCCTCTTTGAAACCTTTCTTCGAACAGCCGCTGGCGCCTAAGACAATCTTCATATTGGTCCTTTTGGACATCTTCTGGCACTTCATGATCTATCCATGTGAAGTACTTGCATAGAGGAGGCGGTGACTACATATAAAGTGGATGTTAGTGTTGAAACACATTTTAGAGTAAAATGTTACTTCTGTAGCATACCGGTGGTTGGTCATAGGTGTCATTTGGAAGCGCACGATCATAAGCATAGTTGGGGCATACAAAATATCTCCTTCCTTCCATCCATGACTTCTTTCGGTCGGTGGACACCTTCACCTTGCAAACATCTCCACACCAACATGGTGGAATCTTCACATCTTTCTCCTTCACCTTGTCCAAAGATGCGTTCTCCCACTTGTGCGGCATGTCTTCTTGGTTAGCACATAGTGGCCTCGTCATGGAACCGGATGAAGCCATGCCTACAACAATTAAAGATGTTAAGTCAAAATATGAACACATTGACATGTAAAGAGGCAAATATATCAACACAAGAATATATTAGAAGTAGTACCATTCACATTATTTCAACCATCCGGATTGAGCAACACGTCGATAGGCCTTCCCCTATCTACACGACGTGTCCTAGAACCACCGGATCCACGGCCCCCTCTAAGTATTATCGTTCCTCCAAGGCCACGGCCCACTCCAAGGCTAGTCCTTCCTCTCCACGGCCACGGCCCCCTCCAAGGCTAGTACTTCCTCCACATATTTGACTAGTGCCCATGTTGGTTCTAGGTTTCTTCGTGCATCTCCTAACGTTTTGTCCTGTTTTGTTGCATTCTCCACAATTGTTGGTGTCAGGTGTCTCCATGAAATGACCACTACCAAATTGCATCATTCCGGTGTATCCAGCTAGATCACTTTTCTTTATCCGTCTTGTGCCTAAGCAAGAATTATTTCCCCCTTTGTTCTTCTCCAAATCCTTGAGGAGTTTACCATATCGGCTTTTGAATGTGTCGGAATTGAATTCAACGCAAACAAGGGTAAGGTCTTTGCAGAACTCCTTGCTCTTGCATGCCCAGTAAAAGTTTGCAACAAAGTGTCTCATGCACCAACGGTGTTTAAGATTTGGAAGACTAGGAATATCAACGTTTATTGCTTTGAGAATCCCATGATGGCGATCCGATATAATGCATACCTCTCGCTTGCCTATCACCTTGGTTGTCACATGCTCCATGAACCACTCCCAATTATCATCGTGCTCCAAAGGCACCAAGGCAAATGCCATCGGCAACATGTTATCATTTGAAGAGTGGACCATCACCACCATCAACGTGCCCTTGTATTTTTCGGTCAATACTGTACCATCTATAGATAAGACCGTCCGACAATACGTGAATGCCTCGATGCATTGGCCAAAGCTCTAGAAGGCACGACGAAACACTCCATCAATTGACTCCACCCGATGGCGCATGCCCGGGTTCCGATGAGCAATGGCTTCCAACATCTTCGGTAGAATGTTATATGTGACCTCATAATCACCATGCAACATCCTAATAGTGTTTGCCTTAGCCATCCATGCCTTCCCATACTTGGCCGGGTATCCAAATAGTTCCTCAACCTCCTTCATGAGAAACTTGACCTTCACGGTTGGATCATGTGCTATTTGATGCAACAACTTGTAGCCTAGATACTCAGACATGAGTTGACGGTGTCCTTTGCTTCGGTCGGTCACCAACGAGGGCCCTCTTTCTTTGCTGGTCACCTTCTTGTAGATTTCATTTTCTTGCGCCGTGAACCCATCCTCATCCAACTCTTCCTCCGGACCCTCGTCATCCGAGTCATACCCACACATACGGTTATAATTGGAGACATACATCTCGGCACTACCATCATGTATTGGGGATGATGCATTGCGGTTCAAATCATTTTGCAAGGGAGGAGGATCAAATTTTGTGGCAAATATCTCAAGAGACTTGTCTTGTGATGTGTCTACTTTATCCTTGTACACATTCCAATGCAATTGGGAGGTGATGGGCATACTCTTTAATCGGGGCTTTAAACACAATCCAACGTCATATCTCCCAATAAGATTAACCTCGTCATTTGGGTCATTCCAATGTAAGACGCTTCTCACTTTGACTACAAGATCATCAAAGCTTGGACTTGTGTCAAAAACCATATCATCTTCCCCTTCATCGTCATTTCCATTCATAAATGTCGTCTTGTCCAAATAATGAACATTTACAATCTTATGCATATAAGAACAATGCAAACAATATAGTCATCCATATATGTCATCCTACCAACTCAAATTGGACAAATAAACTAAATTATGCACAAATTGGAAAAATAGTCAAGTTAACCTTGCCATTATACCTAACCCTAACCCTAACCCCCAACATAACCACTATAACCCTAACCCTCACCCTAACACTAACCCCTAACATAACCCTAACCCTGGCCATAAATGAGCCATAAATCCATCATAAATGTGTCATAAATGCACACAACAGGAGCAACACCTAGGGTTTGCAATAAATTTACCAAATCCACACAAAACAAAGTTCTCAACCAATCAAAAGGAGGGGAAATGGGCGAGGTACCTTGGGTGATGAAAATGCTCCGGATCCACGGGTGAAATCTCAAGCAAATGGAGGGGATCTGGGGGGGTGTGAGGAGGAGCGAGAGGGGAAAGTGGCTGAGCACGGGGAAGAAGATGTGTGGGGAGGAAGAGTGGTGGTGGTGCCCACAAACCAACCACTCCCAACATTATCCAACTCCCAGGACCCTACCGCCAGGGACCGTGGCGGTAGGACGTGCAACTCTACCGCCACACACCATGGCGGTAGGCAAAAGGGTCAAATCCCGAATTTTTTCCAGAGGGGGGTCAGATCCCGAATTTGTTAGCCAAAAGGGTCAAAACACAAAATTCTGCCTCGGACTTTAGCAGGCACCGTCTCACCAAGAAACCACTGTTGCCAACAAGCGCTCCGAATGGACGTGCGTGCGCACCCGTGAAGCGCCCTGCGTCCACCTTCCTCGGGGCCCGCACGGCTCCCCGAAGTGACGCATACCTGCATTTGTACGAGTTTGTAATATATATTTTCGAAATTTTGCTATCAGATATGGCTTGTAGGTCCGTGCCCGCAGGAAGATGTGTGCCACAGTGTATATGTGTGTATACCGTGCACACAGTATAAAAGAGAAGGACAATGATCCGTGGAAAACAGGCGTCATACCAACGATTATGCACTCTGCATAATTACTTGCCATTTCGAACATTTAAGCGTGAATTTCCTCATCCCTACGGAACCTAAGCTGATTCAGCCTGAAACTATGAAATGTTAGTTGCGGTGGTTATGCACAAATGTTTCATCTCATCCAAGGTCAGCTATGTACCTTGGCACCTCTCCGAACATGTTCAATAGACACCGTTGCATCATGGTGTTTAACAGTTTCTAACAGGGGATCAACAGAGAACATCGAAAAAGAGACAAAGATGCCACGGACGTACGCAAGCGTCGTAGGCTTTGGAACGGAATGTTAATAAACACAAACATTGGCTCTGTTTATTATAAGATAAATTTTGAAAGTGTGTAAACCCGAAATTCCTGGTGCCTCCTATACCTGAACACTGCATCATGCATCTGTATTAATATTCGTGCATATTTGGCATGGAATTTAACAAAGTAGAATCAACTTTTACTTCCCTCCCCAACTAACAGGGAAGGCATTGTCAATCGTTGAGGCAAAAGACACTCAATTAATCAAGGAAGAAATAGAAGGAGTGTACAACAAGTCCATCATGTCGACGAAGTTAGGGAGCTCTCATGATTCACAGAGAACGAAATAAGGCGAGTCATGTACTAAAACTACAACTCCCTGCTGGTTGAGCCACATTCCAGATTTTAAGGCATGCAATAGCATATTATTGTTATTTTGTTTATGTGTTAATCTTTTCTGCTGCAAAAAATATGCGTAACATACTAAAGCTAACCCTAACTGGCATACGACGGTGATACTGATCATAGGAGGTTAGGCTGCTCAGCACAGTACACCTATAACTAAGATGCAAAATAACATTAATAAAATACTTACAATGCAAAAAAAGGATTTAACAAAATGATTCTATATTATTCAAGAAAGATTTTTCATTAATTGCAATCACGCAAGGTCAGACTAGACATGGAGGAAGGCACCACACCTCACTAAACAACCCCACACAATTCTCTACGACCTAAATAGGCAAGCTCATGCCTTGCACCCATTTAATCTTCCTAGTAGTCCTCACAACCTACACTCGGTGGGCCCTTGGTGGATATATGACAGAACTCCATCGTGATTCATCGTTGATTTGACATATCCTGTTCCAAGATGAATATACATAGTATGATTATCTTCGTTAGTCGGAAGGGAGAAGGAAAGAACTATGAAGTGGTATAGAAGAACCTTTGTCGCACATTCAAAACAACATTGAGCAAATCAGTACAACTATGCTATCCACAAAGACTCACACACCGCGGAAGAGTAATACCTTCGTGTTTGTTAGCAAACTGCCATTGTCATCACTTCTACCCGAGTAAGCGACTCCGACTTCATCTAGATGTTAACCAAGATCCCTCATCTCAAACAACACTGGTGCCACCGAATTGCAGAGGAATATTAGGGGCATGAATGACAAAGCTAAAATGGCTTGCACTTAGTAGTTAAATTGAATAAGAAATAGGATGTGATATAATTCACTTGCAAGAAACATAGAAAAAATTGGTCGGCTCCGCTCTAATTAGGAAATTATGTCATAAGAGGGTTAATAAATTTGATTTCCTTCGTTCAATTCTTGCATGTGGAGGGATCTTAGTGGCATGGAATGGCAACTCTTTCAGGGGGGTAATAATCTTCCAAAATAAGTGTGCATTCTCAATTTAGTTCACCTATGCTGTTAGTGGAACTTCTTGGATATTTACTATTAGCTATGGACCTCACCATCCTCATGAGAGCTGCTTTAATTGGTTGGTTTACAAATATGGAAATGCCCTCTCATATGGGCTGTCTAATTGTAGGGGATTCAGTTACGTCAAATACCCCGATGATAGAAACATAGTGGATGCATTTGACAACATATGATTAACTTTAATACAACCATTAGTGAATTAGGTTTAATTTATATTCCACTTAAAGGTAGAACGTTATCGTGGAGAAATATGCAGGAGGCTCCTTATTGTAAAAGCTGGAGTTGTGTTTTTCTTCTGAACCTTGGAACATAAACTAGACCAATACTTGTGCTTTTAGTATCGCTAACCCATATCTCACCATGTTCCTATTGTCATACAAGTGGGATCAAACATTCCAAAGATAATATTTTCGGATTTGAAACTTTTTGGTTAAAAATCCTTGAATTCAAAGAAGTGATAACAAACAATTGGGAGCGAGAGGTGACTTTAAATTCTAGTACCAAAAGGATTACCGCCGGATATAAAATGCTAGGAACGGGACTCAAGATATGGCCTAAAAATATTCAAATTTAGAACAATACATCAGGAATTCAAATGAGATGATCCATGTTCGGGATATTTTAGAGGAGTTCAGACCCTTAAGCACTGAGGAGTATAAGTGTAGGAACATTGTCAAAGAACATCTGGGGAACTTTTTTGAATATGAAAGTGCATATTGGAAGCAAAGAGCAACCATACAATAGGTTTAAATTTGGTGATGGTAACACAAAAGTCTCCCAAACCAAAAAAAATCAAATACATAAATAATTATATTCCAATGATCAAGGATGAAAATCAAACTGGACAGACTATTGATCAAGCCAAAGCAACAATTCTTTGGACAGTTTTTAAGATCAGACATGACACCTCCTCTCAACCTTCCAACTTTTTTCACTTGCCAAGTTTTTTTAGATCAATTCACATCTTAATCACTTCAAGGACCCTTTTTCAAAAGAAAACATTGATGAGGATGTTAAAAGTATGCCCCCATGACAAAGCTCCTTCATCACTCTTGTCCCAAGAAAGGACAATCCTCTCTTCCCAAGTGAGTGTAGTCATATTTCTTTGCTCAACTGTACAATCAAAATCATCACAAAGTTATTGGAAAACAGGTTGCAGAAAATCATTCTTTAGTTGGTACACACAAATCAGTATGGGTTGCAAAGATAACATCAATCCAAGATTGCCTAGCTTGGGCCTTTGAGTACACACATTAGTACAAGCAGTCAAAACAAGAAATTATATTATTAAAGCTTCACTTCAAGAAGGCTTTTTATATGATCAAGGATGAAACTATTTTTCAAATTTTGAAAGAAAAGGGATTTTGTAATAGATGGATCAAGTGGATGCAGATCATTTGTAGCAAATGCTTCTCTTCTGTGTTGCTGAATGGTGTTCGAGGAAAGAAATTTCACTTCAAAATAAGGGTTAGACAAGAGGATCCTCTCCCCCACTTATTTCTGTTCTAGTTGATGATCTTCTACGATTCAGGCACCCATCTGAACCCAAGCCAACAAAGAATTTCAAGTGATTTAATATGCAGATGACACCATCTTGATCAAGCCTGCATGGGAACCTAAAATTCTTCAATCTCTGGCCCATTTTTTACACAAACTGGCCTAACGACTAATTATAAAAAGCCAATCTTGATTCCTACGGATGTGCATGTTGGAAGACTAGTTATAATTCTTTATCTACTAGCATGTAAACTTGGTAATTGTTCATTGACATACTTGGGACTCCCTCTTAGTGATAGCAGATTTAGAAATGAAAAATTTAAATCCTATTTACCAAGTAATAGAGAGAAGATTGGTTGGGTGCTCGACATACTGTCATATGATGGAATACTGCAAGTTATAAAATCTTTTTTCTGTGCCTTGCCTTTTTTTTTCATGTGTGCTTTGGCCCTATCTAGTGAATTATTAAACAATTAAATAAATACCTCAGACATTTCTTTTGGAGGAAATAGGGACAAGTGAACTAAAGTCCAACATTGATTGCTTGGAACAAAGTATGCAAGCCTAAAAGTCAAGGTGGGATTGGAATCCTGAATGTGCCTATCCATAACAAAGATCTCCTGATGAAAACCATTTTGAAATTCTCAATAGAGAAAATCAACCATGGGTACAACTGACATCGGACAAATAGTAATCTGAGGAGCTCCCTAGTGAGAGACTGGTGGGTTCTAGGTAGTGGAAGACACACATCAAACTCCTCCATACTTTCAAGGAAATCAAGTTTTGCAAGCATGGATATGGTCTCACAGTTAAGCTCTGGCGTGATAGATGGGTTGATCAACCATTGTGGCATATTTTTTTAGAAGTCTACTCTTATGCTTGAAGTGACATTCAATGTCTGAAGCATATCTTGTTTACTAATTGGAGGCACCATATGAGACACCACATTAATCCTACAGATTAATCAATTACGTCCTGATTAAATTACAATGTATTTGTATCCGTAGATGAAGCATAACATGCCCCTTGGTTATCCCCCGCACGTGAGTTGTCTGGTCCTTAGACTCTATCTCCGAATGATTCCTTAACCATACCAGACCGTGAAATCATCTATCAATGGCTATGATGAAATTTTTGCTACTTCCAACCAATTAAGCCTCCATCTGATCAGCTCAAAAGAAAAAGAAAAAGTCCATCTAATTTGTTTCCTCCTCTACGCCTCCTACCCTCCCTAACCTCCATCTTACATCTGGGATGTCGCATCGACTGCTCCTCTAATGCCCATAATCACCGCATAAGGTGAATCGTCCAGTACTTGGACTCTATCTCCTAATGATTCCCTAAGAAACTAAATTTAACTTCTTGACAAGAGGGTCGGTTGCAATTTCCGGTTCACATACCTCCTAGATAAAAATATCTATGTCAACTTGATGGGCATAATTATCATAAACATGAAATGAAACAAATAGTTATAAATGATAATATACCACATCCGAATCGAAAACCGAACGAGGGCTGAGAGGGACGGATATCAAAACCATGACACTATATGTGACAAACAATGATACAAGTAACTATCTAAATCATACAAATAAGTTTTTTTACAAAAAGGGTAAGAACAAGAGGCTCACCAAGGTGGTGCCGACGACGGGACGACGCGGGGGATCGACAGCGGTGAGGACGGGGACGGGAAGGCACTAACTAAACCACACCCACACATATGCAAACTAAGAAGATAATTTGAGATCAGATTGCATATATATCAAATAAAACTCCCACATAATTACTCCCAAACTAAAACCCACAAATCACTATACTTATAGATCATGAAATGAGCTAAACTAGCAATGAGAGATGAAATGATGAAGTTGCTAACCTTTTAGAACCCTTGGATAGATGGGGTGCCGCCAATCTTGACAAATCTTGACAAAAATGGAGTATGAACTCGAGCTTGGGGAAGGAAACAAAGAGGAGTAAAATCTTGGACTCAGGCTAGACGAAGCAGCTTTATATAGGGAAGACTATAGTCCTAGTTGGATATATCAATCGGGAAAGGTCTTTCTTTAGTCCCAGTTGGTGACACCAACCGGGACTAAAGGGGCTCGCAGGGAGCCCAGCCTGCCGCAAACCCTTTAGTCCCGGTTGTTATCACCATCCGGGACTGGAGGTCCCAATTTGAACCAAGACTAATGTTGGTCGTGCCCCCGTCCACTCCTAACCATTGGAACCGGGACTATTGCTCACATTAGTCTCGGGCTCAAACCCAACCGGGACTAGAGCTCCGGACGAAAGGTCTGTTTTCTACTAGTGGCAGGTTATTCATGCATATACACAATGGCTTTGTATTTGGTCTATCCCGTAGAGCCTGGAGGGTAGAAACCTTTTTATGATGACGTCTACATGAATCGAGCATACAACCAGGTATGTTTTCTCCCATGAATGGCGAATGACGATGTAATGTTTGGGTTGAATCTGCCCCACACTAAGGTAGACTATTTTATTATTATTGTAAAATGATGTTTAATTTTTGGGTTCGTTGGACCTGATGGTTGTATGCATCGCACTATGCATATACCGGACATTCTTTGGATGCGGTTGTGTGATTTTGATATATCAATTCAATAAAATGTTTTTATTGTGAAAACACTCCTTGCTGGTTGGCCATGGCTAATATGTATAGTAATAGCATATGACTATTATTCTGTTTTTGTGTAACCGATTGATCTTTTTTGCCCTAAAAAATATGTCTAACATACCAAAGCTAATCCTAACGAGCAACCCACGGTGATACTGATTATAGGTGTCTTGGTTTCTCAGTGCACTGCATCTGTAACTAATTAAGATGACTAGTAACATTGCTATAAAAAAGATCATTAATATTAAAAAATTCTTAAAATGCCAAAAATATTTTAAAAGGTATTGTATTAGAGCTTCCTTTGTATTACGGAAAAGATAACGCCACGTGTGGGCATTTTGCAACTCGCCCACACGTTTGGATCTTCGTCCATGCGAGTATGCTCGAATCTTGACACGATTTGGCAGATTTTGTGTGCCACGTAGGAAGGGGTTGGTGTGTGGTCGTTTATTAGTTCGCCCACACGCCTGTTTCACGCACACAGAGCTCGCGGCTTCCAACCTGACGTGCGGTGGAACTGCCACCGCACCCTCACGCCCGCACGATCGCCACCCATCCTCTCTTCCCATTCCCACGTAACTCTTCCTTTACCCCAAACTCTCAGTTGCCATGTTTTTTCTAGTGGTACAGGGCAACTGTCTAATGTGCTTGTAAGCAGATGGCAACTCTTTCTCTTACCCGAATATATTATTTGCCATCTTTTTTTTGCAGCATTTCTGTGGCAACTGCCTAGTGTGCTTAGAAGCATATGGCATCTTCTCACTATACCCCAAGATATTATTTTGCCTTTTCTTTCCAGTGTTACATGGCAACTGCCTAGTTTTAGTAGGTGACAACTCCTACAGTTCTTAAATCATGGCAACTGTAGTAGACCAGGCATGAAAACTACAGAATTTTTTTCAAAACTATTATGAAATTTGTATCAAATTTGAAAACAGGTGGTGCAGTTGAAAAAATGCCAAAAATAGGACCCCGTCACCCTTAGTTGGGCCGACCGGCCACCCGTCGGCTTAGTGCCGGCGGAAAAGGGCCCATCGGCTGCCGCCAGGCCGAAGTGCCAGGCCGTCGGCCCATGCCAGGCCGAAGAGCACCCGTCGGCCGCCAGGAGGCCGAAGAGCCCCTGGATAAGGCCGACGCGGCAAGCTCCTCTTCTTCCTCCAGCGTCCTCTGTTCTTCGTGTTTCTTGGCCGAAATCCCCCCCTTGATCTCCCTTTCCCTCCACCCATTTTCCGTTTCAATCCGATGAATCAATAGATCGTCTTCGTCTCCCCCGCCCTACGGTTTTTGTTTTTTGAAACGTGGTAGTGATTTGTTCGTGGGGAGGAGAAATGGTGTGGTGGTGGATGTGTGAATGGTGAGAAAGTGGAGTGGTGGAGAGGAAGAAGAAGGTGGAGAGGAAGAAGAAGGGCACTCACGCGTCAAAGGTATAATTTTTTTTTCTGTTAGTTTAGGTTAGTTTTTTGAATGTATGTAAAATTAGTTTAGGTTATTTTTAGTAGTGTAGTTATTTTAGGTTACTTTTATTAGTGTAATTAATTTTATTAGTGTAGTTATTTGTATTAGTGTAGTTATTTTTATTATTGTAGTGATTTTAGTGTATGTCTTCCGAGCGTCGGTTTAGTTAGTGTACTCATATTAGTATCGGTTTATTTTTGTGAAGTTCATTTTAGTGTAGGTTTATTTAGAATACGTGGGTATATTTTAGTGTACGTTTTATTTTAGTGTCGATTTATTCGTTGCGAATAATGAGAAGCTGGCAATGTCTGACAGGTTACAATGTCTAAGAAGTTGGGGGTTGGTCTTAGCGAGTTTAAAAGAGGCGAGATGAAACTTTTAGATCCGGACAGACTGGACATTAGGTAGTTGAAGCATTGATTGACAACTAGTTTTGGCCTAGATCCTGAAGTTTGTTCCGTCAGTATTCATGCCGTGTGGACCAAATCCTGTAAAAATGTGATGTGGGATTTGATTCCGATAGATAGGAGCCAGCACTGGTTGTCTCTGTTAAGTCATTGCAGAGACAGAAGAATCCATCCGTCTGCCCTAGTGCAACCAGTGGCGAAGGAGGAGAATATCGTACCACCCATCGTGGGGTATGACCCAGGCCAGAGTAGTCAAGTGGCTAACGATATTTATGTATCCTGGTCACAGCCACCGGATGTGAATGCTAGCCAAGCCGAGAAAGAATCAGATTATGTGCCACACAATGTTGGTGGTCATGCTGCTAGTCAGAGTATTCAGTCGATAGTATTAGCTGCCTCTGGTGTTGCTGATGGGGATGAGGAAGGCAATGAAATGCAGAGGGTGATGGAGGAAGAGGACAAGGATGGGATTGCAGAGGAACTTGATTCTGAAAATTCCGAGGATGAGGAAGAGGTACCAATTCCTGCTGCATGGGAGTAGGACATATCCGCATGCTTTACTGTCAACGATGGCCATGAGACTCCATGGCAATATAATCTAAACCAAGTCCAGATCAGGGCTATGTTTGACACGAAGAAGAAAATGAAGTATGCGGTGATAAAGTGGGTATGTCTACCAACAGGGTTTTCCGGACACACATATCTAGTCCAACGAAATATACCGTGAAGTGTGTTGAATCAGGTTGTCCTGTGAAGGTGCACGCCCACGTGTCAAAGTATGACATCCACTGGGTTGTGACAAATGTTGTCCCGCATAATTGTGTTAGGAAAAACATGTTGGTTCGTCATCCAAACCTTACTTCAACTCTCATAGCGCTCCTCCAAATCCAAACTTGCCCATGCATGACGACTTCTTTCACGTATCTCAGTCACCACCCAGTTCGGCTTTTTCGTGTCTATCAAACGATAGTACTAGCACAGGGGCGGAGGAAACTACAAAAGAAACAAAAATATAATAACCAAATCAAAAAAATTATCAACAACGTGTTTTTTATGGATGACTTAAACATACTGGAGGCATGATGTACGGTGAAGGACCAACGGGTGGATCTTCCTCATAATTAGCGCACATGAAAAACTTCATACCCAATAAATCTAAAAAATCCGTCACCTCCTTCACCTTGTAGAGATCCCCGCACTAGCAACGAACTGCTTCCACCCCCTAAGGCAACTTCGCACTCTTCCATTTGCTAGGCCTAATGCTTTGATCCGAACAAGGCAAACTCATAATGAATACCACGCTGGTTTTTTCAAGTGTTGGTGGCCGATGGAGGAAGGCAGATACAATGCCTCCTTTTATAGGCAGATGACAACAACAATGGCGGGAAATCGGGCGGGAAAATTTGGCGGGAATACTTGGCGGGAGAAAATGGCGGGAGAGAATGGCGGGAGAGACAATGGCGGGAAAGACAATGGCGGGAGAGAATGGCGGGAGAGAAAGGGTTTAGGGTTTAGGCGGGAGAGAAAGGGATTAGGCAGCATAAAATAATAAGGGGAATAGTACGGCTGCTGAAATTAATATACATCTTCCTGAAATTAAGATACAACTTGCTGAAATTAAGATACAACTTGCTGAAATTAAGATACAACTTGCTGAAATTAAGACACAACGTGGATATTTTCTTCTGCCTGGGCTGCAAGGACCCTTTCTTTCTTTCTCACTATGCAGATAGCTGAAAACAACAACTAGCTCATGTTCACGCCGTTTGAATGTTATGAGCATCAAATTGTTGACTTCAATAGACGATGCCAGCAGAAAATTACCGAAACCTTCCTTCTTCAACACCATTCGATCACCCAAGCAAATGAAGTAGGAACAAGGAATGCTCACAAATATATCATCATCTTCTGAATCCAACGTAATTTCAAGAGTTAAAGAACCAGTCCTAGGAATAGGCACAAATTTCATCAAACTTCTGACAACCATGGTAGGAATAACCTGACAAAAACAAGCAAGTTATATGATCCGTCCTATGAACCAGCAAAGAACAAAGAAATAAAGAAACCTGAAACCAAAGCTTACCATGTGTTGAGAAATAACATTCATGCGATCCATCATATGAACAAAAGGAGTACACAGTATGTAGTTGTCATTAAAGAGCTGCCGTGACATGACATACATTTGATGATAATTCAGAGTGACACCACGACTATAAAAATAGTTGTTAACAAGTTCCCTCTGAGTTTCACTCAGATCCTCAAGAGCTACAAAAAAATAATTCCACTAACTGAGATGAACAACAAAACATATAAGATGAAACAAATCTGAAAATCAGTCAAACAAATATCTTACCAACATGGGGTAAAGAAAACAACATGACACCATCCCGATGAAATTCGACACTAATATAAGTTTCATAGTGCTCAAACATAACAATCATCATGTCACTATGGCGGAGACCATAATCATTCACAAGTTCCTCCCACGAAGGACCATGGAATTTACTGCTCATCCTACCATGTGTAAATATAACATGGTATAAGTTACCCTCACTGTTGTGCAGAGCAAGATCAATATCTGTGTCACCTCTCCGAATAGCTAAAGCTCTGCACACCTTAATGTACCGAGCAATATGTGATCAAACACTGCATGGAACATACTACAACAAGAATGGAAGCAAACATCATAATCATATAAACAAAGGCATTCGAATATGCCACAGTCAGGTAATCAAGACATAGAATCTTACAACACGTCTTGAACATCGACGATCCAGCACCACAGTAAATACAGACGCACCGGAATCAACAGCAACACAAGGGCCACCTGGAGCTCGACGAAATGGGCAAGCCATTTACCTGCAGACGGATGGTGACTAATAAGAACTAAATCCACTACCGACTTCAGAGTTCTCATTTGATTGAGTTCGAAGCCAAAAAAATACCGTAGGCCGGTAGAGAGCGCCCTGATCTATTGTTTACGCGGGTACGATAACAACATGGGTGGTCGAGCAAAGAAATCGACGAGGCGGTGGAAGCACCGGAGAGCAACGGGAGTGAAAGGTGCAGAGGGGCAGTCTACTAGACGGGGGAGGGTGAAACGAGTGGTCGGTGGAGGAAGAAAAGAAGCCCTGGTTCTTATCCAGGGGCCGATCGGCCTCCCTCTGGCCGACAGGTGCCTCTTCGGCCGTCCTCTGGACGACAGGGGACTCTTCGGCCGGGTGCTGGCCGACAGGCACCACTTCGGCCTGGTGCTGGCCGACGGGCCCCCTGTTCGGCCTGATGCTGGCCGACAGGGTACTAATTTCGAAAAAAATATCAACTCCTACAGCTGTTTTCAAATTTGATACAAAATCCATACTAGTTTTGAAAAAAAATCACAACTGCAAGTGATAAGTCATGATAGCTGTTGTTGGCCATACATGGCAACAGC
Source organism: Hordeum marinum (assembly GCA_022496015.1). Classification (NCBI taxonomy): domain Eukaryota; kingdom Viridiplantae; phylum Streptophyta; class Magnoliopsida; order Poales; family Poaceae; genus Hordeum; species Hordeum marinum. Next base: position 51,253,874 of record CM039677.1, read on the forward strand.
TGCAGTTGTCCATAAATTACAACTGCACTTGACCTCCATATGGCAACTGCAGTTGTTCAGACATTGCGACTGGTTGAGAAACCATGGCAATTGTAGTTGTCCAGACATGGCAACAGTAGTTCAGCAACTATGGCAACTGCAGTTATCCAAACGTGAAAGAGGGTCCGGGCAGGTTTAGGGTGAGGGCGCGTGATGACTGTTACGCAGGGACCTACTCCAGTTTTGTTGGACGCGGGCACACGGGGCCACGAGGTGGAACGCCGGGCGTGCGGGACCGCAAGGTGGGAGACCGGACGTGCGGGCGTTACCTGTTTTGCCCACACGTAGGCGTGCGGGGCCGTGAGGTGGGATGTTGGGTGTGCAAAACCACGAGGTAGGAGGCTGAACGTGTGCGCTTTATCTGTTTTGCCCACACGTAGACGTGCGGGATGTTTCTCTTACATACCACACGAGACGTGTGGCAAAACCCTCTTAACGCTCACACGTGTGGGCAATATCAGGACCCTTGTATTAATCATGAAGTAAGTTTTTGTAAAATTCCCCTCGTTACCTTTCTCGTGCCACCTCCACGACGGAGTCAAGCACTGCCTCGTCACCCGTCCAGATCTTCCTCGCCGGCAGGTTTACTCGGGCCGATCAAGGGCAACCGTCATGTTGCTGTCAGGCTTGGTGTCATTTGGTTAGGTTTTTGTGGTGGCCGAGCCCCCGGTTCATGTTCTCATCACGAGCTAGAGTTTTTCCGCATGGGTTCGTAGGTGTCTGGCTCACGCATCCAGGGTGATAGTGATCTCGAAGAGATGATGAAGCGTTGGTAAGGGAAGAGGACCTTGATGACGCCGTTTTTTAGAATTAAGTGCAGGCGTCGGAAGATACAACCTGATCACTAGCGTTTGTTAGGGTGCACATGGATACCGAATTCAGCGAATATTGGGTTTTCAATAACATGAGGACGACAAGGGGTCTTGCACGCTAGTTAAAATTCACATCATTAGCTAATAATTTGTACACCGAGGAGTTTCCATGCCTTGGTAATCGGGACAAGGTTGTGGAAGCAGGTCCATGGACCTTTCGAGGAAACGCAGTGATCCTTGCTGAATATGATGGGTTCTCAAAACCATCTAAAATTGAGCCGTATAAATTAAATTTTGGAATCAAATCCATGATCGGCCTGATTGGTGTAGCTCTACGGTCAAATCATTGCTCTCCAAAGTTCGGAAGTTTGAAGCTGCTGAAACTAAGATAAATGCCAAACACATCTCTCGATCTACTAGGTGTTTTTGTTTGGATCTAGACTGTATTTGCTTAAACCCAAATGCTTGGTGACGCACGTGCGCGATCCAGCGGTCGCGAGCAGCCACACGTGAGCCACCCATTCCCATCAGATGGCGACAATAGTAAAAGTTGGACCGACCAACTTCCAGGGCGGTCACTTTTCGTGCTCTTCCTTGCCCACCCCACAGCCCATTTCCCCTCTACTCTCTCACTCCGCGTGGCGAAAAAGAGGTCGGAAATCCGGCGAGCTTGGCCGGCGACGATGGCAGCGAGACAGGGGTGCAAATTGTCGGGGAGAGGTCACCTCAGCAACAGGTGGGGTACCAGCAATCGACCGACGCGCACGGGAGGGTGAAGAAGAGGAGAAGTTGTCAGTGGCACAAGGCGGTCAACGTTGACGAGGCGGATTGCGACGTCTTCGGCAGAAGGTGAGTTCCCGCCAAGCCCATCCCCCTGTTTTTCTCTCTCACGGGGTGATCACGGTAGATTTTGTCGTCGACGTGTTGGCATCCATGGCGGTCAAAGGGATAGGGAGGTGATAGATGGGCGGGGGTTGCCGTAATTGTGAGGAATTTCTAGGCAAACCTGAAATTTCGGCATCCAATCGAGAGCTAGAAGGCTTTTAGAGGAGGGTGTTAAGGAAAATAGATGGAGCAGCAACAACAGTGCTTAAACATGTCCTTTGTGCTTGCCCACATTGTGTATCAACTGAAGGACAAGACACATAGCATCTGCCATCTTTTGGGCAATATCATGATCCTGTTAGGAAACAGGGATACGTTTTTTCAGGCAAGATGATGTGTTTTTGAAGGCAGTGCAGCAGAAAAAAAATATGATGTATGTTGCATGATATAAATTAGGCAAGATGATGTGTTTTGAACTGTCAAGTTCAGCGACACTCTCATCTCTTAATGATGTGTTTCATCATTCATTCATTTAGAGCTTGCAAAAGGATGAGCTGCGGCAATGGGCATAGTGTTCGAAACTGAACCTCAATACTTGCAGTGTCGTACTTCTTATTCAGTTAGTAGAAGTCTCATACTTCGTCATTCTGTTTTGTTGGCATGCTCTTTTGGCGAGTCGTAAGTCTGTAGCTATACTGGTAATACATTTAACCTCCTCTTTTGCCCACCCTTAGTGGTCGTGCTCTTTTTATCAAGCAAGCTTTTGTGGCTTTTTTTACCGTTGGACTAAATACTTCATAAGATCTGCTTCTTCTCATTTAGTTCTGAGGACATTTTAAATGTTGTTATAAATGTTTGGCTATGGGTTGTTTACAGCTTAATATAAGTCTGCCTCCTGGTATGTACATATTAATGTTAATTAAATCTTATCATATTAGATCCCACGTATGTAGGACCTAGAGCCCCCTCCCACCCCCTCCCCCGACCCCTGCGTCGTCTCCCTGGCGGCTCGGGAGAAAAGAAACCCTAGCCGCCGCGGTTCATCACCTCCCCTTCTAGTCTAGCCGCCGCCGAAGGGGACCTCCTAGCAAAGGCCGGGCCGGCCCTGAGGAAGCTGGCGGTGGGGCACTTGTCCCTGTGGTGGCGCGGGTGCTCGAGGCGCTTGGCGCGGCAGCTTGGAGCTACGGGTGGCGGGGCCCACCATCGCGGGATTGGCCCCACGGCGCTCCGGATCGTGACGCGTGATGCTGGTGTGGCCTGGGCGTTCCCAGCTCGACGGCCTTGGCTCACTCGTTCATATGGGGACCCTTCTCCGATCTGGCTTGGGCCGGGCTTCCAGGCCAGGTGCGGCCAGGAGGGCGGTGCGGAGGCGGCGGTTGTCTAGGGTGCGCGTTCACGTGGTCATGGCGGTCGACCAAGTGGTGGCAGCAGTCTGCTCTCAGATCTGTCCGGTGGCGAGTTTGGAGTGACAAGACAACCGGTGAAGACCGAGCCTCGACTATGGTCATGGCGGATGATGACGGTGTCACTTGGCTTCGTTACCTTGTTGAAGGTATCGTCATAGCATGTCGTGTCGCTCCTTTTGGCCTGCTCTGGGGGAAACCCTAGATCTGTTATTGGATCGGACGGTGGCGACATGTCGCGCTATGCTCCTTCCTGGAGGCATCGTTATGGAGCAGGTACCGACTCGAGTGCACATGTGGTGGAGCGATGCTTCATCCTACACACTGAGGGTGGCAGATCTCGGCGGCGTGGCGCGGTGGAGACTCGGTGTCTGATGTGTGGCAATGGACTCGCGCAGGAGGATGACGTTGTCTGGCGTCGTGGTGACGTCGATGGCAGAGAGGCCTAGCAAGCTCGATGCATTGGTATCTGCTCTGATGATGGATCGATGGAAGACGGAGGTGACGGCCCTTACAGCGAGCGCATGTGGTGCCCACTGAGAATGCGTCGAACCGTGTGTCCCGGTCCAAGTATTGTGGCTTGGTTGGGACATCCGGCTTTAGATATCAGGATTTGGTACGATGTCTGTTTGGTATTAGGTTCGGACATTTGGCACACCTTCATCAAGGGGATAGGAGTAGCGACATGTGTTTCCAAGATGATTGTTTCAAGCTTACTGATGTATTACCTTGTAAGATTTTTGTAAATAATTAATAATATGACTGCATGCATCGTTCAGATCGCTCAGGCCGGTGGTACATCCTCCTTTTCTAACTAAAATGTAGCATTGTGTATGTGTTTTTCTGGAACCAGTAGTTTGGAGCATTCTTCTCCTCTCACACGAGCCCCTTTTCGTGTTTTTATAGGTTATGGACGAGCTCATATATCTGTTCACACGTTTTGTATTTTTCCAGCGGGGACTGTTTTTTGTCGTTGAAAACACAGGGAAAACAAAAAGTTAAAAGTGGGTAATGGCATATTTTCCTGTATATGTGTATCGGTAGTTTAAGATGGAGGAGTCCCCATATCAACACAATGGCCAGGTATGTGTCCCCCCACCCACACGCACACACTCGAAGTCGTGCATACTCCATATACTAACTCATCTCACTAGTCCCATCTGGTCGCCCAGAACCAGTGGACTTAGTTGCCCGAAAAAGAACAACCCGTACATGCTTAATCTCCTACAATTTATTATCGAGTCGCCCTTAAAAAAAATACAATTAAATAGCCTAATCTATACACCAAGTCCGTGAAATCCATAAACTTAGTCGCCTACTCCACCACACTCCAAGTCGTCCACCCTCCAAATACTAACTCACATCACCAGTCCCATTTAGTCGCCAAAACCACTGGACTTAGTTGCCTAGGGGGACAACCCCTACGGTTTAATCGCCTATCATTTTTCATCGAGTCCCCAAAATATGCATACGATTAAATTGCCTAATCTATACACAGGTCACTTCAACCCATGAAACTTAGTCTCCTACCCCACGACACTCGAAGTCACCCATCCTCCATATACTAACTCACCTAACTTGTCACATCTAGTCGCCCAAAACCAGCAGACTTAGTTACCCGGGGGAGGGGAGGGGGGACCCCTACGTGCTTAACCATCTATCGTTTTTCATCGACCCTCCCCCCCCCCCTCAAAAAAGCATACAATTAAATTTCCTAATCTATACACCAACTAGCTAAAACCCATGAAACCTAGTCACTTAATCCACGAACACTCGATGTCGCCCACCCTCCATATACTAACTCACAACACATGTCCCATCTAGTCGCCAAAATCATTGGACTTAGTTGCCCTGGGGAAGAACCCCTACGTGTTTAATCGCCTATCATTTTTCATCAACTCGCCCAAAATAAGCATACAATTAAATCGCCTAATCCATACACCAAGTTACTCACCTTGCGCACTTAATCGCCAATTCCACCCACCCCCAAGTCGCTTATGCTCCATTTTATTAAGCCAACACATTCATCCCTGATATACTAAGTCACGTCGCGTCTTCCATCAAGTTTCCTAAAATCAGAAGTGAATCGCATCGCTTAAGCAATTGAAGGCGTGGCACACTAAACCAATTGGATGACAAATTGTCAACCAGTAATGAACAATAAATCGTCTAATTAATATTTCATGTTCAGCAACACCAAATCGCCTAGTGACTAAACGTGTACTCCAAATATAGACCAAATTGCCAAGCACACTCACCATCATTTTTTAGGGAACAATAACATCCATCTTCAGTATACAGCAGCCTTCTAGAAACACTAGTAGAAAAAGGCCCATTTGTCCCGGTTTGTAAGGCCCATTTGTCCCGGTTCCGAAACCGGGACTAAAGCCCAAAACCTTTAGTTCCGGTTCTCTTACAAACCGGGACAGAAGGGACTACACGTGGCCTCTGCGGGGAGCCCAGGTAGGAGGACCTTTAGTCCCGGTTGGTAACACCAACCGGGACCAACAGACATCCACGTGTCAGCATCTGGCAGTTGCTTTTTTTTTGAAAGGGAGGGGGGTTTAGGGGGTTTTAGAGAGTTAATTTAGGGGTTTTATATTGTTATAGCTAGCTAATTGATAGAGAAAAGTGTCCTCTCTTTCTCCGTGCTTGGTCGACGCTAGCTACTATAGAGAGAACTCGACACGCTAGCTAGTAAGCAAATGAAGGAATCATTAAGTACAGAAGATCGTCATGAACATATAGAGATAGAAGTGATTGACCTCTCTTTCTCCGAGAGATTGGTCGTATAACAAGTTTTCATATATATATCCGATTCTACTAGCTACATATATAAAATATAAGATCTCTTACAATCCCTAACATCTAATGTCCAATTGCAGATGGTATTCTCCGGCTTTATTGATGACGTGGTCAAGAAAGAATCCCGCCAGTTCGTCTTGAATTGCTCGTATGCGATCATGTGGTAGGAGTTCATCCCGTATCTTGCACATCTAATTTGAAGAAGGGGGGTCAATACATATATATGGTAATAAAATAAAAGTGTGAATATTATTGCTTACACATTTCAAATTGTTTTTAGAGTAGCGCCGCTTAGGGATCGTCGCGTTGTAGATGAACTCGCAAACGTAGTATCCACATAAATTAGTCTCATCTTCCTGCCACAAGCACTTTACGAGAAATAGAGTTCAATCAAACTGATAATGAAGCATGATAAATGGTATTGATGAAACTAGAATCAATGGGAGATGTGCGAAACTAGCTAGTAGTACTTACTTTCGGGTGTGTAAATCGCAGCTCCCCCAGCAGTGCCGGAACAATTGTTGTGAACTCTTTCCAAACTCTGCCAGACAAAGAAAATAATTACTTGATATCATCAAACGAACAAAGTTGCCGATATGATGCGATAATGATCGATTGAACTTACTTCTGAAATTTTTTAGTCATGTTCGCATATTGCTGGAGATCTTTTTGCTTCGAGCCTAGGACGGTTACCCCGCTCAACCTGAATCTCTAGCAGAATAAAATGAAAACTGCGTACGCTTGCATAACTCATCAATTACATTACTATAAACCTCGAGTAATATAAGTGAAACTGAATATGCAGAAGACAGTAACACTCACTTGAAATTCTAAGGAAAGAGTATTGTCCCTTTGTTTTGATTTTTAAGCTACGATTGTAGCAAGTTGTCCTCAGTTGCTTTGGGATAATTTTTAAAATTATGCCCATGTATGATATCTGGGTTAATGAACCCAATGTCATACATTTGTGCTTTTCTACATTCGACGATCTTCAATCTGCATAATATAGTAGTGACGATAATTATATATACATGCAATAAAAAAGATGAGCTATATACATAGAGAGACTTAATTACAAAAGTAGTACTTACAGACAGTAGCAAAACACGATTGTTTTGTCGATGTCCTTCTGATTGTATAACTGGAATATCTCCTCAAATTCAATATTCAACATTTCAGTTCCAACGAGGTCGTGCTCCTCTTTAACTTTCAGTATCAAAGATTCCGCCCCAGACTCGTGGCAGTTTTGCATGTACCATTCATGGAATCTTCGCATCATCGTTGTTATAGGAGGAGCATCAGGTTTGACGAGAGGCTTCCCATACTGGTATTTGAAATCGTCCACCTCCAACGTGTCAAACAGTACTTCATCGCTCAGGTAATCACCATGTTTGGTACCGGGGACCATCCCTAGATGATTAGCGACGATATCGCTAGAAACCTTGAGCGGGGGGCATGATTGGTTAGCCTGTTAGCCGAGCTGTGGAATTTTTTTCCCACTTCTTCGTTCTGCTAACTTTGCATCACTGGAAGTACTTCCCGACTGCCGCGCCTCTTGATATGTCTTTTTAACACTGCGAACATAGTTGGAATTCGGCGAAGCCGGTGGTGGTCGCTTCAGGGCATCGATAGTGCGCATCGCTTTCATCGGATCTATTTTCTCCTTCCGAGCTGGAGTTTCTTTACAAAATGCTCCCTCACTTTGTCCTGACTTATCTCCTTGTTTTCAGACTCGGTCCTCTCATATGGTAACTTTGCCACAGCCTTGATAGATGGACCGTATCTGTATTCCCTCCTGCCTATGCTTTTACTGCTAGCCGTCGGAGCGGCGGTGGCTCCCTTCCATCGTTGCTTACTAGGTGCCGGAGGAGCCAGAGCAGCGGCGTCTGCCTTCCGCCATTGCCGACGAGGCTGAGGAGGAGGCGTACTGCTTCGACGTGCCAGAGTAGGCGAAGGAGGAGGTGGAGTGCCCTCACGCGTCGGACGAGCCAGAGAAGGAGGAGGAGGAGGAGCCGGAGACCCCTGATCACTCGTCGTCGTCGGAGGAGGAGGCGGAGTGCCCTGATGATCACTCACCGGAGGAGGAGGAGTGCCCTGATTCGCCTGAGGAGAAGGAGGAGGCGGAGCAGTCCAGTTTGGAAGCTTGATGTACTCCTTCTGCCATAGACATGTACTCCTCAGGGCACAAACCAGCTTATTCTCTCCTTCACCTGTATAGTGGTCAAGATCGAGCTCCTCAAAGTCCGGCATTACTTCATCCACCATCACAACAGCATAGCCATGTGGACTGGGACGGCAGTGAAAAGTTATGTTGGGTTGCGGAGGTGCAACAGAGCCGACAACCGCCTTGAAAGTGAGGTTCCGGCATTTCTTCATAAGCTCGCAATGTTGAGCCTCCGTGATAGTATCCACGGGTAGCTAGGAGACGTGAAGTCGAGCTGAATGGGCTTCGTGGAAGCGGTGCTGCTTCTCCGCTGAGATGGCGGGGTAGTAGCTTCTGGGGTAGCTTCGTGCTGCTAAGATGGTTGGCCGGCAGCTCGCTGGGTCTCAGCTTCCTCTAGCTTTTGTAGTCTTGCATTGAGCTTCTGAATTTCACTCAGCTCCGCTTTCCTCTTTCTCTCCTGGCTTTTGTAACCGCCTGTGTCGGGAAACCCAACCTTCCACGGAATGGAGCCTGCTGTGCCTCGTGTTCGTCCAGGGTGCTCAGCATTCCCTAGGGCCTCAGTCAGCTCGTCCTTCTCTCTGTTGGGAATGAACGTCCCTTCCCGCGCTGCGGTGATATACTTCTGAAGGTTGTTCACAGGTATTGCAAGTTGCTCGTCCGTCCAACAACACTTCCTTGTTTCAGGGTCCAAAGTTCCCTCAACCCCAAAGAACCAAGTCCTTGAATGGTATGGCCAGTTATATGTCTGTCGTTGGACCCCTTTAGCAAGCAGGTCATTCTCAACTTTGTCCCACAACGACCGGGCTTTAAGGTAGCGACCTGACCCCGTGTGATGGTGAAACTGCTTCTTTGCAGCATTGTTCTTGTTTGTCTCTCACATTTTCTTACTCTTCTCCGATGTCTTGTAGGCCACAAATGCGGGCTAGTAATCTCCTATCTTCTCATATCGGCCGACGAATGCTGGAGTCTTCCCTTTGTCGACAAACTTTGATTTCAACTCATTCTTCCACCTCCTGAATAGATCTGCCATCTTCTTAAGAGCACACGCCTTGACCCGTGGCTCTATAACTGGCTTATTTGGATCCTCTGTTGGGAAACGATGCATGGGAAACAAAAAAATTCCTACACACACACAAGATCTATCCATTGTGATGAGAATCTACGAGAGGGAGAGTGGATCTACATACCCTTGTAGATCGCTAAGCGGGAAGCGTTAAGAAACACGGTTGGTGTAGTCGAACGTCTTCGCGATCCAAATCACCGAGTGTCCTGCGATCTCATCACGATCCGTCTCGCGATCCAATCACGATCCGTCCCGCGAACTCATCACGATCCGTCCCACGATGTCATCACGATCCTTCCCGCGATCTCATCACGATCCTTCCCGCGAACTCATCATGATCCGTCCCGCGAACTCATCACGATCCTTCCCGCGAACTCATCACGATTCGTCTCGCGATCTTGATCACGGTCCTTCCGATCTAGCGCCGAACGAACGGCACCTCCGCGTTCAGCACATGTACAGCTCGATGACGATCTCCACCTTCTTGATCCATCAAGAGAGAGCGAAGAGGTAGAAGAGTTCTCTGGCAGCGTGACGGCGCTCCGGAGATGGTGGTGGAGCTATTCCGGCAGGGCTTCGCCTAAGTACCGCCGAACAAGTCTAGTCTAGAGGAGCTTGATCTAGAAGTAGGGTTTAGACGTGGCTGAAAATGCTTGTCCAAAAAACCCTAAAACCACTCATATATATAGGAGGATGGGAGAGTAGGCTGCGCCCAAAAGGAGGGCTATCCTTTGGTTCGGCCAAACCTAGTGGGGAGGAGTCCTCCTCCTAGTAGGACTCCTCCTCCCACAAGAGAGGTGGAGTTTGGGGAGGTTTCCACCACAATTCGGTTTGCCTCTCTTTCCTCCTGCGCATAGGCCTCCTTGGCCGACCCAACTAGCCCACTATGGGCTGGTGGGTTGCCACATAGGCCCGTGGGGTGGGTTGGCTCCATTGGTGGGCCCCCGGGACCCATTCGTCACTCCCGGTACACTACCGAAAGTGCCCGAAACTTTCCAGAGTCCAAACACCACCTTCCTATATATCAATATTTACCTCCAGACCATTCTGGAGCTCCTCGTGACATCCGGGATCTCATCCAGGACTCCGAACAACCTTCGGTCACCACCATGCATAACTCTATACTATCGAAATGTCACCAAACCTTAAGTGTGCAGAACCTGCGGGTTCGAGAACTATGTAGACATGACTGAGACACCTCTACGGTCAATAACCAATGGCGGGACCTGGATGTCCACATTGGTTCCTACATATTCTACGAAGATCTTTATCGGTCGAACCTCTATGTCAAGGATTCAGTTAACCCCGTATGATGTTCCCTTTGTTCTTCGATATGTTACTTGCGTGAGATTCGATCGTCGGTATCTCCATACCTAGTTCAACCTCGTTACCGGCAAGTCTCTTTACTCGTTCCATAATACAAGATCCGGTGACTAACACTTAGTCACATTGCTTGCAAGGCTTATTGTGATGTTATATTACCGAGTGGGCCCTGAGATACCTCTCCGTCACACGGAGTAACAAATCCCAGTCTTGGTCCATGCCAACTCAACAGACACGCTTGGAGATACCTGTAGAGCACCTTTATAGTCATCCAGTTACGTTGCGACGTTTGATACACACAAGTTACTCGTCCAATGTCAGTGAGTTGCGTGATCTGATGGTCATAGAAACACATACTTTGACACGCAGAAAACAGTAGCAATAAACTGACACGATCATATGCTACGTTTGTAGTTTGGGTCTTGTCCATCACATCATTCTCCTAATGATGTGATCCCGTTATTCAAATGACATCACATGTCAATGGCTAGGAAACCGTGACCATCTTTGATCAACGAGCTAGTTCACTAGAGGCATACTAGGGACAGAGTGTTGTCTATTTACCCACACATGTAATGTGTTTCCATTCAATACAATTATAGCATGGATAGTAAATGATTATCACGAACAAGGAAATATGATAATACCTAATTTATTATTGCCTCTAGGGCATATTTCCAACAGTCTCCCACTTGCACTAGAGTCAATAATCTAGTTCACATCACCATGTGATTCGCATTGTTATGAATCTAACACCCAATGAGTTCTGGGGCTCGATCATGCTTTGCATGTGGGAGAGGTCTTATAGTCAACGGGTCTGTGACCTTCAGATCTGTGTGTACTTTGCAAATCTCTATGCCAAACTGTAAACACCGCTACCACACTTGGTACTATTCCAAATGGCTTCTCCTACTATACGTATCCAGATTGCTACTACGAGTTATCCGGATTGGTGTTAAAGCTTGCATCGACGTAACTCTTTATGACGAACTCTTTATCACCTCCATAATCGAGAAACATCTCCTTAGTTTTAGTCACTAAGGATAATCTTGACCGCTGTCGAGTGATCCACTCCTGGATTACTCTTGTACCCCTTGACGGACTCAAGGCACACACAGGTGTGGTACACAGCATGGCATACTATATAGAGCCTATGGCTAAGGCATAGGGGACGACATTCGTCCTTTCTCTTTCTTCTGCCGTGGTCGAGCTTTGAGTCTCACTTAACTTCATACCTTTCAAAGCTGGAGAGAACACTTCTATTTGACTAATCCATTTTGAACTTCTTTCAAAATCTTGTCAAGGTATGTACTCATTGAAAGTCTTATCAAACATTTTGATCTATCTTTATAGATCTTGTCGCTCAACAATTAGGTAGCTTTATCCAGGTCTTCCTTTGAAAAACTCTTTTCAAACAACCGTTTATGCTCTCTTGAAATTCTACATAATTTCCGAATAGCAATATGCCATCCACATATACTTATCAGAAACTCTATAGTGCTCCCACTCACTTTATTGCAAATACAAGTTTCTCATAAACTTTGTATAGACTCAATACCTTTGATCACCTCATCAAAGTGTATATTCCAACTCCGAGACGCTTGCTTTAGTTCATAGAAGGATCAATGAAGCTTGCACACCTTTTAGCATCCTTAGGGCTGACAAAACCTTCTGGTTGTATCACATACAACTTTTCCTCAAGTAGACCGTTAAGGAAACGATGTTTTGACATCCATCTACCAGATTTCATAATTGAAAAATGCAGCAACTAATAACATAATTCCAACAGACTTTAGCATCGCTACAAGTGAGAAAGTCTCATCGTAGTCAACTCCTTGAACTTGTCATAAACTTCTTTGCAACATGTCGAGATTTACTAATGGTGACATTCACCATGAGCGTCTGTCTTCATTTTAAACATCCATATGTACTCAACGACTTGCCGTCCAATGAGCAAGTCTACCAAAGTCTATACTTGGTTTTCATACATAGATCCTTTCTTGGATTTCATGGCCTCTAACCATTTGTCGGAATCCGGTCTCATCATCGTTTCTCCAAAGCTCGTAGGTTTCATCGTTGTCCAACAACATGACCTCCAAGACAGGGTTGTCGTACCGCTCAGAAGCAGTACAAATCCTTGTCCACCTACGAGGTTCGATAGTAACTTGATCCGAAGCTTCATGATCATCATCATTAACTTCCTCTTCAACTAACGTAGGCTTCACAAAAACAACTTCCCGCGCTGCGCTACTCTCTGGTTGAAACAGAGGTTCAATAACCTCATCAAGTTCTATCTTCCTCCCACTCAATTCTTTCAAGAGAAACTTTTTCTCGAGAAAGGACCCAGTTTTAGCAACAAACATTTTATGCTTGGATCTGAGATAGAAGGTTCACCCAACTGTTCTTAGGGTATTCTATGAATATGCATTTGTCCGCTTTGGGTTCGAGCTCATTAGGTGAAAATATTTTCCACCCAAGCGTCGCAACCCCAAACGTTAAGAAATGACAGCTTAGGTTTCTATCAAACCATAATTCACACGGTGTCATCTCAACGGATTTAGATGGTGATCTATTTAAAGTGAATGTAGTTGTCTCTAATGTATGACCCCAAAAATATAGTAACAAAACGATAAGAGGCATCATAGCATGCACCATATCCAATAGAGCACGACTATGACGTTTGGACACACCATCACACTATGGTGTTCTAGGTGGCGTGAGTTGTGAAACAATTTTCACGTTGTCTAAAGTTGTATGCCAAACTCGTAACTCAGATATTCACCTCCACTATCATATCGCAAACATCTTTATCTTCTTGTCACGATGATCTTAAACTTCACTCTGAATTTGCTTGAACCTTTCAAACGATTTAGACTTGTGTTTCATTAAGTAAATATACACTATATCTACTCAAATCATCAGTGAAGGTAAGAAAATAACGATATCCACCGCACGCTACAAGACTCATTGGATTGCATACATCAACATGTATCATTTCCAATCAATCACTTGCCCGCTTCATCAAAACAAAAACGTGGTCCTTAGTCATCTTGCCCAAGAGGCATGGTTCGCATGTCTCAACCGATTCGAAATCGAATGAGTCCAAAGATCTATCAGCATGGAGTTTCTTCATGCGCTTTATACCAATATGTCATTTAGCGGCAGTGCCACAAGTATGTGGTACTATTATTATTAACTTTGTATCCTTTTGGCATCAATGTTATGAACATGTGTATTACTACGATCAGGTTTTAACAAACCATTCTTACTAGGTGCATGACCTTTGAAGGTATTATTCATGTAAATAGAATAACCATTATTCTCTAATTTAAATGAATAACCGTGTTGCAATGAACATGATCTAATCACGTTCATGCTCAACACAAAAACACCAAATAACATTTAGGTTCGTCACTAATCTTGAAGGTAGAGAGAGCGTGCGATGTTGATCACATCAACCTTGGAAACATTTCCAACACACATCATCACCTCACACTTAGCTAGTTGTCTGTTTATTTTGTAGCTTTTATTTCAAGTTACTAACATTTAGCAATCGAACCGGTATCCAATACCCATGTGCTACTAGGTGTACAAGCAAGGTACACATCAATAACACGTATATCAAATATACTTCTGTCGACGTTGCCAGCCTTCTTATCTACCAAATATCTAGGGCTGTTCCGCTTTAGCGACCTCTCTCCTCATAATTGAAGCACTTAGTTTCGGGGAATTGGGTTCAATTTTGGGTTGTTTTACTGGAGCAGCAACTGACTTGCCATCCATGAAGTTTCCCTCCTTGCCCTTGCCCTTCTCGAAACTAGTGGTTATACTAACCATCAATACTTGATACTCCTTCTTGATTTCTACCTTCGCGGTGTCAAACATCGCGAACATATCAGGGATCATTAATTCTATCCCTGGCATTTTATAGTTCATCACCAAGCTCTAATAGCTTTAGTGAAAGTGACATGGAGAACTATATCAATCACTATCTTATCTGGAAGATGAACTCCCACTCGATTCAAGCAATTGTAGCACCCAGACAATCTGAGCACATGCTCAACGATTGAGCTATTCTCGTTCATCTTGCAGGCAAAAAATCTTGTTGGAGATCTCATATCTCGCAACACGGGCACGAGCCTGAGATCCTAATTTTAGCTCTTAGAACATCCCATATGTTCCGTGACGTTCAAAACGTTTCGAAGCCTCAATTCTAAGCCGTAATGCATGACGCACTAAACTATCAAGTAATCATCAGCACGTACCTGTCAGATGTTCACAACATCTACAGACGACGCTAGAGGGGTTGGCGCACCGAGTGGTGCATTAAGGACATAAGCCTTCTATGCAGCAACGAGGACAATCCTCAGATCATGGATCCAATCCGGAATATTGCTACCATCATCTTTCAACTCTATTTCTCTAGGAACATATAAAAATTCAAGGGAGCTACAATGCGAGCAAGTAATCTACAACATAATTTGCAAAGACACTACTGACTATGTTCATGATAATGAGTTCAATTAATCATATTACTTAAGAACTCCCACTCAAATTGACATCCCTCCGGTCATTCGAGTGATACATGATCCAAATTCACCAACTCAAGTCTGATCATCACGTGAGTTGAGGTTGTTACAATGGTGAACATCATCATGTTGATCATATCTACTATATGACTCATGTTCGACCTTTTGGTCTCTTGTGTTCCGAGGCCATGTCTGTACATGCTAGGCTCGTCAAGTTTAACCCGAGTGTTTTGCATGTGCAACACTGGCTTGCACCCGTTGTATGTGAACGTAGAGTCTATCACACCCGATCATCACGTGGTGTCTCAACACGACGAACTTTCGCAACGGTGCACACTTGGGGAGAACACAATTTATCTTGAAATTAAGTGACGGATCACCTTATAATGCTACCGTCTTCCTAAGCAAAACAAGGTGCATAAAAGGATTAACATCACATGCAAATCATAAGTGACATGATATGGCCATGAACTTGTGCTTTTGATCTCCATCATGAAAGCACCGGCATGATGTCCATCGTCACCGGCATGACACCATGATCTCCATCATCTTGATCTCCATCAATGTGTCGCCACCGGGGTTGTCGCGCCCACCATGCTTCTACTACTATTTCTACCGTTTAGCGATAAAGTAAAGCATTACATAGCGCTTAATGATTGACACGTAGGTCATACAATAATTAAAGACAACCCTATGGCTCCTGCCGGTTGCCGTACACATCGACATGCAAGTCATGATAATCTATACATCACATGATCATCTCATACATCACATATATCACATCATGTAATTGGAAATATCATATCACAACATACCCTACAAAAACAAGTTAGACGTCCTCTAATTGTTGTTGCATGTTTTACGTGGCTGATACAGTATCTAGAAAGAACAATTCTCATCTACGCATAAACCACAACGGTGATAAATAATTTTCTTTTCAACCTTATCAAGGACCGCCTTTGTCGAATCCGATCCAACTAAAGTGAGAGAAACTGCCACCCGCAAGCCATCTAGGCAACAAGTTGCGTCGAGGGAACCGGTCTTTCGTAAGTGTACGAGTAATGTTGGTCCAGGCCGCTTCATCTCACAATACCGCCGAACCAAAATACAACGAAGGAAGGAAGCAATCTAAGCATCAATGCCCACAAACCTTTTATGTTCTACCCGAGATCTCATCTACACATAGACCTAGGTCTGATACCACTGTTGGGGAACGTTGCATGGGAAACAAAAAAATTCCTACGCACACGCAAGATCTATCCATGGTGATGAGAATCTACGAGAGGGAGAGTGGATCAACATACCCTTATAGATCGCTAAGCGGGAAGCGTTAAGAAACGCGGTTGGTGTAGTCGAACGTCTTCGCGATCCAAATCGCCGAGTGTCCCGTGATCTCATCATGATTCGTCTCGCGATCCAATCATGATCCGTCCCGCGAACTCATCACGATCCGTCCCGCGATCTCATCACGATCCGTCCCGCGATCTCATCACGATCCGTCCCGTGAACTCATCACGATCCGTCCCGCGAACTCATCACGATCCGTCTCGCGATCTTGATCACGGTCCTTCTGATCTAGCGCCGAACGGACGACACCTCCGCGTTCAGCACACGTACAGCTCGATGACGATCTCCACCTTCTTGATCCATCAAGAGAGAGCGTAGAGGTAGAAGAGTTCTCCGGCAGCGTGACGGCGCTCCGGAGATGGTGGTGGAGCTATTCCGGCAGGGCTTCGCCTAACTACCGTCGAACTAGTCTAGTCTAGAGGAGCTTGATCTAGAAGTAGGGTTTAGACGTGGCTGAAAATGCTTGTCCAAAAAACCCTAAAACCACTCATATATATAGGAGGAGGGGAGAGGAGGCTGCGCCCAAAAGGAGGGCTCTCCTTTTGTTTGGCCGAACCTAGTGGGGAGGAGTCCTCCTCCTAGTAGGACTCCTCCTCCCACAAGAGAGGTGGAGTTTGGGGAGGTTTCCACCACAATTCGGTTTGCCTCTCTTTCCTCCTGCGCATAGGCCTCCTTGGACGACCCAACTGGCCCGCTATGGGCTGGTGGGTTGCCACATAGGCCCATGGGGTGGGTTGGCCCCACTGGTGGGCCCCCGGGACCCATTCGTCACTCCCGATACACTACCGAAAGTGCCCAAAACTTTCCAGAGTCCAAACACCACCTTCCTATATGTTAATCTTTACCTTCGGACCATTCCGGAGCTCCTCGTGACATCCGGGATCTCATCCGGGACTCTGAACAACCTTCGGTCACCACCATGCATTACTCTATAATATCGAAACGTCACCAAACCCTAAGTGTGCAGACCCTGCGGGTTCGAGAACTATGTAGACATGACTGAGACACCTCTACGGTCAATAACCAATGGCGGGACCTGGATGTCCACATTGTTTCCTACATATTCTACGAAGATCTTTATCGGTCGAACCTCTATGTCAAGGATTCAGTTAACCCCGTATGATGTTCCCTTTGTTCTTCGGTATGTTACTTGCCCGAGATTCGATCGTCGGTATCTCCATACCTAGTTCAACCTCGTTACCGGGAAGTCTCTTTAATCGTTCCGTAATACAAGATACCGTGAATAAAACTTAGTCACATTGCTTGCAAGGTTTATTGTGATGTTGTATTACCGAGTGGGCCCTGAGATACCTCTCCGTCACACGGAGTAACAAATCCCAGTCTTGGTCCATGCCAGCTCAACAGACACGCTTGGAGATACCTGTAGAGCACCTTTATAGTCATCCAGTTACGTTGCGACGTTTGATACACACAAGGTACTCGTCCAATGTCTGTGAGTTGCGTGATCTGATGGTCATAGGAACACATACTTTGACATGCAGAAAACAGTTGCAATAAACTGACACGATCATATCCTACGTTTGTTGTTTGGGTCTTGTCCATCACATCATTCTCCTAATGATGTGATCCTGTTATTCAAATGACATCACATGTCAATGGCTAGTAAACCGTGACCATCTTTGATCAACGAGCTAGTTCACTAGAGGCATACTAGGGCCAGAGTGTTGTCTATTTACCCACACATGTAATGTGTTTCCATTCAATACAATTATAGTATGGATAATAAACGATTATCACAAACAAGGAAATATGATAATACCTAATTTATTATTGCCTCTAGGGCATTTTTCCAACATCCTCCTCTGGCGGTAGGGTGAAATTTGCCTTCAGAGCGGTCCAAAGATCTTCTTTCTGTCTATCGGTGACATAATCATCATCAGGGGCGCCGTCCTTAGGCTTATTCTATTGCTTGATGTTAATTGGGATGTTGTCCCTAACAATAGCTCCGCACTGAGCAAAAAATGCATTCTTGGTCCGCTTGGGTTCAATGGGATGGCCATCATCCGTGAGTGATGTGATCATGAACTTTTCATCCTTGCGCAACCTCTTCTTCGGGCCTCGTCTCATTACCGAAGTTTGGCTCGATCCGAAGGGCTATAATAGAAGAAAGAAGAGTTAATTAATATATATAAATACCAAAACAATTAAATGCATCAATTAGCTAGAGTCAGCATAGGCTTAATTAATATATATACGTTCTGGACTTTGCAACAGCTCCCTCCTCTAATCGGCCACCGGAGCCATCATCATGGTCTCCTTCTTCCTCCGGCATTCGGTCACCGGAGCCATCATGATCATGTCCTTCCTCCTCCATTGTTCGATCACCGGAGCCGTCATAATCTAGTCCTTCCAGACCATCGGTGAAGTTGAGATACGACAAGATATCACGTGGGTCGTGGATTATGTCCCCCAACAACTGTTCTTGTTCTTCATCTCTTGGATCCATAGTTTCTGCAAATATTACAACATGGCAATTAATATACAAACATGAATGTCCGACGTCCGGACTGCCTCTCTCATGAATGTCTGACAACTCTTCTAGGGTTTGGGGTGGCCTTGACAACGCTCTTTTAACTCATTTAACTTGGTAAATTTGGTTGGCCTCGACAACGCTTCTAGGGTCTGGGGTGGCCTCGACAACACTTCTATGGTTTGCGGACTCCTCCCCCTCATGGGATACCTTAATTAGTTCAATTTTTTGCCTTGACAAATCATTGAACCTTTTGACACAAACCTCCCATAAACTCTTTCATAATTTTCTTTAGCATACATCCATGAAAAAAACAGGAAGCTACGATATTTTTTTATATCATATGATAATTTTCTATATATATACATCCATCCATCCTTCCATCCATATACACACACATATATACATGGACCAAAAATGCTATAAAAAAATTATATGAACAAAAAAAAGCATACATCATCTATCATCAACATCATCAGCTATCATCAACATCATCAGCTATCATCAACATCATCAGCTATCATCAACATCATCATCTAACTATCATATATCATCTATCATCTATATATATCATCAAATTAAATCAGCAAAATAGGATAGGGAGGAAAGGGGGCCGGCTGGACCGAAAGGGGAGGAGGGGCGGCGTTGTCGGGGCAGGGCTGTGGCATGGGGCGGCGTCGGGGAGCGGCATCGGCGTCGAGGCAGAGGCGCGCGTCGGGGCAAGGGTGGCATGTTGGGGCAGGGTGGCACGTCGGGGCAGGGCGGCGCGTCAGGGTAGGGGGCATCAGGGTAGAGGGCGTCGACGGCAAGCTCGGGCAGCCTAGCGGCGTCGATGTGCTCGACATCGTCGGGGGCAAGTGCTAGATGAAATATGAAAAAAATCAAAACTGTCGCTTATATACACAGAGCATTGGTCCCGGTTGGTTGCACCAACCGGGACCAATGCCACCTTTAGTCCCGGTTGGTGCCACCAACCGATACCGAAATAGGGACCTTTGGTCCCGGTTGGTGGCACCAGCCGGGACTAAAGGGATGCATTGGTTCCGGTTGGTGCAACGAACCGGGACTTAAGGGGGGCATTGGTCCTGGTTGGTGCCACCAACCGGGACCAAAAGGTGGTGCTGCCCGGGGACAAATGTTTAGTCGCACCTCGCTAGCCGAGAGGCTCGAGAGTGGTTTATAAGCGCTGCTGCACCAACCCTCTCAAGCTCCTCTCAACTTCAGGCTTACGGGCCTAATTGCACTCTCCTCTGCCTGTGGGCCTACTGGTCCTTCTGCGGGCCTGAATCCTGGCCAACTAGTTGTTTGGTTTCTAGTCGTATTCAGGCCGTGGTGGCCCAGTAGGCGGCACTTTTAAAAAAAACTATTTATTGTTTTGTTTTTTGCTTTATTTATTGTTTTAATTTTTTTCTAGTATTTTTCTTCTGTTATTTTAGTTCATTCTTTTTAACAAATAAATACTTTAAAAATTTTAGTCGCATAATTTCCATTATTTTGTTTTGTTTCTTACTTTATTTATTTTTTGCTCTATTTTATTTCCAGTGTGTTTTATCATTATATTCTTTTTGCTATTAATGTTTTGAACAAAAAATACTTTGATAATTTTAGTTGCATAATTTTTTATATAATTATTGTTTAAAAAACACTAGAGGTTTATAAAAGCTTTTTAGCTTATTCTTTTTTGAACTCCACTCCTACGGTGTTTTGAAAGAAATTAAAAACACTTCAAACGAGCTCTGAAAAGGTTGAAAGTTGGCATGGTGTCATCATTTCACCCACATAGCATGTGCTAAAAAGTTGAGTGGGTTACGACAAAAACTGGATGCACTTCGTGTACAAAATGAACAATCTATTTCGAAGTTTCACGGTTTCGAACGAAAACTCATCTGTTACAAAGGGATTTCATTTTTTTGAACTCATTTGAACTCCAGACTTTTTGTGTGTTCAAATTGCACCATTCAAAGCCACATCATCAATTTTCAACCCTTTCTGACTTCATTTGGTATTTTTCATGCACTTACTGATTTTTTGAGCTAAATGACCATGAAATTGAAAAGCACTTCAAATGAACTCTGAAAAGGTTGAAAGTTGGCATGGTATCATCATTTCACCAACATAGCATGTCATAAAAAGTTGATAGGGTTACGGCAAAAACTGGATGCACTTCGTGTGCAAAACGGAGAATCTCTTTCGATGTATTAGGGCTTCGGACGAAAACTCATGTCTTACAAAAGGCATTTCATTTTTTCACATGTCACTACAATGATATAGGTGTGGAGAGAAAGTCTTCACTGCTTCTTCGCGTGTGTCCTTTGCTTATTGCGCCGTAACCATGGACAATATTCGTCGTTTAACAGGGTGCTTGGGTCAGCCTTGACTTTGAAGGGAGGAATTTCATGAAACTTTTCATAATCTTCAGACATGTCTCTCTTTCCTAAAATAACTATGTGGCGTTTTGGCTCATCGTATGACATATTCGCTTCCTTATCTTTTCTTTTTCTCGGCATGGTAGACATGTCCTTCACATAGAAAATCTGTGCCACATCATTGGCTAGGACGAATGGTTCGTTTGTGTACCCAAGATTGTTCAGATCCACTATTGTCATTCCGTATTGTGGGTCTTCCTGTACCCCGCCTCTTGATAGCTTGACCCATTTGCACTGAAACAAAGGGACCTTGAAATCATGTCCATAGTCAAGTTCCCATATGTCCACTATGTAACCATAATATGTGCCCTCTCCCCTCTTGGTTGCTACATCAAAGCGGACACCGCTATTTTGGTTGGTGCTGTTTTCATCTTGGGCGATCGTGTAAAATGTATTCCCATTTATCTCGTACCCTTTGTAAGTCAATACAGTCGAAGATTGTCCCCTGGCCAACGAGTACAGCTCATCAGAAACTGTGTTGTCACCCATGAGACGTGTTTGCAACCAACTGCCGAAAGTCCTCATGTGTTCATATGTAATCCAGTCATCACACTGCTCCGGGTGTTTGGAGCGCAAAATATTCTTATGTTCATCGACATACAGGGTCACCAAGGTGGAATTCTGTAGAACTGTGTAGTGTTCTTAAGACCAAGAATGCCCGTCCCTACATATTATTGAGTCCGCTCCTAGCGTGCCTTTTCCTATCAGTCTCCCCTTATACCGTGATTGAGGGAGATCAATCTTCTTAAGGTCAGGAATGAAGTCAACACAAAACCGAATGACATCCTCTGTTTGATGGCCCATGGAGATGCTTGCTTCTGGCCTAGCGCGGTTAGGAACATATTTCTTTAAGACTCCCATGAACCTCTCAAAGGGGAACATATTGTGTAGAAATACAGGGCCCAGAACGGCAATCTCGTCGACTAGATGAACTAGGACATGCGTCATGATATTGAAGAAGGACGGTGGGAACACTAGCTCGAAACTAACAAGACATTGCACCAAATCACTTCTTAACCTTGGCAGGATTTCTGGATCGATCATCTTCTGAGAGATTGCATTGAGGAATGCACATAGCTTCACAATGGCTAATCGAACGTTTTCCGGTAGAAGCTCCCTCAATGCAACCGGCAGCAGTTGCATCATAATCACGTGGTAGTCATGAGACTTTAGGTTCTGGAAATTTTTTCGCTGCCATATTTATTATTCCCTTTATATTCGGCGAGAAACCATATGGGACCTTCATACTGAGCAAGCATTCAAAGAAGATTTCCTTCTCTTCTTTGGTAAGAGTGTAGCTAGCAGGACCTTCATACTGCTTTGGATGCATGCCGTCTTTTTCAAGCACACGTTGTTATTCCTCCCGAGCCTCCGGTGTATCTTTTGTCTTCCCATACACTCCCAAGAATCCTAGCAGGTTCACGCAAATGTTCTTCATCACGTGCATCACGTCAATTGCAGAGCGGACCTCTAGGTCTTTCCAATAGGGTAGGTCCCAAAATATAGATTTCTTCTTCCAAATGGGTGTGCGTTTATCAGCGTCATTTGGAACAGATAGTCTGCCAGGACCCTTTCCAAATATTACATGTAAATCATTGACCATATCAAGTATGTGATCACCAGTACGGAAGGCGGGCTTCTTCCGGTGATCTGCCTCACCTTTGAAATGCTTTCCTTTCTTTCGACATTGATGGTTGGTCGGAAGAAATCGATAATGCCCTAGGTACACATTATTCCTGCATTTGTCCAAATATATATTGTTGGTCTCATCTAAATTGTGTGTGCATGCGTGGTATCCCTTGTTTTTTTGTCCTGAAAGGTTACTGAGAGCAGGACAATTGTTGATGGTTACAAACAGCAACGCATGTAGGTCAAAATCCTCCTGTTCGTTCTCATCCCACACACATACACCTCTTCCATTCCATAGCTGTAAAAGTTCATCAACTAATGGACTTAGGTACACATCAATGTCATTGTTGGGTTGCTTAGGGACTTGGATGAGCACTGGCATCATAATGAACTTCCGCTTCATGCATCACCAAGGAGGAAGGTTATACATACATAGAGTCACGGGCCATGTGCTATGCTGGCTGCTCTGCTCCCCAAAAGGATTAACGCCATCTGCACTTAAACGAAACCATAAGTTCCTCGGGTCACCTATAAAGTCGATCCACTTTCTCTCGATCTTTCTCCACTGAGACCCGTCAGCGGGTGCTCTCAACTTCCCGTCTTTCTTACGGTCTTTTTTTGTGCCATTGCATCAACTTGGCATGCTTTTTGTTTCTGAACAGACATTTCAACCGTGGTATTATAGGAGCATACCACATCACCTTGGCAGGAACCCTCTTCCCGATGCACTGGCCCTCAACATCACCAGGGTCATCTCTTCTGATCTTATACCGCAATGCACCGTAGACAGGGCATGCGTTCTGTTCCTCGTACTCACCGTAGTAGAGGATGCAGTCATTAGGGCATGCATGTATCTTCTGCACCTCCAATCCTAGAGAGCATAGAACCTTCTTTGTTGCGTACACACTGTCGGGCAATTCGTTATCCTTTGGAAACTTCTTCTTCATTATTTTCAGTAGCAAACTAAATCCCTTGTCAGATACACCATTGTCTGCCTTCCATTGCAGCAATTCCAGTGTGGTACCGAGCTTTTTGTTGTCATCTTCACAATTTGGGTACAACCCTTTTTTGTGATCCTCTAACATGCGATCGAACTTCAACTTTTTCCTTTCACTTTCGCATTCTCTCTGTGCATCAACAATGACCTGGCGAAGATCATCATCAGGCACATCGTCTGGTTCCTCTTGATCTCCAGCTTCCCCCATTGCAGCATCACCATATTCAGGGGGAGGGTATTTGTCGTCATCCTCTTCTTCTTCCTTGTCTTCCATCATAACCCCTCTTTCTCCGTGCTTGGTCCAAACATTATAGTGTGGCATAAAACCCTTCTGAAGCAGGTGGAAGTGAAGGGTTTTAAAGTTGGAGAAAGACTTCGTAATCTCACAGACAGTACATGGACAAGGCATAAAATAATTCTGCTTGTTTGGCTCAGCCGCTTCAAGAAAATTATGCAGGCCCTTAATATACTCGGAGGTGCGTCGGTCACCGTACATCCATTGCCGGTTCATCTGCATGCCTTATATAATAAAGTGTATTAAAAAGCATTAAAACATATCATGAATATCATAAGTGACCAAATTATTAGAAATCCATCATCACATTAAAGCCAAAGTACAATAATGACCAAAATAAATACGTACAGTTCATACATAGGTGTCATTATTGAACAACATATAGGTCTCTAGAGCATCTAATTAAAACATACACCGAAACTATGTAAAAAATTTAAATGCAACAACAAATGCAATCATAACCGCTACTATGGTACCAATTGATCCAACGGCATAATGATATCAAGCCTCAATATGAATGGCATATTTTCTAATCTTTCTAAGCTTCAAGCGCATTGCATCCATCTTGGTCTTGTGATCGTCGAAGATATCGGCAACATGCAACTCCAATCCCATCTTGTCATCTTCAGTTCTTTTCAATTTTTCTTTCAAATGATCGATTTCTTTTTCATCTTTAGTTAACTTGTCGAGAAGAATTGCATAGTCCGTTGGAATTTCTGGTTCAACTAATTCCTATAGATAAAAACATCTACGTCAAGTTGGTGGCATAATTAATTGCCATAGACATTATATGTGTGAAATAGTTATACAAGAGATAATATACCACATCTGAATCATAGACTGGACGAGGGCTGACGTGGGCGGATACCATAACCATGGCTATATAATAACAAACAATAATAAAAGTAAGAAAATCATACGAGTAAGTATGTTTTCTTTTAGCAAGAAGATAAGATCAAGAGGCTCACCAGGCACGGTCGATCGACGGTGGTTTCAGGACGGGGACGGGACAGGACGGACTGCGAAATCTAGACAAATCTTGACGAAAATGGAGTTTGGACAAGGAGCTTCGAGAGGAGAAAGCTTAAGTTTGGCTTGGGCATTTCATCAAACACCGCATGTGCATAGGAGGTGAGCTAGAGCACCACAAAGCTCTTCCCTCACCGACAAAAAAACAAAGCGGTGTGTGGGGTGCTCTGCTCACCGGCGAGGGGTAATATATAGGCATCTCATAGGTCCCGGTTCGTGGCTGGAACCGGGTCTAAAGGACCACCATTGGGACCGGTTCTAGACACGAACCGGGACCAATGGGTGTGGGCCAGGAGTGAGGCACATTGGTCCTGGTTCGTGATTGAAATCGGGACCAAAGGGGTCTGACGAACCGCGACCAATGCCCCATGTGGCCCGCTCGGCCCCTAGCCTCACGAACCGGGACCGTTGCCCCCATTGGTCCCGGTTCATGACTGAACCGGGACTAATGGGCTGGCCCGTCCCGAACCAATGCCCTGTTTTCTACTAGTGAAACTAACATTCTTATCATTTTCCCCTCTAAAACCCCCTGTTTTCTCATGTGCATCGTTTTTTCTCATGCATCCAAACAGGGTAGATTGCAGCATATATATGATGTACAACACTGATAATTGGGACGCCGGGCTTATCTTTGAGTATGGGCCAAAAGAAATACTGAAGCTACTAACGGCAAAATTGGGAAGGAGTCGCCATAACGACATCAATTGGGAAAGGATACTGAACATAAAGGTAAATTATCAATCTCAACCACACTAACATTTGTTTTTCCTTTTCTTGATTTACTTTTCTGAATGCTTACAGTGAACACAAGCAGCATTTTCACTGTCCATCTTAAAAGGCATTATGTTTTGCCCCCATGCATAAACAGTGTACGAAGATCATTACAAACTGGTTCTTAAAATCAGAGAACAACACATAACATGGTGTCTTCAAAAACTACAAACATTTAGTTCATCTCCTCATTCATTTTCTTCTTGTTTTCCTTTCCCATCATGTGCTACGCATGAACTGGTATCTTGGCAATTTAGATGTATCATTTTATGGACTCAAAATAGGCAACCACTTTTTCATCTTTATTGTCCCCACCAGCATGTCCTTGCACACTTGAAACTATGTATGATCAGGCAACATATTTTTCTCTTACTACTTGACGACGACCAAAGTTGGCAACACTCCTTTAATTGCAACAAGAAACACTCTTCACCATTTTGTTCTTGTAGGCATCTTATTAGGGGGCTCGTGGCAGGCAAATCTGCCAAAATACTGCATTTTTTCTAAATTTCTACATTTTGAGTTGAACATTTTGTTGGCTTTTAATCCAGCATTTTATTTACATAGTAGGCAACAACACTGTAAAACTGTAATGTAAACATATGACCACAGTAGGCAAAGTTTTTGCAGCAATAGATTTTGGGCAAGTGATCTTTTTTTACAACTTGTAGTTTTTATAGGAAAAATTGTGCTACGATGGTCAGCAAGTCTATGCAATTTATTATACGCAGATTATTAACAGTTTTCAAACAACCAAATAACTATGCTCTCTCTTTCTGCTTTGTTGCTTAAGTCAAGCGCAAGACAATAGGCAACACACAATTTTAAGAGCCAACATGTTCTCTATCAATCAGTTGAGGGAGAGGAGGCAAGAACAGGAGGGGCAGATTATTGTGCAAGATTCAAGTCAAGTTTCGCAACACGTGATACATGAGGCATTTTTGTAGCCCTTTTGTAGCTAGTATATCGCACAGGGATATACAGACGGGGAGTTTCACTAGCTCTAAAACTACTTAGAAGTTAGAATAGAATCATGCCCAAAATTCAGGGATGGCCCTTTACCTTGGTGTTTTCACGGTCATAAATTTGCCCAGATCTAACAAATTCTTTGCTGAAGTTTCTCCAGAGTATTGCCTGATCCACAACAAAGTTGTAGAGAAAATTGTGTCTGGAAATTTTGCCTGATTTTTTCACTTCTTTTTTTGTGATTTTTTTGCTGCGGAAGAAGCTCCCCTGCTAGGACATGGCGGCTAGGGGAGGAAGAAGAGACCAGTGGGGGTTCTGTGTTCAATGGCATTGGGTTTTTTGGTGGTGGGGTGGGGGAGATCACGCCCCTGAGGGGGAGGGATCGCTACTTTTTTCTTTTTAATTTCTCTGGGAGTCTGGGGACACTAGTAGAAAATAGGGCTTTGGTCAAGGCCGGGCCAGCCCATTAGTCTCGGTTCACTCACAAACCGGGACCCAAGGCGGCATTTGTCTCGGTTCGTGAGGCCAGGGCACCGGGCGGGCATCGTGGGCCATTGGTCCCGGTTCGTCGGACACCTATGGTCCAGGTTCTAGACACCAACCAGGACCAATGGGCCTCGCTCCTGGCCCACAACAATTGGTTCCGGTTTGTGGCTAGAACCGGGACCAAATGGGTTCCTTTAGTACCGGGTCTAGCCACGAACCGGGATCAATGAGATGCCTATATATACCCCCTCGCCGGCGAGCAGAGCACTCCAAATTGCTCTGTTTTTCTGGCCGGTGAGGGGAGACCTTTGTGGTGGTCTAGCTCACCTTCTATGCACATGAGGTGTTCGATGAAATGCCCAAGCCACACTTAAGCTTTCTCCTCTCGAAGCTCCTTGTCCAAGCTCCATTTTCCTCAAGATTTGTCTAGGTTTGGCGGTCCGTTCTATGATGATGATTTTCTATTAATTTTGTCACTTCTCTATTCATGATATGGTGTAATGGTTTTTAATACACTTTATTATATAACGCACGCAGATGAACCGACAATGGATGTACGGGGACAGACGCACCTCCAAGTATATTAAGGGCCTACATAATTTTCTCGAAGCGGCTAAGGCAAACAAACAGAATGGTTTTATTCATTGTCCATGTATTGTTTGTGAGAATACGAAGGCTTTCTCCAAATCTAAAACCCTTCACTTCCACCTGCTTGAGAAGGGTTTTATGCCACACTATAATGTTTGGACCAAGCACGAAGAAAGAGGGGTTATGATGGAAGACAATGAAGAAGAAGAGGATGATGACAACTATGTGCCTCCTGAATACGGTGATGCTGCAACGGGGGAAGATGAAGATCAAGAGGAACCAGATGGTGTGCCCACTGATGATCTACGCCGGGTCATTGTTGATGCAAAGAGACAATGCGAAAGTGAAAAGGAGAAGTTGAAGTTCGATCGCATGCTAGAGTATCACAAAAGAGGGTTGTACCCCAATTGAGAAGATGGCAACACAAAGCTCGGTACCACACTGGAATTGCTGCAGTGGAAGTAAGAGAATGGTGTACCTGACAAAGGATTTGAGAAGCTACTGAAAATATTAAAGAAGAAGCTTCCAAAGCATAACGAATTGCCCAACAGTATGTATGCAGCAAAGATGGTTGTATGCCATCTAGGATAGGAGGTGCAGAAGATACATGCGTGCCCTAATGACTGCATCCTCTACCATGGTGCTTACGAGGATTTGAACGCATGCTCGGTATGTGGTGCATTGCGGTATAAGATCAGACGAGATGACCCTGGTGATGTTGGTGGCGAGTGCCCCAGGAAGAGGGTTCCTACCAAGGTGATGTGCTATGATCCTACAATACCACGGTTGAAACGTCTGTTCAGAAACAAATAGCATGCCAAGTCGATGCGATGGCAGAAAGAGGATCGTAAGGAAGATGGGAAGTTGAGAGCACCCGTTGACGGGTCGCAGTGGAGAAAGATCGAGAGAAAGTGGACCGGCTTTATAGGTGACCCAAGGAACATATGGTTTGGTTTAAGTGCAGATGGCGTTAATCCATTTGGGGATCAGAGCAGCAAGCATAGCACAAGGTGTGTGACTCTATGTATGTATACCCTTCCTCCTTGGTTGTGCATGAAGCGGAAGTCATGATGCCAGTGCTCATCCAAGGTCCTAAGCAACCCGACAATGACATTGATGTGTACCTAAGGCCATTAGTTGATGAACTTTTATGGCTATGGAATGGAAGAGGTGTACGTGTGTGGGATGAGAACGAAAGGGAGTAATTTGACCTACATGCGTTGCTGTTTGTAACTATCAACGATTGTCCTGCTCTCAGTAACCTTTCAGGACAGACAAACAAGGGATACCACGCATGCACACACTTTTTAGATGACACCGATAAATGCAGGAGGAATGTGTACCTGGGGCATCGTTGATTTCTTCCGACCAACCATCTATGTCGAAAGAAAGGAGAGCATTTCAAAGGTGAGGCAGATCATCGGAAGAAGCCCGCCCTCTGTATTGGTGATCACATACTTGCTATGGTCAATGATTTACAAGTAATCTTTGGAAAGGGTCCCGGTGGACTATCTATTCCGAATGACGCTGAGGGACACACACCCATGTGGAATAAGAAATCTATATTTTGGGACCAACCCTGTTGGAAAGACCTAGAGGTTCGCTCTGCAATCAACGTGATGCACGTGACGAAGAATCTTTGCGTGAACCTGCTAGGCTTCTTGGGAGTGTATGGGAAGACAAAAGATACACCGGAGGCATGCGAGGAACAACAACGTGTGCATGAAAAATACGACATGCATCCAAATCAGTATGAAGGTCCTGCCAGCTATGCTCTAACCAAAGAAGAGAAGGAAATCTTCTTTGAATGCCTGCTAAATATGAAGGTCCCGTTTGGCTTCTCATCGAATATGAAGGGAATAATAAATATGGCAGAGAAAAAGTTCCATAACCTAAAGTCTCATGACTGCCACGTGATTATGACGCAACTGCTTCTGGTTGCATTGAGGGGGCTTCTATCGGAAAACGTTCGATTGGCCATTGTGAAGCTATGTGCATTCCTCAATGCAATATCTTAGAAGGTGATCGATCCAGAAATCCTACCAAGGTTAAGGAGTGATTTGGTGCAATGTCTTGTAAGTTTCGAGCTGGTGTTCCCATCGTCCTAGTTCATCTAGTCGACGAGATTGTCATTCTGGACCCTGTATTTCTACACAATATATTCCCCTTTGACAGGTTCATGGGAGTCTTAAAGAAATATGTTTGTAACCGCGCTAGGCCATAAGGAAGCATCTCCATGGGCCATCAAACAACGGATCACATTCGGTTTTGTGTTGACTTCATTCCTGACCTTAAGAAGATTGGTATCCCTCAATCGCGGTATGAGGGGAGACTGACTGGAAAGGGGACGCTCGGAGTGGACTCAATAATATGTAGGGACGGGCATTCTTGGTCTCAAGCATGCTTCATAGTTATACAAAAGTCTACCTTGGTGACCCCGTATGTCGATGAACACAAGAATATTGTGTGCTCCAAACACCCGCAGCAGTGTGACGACTGGATTACCTGTGAACACACCAGGACTTTCGGCAGTTGGTTGCAAACACGTCTCATGCGTGACAATACTGTTTCTGATGAGGACCATCTTCGACTGTAATAACTTACAAAGGGTACGAGATAAATGGGAATATATTTTACACGATCACCCAGGATCAAAAGAGCACCAACCAAAACATCGGTGTCCACTTTGATGCAGCAACCAAGAGGTGAAAGGACTCATATTATGGTTACATAGTGGACATATGGGAACTTGACTATGCACATGATTTCAAGGTCCCTTTGTTTCAGTGCAAATGGGTCAATCTGTCAAGTGGCGGGGTACAGGAAGATCCACTGTACGGAATGACAACATCGGATCTGAACAACCTTGGGTACACAGACGAACAATTCGTCCTAGCCAATGATGTGGCGCAGGTTTTCTATGTGAAGGACATGTCTACCAAACCGAGAAAAAGATAAGATAAGGAAACGAACACATCATACGATGAGCCAAAGCACCACATAGTTCTTTTAGGAAAGAGAGACATCGTGGAATTGGAGGGCAACAAAGACATGTGTGAAGATTATGAAAAATTTCATGAAATTTCTCCCTTCAAAGTCGAGGCTGACCCAAGCACCCTATTAAATGATGAAGATTATCCACGGTTACGACGCAATAAGCAAAGGACACAAGCAAAGAAAAAGTGAAGACTTTCTCTCCATAACTATATCATTGCCGATACATCTGAAGAAATGAAATTCCTTTTGTAACACATGAGTTTTCGTCCGAAGCCGTGATACTTCGAAAGAGATTGTCCGCGTTGTACACGAAGTGCATCCAGTTTTCCCCGTAACCCTCTCAACTTTTCATAACATGCTATGTGGATTAAATGATGATACCATGCCAACTTTCAACCTTTTCAGAGTTCATTTGAAGTGCTTTTCAATTTCAGGTTTATTTAGCTTAAAAAATCTGTTAGTGCATGAAAAATACCAAATAAAGTCAAAAAGGGTTGAAAATTGTTGATGTGGCTTTGAATGGTGCATTTTGAACACCCAAAAATTATGGATTTCAAATAATTTCAAAAAAATGAAATCCCTTTGTAACAGATGAGTTTTCGTCCAAAATCGTGATACTTCGAAAGAGATTGTCCATTTTGTACACGAAGTGCATCCAGTTTTTGCCGTAACCCTCTCAACTTTTTATAACATGCTATGTGGGTGAAATTATGATACCATGCCAACTTTCAACCTTTTCAGAGTTCATTTGAAGTGCTTTTCAATTTCAGGGTTATTTAGCTCAAAAAAATCAGTAAGTGCATGAAAAATACCAAATGAAGTCGGAAAGGGTTGAAAATTGATGATGTGGCTTTGAATGGTGCATTTTGAACACACAAAAAGTGTGGAGTTCAAATAATTTCAAAAAATGAAATCCCTTTGTAACAGATGAGTTTTCCTCCGATACTTCGAAAGAGATTGCCCATTTTGTACACGAAGTGCATCCAGTTATTGTTGTAACCCTCTCAACTTTTTAACACATGCTATGTGGGTGAAATGATGATACCATGCCAACTTTCAACCTTTTCAGAGTTCAATTGAAGTGCTTTTCAATTTCAGGGTCATTTAGCTCAAAAAAATCAGTAAGTGCATGAAAAATACCGAATGAAGTGAGAAAGGGTTGAAAATTGATGATGTGGCTTTGAATTGTTCATTTTGAACACACAAAAAGTACGGAGTTCAAATAAGTTCAAAAAAATGAAATCCCTTTGTAATAGAAGAAAAATACTGGATTTTTTTGAAAAATAAATAAAGCAAAAACAAAACAAAAATACTAGAAAAAAATTCCCACGTTTAGTCCCGGTTAGTGTCACCAACTGGGACCAAAGGTCTCTGCTTGCCGCCCTTTGGGCTGACGAAAAGGGACCATTGGTCCCGGTTGGTGCCACCAACCGGGACTAATACTCACCTTTAGTCCCAGTTGGTGCCACCACCCGGGACCAAAGGTATCTGCTTCCCGCCGGTTGGTGGCACCAACTGGGGCTAAAGGTGGGCATTGGTCCCGGTTGGAGCCAGAAACCGGAACCAATGCTTCTTCCATATAAGTTGACACTTAGAAAATTTCATCTACCAGTTGCCCTGAGCCCGCCGTCCTCATCCTCATCGCTTCGTCGTCGCCGTAGCCCTCGTCGTCGCCGTAGCCCTCGTCGTCGCCGTCATCCCCGTTCCC
This sequence comes from Hordeum marinum, assembly GCA_022496015.1. NCBI lineage: Eukaryota > Viridiplantae > Streptophyta > Magnoliopsida > Poales > Poaceae > Hordeum > Hordeum marinum. The sequence goes on from CM039677.1 coordinate 51,286,567, forward strand.
GTCCCCGTCGTCCCTGCCCCCGTCGCCGCCTTCCCCATCCCCGCCTGTCGCCGCCGCCCCCGCCCGCGGCCGTCGTTGCCGCCCTCGCCCATCGCCTCGTCCCCGCCCCCGCCCATCATCGTCGTTCCCGCCCGTCGCTGCCGCCCCCGCCCCTCGCCGTCGTCCCCACCCCCACCGTGGCCATCTTCCCCGCCCCCGCCATCGCAGTCGTCCCCGCCGTCGTCGTCGCCTTTGCCGACCGCCCCCACTGTGAGCCGCCGCCGCCCCAGCTCTGTGCATTTTTTATATATATGTTGATTTTTTATATGATGAATGTTTTTGTTCATATATATTGTATATATGTATGGGGCTATATGTATGTATGGATGGATGTATATATGTATGTGGCTATATGTATGTGGCTATAATGTATATATGTATGTGGCTATATGTATATGTAGATGTGTGTATTTAATTAGTTGTCCTACGAAAATTAGGAGTCCTAGGAAAAATTAGTTAATTAGGAGTCTTAGGAGATTAGTTGATTTTCTTTATGATACTTTTTATGTTTAGTTGTTTTATGTTTTATTTAATTATTAGGAGTCCTAGGAAAAATTAGTATGTGTATGTTAAATTACAGAAAAATTCTTGGTTTTTGAAAAATTAGTGATTAAACGATATGGAAACGTTCTCATAGGAATTTGTCTCGACGTCGACGATGCCCGGCCTGCATCCTCGTCGTCGAGTGGTCCGCGAGAGCCTTCTTGATAGGTGCCATGTCCGGTGCTGGGCTCTGCCGGGCTGGCACTAGGAGGTGCTACCTTCAGGGCTCGAAGCTTGGTGAGGAATCCAGGTCTCGTCGTCGACCCGGAGCTTCTTTGGTGGCGGTCACGTGGGCCACTTTCGGTGTAAAGGAAGCGAGGGGCCCGCGGAGGTGGTATGTCACCGTGTCAGGGAGGAGGACAAGCACGTCCATCGCTACATGGCGGCGTTGGATGCCAGGTTCAACAATACATGGCAGATTCTTCAGGGATCTCACCCGAGTTATGATCCCGCGACTCAGGAACCGCTAGTGACTTAGATTATTCGATAGTATTCGATCTGTATTACTGATCTTATATGATAATATTCGATATGTATTAGTGAATATGTGATGATGCATTAATAACTAGATTATTCAAGATGATGTATTAGTGATATTATATTCGAGTTCATTATAAATGTATTAGTGATATTTTATTGGTATAATGTGTGTGTGACTTTCGTCTATCGTTGCTTCTTTTGTGACTTTCATATGTGTTCTTGATGGAGGAATCCCGACTGTTGTCGTGAGGGGTGCCTCCTCTTTCTTCTCTTCTTTGTGATATACTCGTCGGTATAATGCGCAAGAAGAGAAGATAGGGGCGTCCATCACCGGCGGTCGAACTATTATTGTGAGAGAGTGCCCACCAACATATATACACCACCATATCAGTGTGAGAGAGTGCGCACCAACACACCATGATATATGAGAGATATTTAAGAAAAGCCTCGACGGACCGAAAGTCACACACGCATTAGGATCCAAATCATGCCGTAATTCTTGAATTATGAACACAAGAAATGTCATCGTTATCAGACGATGGTCGGATCCAAGCGTGTGAATTTTGCGGGGAAGATAAGGGTCTTTGTGACCAGCCTGGACTGCGAGACAGTGGGTTCTTCACCATGAAGCTTTACGAGGACTTTGATATTTCTATGGTACGCAACGATGACAACTATTTTTTTCGTATTTAAGCATGACTTTTGTTTCTTTCCTTCAACGCGTAATTTCTGTTTTATACAATTCGACTAGCTCGTCCCCTATCATGCAAGACGGTATTTCTTGGAGAGGCTCGGTTTCGAAGAGCACGAGAGTTTCGACACGAGGACAGCCAACCTGAGGACTAAACATGGTCACACATTTCTTGTGAAAGTAATGAATGCACCTCATAACACAGAATTAGGGTGCTCAAATTCGGAAGCTCTTTGCAAGGCATATGGATTTTAGGAGGATATTGAAATAACCTTCGATCTTTGTCCTAAAGATCATATTGAAAGGAAACATCGACATTTGGGTGGATGTCGATATGCTTCCTGTTTTACCTCCATGTGAGTTTGTCAACCATGCATATTTGTCAAGTAATTTGCATTCTATATATAAAAATATTTGGTGTTCATCCATACTCAATTTGTTAATTTTTAATTTATAGCTTATTTCGTTTCTTCGAGTGAAATACAGAACATAATCGACACGACACACTACACTTATGGATCACATCTAACTTGGGAGGAGAAGGATGATCTTGTCTACTTTGTTATTGGTGTCATAGCTGGTAGGGACATCTTCCCGTATAATTTGGGAACTGGCCCAAATTATACATTGTACAAGACACTAGTGCATAGGTTGAGGACGGATGACATTCGCCGAAATATCTTGGTAAGAGATTCTAATTAAGTACACCAGTACTATTGTGTAAATGGTATTGATTACATTGCTAACTAGGCTACTATTATGTTCTTCAACGGAAATTGCCATATGAAGTTGTGCCACCGCTGATGCAACCCGAACGTAATATGACAATAAAAAGCCCCTTCCATCCCGAGTTATATTTTGCATACTCGACTGAGCGCAAACCACTAAGAAGGCTCCAAATTGAAGCATGGGGACAAATAAAGAAGGATCGCAAGCCACAAGTTGGAGACCGTTGGATCTCTTTACTTCATCATGGAAACATATGTGTCATTCTTTTTTATGTCATTTTACCTAGGAGGGAGGAGTAGGTCCTATGAGGGAGGACTATGCCATTTTATCTTTTTTTCGTTTTATGAGACTTTAACTTTGTACAATTAAGAAGATGATGATGAGTTGTTAGATCTTGTGTAATTAATGGTTTCCTTCATTTGCTTATTAGCTAACGTCAAGTTCTCTCTATATGTATAGTAGCTAGCAGCGTCGACCAAGCACGAATAAAGAGAGGTCACTTATCTCTATTAGCTACCTAACACAATATGAAACCCCTAAATTAACCATCCAAATCCCCTACACTCCTCATCTCAAAAAAAACAGCCCGCCTTTTGGTCCTGGTTGGTGTTACCAATCGGGACTAAAGGTCCTCATGCCTGGGCTCCCGCAGCGGCCACGTGGAGCTCCTTTGGTCCCGGTTCGTAAGCGAACCGGGACTAAAGGTTTTGGGCTTTAGTCCCAACCCTTTATTACCGATTCCAAAACCGGAACAAATGGGCCTTTAAAACCGGGACAAATGAGCTGTTTTCTACTAATGGGGACGTGGCGAACCTTTCTCTTTATAGCACATGGGAGGACTGCACGTGTCCCTTTCCTAAAGTGGACGGATGTGAGATCGGGCCGCATAGCGTGCATGCTCTCTAGCACCATCCTTGCTTAAAACGACCTAGCATTGCAAGAGAGAACCGAAGCAACCAATGATGATCAAAAAATAGATATTAGAAACCAACACAATACAAAAATGTGATGCACACTTGGTTAGTGTTTGATCTAGTCCTATCAAATATTGGGGAGAATTGGCTTGATCAAATTACCAAGGATTGATGAACGCTACAACTTGGAAACTATTTGGTAGAGATCTTTTTTTGTTACTTAAAAGAGGATAAGGTTTTATCGTCCTTTTATCCTTCATCCAGTTTTACATGCATTCCCCTCTCTTGTCTTTCCTTCTTCGTGATTTTTACCTCTGATCTTTTTTTATCTTTCATTTTCTTGAAAACTGTGTCAACTAGCCAATATTTTTTTACTTATTGACCAAATAAAATTATGGTTCTTTTGGTAACTCAGTCAATAAGTGCTTACCAAACAAATGTTTACATCTTATTAAACCAAACATGTGTTTACAAAATAAAATCTTTTTTTCACAATCATATTCATGTTAATATGGACAAGTAAATCACGGCTAGCCTACTACAATAGTTACAGACTCTTGCAACGCACTGACAATTATCTAGTCTTTGAAAAATACGGATGCCTTTTTTATTTGCTAGTACTATTAAGAAGGACACATTTACAACTAAACTCTTTTCGCTATGTAGAGGAGCTCTGTGTGGCATGTGGTGTTGGAAATATGCCCTAGAGGCAATAATAAATTGGTTATTATCATATTTTCTTGTTCATGATAATCGTTTATTATCCATGCTATAATTGTATTGATTGGAAACTTAGATACATGTGTGGATACATAGACAAAACCATGTCCCTAGTATGCCTCTAATAGACTAGCTCATTGGTCAAATATGGCTATGGTTTCCTAGTCATGGACATGAGACGTCATTTGATAATGGGATCACATCATTAGGAGAAAGATGTGATGGACAAGACCCAAACTACAAACGTAGCATATGATCATGTTAGTTTATTGCTACTGTTTTCTTCCTGTCAAGTATCTGTTCCTATGACCATGAGATCATGCAACTCACTGACACCGGAGGAGTGCCTTGTGTATATCAAACGTCGCAACGTAACTGGGTGACTATAAAGGTGCTCTATAGGTATCTTCGAGGGTGTCTGTTGGGTTGGCATGGATCAAGACTGGGATTTATTACTCCGTGTGACGGAGAGGTATCTCAGGGCCCACTCGGTAATACACCATCACAATAAGCCTTGCAAGCAATGTGACTAAGTGTTAACCATAGGATCTTGTATTACAGAACGAGTAAAGAGACTTGCCGATAACGATATTGAACTAGGTATGGATATACCGACGATCGAATGTCGAGCAAGTAGCATATCGAAGAACAAAGGGAACAACATACGGGATTATCTGAATCTTTGACATAGAGGTTCGACCGATAAAGATATTTGTAGAATATGTAGGAACCAATATGGCCATCCAGGTCCCGCTATTGGTTATTGACCGTAGAGGTGTCTCGGTCATGTCTAGATAGTTCTCGAACTCGCACGGTCTGCACACTTAAGGTTCGGTGACGTTTCGGTAGTATAGAGTTATGTATGGTGGTGACCAAAGGTTGTTCGGAATTACGGATGAGATCCCGGACATCATGAGGAGCTCCAGAATGGTCCGGAGGTAAATATTGATATATAAAAAGTCCTGTTTTGGTCACCGGAAAAGTTTTGGGCTCATCGGTAGTGTACCGAGAGTGACGAGAGGGTACTGGTGGACCATCAGGAGGGGTATTTCGACCCAAGAGGGTACATGGGCTGTGGGAGAAGGAATACCAACCCTTAGTGGGCTATCCAAAGTCCCATAGGAAGCCTATGCAGATAGGGAAGAAATCCAAGGTGGCAAAAGGCAAAAGTGGGAAAATAAGGAAGGTGTCCTAATCTTACTAGGAGTGGAGGAGGAGGACTCCTCCCTCACACTTCGGTCGAACCGGATTTGGCTCCATGGGAGCCAAGTCTCCTCCCTCTCCTCCTCCTAGATATACTAGAGGTTTTGAGCATTTTTGACACAGAAAAACAGCCACGTGGTGCCCTCTTCTCTAGATCGTAATTTCTCCTCTAGATTCGTTTCAGCGGTGCTTAGGCAAAGTCCTGCTGGAATAGCTCCACCACCATTGTCGCAACACCGTCGCGCTTCTGGAGAACTCATCTAGATCTCCTCTCCCTCTTGCTGAATCAAGAACGCGGAGATCGTCATCGAGCTGTACGTGTGCTGAATGCGGAGGTGTCGTCCGTTTAGCACTAGATCGGAAGGACCGTGATCAAGATCGTGAGACGATTCATGATTGGATCGCAGGATGGACCATGATGAGATCGCGGGACGGATCATGATTGGATCGCAAGATGGATCGTGATGGGATCGCGGGACGCTTGGCGATTAGGATCGCGAAGACGTTCGACTACATCAACCGTGTTTCTTAACGCTTCCTGCTTAGCGATCTATAAGGGTATGTAGATCCACTTTCCCCCTCATAGATGCTCATCACCATGGACAGATCTTGCGTGTGCGTACGAATTTTTTTGTTTCCCATGCAACGTTCCCCAACAGTGGCGTCATGAGCTAGGTCTATGTGTAGATGAGATCTCGAGTAGAACACAAAGAGTTTGTGGGCATTGATGCTTAGATAGCTTCCTCCCTTGGTCGTGTTTTGGTTCAGCGGTATTATGGGATGAAGCGGCCCGGACCAACCTTACTCGTACGCTTACGAGAGACCGGTTCCATCGACTGACGTGTAACTTCGTTGCAGAAAGATTGCTGGCGGGTGTCTATTTCTCCTACTTTAGTTGGATCGAATTCGACAAAGGCGGTCCTTGAAAAGGTTGAAAAACAATTTATGTATCACCATTGTGGTTTTGCATAGGTGAGAATTGTTCTTGCTAGATATCCGTAGCAGCCACGTAAAACTTGCAACAACAATTCGAGGATGTCTAACTTGTTTTTGCAGGGTATGTTGTGATGTGATATGGCCAATTACACGATGAGATATATGTGATGTATGAGATGATCATGTATTGTATTGAATATCACGACTTGCATGTCGATGAGTACGGCAACCGCAGGAGCAATAGGGTTGTCTTTAATTATTGTATGATCTGCGTGTGTATGATTAAGCGCTATGTAATGCTTTACTTTATCGCTAAGAGGTAGCAATAGTAGTAGAAGCATGGTGGGCGTGACAACCCCGATGGCGACAAGTTGATGGAGATCAAGATGATGGAGATCATGGTGTCATGCCGGTGATGATGGAGATCATGTCGGTGCTTTAAGGATGGAGATGAAAAGCACAAGTTCATGGCCATATCATGTCACTTATGGTTTGCATGTGATGTTAATCCTTTTATGCACCTTATTTTTCTTAGGACGACGGTAGCATTATAAGGTGATCCCTCACTAAAATTTCAAGATCAATTGTGTTGTCCTCGAGTGTCTACCGTTGCAAAAGTTCTTCGTGTCGAGACATCACTTGATGATCGGGTGTGATAGACTCTACGTTCACATACAACAGGTGCAAGCCAGTGTTGCACATGCAGAACACTCGGGTTAAACTTGACGAGCCTATCATGTACACACATGGCCTCGGAACACAAGAGACCAAAATGTTGAACATGAGTCATATAGTAGGTATGATCAACATGATCATGTTCACCATTGAAACCACCTCAACTCACATGATGATCAGACTTGAGTTGGTGAATTTGGATCATGTATCACTCGAATGACCGGAGGGATGTCAATTTGAGTGGGAGTTTTTAAGTAATATGACTAATTGAACTCATTATCATGAACATAGTCAGTAGTGTCTTTGCAAATTATGTTGTAGATTACTAGCTCACGTTGTAGCTCCCTTGAATTTTTATATGTTCATAGAGAAATAGAGTTGAAAGATGATGGTGGCAATATTGCGGACTGGGTCCGTGATCTGAGGATTGTCCTAATTGCTGCACAGAAGGCTTATGTCCTTAATGCACCGCTCGCTGCACCACCCCCTAGCATTGTATGTAGATGTTGTGAACATCTGACATGCACGTTCCGATGACTACTTGATAGTTTAGTACGTCATGCTTTACGGCTTAGAATTGAGGCTCCAAAAATGTTTTGAACGTCATGGAATATATGAGATGTTCTAAGAGCTGAAATTGGGATCTCGGGCTCATGCCCGTGTTGTGAGATATGAGATCTCCAACAAGATTCTTTGCGTGCAACATGAAGGAGAATAGCTCAATCGTTGAGCATGTGCTCAGATTGTCTGGATGCTACAATCGCTTGAATCAAGTGGGAGTTGATCTTCTAGATAAGAAAGTGATTGATATAGTTTTCCAAGTCATTATCACTAAGCTACTAGATCCTCGTGATGAACTATAAAATCCCAGGGATGGAAATGATGATCCCTGAGCTATTCTCGATGTTTGACACCGCGAAGGTAGATATCAAGAAGGAGCATAAAGTGTTGATGTTTAGTAAAACCACTAGTTTCGAAAAGGGAAAGGCTAAGGAGGGAAACTTCACGGATGGCAAGTCAGTTGCTGCTCTAGTGAAGCAACCCAAGGTTGAACCCAAACCCGATACTAAGTGCTTCTATTATGAGGAGAGCGGTCACTGAAGGGAAACAACCCTAGATACTTGGTAAATAAGAAGGCTAGCAACGTCGACAGAAGTATATTTGTTATACGTGTTATTTATGTGTGCCTTGCTAGTACTCCTAGTAGCACCTGGGTATTGGATATCGGTTCGGTTGCTAAATCTTAGTAACTCAAAATAAAAGCTATGGAATAGACGGAGACTAGGTAAGGGTCAGGTGATGATGTGTGTTGGAAATGTTTCCAAGGTTGATGTGATCAACATCGCACGCTCTCTCTACCTTCGGGATAAGTGACGAGCCTAAATAAATGTTATTTGGTGTTTTCGTTAAGCATGAACATGATTAGATCGTGTTTATTGCAATATGGTTATTCATTTAAGTTAGAGAACAATGGTTATTCTGTTTACATGAATAATACCTTCAATGGTCATGCACCCAATGAGAATGGTTTGTTGAATCTTGATTGTAGTAATACAAATGTTCATAACATTGATGCCAAAAGATACAAAGTTAATAATGATAGTACCACATACTTGTGGCACTGCCGCTAAATGTCATATTGGTCTAAAGCGCATGAAGAAACTCCATATTGATGGATCTTTGTACTCATTCGATTTCGAATCGGTAGAGACATGCGAACCATGCCTCTAGGGCAAGATGACTAAGGACCCCGTTTTCCAGTTTGATGGAGCGGGCAAGTGACTTATTGGAAATGACACATGTTGATGTATGCAATCCAATGAGTGTTGTAGCATGCGGTGGATATAGTTATTTTCTTACCTTCACTCATGATTTGACTAGATATAGTGTATATTTACTTAATGAAACACAAGTCTGAAGCGTTTGAAAAGTTCAAGCAGAATCACAGTGAAGTTTGAGATCATCGTGACAAGAAGATAAAATGTCTACAATATGATGGTGGAGGTGAATATCTAAGTTATGAGTTTGGTCTACAACTTAAGACAAAGTGGAAGCTTTTTCACAACTCACACCACCTGGAACACCATAGTGGGATGGTGTGTCCGAACGTTGTAGTCGTGCTCTATTGGATATCGTGCAAACTATGATGTCTCTTATCGTTTTGCCACTATCGATTCGAGGTTATGAGATTCACTTTAAATAGGGCACCATCTAAATCCGTTGAGATGACACCATATGGTTTGGCAGAAACCTAAGCTGTCATTTCTCAGAGTTTGGGAATGCGACACTTATGTCTGATAAGCCCGAAGCCAAAGCGGAAAGTGCATCTTCATAGAATACCAAAAGAACAGTTGGGTATACCTTCTATATCGGATCCGAGTGCAAAGTGTGTGTTGCTAAAAACGGGTCCTTTCTCAAGAAAGAGTTTCTCTCGAAAGAATTGAGTGGGAGGAAGATAGAACTTGATGAGGTTATTGAACCTTTGTTCAACCAGAGAGTAGCGCAACACGGAAAGATGTTTTTGTGGAGCCTACGTTAGCTAAAGAGGAAGTTAATTATGATGATCATGAAGCTTCGGATCAAGTTACTATCAAACCTCGTAGGTCGACAAGGACGCATACTGCTCCTGAGTGGTACGAGAACCCTGTCTTGGAGGTCATGTTGTTGGACAACGATGAACCTACGAGCTATGGAGAAGCAATGATGGGCCCGGATTCCTAGAAATGGTTAGAGGCCATGAAATCCGAGAAAGGATCCATGTATGAAAACCAAGTAGACTTTGGTAGACTTGCTCGTTGGACAGCAGGTCGTCGAGTACAAATGGACCTTTAAGATGAAGACAAACGCTGATGGTAAATGTCACCATTTATAAAGCTCGACTTGTCGCAAAGAAGTTTCCGACAAGTTCAAGGAGTTGACTGCAATGAGACTTTCTTAGTCATAGCGATGCTAAAGTCTGTTGGGATTATGTTAGCATTTGCTACATTTTTCAATTATGTAATCTGGTAGATGGATGTCAAAACATCGTTTCCTTAACGGTTTACTTGAGGAAAGGTTGTATGTGATACAACCAGAAGGTTTTGTCAATCCTAAGGATGCTAAAAAGGTGTCCGAGCTCCAGGAATCCTTCTATGGGCTGGAGCAAGCATCTCGGAGTTGGAATATACGCTTTGATAAGGTGATCAAAGTTTTTGAGTCTATACAAAGTTTATGAGAAACTTTTATTTACAATAAACTGAGTGGGTGCACTATAGAGTTTCTGATAAGCCTATGTGGATGGCATATTGTTGATCGGAAATGATGTAGAATTTTTGGAAAGCATAAACGGTTGTTTGAAAAGAGTTTTTCAAAGGAAGACCTGGATAAAGCTACTTAATTATTGGGCATCGATATCTATAGAGATAGATCAAGACGTCTGATGAGACTTTCAATGAGTACATACCTTGACAAGATTTTGAAAGAGTTCAAAATGGATCAGTCAAAGAAAGAGTTCTTGCCTGATTTTTAAGGTGTGAAGTGGAGTGAGACTCAAAGCTCGACCACAGTAGAAGAATGAGAAAGGACGAAGGTCATCCCTAATGCCCTATCCATAGGCTCTTTATAGTATGCCATGCTATGTACCGCACCTGTATGTGCCTTGCCATGAGTACGTCAAGGGGTACAAAAGTGATTCAGGAGTGGATCACTGGACAGTGCTCAAGATTATCCTTTTAGTAACTAAAGGACTAAGAAAATGTTTCTCGATTATGGAGGTGATAAAGAGTTCGTCGTAAAGAGTTACGTCAATGCAAGCTTTAACACCAATCCGGATGACTCTTAGTAGCAATCCGATTACGTATAGTGGAGCAGCCATTTGGAATAGCTCCAAGTGGAGTGTGGTAGCAGTGTCTACAGCATGACATAGAGATTTGCAAAGTACACATGGATCTAAATGTCGCAGACCCATTGACTAAAATACCTCTCTTACATGCAAAGCATGATCGAGCCCTAGAACTCATTGGGTGTTAGATTCATAACAATGTGAATTACATGGTGATGTGAACTAGATTATTGACCCTAGTGCAAGTGGGAGACTGTTGGAAATATGCCCTAGAGGCAATAATAAATTGGTTATTATCATACTTCCTTGTTCATGATAATCGTATATTATCCATGCTATAATTGTATTGATCGAAAACTGAGATACATGTGTGGATACATAGACAAAACCATGTCCCTAGTATGCCTCTAATAGACTAGCTCGTTGATCAAAGATGGCTATTGTTTCCTAGTCATGGACATGAGATGTCATTTGATAAGAGGATAACATCATTAGGAGAATGACATGATGGACAAGACCCAAAGTACAAACGTAGCATATGATCGTGTCAGTTTATTGCTACTGTTTTCTACATATCAAGTATCTGTTCCTATCACCATGAGATCATGCACCTCACTGACAACGGAGGAGTGCCTTGTGTGTATCAAATGTCGCAACGTAACTGGGTGACTATAAAGGTGCTCTACAGGTATCTCCGAGGGTGTCTGTTGGGTTGGCATGGATCAAGACTGGGATTTGTTACTCCATGTGACAGAGATTTATCTCAGGGCCCACTCGGTAATACAACATCACAATAAGCCTTGCAAGCAATGTGACTAAGTGTTAGCCACGGGATCTTGTATTACGGAACGAGTAAAGAGACTTGCCGGTAACGAGATTGAACTAGGTATGGAGATACCAATGATCGAATCTCTAGCAAGTAACATACTGAAGAACAAAGGGAACAGCATACGGGATTAACTGAATCCTTGACATAGAGGTTCAACCGATAAAGATCTGCACACTTAAGGTTCGGTGACGTTTTGGTAGTATAGAGTTATGCATGGTGGTGACCGAAGGTTGTTAGGAGTCCCGAATGAGATCCTGGACATCACGAGGAGCTCCGGAATGGTCCGGAGGTAGAGATTGATATATAGGAAGTCCTGTTTTGGTCACCGAAAAAGTTTCGGGCTCATCGGTAGTGTACCGGGAGTGTCGGGAGGGTACCGGGGGACCATCGGGAGGGGTATTTCGAACCAAGAGGCTACATGGGTTGTGGAAGAAGGAATACCAGCCCTTAGTGGGCTGGCCGAAGGCCCACAGGAAGCCCATGCGGCTAGGGAAGAAATCCAGGGTGGAAAAAGGCAAAAGTGGGAAAATAAGGAAGGAGTCCTAATCCTACTAGGAGTGGAGGAGGAGGACTCCTCCCTCCCACTTTGGCCATACCAGATTTGGCTCCTTGGGAGCCAAGTCTCCTCCCTCTCCTTCTTCTATATATACTAGAGGTTTTGAGGATTTTTGACAGAGAAAAACAGCCATGTGCTGCCCTCTTCTCTAGATTGTAGTTTCTCCTCTAGATTCGTTTCAGCGGTGCTTAGGCGAAGCCCTACTGGAATAGCTCCACCACCATTGCCGCAACACCGTCGCGCTGCCGGAGAACTCATCTACCTCTCCGCTCCCTCTTGCTGGATTAACAAGGCAGAGATCATCATCGAGCTGTACGTATGCTAAACGCGGAGGTGTCGTCCGTTCAGCGCTAGATCGGAAGGACCGTGATCAAGATCGCGAGACGATTCGTGATTGTATCGTGGGACGGATCGTGATAAGATCGCGGGACGGATCGTGATAAGATCGCGGGACGGATCGTGATTGGATCGCGAGATGGATCATGATGGGATCGCGGGACGCTCGGCGATTTGGATCGCGAAGACGTACGACTACATCAACCGCGTTTCTTAACGCTTCCCGGTTAGCGATCTACAAGGGTATGTAGATCCACTATCCCCTTCGTAGATGCTCATCTCCATGGATAGATCTTGCGTGTGTGTAGGAATTTTTTTGTTTCCCATGCAACGTTCCCCAACATGTGGCCCACTGTGCCGCGTCACGGGTGGGGTGCTACTGACAGTGGAGACGTCGTCCACCGTTGTTTGTTGCAAATACCTGTGTTGTGTATCTTTCCATTGATAGGAAGGTAGAAAGTACAAGTGTCATTCTTCAAGCTACATACACAAGCTGGTGTAGTTGAGTGCACGGGTGAGAAGAGAAGGGAGCGGGTGCTCATCCACAAGACAAAAGCCTAGATTACAGGTATTAACGAGTTGAGTGCCTTGGCTCCAGCCCTTGCCCAATTCCGAGCTTCCTCAGGCTACGTTCGGTTGGTAGGGATTTGGTGAGGGCTTGGCAGGGATTGAAGGGGATTGAATCCCATGCAAGTCAAATTCTCCCAAACCCCCTCCAATCCCCTTGGGACAAGGAGTAACCGAAAAAAGCCTCAATGATGTTTTTGACGAGCCGCATAGACAAAGCTTGTGCCAACCGACGTCCACCATGTTGGCCAATGCGATGCGGTGGCACGTGCATCCGAAGGGGCCCACCAGAAGGTGCTAATTCGCGAGCTGTGTGGCAATGTCGTTGATGGTGGCCTCCGTTGGCATGTCCTAGGTGCTCGCTTGAGCTCGGTGAAGATACATGGTTGTCATGGTCAGGACAAATGGCGCAGCAGCATGGGCTGGAGCCGATTGAGTTCAAGGGCGCGAGGCATTTGAAATTGCAAGGGATGCCTTGTTTTAGTCGAGCCAAGCGTTGAGCACTGTCGTGCCCATGCATACCCAATGAACTGAATTTCTCCTGCCCGGCCACAAGTCACCCAGCAAGGAAGGACATTCTAGGTTACGACCTATTTGGCTTTGTCTGTCATATATATTTCCAATGTCACCCAAGCCTAAAGTCAAGCACACCAATTTTATCTAAGACAATAAAAGGAAATTTAGCACGCATGGCAACATTATGTCACTTAAAATGTAGGTCCCCTACCACAATATGGCTCATATTTCTTCACTGTGATGGTATTGAGTAGTTCAGAGTTCCTGACAACCGAATCCCATGCCCCATAAATCCAAAAGTTTTTACGCCTTCAATCTGTTGTCTTTATTCTCGCATTGTTGCTCTCATAGATGTGAGAGACTGAGATCTTGTCCGTATGAAGCACCTATAATAACGACACTCAAGGCTATATAAGTAGTGACTTTATATACATGCTATGCCTATTTACCACTTGACACAGAAGGTTTTTACGGTTTCAATCAATTTGGAAGGAAAGCCTACCCGCGATTGGATCCAAAACAATTGCTCTGATGCTTTTCATGGTTCTCCAACCATTACATTGTTGATTTCGTTGGTCAGATGAGATTTCTTCTGGCCGCGGTTATCCAATGCCAACCTGACCACCTGCCTCCCATCTCCCCCGCCTAAAAGCACTACCACGTGCACCCCATTGCACCATCCTCCTCTCTCCATCTCCCTGGGCCATCCATCCAACACCCCCTCTCCCGCACACTAGAACAACCAACGTTGGATTGATAGAAAGTCATTTTTACAGCAACTAAGGAATAGAGTTCGGTGCACGGATATATCCATACACCATTCTATTTTTTGAGGCGGCAATACACTATCCTTGTACTCACTAACATGAGATAATTATTACATATCCTTGTATGATAAATGCCATCACTCACTATTGGTGAACCAGCATTTGTTTACAATTCGTCAAGAAGGCAGAGTGCTTTTGTGATTTCATGAAAAGGGTTGAATCAATTTATAATAAAAACGAGATAAAAAATCAAACAATTGCTTGATTTATTAAGGGACAATCAAATGAATACCCAGACCATGAGCCAAAAAACAAAACAACCAAGTGGCAACCAGCCAACTCAACCTCCACCACCTACTCACCCTCTACTCGAAGAGAAGTGAGCGGGATCTTTGGAGTTGCGTTCAATAAACACGATGCCCACAAGCGCCTTCAGTGCCGTCATTGACCCCCTTGATCAATAAAACTTCCGCTAAAAACTACCCACAAATCTATTTCGAGACCTAGAGAAGGGTCTGACCACACCAACAACAACCACAGAAGCCCAAAAAGCGGCAAACCATGGCTTAGTGGATAGGAGAAACTCTGGAGCGACAACTCCCATGGAAAATGTGCCACCACACCATCGTCACCAGTTAGCAATCCCCATCGATCGGAAGCAAAGGCTTCGCCGAGAGCCCTTCGCGCCTCCACCTCACAAAGCCCTAGGGAAGCCACCCTAGCTCCCCGGATCCACCACCGCCTCACGAAGCATTCACAGTTGCCGCTCCCCCCCCCCTCCCCGCGGTATGGACTGAGATTCTGTGGTTAATATACATTTTTTAAAATTTTGCTTCCAGATATAGCTTGAACGTAAGAGCGGGAAGATTTGTGTTGTGGTGTATATGCACAGTCTACACATTATAGAAAAGAAGGACAATGATCCAAAGGAAAACCACGCGTCACGTAATGATTATGCTCTCTGCATAATTACTTGGCATTTAGAACATTTGAGCGTTGATATTCCCCATCCCTACGGACCTAAAGTGATCAACCTAAAAATAGGTATGACATGTTTGTCACGGCGGTCAAGTTCAGCCGCAGGCATGTGTGACAATGTCTCCGGAGCTCCAAGGTTAGATAGTATCCTTGGTACGAGCTTGAGCTTGCTGAGTAGACACTGTTGCACCTGGTGTTTAAGAATGTCTTCTGTGACAACAAGCGATCACTAGAGAACATCGAACAAGAGAAAAGGCATGCCACACACATACACAAGTCTTTCATGCTCTGGAACGGAGTGTTAACAAACACACACATTGGCTCTGTATTGGACAACCAAGATTTTGGAGATGCGCAAACCCGAGATTCTTCATGCCTCCCATGCCCGAAACCATGCACCATAATATGACCTGCATCTCTATCTCCCTATGTGTGTGTGTGATATAGAACTATATATTGATATTGTTCAGGAGCAATTGAACTTTGCTATGACATCAGTCATAGCCTTTTATTTGCGGGAAACATCAGCTCCAGCTGTGTACAAAGACGGTTGATCTGCGCCCGCAGTTAGAGGTCAACATTTGAACACGTGCTGCATGCATTTCTAAGAACAAAAAATCTAACATCTTTGGTTTGGAATTTACAATAGCAGAAGCAATTTTACTGTCCTCCCCAATCAACAGGGAAGGCTTTGCAGCACTGAAAAGGACCTTGATTGAAGAGAAGGATTGTAGGACAGGTCGAGGCATGTCCATCCTGTCAAGGAAATTAGAGAGGTAGGTACTTTCTTTTACTCATGATTCACACATAGAAAAATAAGGCGAGTCATGAACTCACACTATAACTCCTTGCCGGTTGGCGATGGTCCAGATATTTTACTGATCATAAATTTATTAGGACGGAAAATCAGATTCATACTCACCAGAGTTATATCATGGCAAAAGCTTGTTTCAAGATAGAGATATTGCATGGCTAGTAAACACAAATGATCACCGTAATTGCAACAGAGTAAGTACTCCCTCTGTTGAGAATGTAGTATCATTTTTGATACTATAGTACTGTTAAAAATGATTTTACAATTTTGGGATGGAGGGACTACTTGATATGAAGAACCTTAATATTGTTGATGCAAATCAGAATTTATTTTGGTTATCATTTATGACTTGAGAAGACAAACATTCTGAGTTTGTGACCCGGCTGCTGAAAGAAGTTGGGATCATTTATCCATAGTCAAAAGAAGCACCTGTTGAGATGAGTGTGCCAGACTAGGCCAGGTGAGTGCATCCGTGAGCATGTAGGTTTTTCTCTTCTAATTTGAATGGTTCTGTCTTTATCAATCAACATAAATATTTTGTTATGTACTAACCATTTATTGAAAATTTTCAACAATTTTGACTATTTGCATTCCGTATGAAATTTTTACAAGTTTGAACACCTTTCCCAAAACTTTTAATAAATTCCCAACAACTAACGAAAATTTTGAACACAAATTCCAAAACCTCTATTTAAAAAATATCAATTTTGTTTGAAACAAAACATTTCTTAAATTTGTGAACATTGATTTTGAAAACATGAATACTTTTTTAAATTGTAAACATTATTTTGATAAAAAAACATTTTAGAGTATTCCAAACAAATATTCAATTTTTAAAGTTTTTTAAACAAAATACTAAAGTTCGAAATGGTAAAAATGAATAAATTAAAAATATAGGAAAACAAAAAAAATAGAGATGAAACGCTTAGGCGTTGGCCCAACAAGGTGACGGATCGATGCCATCTGCTACCTGCTGGTTGAAAACTATATTTCAGGCCTAAGCATATAGTTTTTCAAATTGTAAACAATATTTAAAAATAAGAACATTTTAGGTGTATTATAAATAAATTTTCAAATTTTACAACTTTCTAAAAGAATAATAAAGTTCAAAATGGAGAAACATAAATTAATGGAAAATAGGAAAACGAAAAAAATAGAGAAAAAACGCTTAGAAATTGGTCCAACTAGGCGACGGATCGATGCCATCTGTCACCTGTTGGTAGAAAACTCTATTTCTCGCTCAATGGATAGTTTTTATGTTTTTGATTTTTAGAATCACAAAGTTCAAAGTACATGCAAAACATTTATTTATTTATTCATATTTTTTTAAAATGCTCGAAATATAAAAAACAAACATTAAAAATCAGTGTTTTAAAATTGTTAGTTTTTTCAAAAATTGTACCTTATTTCAGAAAATCCCCTTTTCAATAAAATATGACAGTTTAAAAATGTTTTCCACTTTTCAGAAAAAAAAATTGCATTTTCCAAATTTCGCTTGCAATTTTGAAAAATGTCCGCATTTTTATAAGTCATGTAAAATATTCCAAAATATTGTACAACAATGTTGCTTTTTCATAGTTCTTAAAACTCCGCGCTCCTCATTTGTCAGGATGGCTGGCGCATGCAGATTTTCTTGGGATTTTCCACTCTTTCATAGAGAGCACTAGAAAGACCGTTAACTATTGGTACGACCAGTTTACAGCTCGCGTGCATCGTGGGGTATGGACTATGGAGAGACCATTAACTGTACGGCGTGCATCGATTTAGTGGAAGAGCTTGGTGTGCAGCATGCGCTCCTAGCGTGTGGTGAGACCGTAGGTAGGGTGCTAGCATGCTGCTCGTGCTGGAGGCGTCGTCCGTCGTGCTAGCTGAGGCAATTCGCCGGTGCGGACGTCGAGGCCCAAAGAGCATGTGGGGAGGTGGTCCTTCGTGAGTTCCCACGCCCATTGTGGCCTTCATGGCCATCGCATGGGTGCTCGCTTGGGTTGGGTCGCATGGCCTCCCCGTCGTAGTCGGTACACATCAGGTTGGAGCATAGGTTGGAGCAGATCGAGTACACGTGCGCCAGGCAGACAATATCGCAAGGGATGCCTTGTTGCAGCCGAGCCGAGCGTCAAGTGTTGTCACACCAGTGCATACCCAATGCATAGGATTTCTCCTCCCCGTCCACAATGCAGGCAGGAAGTGTTGAAATCTCCCTGCCCTCTCACTCCCGATGCACTGGCTCAAACCGAGGAAGAAGAGGAAACAAGAACGGAGACACAAGACACGGTTGTTCCGGCGCACGAACGCCTCGTCGCGACGACGGGGATTTCTTTCCTCAAGCAAGAACTCGAGACCCATAGATCGTTACAATGGTCACCGCACAGGTTTTATACATCGAGCCAGTGCCAGGGCACGTACCCACACCTCCACTCGCTGATCGTGTCCACACTCCGCCCGCTCTGGCCGCGCCCATGACGCGCTCTGGCGCGCACGACTTGCGACAAGCTCCAACAGAACACCCACGATCTCTCATGCGGTTTGCCAACAACCTATGCCTTCACACACGCGCACGGTGTACACTTGAACAAATACCCCCGTGCATCACACACTTGCCACGGACCCGACGAGGCTTGGACCGAACCACAGACACACCCGACGCGTGCACACACGCGCACCTGACTCATCCGGCCGTGACTTATTGCCTAACACTCACCCCCTAAGTGACGCAAAGCATCCTACGGACATCACCATAACAAGAGGCCGTTTAGTAAGTGACACATGACACAACTACTTCACATACATAAAGGTGAATCATCTCCTTTGCACGTGTTCACTTGACCCCTTCGAGGATGGTATACTACTTGACACCCCTCTCGTGTGCATACATAGGTGTTGTCGAAGATTCACAGAGGAGGACGAGGAGTGCTGGCACTTACATACAACAACACCATCCGCGAGGGAAGCTTGGAAGCGAAGATGGAAGAAGACGGAGTCCAGAAGCTGGAGGAAGGCCAAACAGCCAAGTCCCGGGCGATCCCGTGCACACGGACCGAGAAGACCCCGTGCGCACGAGGGTACACGAAGCTCCCTAGACACCTCGTGCGCACGGGCCCAGAAGACCCCGTGCGCACGGTACATGCCTCTGCGCATTGTAAGTGGACGACGACTTGGAGACCCCGTGCGCACCGGATAAGTGTACAGTGACCTCAAGACCCCGTGCGCACGGGCTCCACTTACCCCGTGCACACGGGGCTACCTATGTGCAGCTGTTGGGCTTTGCCCTTGTATGCCCATTTCGCCCCTCCTTACCCCTTCATGCCTTGGACCTGTATATACTCTCATTCCTCCTCCATCTAGGTTAGCAAAGATTTAGCTCATAGTTAGTTGAGCCCAGCTCCTTCCACTACCTCTCCCATGGAGTAGATGCCTCTATGAGAGAAGATCCCCTAGTGGATGTCAAGACCCCTTGCGAGGGAAAATCCATCGGAATATCAAGGCCCCATCCCCCCATGGGATTTGGGATGAACTCTACCATGTATCCTATTTTCCTTTGTTGTTCATGTATCTTTGTAGATCTTGTGTGTGGTGAGTCTAGTGGACGTTTGATTGGACTTGTTCTTGAGTGTTTCCTCTTGTTATTTCTCCCCGTTCATCCTCGTGTTCTTCGTGTTCTTGAGGTTTCCCCCTCCAATTCGTGAAAGATCGACACACACGGATCTTGCCCCGTATCATTATGGTATAATGAGCCACGTTTCTCACGAATTTGGAGTCTCTCCTCTTCATTTTCTAGCTTGATTTTGTTTGATTTCGTCCCAATTCGAAAATCCCCACCAAAAAGAGTCATAGCCAATTTTTTGTGATTTGTTGTTCCGAGTGCGTTTTTGTTGATTTCAATCCATGGATCTGGTGTTTAGCAAGTAGATCCACCTCCCCTTGCGTCCCTTAGCCCAAATTTTCTTTTCCCCATCGAATTTTGCCTTCAAAATCGGGAAATTTCCGCCCATCCCGAGCCCACGGAGTCCCGACCCCGTGCGCATGGGCCCCCGCAAAGTTCTTGACCACCCCGTGTCCACGGCCCTGTCCCGTGCGCACAGGACCCCGTGGCCACGGGCCTAAGACCCCGTGCGCATGATCCCCATTCCCCCCAGACTAGCATTAGCCACTTCACCATCTCGGTCGTAACTTTCACTCCTGAACTCCGATTTGATTGTTCTTCGGCTCGTTTTGAAGCTATTGACGTGCCCAAGCTGCTCATCTTGGTTTTACCATCATTTTACCACTTCAAAAGTTTCACATTTTGGCATCTTTGCATAGGCCTTCCACCATAACTTCCGCACCACAACTCAAAACTTCTGCAACCTAACCTATTTCGTCTCCCTTTGCATTTGTGGTTGTTTGAGTTGTGATTTGAGTCTCCTAGGTAGTTTTGGCTACATCAGGATGGTTACTTCTTCATGAACCACCAGTGACTTGTATCAGTCCATCATCTACATCGACCATCGATGTTCGACATCGACGATGACCATCCATCCTTTGTAGCAGCTTGGGGCACTCCTGCTTGAAGTGGCCCCGTTGTCCGCAATTGTAGCAGCGGTCTTAGTGCTTCCCTCCGTTGCCCGATGTTGTGCTGCTGTCATCATCGTCGTGGGCGAATCCGCCACCTCCCTATTGTCGCTGCCGAGCCGCCCACTGCGCCTCCGTGAGCATCAGCTACCCGCCGCTCGCCGCAGGCTTGCATGCGCCGCCGCGTCTGTTCCTCGAAACCCTTCAAACGCCCGAGCGCCTCCTCGAACGCCATCTCCTTGACGTTGCAAAATTGCTCGGTGCCGGCCACCGCGGTATACAGACGGTCCGGGAGTTGCCCCGAGTCCAACATGCCTCGCCACCATGTTGTTGAGCTTCCTGGCAAACGCATCAAGCTCGTCGCCATCGTCCATGTGCAGACAATCAAATTAGACGCGTAGCGTCGCGAGACGCGCCTTCTTCACCCGATTGGCCCCGACCAACCGGACCTTCAGGCTGTCCCGGACTTCCTTTGACGTCGTCTTCGTCGCCACTTGCATCAACACATCCTCAGACAAGGCACCCACCAGCATTGCCCACGCCGTCTTGCTCTTGCCGGCGTCGGTGGTTGCGCCCTCCACCAGAGCCACCACGCCCCACAGCCCCTGGGCATCGACGATTGCCTCCACCATGATCGCCCAGGAGGTGTAGTTCGTCGCCGTCATTGGTGGCACCTGCATTGAAACCATACCATCATCGCCGCCTGCGGAACAAGCGACATGGCCGCCGGTGATCTCTTTTGCACAGTGGCTCCGATACCAAATGTTTGAACCTCCCTGCCCTCTCACTTCCGACGAACTAGCTTGAACCGAGGAAGAAGAAGAAAGAAGAAGGGAGACACAAGACACGGTGATTCCGGCACATGAACGCCCCGCAACAACGATGGCGATTTCTTTTCTCAAGCTCGAACTCGAGACCCACAAGTCGTTACAAGGGTCACCGCACAGGTTTTATACCTCGAGCCAGCGCTAGGTCACGTACCCACGCCTCCACTCGCTGATCATGTCCAGGCTCCGCATGCTCTGACCGCGCCAGCGACGTGCTCGGACGCGGGCGACTCGCGACTCGCTCCAACAGAATGCCCACAATCTACTGTGCGATTCACCAACAACCTATGCCTACACACATGCTCATGGTGTACACTTGCACGGACATCCGCGTGCATCACACGCAAACCCGACACACTCGACACGCGCACTCACGTGCACCTGACTCGTCCCGCCATGGCTCATTGCCTAACAGAAAGGAAGGTCATTCTTGGTTACGATTGCTTCAAATCAGGCTATCATATATATTCCCAATGGCTGGATCACGTAAATGTAGCTTCTGTGACAATGATGAGTTTGTCAAGCACCCCTTTTTGGAATGCCCATTGGCTAGACTTTTATGGCGGTCGGTCCATATAATGTTTAACATTGCTCCTTCCATTACCATTGGCACGTTTTTTGGGACGTGGCTCAACGGAGTGGAAGTTTAAACGGCAAAACACATTCGTGTAAGCGTATGCGCTTTACTGTGGGCTATTTGGAATTACAGAAATGATTTGGTCTTTAACAAAAAAAAACTTTCATCTTTTGCAGGTTGTATTCAGGGCCACAATATTAATCCGTATGTGGTCGCTACTCACTTCGATAATCCAGGGAGCGTTTGGTTACTGGGTCTATCCGATGGGAGATGGTAGCACGGGGTATCTTCAACCGGTTTGAATGGCGGTCATGTAATAGGATAGGAGAGTAGTTTCCGTTCTTATTTTTGTTTCACTGGTTGAGGCTTCGTCATTTTTCATTGATCCTGATGAGCACCATTTGATTTGTGGAGACTATGTAATCACAACTTTGTTGAACTACTTGAACTTTTAATAAAGTGGCTGCATGCATCGTAAGATGCAGAGGCTGGGGATACCCTCCTTCTCGAAAAAAATATATTCCCAATGTCACCCAAGCCTATATTCATGCCTCGAAACTAAGCATATCAATTTGATCTAGGACGAGAAACAAAAGAATATGTGTAGCACGTAGGGTGGCATTGTCTGACTACAAATGCAAGGCCCCTAGTATATGCCTCATATTTATAGCCAGTGTTGGTCTTGAGTAATTTAAAGTTCCTCGCGACCTGAAGTTTCTAGGGCTAAAAAATCCTCAAGTTCTCATGACTTCAATCTATTGTCTTCATTTTTACTGTGTTTGTAACAGCCTGGGACTGACACTCCAGAAGATCCCCTTTTATTCCATTGTTGTCATGTGCTTCATTCGGTCGTCGCATTCATAATTGTATCATTCGCGTCATTTGCATAGCATCGTCACTCGTTTCAAAACTTGCATCCGTTAGTAGCCGTCGTATCTCTTCGTTCGTGCCGTCAACCTTTCGAGGCAAACTACACATCCACGCGCCCGCGACATCGATAAAATATTGTTTTTAAAGCGCGTGAAAAATATTTCCGGATTGGGTCGAAACCTGGCGTGCGGTCTTATTATAGCGTTGGTAGGCCGCCTGCCAAATTTTGTCGCATTCCGAGTTCGTTTGATACCCCAACGTTCAACTATAGCATCGTCATCATCGGTTTATTATCGAACGTTTTCTCGATATTTGAAAACATGCCAACGGGTGACCACCTCCCTCTCTTATTAGTCCTATCCCCTCTTCACAACTCACATGCCCGCCTGCTAGCCACCTCCGCTTTCAGACCGCCCGATCGTGATCGAAGGCTCGGAAAACGGTGCGAAACCCCCTCTCCTTGCCCCCAACGCTATAAATAGACGCCCTAGCGGGAAACCCTAGACCCTCCCTTGTTTCTAGTGCCCCAATCATTAGCCGCCGCCCTTATCTCCCTCCCAGCGCTGCCAGCAGCCTTCCCTGCATCCAGGGCCCGCAAAGCCCATCCAGGCCTGCCTAGGGCCCGGATCGCGTCACCGCCCGCAAGCGCCCGAGCAGCCCCGACCCGCAGCTCGCTCCCGAGCTCCATCGCCAGCGCATCCCCGCGTCTTGCCTTCCCCTGCCCTTCCCGGAGGCCTCGCCTGTCACCGGAGGACCCCGCCATCGCGCCGGACCCCGACCAACCCCCTCCCCTCCCCCACGCCGTCTCTCTCTTCCCTTCTCTCTCTCTAATCGCTCTCTACCTCTCGCTCTGCAGCAGCCATGGATGGTCACCGGCCGTCCCAACCTCGCCTCTCCTTCGATCCGGTAGAGAACGGACGGATCCGGGCGGCCCCGAGCCGGATTTGCCGTTTCCCCTCGTCCCGCGCCCTTTGTCGTCGGCCACGGCGAGCGCCGCCGCCGCTGCCCTGCCTCCTGCTAGGGAACGAGCAAGGAGGAGGAGGACGACTATGCCTGCCAGCCAGCGCTTGGTCCGCGCTCTGCTAGGCCCAGCTAGCCCAGACGCCTCCGGCTCGTGGGCCAACCTCGCTCAGGCCTGTTTGGCCTGATGGTGAGCGTCCCGTTGTTGTCCCTCGCCTAGTGTGCATTTTAGTTGTATTGCGCCCTCTGTGAACTGTTGGGCTAGCCAGTTTCAGCCCAATGTTGTTTTTCCCTCCTGCGATTTTATTAATTAACCAGTGAATTACAGAATTGCAGAATAGCTCCCCTAGATCATGCATTTAATAACCCCATAACCGTGTATCGGATTAAAAAACTTTATATATGTAAAATGACTAGAATTTTGTGTAGATTCGCAATATCCAAATCTCAAATGTGATAAAAATGTTTAACTTGCTGTTTTCATGCAATTTGCGTAAATGTCATGCTAAAATGATTTATTTAATAGCTATTGAACCATAGCTCCGATAAAAATGTTTTACATATGTACCTTGACTGGAAAAATGTGTAGAATCACATGGTGACATTTATTTTGATATTTAACAACTATAAAATATGGTTAGTTCAGATCTGGACCAAACTTAAAATATGCATATGAGGTCGTTTCGAAAATGCTATATGTTGCTTCCGTCCTCATTTAAAATGCCTAGATGTTGTAGTTGTGTATGCTTCAGCTCTTGTCATGTCTAACAACATTTAATATTGATGAGTACCTAAATGGGAGTGAATTAAATAATTCTAACATGGAGTTTCGTCGATATGCAACTCGTTGCATATTGAATTTCATTTAATATGTAGGACTTGTTTGTCGTTCTTGCCACGCCATGCCATGCGTTGCATATTAAACCGGACATGCATCATATTTGGTTGTGCATCATGCCATGAATATGTTGTGGTGTTTCTCGAGTGTTGATTGTTTGTCTTAAGTTGCTTCTTCTCGATAGAGTTTCGAAAGCGTTCGGGTGCGAGGATTCGTTCGACTACGTTGGCTCGTCTTTTTCATGGATTCATTCTTCTTCCAAGCGGGATCTCAGGCAAGATGACACATTTCCCTGGATACTGTAGGGTAACGCGGCAGAAAACAAAAAATTTCTAACCTACGCACCAGCCCAGGAGCACTATGAACACTGCATACAAGGTTTGATCTTTTCGTTACCGACTCGTAGCGCAGCGGAAGTAGAGTCGATGACGATCGGCGGTGCAGATCCCCACAGCTAGGATTTACAACCTCCCAACCGTGAGGATGTATACCCTCATCTGCCCCTCGGACAGCCCTCCGGGAGGCGGTTGGACAATCCCCCAGACGGTGTCGCGGTCAGCCCTTCGGGAGGACCTCCAAAACTTGGACTGTCACTCGGACAGCCCTTCGGGAGGACCTTCGAAACTCGGACGGTCACACGGACAGCCCTTCGGGAGGCACTCTCAAACTAAGATCGAAACTATGATCTCTCTATAGAGTTGCACAAATACGGTGTCATCTATCCGGCAGGGCTTTGCCGTCCAGAACTAGTTCCTGCCGGAACCCAGACAGCCTTTCGGCTCTACGAAACTATTTCGCTGGGAGGGACAGAAGAAGTTAGATCATTGCAATGGCACTTGTATGTGAGAAGGAGTACAAGGATGAAGAGATGGCAGCCCACATCTCCTCTATTTATAGAAAAACCAAGGGGTAGGGTTGGGACTTGAAAATACCAAACTACCCCCACTTTATGTCACACATAAAAAATCATAAGAAGGAAAAGTGGTGCCATGTGGAGCTCCATGGAGGAGATCCACCCTTGGCCGGCCAACCCTTGGGGGGCGCATGAGGAGCTACCTTGCTCCCCAATCCCTTCTAGAAGCCTTTTTGGAAATATCCAAAAAGGTGCTTTTCCATAAATATCCAAAAAGCACTTTCACTAGTCACGATGACATTTTTCAGCGTCCGATCGAACTAAAAATATTTATGTGGGCTTAGAAAAATTCTAGTACCCCACTATAATAAGTTTTAATGCGATCCGGAACAATTCTGGAATAGTGATTTTCATCTGCGAAAAGCATCTGAAGCGGTTCGGGCAGCTTCGGAACATTTCCGGTTTTTCTTCCAGAAAATTCCCAAAAGTTTCCAGAATGATTCTGGCACCCTCCAAGAATTATCAGGCATGTGCCGAAACCAATTTGACTTAATGGTATCCCCTAAAACTACTTTTTAGTTTTACCGAAATTGTTCTGGTGTTCTGTCTACGGAATTTTTCCGCTGTCCGAAACTTTTCCAGTGTCCGAAACTTTTCGGTGATATTCTCTCAGACTCCCGGTCCAGTATTCAACAGATAGATGACCCTTAAGCGTGTGACCCTATAGGTTCGGTGAAGCATAAACATGACCCAGAACCCCTTCCGATCAATGATCAACATCGGAGCCGTGGACACCCATATTGACCCATATACCCACACGAATGAATATTCGAGTGAACCTCCAGTTGTCGTGAGCTATTCCTGTTGCTTCGCGATATGTTACAATTACCCGAGGTGAGACATGTAGGCATCCTCGTGGATCAACAACTTGTCCACTATGCCAGTTACCTCGTTGTCGGTATTGTTCTCTTTTCTCGTTCCCGTGTTCCGGCATCCCCGTGATCAAATCACAAAGTGTCTGGCCATACGATGATGGATACCGTAACACCGAGAGGGCCCGGAGATATTTCTCCATCGTCGGAGGAGCAAATCCCAATCTTGAGCTATCAAGTTACTTGACATACTTTTCCATGAACCCGTAAGCCGCCGTAATAGCCACCCATTTACGGATGACGTTTAACAAACCCCAAAGTTCATGAAGCAAGCATGAAGAAACTCGATACTCTCATGGTCTAAGGAATTATGCAAATATTAACTTCTCTGTGTTATTAACCATTAACTTATGACAAATGTATCTCATAGCATAACATCAATTCAGGTCGATTCAACACAAATGTTCTTCTAACATTGTCTCCTCAAAATTGCCGGCATAGCCATGCCCATGATCAGGAAAACAGGATCATCATGCAATACTTGAGCCAGTCTTAGAGGCCAGAATAGGAATACAATTTACCGTTTATTATTCCACACGTGCATATGAGTCTTCCTTCAAGCCTCGTGGTTATTGTAGACTCGAGAACCATAGTAGTTATAGCATGGAACATAAACCTAATGATGAATAGGGAGATAATCAATAACATTTATTATTGCCTCTAGGGCATATCTCCTACAGACTCCCACTTGCACTAGAATCAATAATCTAGTCAACGCTAATGCACTTTACACCTATGGCATACTGGTGTAAAGTATACTTCGCTTGTGGTATAGCCTGATGTCCAATAGATCTGACAACTTCAGCTCCTTGTGTAACTTTGCATATCCTCGCGTTGTCATGCCATCACAAAATTCGTATTTTGTGTGAACTTGGCTTTGAATATGTGTGAATCATTGGTCGAAACCTGATTTCTCAGACTGAGCTATGGAGCAACTATCTACAATAGTGTCTCATAGACCAAAGCCATCTTGGAACCATACTAAGTTCATGAATGAACTACATGATTCAACAACTTCTTTGTCGCCTCCAAAGCATCAATATACTTAGCCTTTGTTAAAGAATTCGCCACAGTATCTTGTTTGGAGCAATTTCCAACTACCGTGTCACCATATTGTGTATTACACAAAACCCTTAACTTAAATTGAAAATCGCATGGAGCATTGATTGAGACTGCATCGATGTAATTACTTACAACGAGCACTTCATAATCTCTGCTTGCGAGAAAACATGAGTACTTAATGACATCTTTCACTGTTGTCCCATTATCAGGGCTTTGATCACTTTGGTATCTATACTTGCAACAACTTGGGAGTATCGAACATATCTGGTTGTTTTTACATACCATGGAATACATGATTTAATCCAAACACTAGAGTGTGTGGAATCTCCATCATGTATTTTACTCATCAGTGTTTTGGGACACTGAGTCTTGCAAAAACTCTTTCCATGTGACTTCGGCAAGAATCACTCCTTGGCGTTTTTAAATGCTAAAAGGTTTTAGCACCTTGTCAATATGTATTCATTGCTTAGCCCCATTAGGTAAATCTATCTCCATAGGTCATCATGCCTAATATTGAGGCTATTTAGCCTAAACACTTCATCGCAAAACTATTTTCAAATGAAGTCCTAATTCGTGTCAAGAAATTTATTTCCAATTAACAATGTGTCAAACACACACCGTTTTTAGAAATATTATTATGCTCCCACTTACTTTCTTTAATCACAAGCATATTCGTTACCCATTGATGAAATCAAAAAACCCTTTTGACCATTTCATCAAACCACGAAGATTCCAACTCCATTTTGCTCTCTTCTGTCCATTGCTGGAACTCTAAAGTTTGCATACTTACTAACATCCTCTGGATCGACAAATTACTTTGGACTATATCACTTACAAGTCCTAGCTTTCATTTGCATCAGATGGAAATCCTTTTGTCATCCATGTTTCACATGATTGATATATGTATTAATTGCTAGTTCAACCCGAACCGACCTTAAGCATCGCTACGGTGAAACAACCTCATCGTAGTCAACTCCTTGAACTTGTTATTTCAACAAGTCGAGCTTTATGGATAATTTTTTTTTATCCGTATCAGTTTTTAGTTCCATAAATATTCGTTAGACTCTAAGTCCTCTGAAAGGTGTATCAAGGTTTTAATCTTGAATCACTCATATGGAAACTATCTCGGATTGTATTGGCATTTAGCCAATCCCGGAGTCAGGCCCATCAACGCTTTCTTGTGTATTGTAGGTATACTGTTGTCTAACAACAATATCTCGTATGTGCACCTGATAGGTTTGCACGAGCTTTGCCTATGTGGTTCAGCTGCACGTTTGACCGAAGTCCATACATTTTATTGTAGAGACTTCCGTATCAGTCGTAGTAGGAAACAACAGAATCACTTCCAGGGTTTCTTTCCTTTGAACTGATGATGAAGATACTGGTTATCTCGTCGAGTTGCACTGTCCTCCCACTCACCTTTTGTAAGAACTAAACCCTTTGCCTCGGTATAGTGGTGGGGGAATACCCAATGACTTGGGATAACCATACAAAGTAGCACTTGTCTGATTTGGAATAGGTTTGTAACCTTTTACACAAGCCCAATATTTCAAATGTTAAGAAAAGATATAACATGGTTGGGCGTACCATACCATGGCATCATTTCAATAGACCTGATGGATCTCTTTTCAGTGTAAAAGCCGCAGTCTCTAAAGCATCACTCTATAAAATGGGTAATGGCAAATCTATTTATGTCATCTTTGATCTTACCATGTCATAAATGGTTTGATTACATCTTCACGAACTTTCCACTTGCAGTGTTCCGGGAGGTACAAGTTATGAAACTCTTTTCACAACTCATCAGACATTCGCTAAACTTGTAACTCAAATATTCCTTTTCGCAATCAAATTGCAGAAACATAATTTTCTTGGTACAATAACTTCTACTTCATTTTTGAAAACCTTTTGAATGATTTCAAAAGATCCAGACTTACGCCTCATCAAGTAAATATCCATATATCTACTTGAGTCATTTATGAAGGTAGACAAATCCACTGTTTGCAACAACATTTATCGGACTACATACATCAAATGTATGTTCACCAATAAGTTCTTTGCTCGTTCCTTATGGCCTGTGAACGGTATTTTAGTTAGTTCACCTTTTGGAGGAAAGTTGCAAGTGTCAGATGATTCAAAATCAAACGACTTCAAAATCCATCATAATGGAATTTTCCATGTGGGTTTCTCCAATGTGACCAAATGCAGTGCCACACATATGTGGTATTCTTTTAGTCTTGCGACATTTAGCGTCAGTGTTATGGATGTATCATATTTCCATCAATATTCATAACATACATCCCATCTAGGATGGAAGCATGGCCTTCATGTTTATTCATAATACTAAACAACAATTGTTGTTTTTATGAACAACTCTTTTGCAACAAACATTGTGCAATGGGCTGGAGTGTATGACACTCTAAAATGAATTAGAAAAGTAAACCCAGAGGTAATGTATTATTATCAATATTCATAACATATGTCTCATTCATAATGAAAGTATGGCCCTTATGTTATTCATAACACCGAACATGAAAAGTTCTCTTATGAACAACCTTCTTGCAAGATACCTTATGCAAAGGGCTAGAGTGTGAAAATCTAAAATGAATTATGAAACTTAATACATAGGGAATACACCGATGGAAGTCATAGTAACATTTACTATGTTCACTGCGCGTATCTAAACCTCATCCCTGGCTAGTCTTTCAGGCCATAGTAGTTCTTACATCGAGTTGCAATAGAATGCAATCGAGCGGGTATCTTTGTGACCAACTCACAATACCCAAGAATTAGTGATTAACATGTTTAACCATAATTCCCAAGAACTATATCTTTGACCAGCCTTCTATACATCAAAAACTTGTATGACATTCATACATGAGCTGGATATTCTAGTCTTCTTTCCTTTTGCAATTATACTTCTAACAGTTTAACTTTTCGTATTTCTCCTACTCTCAGAAGAAGCATCCAACTTAAGAGTGGCGTTAGCCCTGGACTTCCTAGGCGTGAAAGTCTCACTAACACCCTTCGGACACTTCCTTTCTCTTTAAGTTGTTGTTTTATTCACCTTTCATCATATGAGAGGCATTCTCCTGGATCCCTCTCTTATCAGTCTAATGCATAGTAAACTTCTTTACTAGTAGTTTGCAAACAAACATTGCTTTGGATATCTCATATCTTTTAGCATTTGTCTGTCTCTGAAAATGATTTTCAGATTCCATGAATATCACATAATTATCCAAACTTTCGAAGTTCGGGTCTCATGGAAGCAAACATATTGCACTTTGACTGAAAAGGATTTTTAGCTTTTGGATCGAAGGACGAGAGTCACATGATCCATAGCATTAGCGGGAGAATACCAAAAGCATGCGATAGGACAAAGTCCTTCTCGGCACTCTTGAGGACAATCCTCACATTACGTTACCAACCGTAAAGTTTTAACCAGATATTTAACAGCTATTCAATTTTAATGGGGAAGCTGGAAACGCGAGCCATTATTCTACAACTATTCTGCAAATCACACTTAGACATTGTTCAAAATTAATTGCACTGAGAATTAAAAGAATTCAATTCTACAGTGGGCTCCCACTCAAATCAATATCTCTCATAATTGATTGTGAGTGATTCAAGATCCATATTACTATTCAACGCCAAGGATGTATCCATCTCAAGTGACGAGAATTGTAATCGGTAGGCCAACTTGCCAATTACATCTCTATGTGACTCTTGTTCATCTTTCGATGCGTGTGTTCCGAGCTCATGACTTTCATGCCTGAATGTCAAGACAACCAAGTGATCATGCTGCGAGGTCTCAACTCACCCGCCTTACACCCATACAATCGTTCGTACCCATGTATCCATGTGATACCCCGAAAGGAAAGATGCCGTGATGGTGCTACACTTGGGAGAACACTAACTACTTGATATTTTGTGAGAGATCACCCTAATAAAAGCGACTACCACGCAATCAAAAGGGTGCATCATAAGGGATAAACATCTCAGGCAATTCATAATAGCATGATATGGTATAGCCCTTTCTGACGGAGAAGTATTGTATTTCTTCGTCTTCGGCATTCGCGTCGGTGTTCACCTTCGTGAAGATTGCCACCACCTTGTCGATGCACCAGATAATATTGCTATCTCTATAGCTAATAAAATAAGTGCATTACATAGGGTTGACACGTAGGTCATTAAAGTGCAATCATATGGCTCCAACCATCATGCCAAATAATGACACGGAGGTCATGTTAATCAGATTACATCATATAGTCATCTCATACATAATCAAATTTATATGAGCACTGCTATACCACATCACATGCACATGCAAACCATCCTGCAAAACCAAGTTAGATGCCTCTAATGGTTCATGCAAAAACTTGTTTTACGTGGCTTCTAAGTTTTCGAAACAAACCGAAGCTACCAACGTCCATCATCAAGAATGATAATCCAAGTCGCTAGATTAACATTGTGAGGTGTATGAAACACGAGATAATAAAATCTTGAGCCCCATACTAAACTTCGTCATAGGCATGACCCCCGTGCAGATCGCATCTGCATTGCCCTTTTGTCTGCAAAACATCCATCTTTCTCAACTATGGTGGAACCCAAAGAACTGTTATCACTTCATTGATCTGTCAATCAGCATACTCAGGAGCAGCATGAAAGGATCGCGGATTGCCAAAACTTTGTGAGATTCCACCATGCCATTAAGATCAGGACTATGCAAATTCCAGGGAAGCAACAAGAACATCAAGTTACAGATTTTATCTGCTACCCGCACAAATAATTTTCAGTAATAGATCTCATCTACTACCTAATTATATTGTGCAACACCCATACATCTCTATGTATTCTAGATCGCAACCTGCATCTACGCATAGCACGACTCTTGATGCCACTGTAGGATAACGCAGCAGAAAACAAAAAAAATCCGACCTACGCACCAGCCCAGGAGCACTATGAAGACTGCATACAGGGTTTGATCTTTTCGTTACCGACTCGTAGCGCAGCGGAAGTAGAGTCGATGACGATCGGCGGTGTAGATCCCCGCAGCTAGGATTTACAACCTCCCAACCGCGAGGATGTATACCCTCATCTGTCCCTCGGACAGCCCTCCGGGAGGCGGTCAGACAGTCCCCCGGACGGTGTCGCACACAGCCCTTTGGGAGGACCTCCAAAACTTGGATGTCACTCGGACAGCCCTTCGGGAGGACCTTCGAAACTCGGATGGTCATACGGACAGCCCTTCTGGAGGCACTCTCGAACTAAGACCGAAACTACGATCTCTCTACAGAGTTGCAAACATACGGTGTCATATATCCGGCAGGGCTTCGCCGTTCAGAACTAGTTCCTATCGGAACCCAGACAGCCTTTTGGCTCTACGAAACTATTTCGCTGGGAGGGAGAGAAGAAGCCAGATCATTGCAATGGCACTTGTATGTGAGAAGGAGTAAAAGGATGAATAGATGGCAGCCCACATCTCTTCTATTTATAGGAAAACCAAGGGCTAGGGTTCGGACTTGAAAATACCAAACTACCCCCACTTTATGTCACACATAAAAAAATCATAAGAAGGAAAAGGGGTGCCATGTGGAGCTCCACCCTTGGCCAGCCAACCCTTGGGGGGGCATGAGGAGCTACCTTTCTCCCCAATCCCTTCTAGAAGCCTTTTTGGAAATATCCAAAAAGGTGCTTTTCCATAATATTCAAAAAGCACTTTCACTATTCACGACGACATTTTTGAGCGTCCGATCGAACTAAAAATATTTATGTGGGTTTAGAACAATTCTAGTACCCCACTAAAATAATTTTTAATGCGATCCAGAACAATTCCGGAATAGTGATTTTCATCTGCGAAAAGCATCTGAAGCGGTTCGGGCAACTCCGGAACATTTCTGGTTTTTCTTCCGAAAAATTCCCAAAAGTTTTCAGAATGATTCTGGCACCCTCCAAGAATTATCAGGCATGTGCCGAAACCAATTTGACTTAATGGTATCCCCTGAAACTACTTTTTAGTTTTACTGAAACTGTTCAGGTGTTCTGTCTGCGAAACTTTTCTGCTGTCCGAAACTTTTCCAGTGTCCGAAACTTTTCGGTGATATTCTCTCAGACTCCCGGTCCAGTATTCAACAGATAGATGACCCTTAAGCGTGTGACCCTATAGGTTCGGTGAAGCATAAACATGACCCAGAACCCCTTCCGATCAATGATCAACATCGGAGCCGTGGACACCCATATTGACCCATATACCCACACGAATGAATATTCGAGTGAACCTCTAGTTGTCGTGAGCTATTCCTGTTGCTTCGCGATATGTTACAATTACCCGAGGTGAGACATGTAGGCATCCTCGTGGATCAACAACTTGTCCACTATGCCAGTTACCTCGTTGTCGGTATTGTTCTCTTTTCTCGTTCCCGTGTTCCGGCATCCCCGTGATCAAATCACAAAGTGTCTGGCCATACGATGATGGATACCGTAACACCGAGAGGGCCCGGAGATATTTCTCCATCGTCGGAGGAGCAAATCCCAATCTTGAGCTATCAAGTTACTTGACATACTTTTCCATGAACCCGTAAGCCGCCGTAATAGCCACCCATTTACGGATGACGTTTAACAAACCCCAAAGTTCATGAAGCAAGCATGAAGAAACTCGATACTCTCATGGTCTAAGGAATTATGCAAATATTAACTTCTCTGTGTTATTAACCATTAACTTATGACAAATGTATCTCATAGCATAACATCAATTCGGGTCGATTCAACACAAATGTTCTTCTAACATTGTGTCCTCAAAATTGCCGGCATAGCCATGCCCATGATCAGGAAAACAGGATCATCATGCAATACTTGAGCCAGTCTTAGAGGCCAGAATAGGAATACAATTTACCGTTTATTATTCCACACGTGCATATGAGTCTTCCTTCAAGCCTCGTGGTTATTGTAGACTCGAGAACTATAGTAGTTATAGCATGGAACATAAACCTAATGATGAATAGGGAGATAATCAATAACATTTATTATTGCCTCTAGGGCATATCTCCTACAGATACCACTACTATCATAGCTATGCTTGTTGTCTCGCTTTTATCGTTATTTCACGCTACCTACCACTTGTTTGACAAGCCTCCCATCATTGCCATGATAAGCCTCTAACCCCTCCACATCCCAGCAAACCTTTGTTTGGCTATGTTACCGCTTGCTCAGCCCTTCTTATAGCATTTCTAGCTGCAGGCGCAATTGCTTCCATGTGACCACATGGACATTCTTTTGTTATCACAATATTATTGCTATTCAATTTAATGCACATATATACTTGGTAAAAGGTGGAAGACTTGGCCTTTTCCTCGGTGTTTTGTTCCACTTTTGCCGCCCCTAGTTACTTGTGAACCGGTGTTATGTTCCATAACTGAGCGCTCCTAATATGCTTAGGGTTGTTATGGGGACCCCCTTGATTTTCATTTTGGGATAAAACTCGTCTGGCAAGGCCAACATTGGTTTTATCATTTTCCTAATAACTAAAATTACATAGGGACCCGCCGGCACCCGCGGATCTTTAATCAACAACCCGGGCCAGTGCTCCTCACGAGTCTTGGTCCACCTACCTAGCAGTTGGCGGTGCCACCTCGGGGCAACTCGAGGCATTTTCAGGCTACCATCCACTTCACATAGACGGATGGTGCCCATGGATAGAGAGCGCACGGCTCTAGATGCGGATCTGGCTCACCGGGAGGCCTTGCTGGATTTATTTTACCTTTCTCGAACGTCTTGAGTGAGGAATTCCGATTTTTCTTCGGGCTATCTCGAGGTGACGGATTTCCTGTGGAATTGCCTAGGAAGATCACGAGATTCGTGGTCGAGGTTATTCCTGCGGTGTGTGGTTAATTTGTGATGGATGAGTTGGAGCACCCCTGTAGGGTTAAATATTTTGGAAAGTTGTGCTCGCGGTTATGTGGCAAATTTGGGAACTTTGTTTAACACCCGATCATAGCAAACTTAAATTAAACTTTAATAAAATACATCCACTGTGTGTGTAACCGTGACTGTCTCTTCTCGGAGCCCTTATCCGAGAGAGAACACGGTGGGGTTATGTTTGACGTAAGTAAGTGTTCAAGATCACTTAGTGATCACTACTAGTTCACGTCCATTATGCGTAGACCACCATACTTTACTTTCTTTATTCGTAAGTTAGTCACTCAAACAAATGCTTAGTCGCTTGTTGCAGCCTTACCACTTAACTATATCTCACCCATTAAGCTTTAATAGTCTTGATACCCTTAAAAATGAGATTGTTGAGTTCCCGTGACTCACAGATTACTACAACAATAGTTGCATGTATAGGTAATGCGATGCTTTGACGTGAGAGTGACGCTTGATTTGATTTGGAGTTATTCTCCTTCTTCATCATCAATCTAGGATGGGTTTCAGGCGGCAGCCTAGGATAGCAAGGATGGATGTCATTTTGTCGTTTATTTTCATCCGTAGTCGGACCCTGCTCTTGTGTATGATGTTTATATATGTTGTTGAATTGATGTGATCTTGATGTAGCTTGTGGCAAATGTAAGCCAATTCCATATACTCATCTCTTCTGTAAATGTACTTGTAATGATGTCCAATCTTGCAACACGACGAGATGCGTTTCTACCCCTGTCGAGGCCCTCGTGTCAAAATAAGAATAGGATCGCATCTTTAGCGTGACAGTGTTGCTCTCATAAATGTGACAGATTGAGATCTTGCACTTATGAAACACATGTTTCGACAATCAAGCCTATAAAAGCGGTGCCCGTGTATACTCTGATGCGTCTATTTGTCGGTTAACTCAGTTAGTTTCAGTTTTAGTCAATTTAGACAGAATGCCTACCAGCCGTCGGATCCAAAACAAGCGGTGGATGATTTTCTTCCTTCATATTCTGGTGATTTGTATCTAGAACGTATCTAAATTGCATTCAAAATTAAAATTGTACACTGTTTATCTCTTTGGTCATATGCCAGTTTTTTCCTACTTCAATTACTAACGCCGGCCGGACTGTGTGCCTCCCTCCCCCTCATGCCTCGCAGCGGTAGACGGCAGTCACAGCGCTACCGTGTCGGCCTTGTCGCACTATCCGCCTATCTCTGCTTCCTTAGCCCATCCCTCTAACATCCCCCCTCCCCACCCCCAACCCAAAGAACGAACACCAGATTAACATGAATTTGTTTTTACAGTGAATAAAGAATAATGGTCGGTGCACGAATATGCCAATACATTGTTCTTGTGCTCACCCACATGAGATCATGGTTGCATATCCTTGTATAATAAACTAGCAGGCAGAAGGCGCGACGGCACGTCATGCCCATGGTTGAGCTGATGCATGGGTGCACGTGTGTTGTTTTTTATTTTCAAGAGAAGTTTTTTATTTTTATTTTTAAGGAAGAGAAGGAGCAGCATTAGCTTTGAGGTCGAGCTGGTTGCGAAGTTCTTTTACATTGTTGCTTACTACATGTAGGTCCTTAGCCACTTTAAAAATGTGTCTTCTTTTTCCTCCTTTTGTAGACTGTTGGTTCAAAATACTTTTAGTATGCTAAAAATTGTTTATCGGGCATTGATTATCTATTTTCATTTGATATTAGTTTTTTCGACTAATTACTCCAAGACAGGCCTGATCGAAACAATGCTCCATTCAGAAACTACCATTGAATAGAATGCAAGAAAGGACGGGTGTTTGTTTGTTCATATATAAATTTTTCTTCAGTTAAGACAAATTTGCTACAAAATATTGGAGGCAGTGTGTGTAAATGAAGTAATTTGTTACAAAATGGATGATTGTTTGTTCATATATAAATTGTTCTTCAGTTAAGACAAATTTGCCACAAAATCTTCATATTTAAATGTGGTGCATTTTTTGTAAAAAAAGAAAAATATGAAGTAATTATTATTCTATGCCACAGCAATGTGTGTAAAGAACATACAAAGGAATGGAAAAAGAAATATATTGTTCATCAGTGATACATATTTGGCACCTTGGCTCCTTAGCAGCACCAGTTGGAGTAAATATATCTGTAACAACAACCATCAGACCAACAACATCTACCAATTTGTACATATAATGCTAACTGAGTTGAGATCTGCAAAAATAATTAACCTAACATGAACTTCTACCAAGTTGAAAAAACCAGTTGTGTTAAAAAAAACTCGCGAATCTATCAAGATCTCTACAAAATATAATGGAAAAGATTTCTCTTATAATTTACACAATGCAAGATGTTGGATCAACTCTTTATATGGATGTTCAGTATCACCAAATCCCTTATACTCGTCAACCTTTTGCGCCACTTACCAAGAACTACCATGACAGATTGGAGAAGAGGGGTTCAAAGCAACTAAGCAGTTTAGCTAGTTTGCAGTGGACTGTAACTCAAAGTCTGAACCGTGCAGATCGTGAACTTAGTATGGTATTCAAAATTAATTATTGTCCCATTCTGGAGATGAAAGAGTCTATTTGTGACTTAGTATCTAGAGCACATTTGTTACTTATTATGAAACCAAATAACAGAGAGCAAGAAGGCGGACCGGTCTACTATTTGTACCCTGATGTTCCATGAAAGAGTTTTTCCACATTTTGTTGGTACATGAATATGGATCCTTCTTTTAGAAGCGGTATTACCATCTATGATAGCCTAGAAATGAGTTTGTAATCCAGCAGTGCAACATGGCAGCAGCTCATGCCTTGTTCTGACCTCCGACATCCCAACAGTGAAGCTAGTGTTGAACAATTCGAACATTGAGCCCTGCAACTAAAAAGAAACATCATGTTCAAATTAAACAACGTCAGGGTATAAACTGAACTGGAAGCTAGAGATTTATAGCTGCTACGATAACTCAGATTTGACTGAGCAAAGTCTTGATATGCATAGTTGTTTCTGAAGCACAAAGTAAAGAGCACATTCATAATTAGCAGACTTCTTTCAAAGAATGGAACCTACAATGATTGGTGCTGGGACAGACATGAATGATTCAGAAATATTACTAATAGATCTGAAGAAAAAAGCAATGTAGTCTGATGGCCAAGCTATAGCATCCTGGCAGGTCGGCGTTTTACCACTCATCATAAAGTTTTGGAACATCAGAAACACACACTAAAACGTTGCCCTTCGAGAACACACACTAAAACGTTGGCTGTGCAGCTCCTTTGTTGATCCATAGAAGTTAGAATCATACATCGGCTAGTCGAATCGATTAACCTAAGCCACATACTATTCCAATATATATTGGAGGCAAGCAAGTAAGCACTACATGATGACAGTTAGAACTGAATAGTCGAGCCTTTTTTCTGTGTAAATCTAATACATGATTGGTAGGTAGTAGAATAAAATCCAAAAAACGAGCCAAAAGGAAGATGAACTATGAAAATACTTGTATCCAACCCTTACATTCTTCAGTCTGATAGTACATTATAGATTTTCCAGTAAATTTTACTTATCTGGGTGGTCCTT
The DNA here is from genome assembly GCA_022496015.1 of Hordeum marinum. Classification (NCBI taxonomy): domain Eukaryota; kingdom Viridiplantae; phylum Streptophyta; class Magnoliopsida; order Poales; family Poaceae; genus Hordeum; species Hordeum marinum. Next base: position 51,325,619 of record CM039677.1, read on the forward strand.
GAAGGAAGTAATAATTGCTACGATGATAAGAAGAAAATAAAGGAAAAAGGAAGAGATCTCAGCCGTAAATTCTGTAGATCAGGATACCAAAAAACGAAAATATTAGTTATCCATTTGAAAGTAGCATATTAGGTGTGCACCTTCCACACATCGTCTAGTATTTTGTATTACTCTGAATAATTGAGAAAAGCTGACGTGTTCTAAGAATCCAACATTTACCAGTATGTTACACGGGGACAACAAAATTTAGCATAATATTCTAGACAGAAACTACAACATATTAAAGCATCAGCAGACCTACATTTTAAAATATATTTGCATCAGATAATAATGCTATATAACTATATTTTTTGGCATACATTTGTAGTGAGTATGAACATAATTGTACCTTTTCATACTCTCCAAATATTTTTGCACGATCACATATGTAAAAGTAAACTACATAGATGGTGTCGGATTCTCCATGAAACGACTCACGATCCTGACTGAACTCAACATGGCCGATAGATGGCCTCCAAGCTTTAGTTTCTTGCGTAAGTGTCAGGATACAAATGTATCTAGTATTGCCATTTACATAAACCATGTAACTCACTCCGTGCTAGGTTAGAAACCTTCAAAGTTATAGTATAACTAATCTTGAGAAAATCATACATCACAACAAGAGATAATATATACTCATAATATTCTTGTTTATTGGTTTACTTTGAATCCCTGGATGAGACCAACCAATAAATTTTTATGAATATTAGAACTTCAACTCGGAGAATTATGAGATACAAATGAGTGGCTCCAGGGCCGAACTGAGTTAATATCTCTATCATCGTAAAAGAAATAATACAATAATGTAAGAAGACATGGTAGTTGGAGGGAAAAGAAGAAGCAATAATATGCAATTAGGCTCCAAACTGATGAATTATATATTATGTTGCACTGGCAAGCTAAATTTAAGCCCCCCACAGAACCATTGATACTGCATCAAACAACTAAAGATATTTAACTTGAAAATATTAGAACATATTGAGCATATGATTTCGTTTAGTAACCCAAGACATGATGTAGAGAGGCTAATGACTATGATATTCATGTCAATGTGCCTGCAAAAACATGGATCATGATCCGAACTGGCGGTCTAGCATGTGTACCTTCCATCCATATTCCAGAACACAAGGTTCTCCTTTGTAAAAGTATTAACCTTTTTGCAAAGTTACAAAGAAGGATACTCAATGATCATGATTCGAACTGGCGGTCTAGCATTTATATAGAAAATAGAGTAAAGAGGCAATGAGATAAAAATTGCTTCTATGGTCTGACGGAAAATTGTGAACACAATACCAGAACTGGAAGGAAAAAAAATGAACCAGGGTTGTAAGTATGACAACAAAAGGAGCGAAATAAACTAACTCATGAGAAGAGAAAACTAATCTGAACTCGGGCCAAGAAGTGAGGACAAAATTGAAGGAACACCCATTTCCATCACTCAAAACAATTCATCGAGCACCTTGCAGGCATATACACAAAATATTCTGCACAAAGATGAAAAATTCTAGGTGTTGAATCAAAGGAGAGGAGTGGATGGGAGAAGAGCATGCTAATCAAGAGGAGGAGAGGAAGAAGGAAAATTGTGTGTATCTGCAAGATATGGGAAGAGAAACTGGTAGATGCGTGAAGGCAGCAGGGCCAGCGCGAGCTAAAGGCGGCGGCCTCCATTGGCCATGGGCCGTTGGGCAGCGGAGTAACATATATTGAATACATGGCTGGGTCAACACGCCCCACGGCAAGCACGTACGCGGCCAACACGCGCACGGAGCACGTACGACTGCTAGCAATCAACCAGTACGCGCAGCAAGCACATGCGGCCAGCAAACAACCAGCATACGCGGCGGCCAGCATGCGGCGACGGGCCACACGTCCATCGGCTGCGCTCGGATGCTGCGGGTGCACGCAGCTGCGGCCTGCACGCCCGGCGGCCACGCATGCGGGGCGGCTGCACGCAGCGGACACCACACACGGGCGGCAGCACACGACTGCGGCCAGCGCGCACGGTCCACGCACGCAGCGGCTGCGACCACGGGCATCAGCGGGCGGCGGGGGCGGGGGCAGAAGTGGCGGACGTAAGCGACGCGAGATTTCCTCCGGCTTCGGCCAGGGACGCGAGCGGCGCGACCTTTCTCCGGCTCCGGCCACGTTCGAGCAGATCGGTCGGCCGCCGCGACCATGGGGCAAGCGAACCGAGAGAAAAGTAGGCCGACCACTCGAGTGTTTTGTATCGTATCCAGAGAGCACAACGCAGTCAACGTGGCAAGTGAAGGAGGGCACAGGTGCCGGTCCACCGCATAAGAGGAACAGATGGGAAACCAGCCGGTCTAGCATCGTAAAAAGCCTGTGAAAAAACAGGAAACAAATCGTTAACACGTGTCTGCAGGTGATAACTTATCGCTAACAACAGCAGATGCACGAGGGGAAGGGTTGCTTAGCAGCTTTAATACTTTGTATTATTATATGTTGATGTACCTGCATTCTTTTACTGATCAGAGTACTTTTATGATTTCATAAAAAGAGTTTACACGGTTTATAAGGGAAACTGGACCAAAAATCTCATAATTGCTTGAATAATTAAGGGACAATCAAGTAAAAACCCTAACCAACAGCAAAATAAGAAAAAAAACGCAACCGGCCAACTCAACCTCCTCCACCTACTCACCCGCTACTCAGAAAAAAGGAAGCGAGGACTTTGGAGATGCCTTCAGAAAATATGATGCCTGATACTGCTGTCGAAGACAGCATCGACCCCCTCGATCAATTACTTTTTTCGCTTACGAACCGCTCCTGACTCTGGCCAAGACCTGGAAGGGTCTGCCCCCACCAACAATTATCACGGAAGCCTAAGAAGCAACAAACCATGGCCTAGTGGAGAGCAGGAACCCTTTAGCGCCACCACTCAATCGTCTCCAGTAACCGATCCCAATCAGAAGTAAAGTCTTCATGTAGATCCCTTTACCCCTCCACCTCACCGAGCCCCATGGAAGGGGCCAACCATTTCCAGCGACAGACCATGACCGTCGGATCCAATAACACGTCGCCGGTCGAGCCTCCATAGCACGAAGGAGACAAGAAAGCCCACACAAATCTGTGTTAGGATTAGATTTGTATCTATCTTAACCCAACCTCCCGTGTAAATCTCCTGTAAATCTCCTAGGCTTCGGCCGACTCATGTAACCCTAGCTTCGGCTCCTATTTAACGCGAACGCGTCCCTGTAAGGCTGCATACGCTTAACCTATCTCTTCTTACATGGTATACAGAGACGGCCAGACTATGTGCCTCCCTCCCCCGCATGCCTCGCAGCGGTAGACGGCAGTCACGGCGCTACCGTGTCGGCCTTGTTGCACTATCTGCCTATCTCTGCTTCCTTAGCCCATCCCTCTAACATCCACCCTCCCCACCCCCCAACCCAAAGAACGAACACCAGATTAACATGAATTTGTTTTTATAGTGAATAAGGAATAATGGTCGGTGCACGAATATGCCAATACATTGTTCTTGTGCTCACCCACATGAGATCATGGTTGCATATCCTTGTATAATAAACTAGCAGGCAGAAGGCGCGGCGGCACACCGTGCCGCACGTAGAAAATCCACACCACAAGTGGTCAAGGTATGAACATTGCTCATGATGGTCACTCTGTTTTATCTACCCCCGATGGTTCCTTAAATCTAAAGAATATACTTCATGTCCCTGAAGCTGACAAGAGTTTTCTTTCCGCCTATCAAGTTATCAAAGATAACCATGCCTTCCTTGAAGTTTACCATGAAATTGTTTTTGTTAAGGATCGGGCCACTCGGAGAACCATTCTTCAAAGCAAGAGTAGGGATCGCTTGTTTCCAGTTTCTGGCCATCATGATGTCCCTCAACGCCAAGCTCTTGGTGTGTAAAACCCATCCACTTCAAGGTGGCACAAGCGTTTAGGTCATCTTGCTTTACCAGTGGTCCAGAAAATTCTTCAAGATTTTTGTCTTCCAGTTTCCAAAAAAAGATCATTTGTTAGTTTGTGATTCATGTCAAATGGCCAAGAGCTATCGACTTTCTTATTCTAGTTCCAATAGTGAATCAAAAGCTTCTTTAGAGCTAGTTTTTTTCGATGTGTGGGGTCCTGGACCCGTTTTTGTAGGCATGCAGAAATACCATGTTAGCTTCATTGATGATTTCGGTAAGTTTAGCTGGATCTATTTAATCAAAAATAAATCTGATGTGTTTGAGAAATTTCACCTTTTTCAACATGTTGAACGTTTATTTGATCGCAAAATTCTCACCATGCAAACGGATTGGGGGGTGAATACGAAAAACTCAATTCGTTTTTTGAGCGCATTGGCATCACTCATCATGTCTCATGTCCGCATGCTCATCAGCAAAATGGGTCAGCTGGACGGAAACATCATCATATTGTAGAGGTTGGGCTATCACTCCTTGCTCATGCCTTCGTGCCTCTAAATTTTTGGGATGAGGCCTTCCTTACAGCAGTTTATCTTATCAACCGTGTTCCTAGTAGAGTCATCAATAATCAAACTCCACTTCAGCGTCTCTTTGGCACCAAATCCAACTACACCTTTCTTCGTATTTTTGGTTGTGCTGTGTGGCCTAATTTGTGCCCCTTTAACAAACACAATCTTGAATTTTTCTCTAAACAATGTGTTTTCCTAGGGTACAGCACAATGCACAAAGGCTATAAATATCTTGATGTTGCCTCTGGTCGTGTCTATATTTTGTGAGACGTGGTGTTTGATGAACACGTTTTTCCGTTTGCTAAACTTCATCCTAACACCGGCGCCCAACTCCGCAATGAGCTTGTTCTCTTGCCATCTTACCTCCTCCCATCGGCACAATTTCTTTCACGGGGGATAGATACTGTTGATGATCGCATGTCAATGTCTCATGATACTAACAGTTTGCAGGAAAACAGTGCAAAAATTGGTGCCAATTTGCATGATTTTATGTTCGCAACAGATGCAAATACAGGTGCCTCCACAGAAAATCCAGCCTCGAATCCTGGTGCGGATCGGGACGAGGTTGCGTCGGGATCTGGCATGCCAGTGTCTGGAATTGCAGGCGCATCGTCTGCGGGACCTGTGCTCCACTCCGATTCGCTGGGCAGGCGGACGTCCTCGGGTGTACCGCCAGGTGTTCTCCCGTGGCACGACGCGGTCGTCCTGTCTCCGCGTCCAGGCCTGAGACGCGCACTGATGGGGCCCACTTGCATGACGTTGGTCGGCTGTCCCCCATACCAGCGGATGGCCCAGGTAGGGCCGCTCCACCCGACAACCCCTTGCCCATGCCAGACGGTGCCTCTGGATGGGATGAGGGCATCCCCGGCGTTGACTTTGAGGGTGCTTCCTCCAGCAAATCGCATGCAGACCCCAGGTCGACTGCATCGCATGCAGACTCCGGGTCGGCTGCCTCCTCGTCATCCAATCTTCTTCAACAGCAACTCTCATGCCCGGATCCACCTCCACTTGTTCGAGCTCACACATGTCTGCAAGGTGGTGTGGTTAAACCCAAAGTTTATCATGATGGTTGTATTCGTTGGGGCTCGTTTTGTTCTACAGGGGAACCGCAAAACCTTGGTGAATCTCTTGGTGATCCCCGGTGGAAAGAGGCAATGGATGAGGAGTATTCTGCTCTTATGAAAAACAAGACATGGCGTCTTGTTCCTTCGGCAAAGGGCAGAAATATCATTGATTGTAAGTGGGTCTATAAAGTTAAGAGAAAGTCTGATGGTACTCTTGACAAATATAAAGCTCGCATGGTTGCTAAGGGATTCAAGCATCGGTATGGGTTGGACTATGAGGACACTTTTAGTCCTGTGGTTAAGGCTGCTACTATTAGGTTGATTCTCTTTGTTACAGTATCTTGCAATTGGTGCATGCGATAACTAGATGTAAAGAATGCGTTCTTACACGGCGTTCTAGAAGAGGAAGTATTTATGAGACAACCACTAGGGTATGAAAAATTCTCGCTCACCATATCATGTTTGCAAGCTTGATAAAGCACTGTATGGACTAAAACAAGCATCTAGAGCTTGGTACTCTTGCCTGTCGTCAAAATTACAATCTCTAGGGTTTGTTCCATCCAAGGGGGATACATCACTCTTTTTTCTATCATAAGCATGGGATGACTATTTTTATGCTCATTTATGTTGATGATATAGTTGTCACCAGCTCCTCTACTCAAGCAGTTGAAGCCCTTCTTAAAGACTTAAGTAAGGATTTTGCTCTTAAGGATCTTGGCAGCCTTCACTTCTTCCTTGGAATTGAGGTAAAAATAGTACCTAGTGGAATCATGCTCTCACAGGAAAAATATGTGCAAGAGATACTTTACAGAATTGGTATGAAGGGATGTAAGCCCTCCTCTACACCCCTGTCTACATCAGAGAAACTATCTCTGCATGATGAAGAAGTACTTGAAGCAGAGGATTCCACCCAATATAGGAGTGTTGTAGGAGCATTACAGTATTTGACACTAACTAGACCTGATATCTCTTATTCAATAAGTAAGGTATGTTAGTTTTTGCATGCTCCTACCAGTGTTCATTGGACAGCAGTAAAGAGGATACTTCGATACTTGCAAGGGACAAGGAGTCATGGACTCAATATTAACAAGTCAGATTCCATGCTTGTAAGCGCTTTCTCAGGTGCAGATTGGGCAGGTTGTCCTGATGATAGGAGGTCTACAGGAGGCTTTGTAGTGTTCCTAGGAGGTAACCTAGTTTTATGGAGTGCTCGAAAGCAACCCACTGTTTCGAAATCAAGTACAGAAGCTGAGTATAAGGCTCTAGCTAATGCTATTGCTGAGATCATCTGGGTTCAGAACTTGTTGACTGAACTGGGAATACGACATCCAAGAGCGGCTTCACTTTGGTGTGATAATCTTGGTGCCACATATTTATCTGCTAATCCAGTTTTTCATGCCCGGACAAAGCACATCGAGATTGACTATCATTTTGTTCGAGAACGTGTGGCAGATAAGTTGTTAAATATCAGGTTTGTACCAACTGGTGATCAAGTAGCAGATGGTTTCACTAAACCGCTTACTCTCAAGCAACTTGAGGCTTTTTGACACAATCTCAACTTAACAAGTTGTGATTGAGGAGGAGTGTTAAACATTGTAATCTATAGAGTTTATTAGGATTAGATTTGTATCTATCCAACCTCCCGTGTAAATCTTCTGTAAATCTCCTAGGCTTCGGCCGACTCGTGTAACCCTAGCTTCGGCTCCCTACAAGGCTGCATACGTTTAACCTATCTCTTCCTACAAAATCCACCAAGTACCGTGTCTTGTTTGCCACCACCAGCACCGCGCACCACGACGCCATTCCCAATAGCAGCAAGCCGCCGCGCAGAGACCAACCGCGTCACAACGCCCTGGCAGCGGCACACCCACCCAAATGGCCACTTCACGGGCACCACCAAAGTAAGACGATGACACCCCCAGAACAAAAGGCCGACATCGCCGCCAACACGTGCCTACGCCACCACGCACATGGAACGTAGTAGCTAGTGCTGCCGTCGGACCGCCGCAGCTCGCCGATAACCCCAGCAGCTATTGAATCCAGGCACGATGCCATGGATCCACCGCTAGTATGTCGCAAGGAGGTGATGGGTGACACCATCGCGGCCGGGGCCGCCGCCCCGCTGCACCAACACGAACTCGAGCCCCCCCGCTGCCACATGGTCATCATGAGCCGGGATTTGTGTGCCATCAAGCCAAACCACCACGTCGAGGCGATCCTGCCGCCCTGGAGCCTCCACCGTCTCACCGAGAAGCAGTCACCATGCTTTAGCAAGCACCGTCTCACCAAGAAGAGCCACGGTTCCCTACAAGCGCCCGGAATGGACGTGCATGCCCACCCGAAGCGCCTTGCGTCCAATGTCCTCTGGGCTAGCACGGCTCCCCGAAGTGGCGCAGACCTGCATTTATACGAGTTTGTATTTGTGATATGTATATTTTTGAAATCTTTCTATCAGATATGGCTTATACGTACGTGCCTACAGGAAGATGTGTGCCACAGTGTATATGTGTGCGTACTGTGTACACAGTTTAAAAGAGAAGGGCAATGATCCATAGAAAACAGGCATCACACCAGTGATTATGCAATCTGCGTAGTGACTGGCCATTTAGAACATTTGAGCGTCGAATTTCCTCATCCCTACGGAACCTAAACTGATTCAGCCTGAAACTATGAAATGTTAGTTGCGGTGGTTATGCACAAATGTTTCATTTCCTCCAAGGTCAGCTATGTCCTTTGCCAGGGCTTCGAGCATGTTCAATAGACACCGTTTCACCGTGGTGTTTAAAAGTTTGTAACAGGGGATCAGCAGATAACATCGAACCAAGAGAAAAAGACACGCCACAATAGTACGCAAGCGTCGCAGGCTCTTGAACGTAATGTTAACAAATACACGCATTGGCTCTGTTTGTTATAAGGTAGATTTTCGAAGTGTGTAAACCCAAAATTCCTGGTGCCTCCTATACCTTAATGCATGCCACGACCCGCATCTGTGTGTGCGCGCGCAACGTGTGTGTAGTGTAAAATTATTATTGTTAGTAGTGGGGAGCAATTGAATTTTGCTATAACAATATAGCAACAGTCGTAACCTTTTATTTGCGGGAAACATCACCTCTAGACGCATACAGTGACAGTACATTTGTGCCGCAACCTCTAGTCAGAGCTCAACATGTGAACACTGCATCATGCATCTGTACAAATTTCCGTGCATCTTTGGCATGGAATTTAAGAAAGTAGAAGCAACTTTTACTCCTCCACCCAACCAACAGGGAAGGCATTGCCAATCATTGAGGCAGAACACAATGAATTAATTAAGAACCAAACAGAAGGAGTGTAGAACAAGTCCATCGTGTCGACAAAGTTAGGGAGATCTCATGATTCACAGAGAACAAAATAAGGCGAGTCATGAACTAAAACTACAACTCGCTGCTGGTTGGGCCATAGTCCAGAATTTTAAGGCATGCAATAGCATATGACTGTTATCTAGTTTCTGTGTTAATCTTTTCTCCTGTAAAAAAATATGCGTAACATACTAAAGCTAACCCTAACGGGCAACCAACGGTGATACTGATCATAGGAGGTTAGGCTGCTCAGCGCAATGCACCTATAACTAAGATGAACAATAACATTAAGAAAATACTTACAGTGCGAACCTATAACTAAGATGAACAATGACATTAAGAAAATACTTACAGTGCGAAAAAATAGGATTTAACAAACTGATTATGTATTATTGAAGAAAGAGTTTTCATTAATTGTAACCGTGCAAGGTCAGACTAGACACGGAGGTCGGCACCACACCTCGCAAAACAACCCCACAAAACTCTCTGTCCTAACTGGGCAAGCTCATCACATGCCCCCATTAATCTTCCTACTAATCCTCACAACTAGCACTCGGTGGTCCCCTTGGTTTGATATATGACAGAAATCCATCTTGGGAATTCAAATCAGGGATTTCCAAAGAAGGTTTAAATCCACAACCTCTGCATCATTAAAATGCACACCGCTATTCTTGTAAACTAGTATTAAGAAGATTGCAACAAAAGACAACCACTGCCTCACCATTACAAAGAATGAAACTAACACCTTCCTCTCGCTCTATCTGGCCGATTTTTATAGACTTACATATCACATTTAGCATGTTTTCGACCACCCACACCAACAGTAAACACCATCAGCGATACATCCCCCTCATGTTACCTCTGGACAACCCACTTTTGTATATAACCAATCACCATTACCATTTTTATTCTTCACTTTCATTAGAAAATGTACAACAGAAGGCTCACAAAGTAACATGTACGAATCATGGCGCCCAAAGCATTCAGGAGAGTATATGTAAACAAGAGAAAATTCAGTGTATAGAGAACTTAGTCTAACCATAAATATGGTTCTAAAAAGGATGTAAATCATATTTACTTCAAATGAGTTTGTGAATAAATCATATTTACTTCAAACGAAATTTACTAAGATGATTGCATGTCAAGATAAATGGAGAAAACTTTCATTGTATATCTGGATCATGTGCATGTAACCACCTAAGTGTTCTTAAGCGAGGAAATAAGGATTTGGTGCCTAATTACGCATAGATTTTTTTTATTATTATTAGAAAAGGAGGGTTTTCCTCTGGCTTCTGCATCAACGTGATGCATGCGGCCTTTTTATTAAAAGATAGTTCAACAATCCACGGTTCACAATGTCTCCGATATAAACATGAAAAGCCAAAGCAAAGCAAACAATGTCACAACCGGCAATAATAGGCCTAGATGCCTACTCATCTATCCTATTAGTTGACTGCCATCCAAACCAGTTGTAGATATCCCGCGCTACCATCTCCCATCGGGTAGACCCAGTAACCAAAGACTCCTTGGTTTCTGCAGGAGTGAGTAATGACCAAATACGGATCAACGTCGTAGCCCTGTGAAGTACCTGCAAAAAATGTATATGTGTATGTCTATTAAAAATCACATCATTCCTACATTTCCAAATAGCCCAAAGAAGTGCACATACTCCTATGCGAATGTGGCGGGCAAAATTTACATCCACTCCATCTAGCCACGTTCCAAACAATGTGTCAATGCTATCCGGAGGCCTAATATTAAATGCTATGTGAATCGTCTGCCACAGGATTTGTGCCATTGGGCATTGGAGAAAGAGGTGCTGAATGTTTTCCTCATTGTCACAAAAGCTACACCGCGTAATTCCACCCGAGTTACGTTTAGCCAGGTTATCCTTAGTGAGAATCACCTTCTTGTGCACAAACCACATGAATACCTTGATCCTTAAGGGTACCTTCACTCTCCATTGAAGCCTATCAGACTCTTATGTTAGCTGTACCTCCATGAGTCGCCTTACAAGGTGTAGCAAACTCTCCCATCGATGTCCTATCAATGCTCGTCGGAATTGGATATTTAGAGGGTTGGGTCGTAGAATTGTGGCCACGTATGCATCCTTACGTTGCACAATATTGTAAAGAGCTGGATATTGAATGGCCAAAGGTGTCTCCCCCAACCACGTATCCTCCCAGAATCACGTTCCCTCACCATTTCCAACAACAAATTTAGTTCTATGGAAAAAGGCTGACCTTGCTCTCATCAACCCTTTCCAGAATGGTGAATCATTGGGCCTGACATTTACATGGGCTAAGGTTTTAGATTGTAGATACTTATTACGCAGAATTTGTAACCACATACCTTCCGTCTCTACAGATAATCTGAACAGCCACTTGCTCAACAAACATCGATTTTTTACCTCCAAATTCTCAATCCCCAGACCTCCTTGGTCCTTGGGTCTACAAATAATATCCCATTTAACGAGCCTATATTTCTGCCTATCATCATCACTCTGCCAAAAAAAATTGGATCGATAGAAATCCAACCTTTTGCGTACCCCAACTGGTACCTCAAAGAAGGATAGAAGAAACATAGGCATACTCGTAAGCACCAAGTTTATCAGAATAAGCCTACCTCCATATGAAAGCAGTTTGCCCTTCCAGCAGCTTAGCTTTTTCTCAAATCGATCCTCAATGCATTTCCACTCGCTATTGGAGAGCTTCCGATGATGAATAGGTATGCCTAAGTAGCTGAACGGTAGACTCCCCAGTTCACAACCGAACAATTGTTTATAAGCGTTTTGTTCATACTTAGCTCTCCCAAAGCAAAACAACTTGCTTTTATGAAAATTAATTTTCAAGCCTGACAATTGTTCAAATAGACATAATATAAGCTTCATATTTCTGGCTTTTGCTAAGTCATGTTCCGTGAACAGAATGGTATCATCAGCATACTACAGGATGGACACACCACCATCGACAAGATGTGGCACTAGTCCACCAACCTGGCCTTCCTTCTTAGCCCTCCCTATTAAAATTGCCAACATATCGGCAACAATGTTGAATAGGATGGGTGACATCGGATCTCCCTGTCTGAGACCTTTGAGAGTTTGAAAGAAGTGGCCAATGTCATCATTGACTTTAATACTAACACTCCCTTTTTGCACGAATGATTCGATATGACGTCTCCAAATTTCATTGAACCCCTTCATACGTAACTCCTGCTGTAGGAAAGGCCATTTGACCTTATCATATGCCTTCTTGAAATCCACCTTGAAGATAACCCCATCTAGTTTCTTCGAATGGATTTCATGGAGAGTTTCATGTAGTACCACTACAGCCTCCAGAATGTTCCTACACGGCATGAAAGTCGTCTGACTAGGTTGCACCACCTTATGTGCAATCTGTGTCAGCCTATTCGTTCCTACCTTCGTAAAAAATTTGAAGCTGACATTCAGAAGGCAAATAGATCTAAATTGTTCAATGCGCACCACCTCCTCCTTTTTTGGCAACAGTGTCACTGTTCCGAAATTTAGGTGGAAAAGTTGTAGGCGTCCATCAAACAAGTCTTGGAACATGGGTAATAGGTCTCCTTTGATAATATGCCAGCATCTCTTGTAAAACTCTACTGAGAACCCATCCGGGCCCGGTGCCTTGTTATTCTTCATTTGCGATATAGCCTCAAACACCTCTTTCTCCGAAAATGGCGCAGTTAATAACTCATTCTCGTCCGTCCCGAGTTGAGGTATGTCCCCGCCTACATGCTCATCGATGGATACAAAATTATCCTCTGGAGCACCAAATAGTTTTTTATAGTATTCAGAGATGTACAACTTCAGATTCTCGTGTCCAACGATTGTACCCTCATCCTGCTCAAGCTGATAAATCATTTTCTTTCTATGTTTTCCATTTGCAATCAGATGGAAAAACTGAGTGTTGTCATCCCCTTGTACCACCTGGCGTACTTTCGCTCTTAGCGCCCACTTCATTTCCTCCTCTCTGAGCAATACCTTTAGCTTTAATTCTGCTTCCGTTTTCAATGACCTCTCATTGTCATCTAGTAACGAATTTTTGGCTTTTATGTCAAACTCGTTGATAAAATCGAGGAGCCTTTGCTTCTCTTTCTTATAAATACCACTTTCATGTTTTGCCCATCCTCGAAGGAATTGTCTCTCGTGTCTCATCTTATTTTGCCACCTATCAACGTTAGAGCTACCTCCCATTTCCCTAGCCCATTCTCTGGATATAAGCTCCACAAATCCTTCTCTTTCGAACCAACCCAACTCAAAAGAGAAAAGATTTTCGTTCCCCACATGTGTTGCCTCCCCCGAGTCCACAAACAATGGTGAGTGATCAGAGATAGCTCTAGGTAATGTGTGCACTGTCACTTGAGGGAATTTCTGTTCCCATTCGACACTCGTGAGTACCCGGTCCAACTTCTCATAAGTTGGGTTTTGTAGGGTGTTCGCCCAAGTAAACCTTCTACCTGAAAGCTCAATTTCTCTGAGATCTATACTCTTGATGATAGTATTCAACATGAATGACCATCTGCCATCAAAGTTATCATTGTTCTTCTCATCTCGTATCCTGATAATATTAAAGTCTCCCCCTACAAAAATTGGCAACCTCTCATCCCCACAAATCCGGACAAGATCTGCTAAGAAGTCCCTCTTGAGCTCAGGTTGGGAAGCCCCATATACTGCTACTAGGGCCCACTAAAACCCATCTTCCTTGGAGCGAACTCTAAATTTTACGGAAAACCCCAAGCAAGATCCCTCCAGATCTTCCCCTTGGTGGTAAACAATGCCAATCGAAATCGATACAACCCAATAATGTGCTGAGAAATTGTGTTGTAAAATTATCTCTCCCTGTTTCCATCAACGCAATAAAATCTAATTTATGCTCAATGGATGCTTCCGCTAAGAATCTTCTTTTAGCCAAGTCTGCCAGACCTCTGCTAGTCCAGAATATCCCTTTCATCTTTTATGATGGAATTTCTTTGTAGTTTTAAACCATGCGCTTCGACGCACAGCTGATACAAGATAAACCTTTCTCGTCCATGTTCTTTTTGGCCTACCCTGAACAGTTGACCGGTCCTCATAACCGGTCTCCTGCTGTGAGCTACTAATCTCTTGCAGATAATCCCCACCCCCGTCCTCACCTATTTCCTTCTCCTCTTCGGGCATAAGCAAGGACAGTACAAGATCCTCACACAATCGATCGAAAGCCCCTATCCCTAACGCATTTATGTCAGAGCCATTCATCGGTTGCACCGCCACAATTTTTGTACCATCTCCATTGCACTCTCGGCCTCTAAGTCTAACAGTTAAAATGGGAGAGTTTTTCACTTCCCGGCCTCTGCACCAACTAGGGATGCATACGGCTATTTTAGTATGAGTACCAAGATAAACGTGGTCCTTAGAATTTTTTTTAAATGAGTATCAAGATATTTTTGATGAGTAGTTTCACCACATGTCAAACTTGATCCTCAATAAATGGGAGAAAACCCCCTGTGCAGCACCTGTCAATTCTAGGAATTAAACTCGGGTCGTTGGGTTGCACAACCGCATGCCCAACCACTGAGCTAAGGCTCTCTTTGCATAGATAGACCACTTAACTATCGAATGCATGCAAACTCATTTATAGATCTAAAAAGTTCCAAGATGAACGTATATAGTATGTTTATATTTGTTAGTCGGATGGGGTAAGTAATGAATTATGAAGTGGTATAGAAAAGCCTTTGTCGCACATTCAAAAAAACATTGAAAAAATCAATACAACTATGCTACCGACAAAGACTCACACACTGCCAAAGAGTAACACCTTCGAGGTTGTCAGCAAACAATCATCTGATCACTTCTACCCGAGCAAACAACTCCGGCTTCATCATAGACGACGACCAAGAGACCTTACCTCAAACAACACTGGTGCCTAAATTGTAGAGGAATATTAGGGGAATGAATGACAAAGCTAAATAGATTGCAGTTAGTAATTATTGTAAGAAATAGGATGTGTCATCATTTGCTTGCAAGAAACAAAGAAACTATTGATCGTCTCCGCTCTGATTAGGAAATTATGTCATAAGAATATTAACAAAAAATTATTTCCTTCCTTCAATTATTACACCTAGAGGGTCTTAGTGGCATGGAATGACAACCTCTTTCAGGGGGTCAATCTCTTCCAAAATGAGTTTGCAATCTCAATTTAGTTCACCTATGCTCGTAATGGAAATGATTAGATATTAACTAGTATCTATGGGTCGTGCCATCCTCATGAGATTTGCTCCAATTTATTGGCTTAGAAATACGGAAATGCCCTCTCATGTGGGTTGGTCAATTATAGGGGATCCAGTTACACCAAACACCCTGATGATAGAAATAGAGCGGAGGCAGTTTACAACATATGATGAACTTTAATGCAACCATCGGTGAATTAGGTTTAATTGATATTCCACTTAAAGGTAGAAAATTCATGTGGAGCAATATGCAGGATGCACCTTTATTATAAAAGTTGGACTAGTGTTTTTCTTCTAAATCTTGGACCTTAAACTAGCCCAATATTTGTGCTTTTAGTATTGCTAAACCATATCTGACCATGTTCCTCTTCTCACTCAAGTGGGATCAAACATTCCAAAGATAATATTTTCATATTTGAAACAGTTTGATTAAAAATCCCTGAATTCAGATATCTGGCAATAAACATTTGGGAGCGAGAGGTGACTGCAACTTCTAGTGCCAAAAGGATTATGACCAGATAAAAAATTCTCAAAAGGGACTCAAGATTTGGCTAAAAACTAGTCAAATTTAGCACAATACATCGGGAATTGAAATGAGATGATCGATCTTTGGGATATTTTAGAGAAATTCGGACCCTTAAGCACCGAGGAGTGTAATGGTAGCCACATTATCAAAGAACAATCATTTCTTCCCAAGTGAGTTTAGTCCCATTTCTTTGGTCAAACGCACAATCAAAATCATCACAAAGTTATTGAAAAACAAGTTGTAGAAAAGCATTCTTTACTAGGTACATACAAATCAATATGGGTTTTAGAGAGAAGATCAATCCAAGATTTCCTAGCTTGGGACTTTGAGTACATACATCAGTGCAAGGAGTCAAAACAAGAAATTATACTATTAAATTTTGACTTGGAGAAGACTTTTTATATGATTGAGCATGGAACTATTTTTCAAATTCTTAAAGAAGAAGGCTTTAGTAATAGATGGATCAAGTGGATGAGCATGATTTATAGCACATGCTTATTTTTTATGTTGTTGAATGGTATTCCAGGAAAGAAATTCCACTTCAAAAGAGGGGTTAGACAAGAGGACCCTCTCCCCCTCTTATTTTTGTACTAGATGTTGATCTTCCACAATTCATTCTTAGTAATGCAATGCATGCCAATCTTATCTGGGCACCCTTCTTAACCCAAACCAATCAAGACTTTTCAGGATTCCGTATGCAGATGACGCGATCTTGATCATGCCTGTAAGGAAATGTCAAATTCTTCAGGTCAATAATCTATGGCCTCGTTGTTTACACAAACTAGTGGTGAAGATTAATTATAATAAGCCAGTCTTGATTCCTATGAATGTGCGTGTTGAAAAACAAAATAGAATTCTGGATCTACTAGGATGTAAAATTGGTAATTGTTCATTCACATACTTGGGACTCCCTCTTAGTGATGCAAATTGAGAAATGAAGATTTTATTCCCATTTTCCAAATAATAGAGAGAAGATTGGTTGGATGCTCCACACTAATGTCATATGATGGAAGACTGCAACTTATAAAATATTTTTTATTTGCCTTGCCTATTTTGTTCATGTGTGCTTTGGCCCTACCTGCTCGAATCATTGAACAATTAAATAAATATCTCAGACATTTCTTTTGGAGGAAATAGGGATAAGAGAACTCAAGTCCAACTTTAATTGATTGGAACAAAGTATGCATGACTAAAAGTCAAGGTATGATTGGAATCCTAGATGTGGCTATCCATAACAAAGATATGTTGATGAATACCCTTTTGAAATTCTCAATACAGGTAATATTCCATGTGTATAGATGACTTGGGAGAAATATTAACCTAATAAGATCCCTAGTGAGAGAGTGGTATCTCTAGCTAGTGGAAGACACACCTCAAACTCCTCCCTACTTTCAAGGAAATCATGTCTTGAAAGGCTAGATCTGGTGTCACAATTAAGCTCTGACATGATAGATGGCTTGATCAACCACTGTGGCAGAAATTGTTAGAACTCCACTCTTTTGCTAGAAGTGACACTCAATGTGTGAATCATATGGTTAACAATGAAGACATTTAATTTATGTCGTTTTCCATACCCCTCTCTCAGCTCAATCTTTCTCTCAACTGAGTACCCCTCTCTCAGCTCAAGCTTTCTCTCAACTGAATAAGGTTCAACTCTTGTTAAGTCAACACAGCAATGGGCAGATTCAAGACAAGTGGGTAGTATAATAATAAAAGACTTACTCTTATATCTTGACATATAATATTATGATGGATGGAGTGGAAGCACATAAAATTTTCAAATGGCTCTAGAAATGTTCTAGCTGAATTAGACAATAGATATTTTTAAGTCATATGGTCAACACAAGAAATCCTCTTAAGAGGAAAACCATACAGCTGAATTTCTATGACTATGTTTCTTGTAATGAGGGTGCTAAAGAATGTTTACCTTATCTTTTTGGGACCTTTCCTTTGCTCAGAACTGCTAGGTCATTATCATCCCTTCTAGGCAAAGAGGAACATCTATGTATGATGTTCGGAATTTTTTACCATACATCAGAAGTTGCCCAAATTTTTTACCATGGATATAATTACTCGGGGATGTTCAAATTTATGGATTTTAATAAATGGAAAGATTTTCAGGAAGGATGTTCCTTGTAGATACTCCTGGAAATATTTAGTCAAGATAGTCATGTACCTTCTAATTCACAAGTTGAAGCTTCGACATGTGCAGACCCACAAGGATTGGATTGATTCTAATCTACGACGATGGATAATCCTAGTTGATCAAATATATGGAGATACCTAGAACCGGAGTTCGATAGGTAGTTTTCACTTTTTCTTGTTTCTTGTTTCTTCTTATTTTCTTGGCTACCTTGTACAAATTACTTATTTAATTTAATGGAAAATATAGTGGAACGATTGTTCTATGGTGATTTTAAAATGATATCTTATTGTTGACTTCATGTCACATGAGCTATTTCTCCCTTCCCTTGTGATTAGTTCATGCATTTAAAAAAGAAGTGAAGTGTATTTATCTATCGAGTAATTTGTTTTGGATTGAGAGTTTATTTATATCCATGATCCGACCATTGAAAGGGAACAATAAAAACACCAATGATTCACTTCTTCATAAATATGTCAAATATTGAACTGGCGGATAGAGGACTCGACTCTAAAGAAAAACACAAGGTTTAGTTCTTCTAGCTTTGTAGAAGGCAACGAGTCAACAATGGTTGCAGATTTGTGGCATCGGCCTTCATATAGAGCTGCATCAGAGCAATAGAAATGAATGCTACAATTCATTCATCACATATTAAGTTACAACATTGACATCTACATTGACCCAATAAATACATGTACATATGCAATTTGTAATGAATTGCGAATATGCAAAAGATTACACATAGCCCGGTACACAATACATATTTCCATAATAATTAGGGCCTTAAGTTGTTGATTGGCCCCCTGATTACAAATTTCCAAATACATTTGGTATATTTCAAGGTAGAAGAAGGACAAATGTCACACATGCTACTCTCCACATATATGAAGGCTAATGTAGATGTGATAAATTAATGGTGAACGGGGGTCATTCTTCTTGCTCATAATAACACTACTTCTTGCAACCCTTATGGTCCTGCATTGTGAAATTGTACTTTTTCAATTAAGATCAAGGGTGACGATCCTAAGGAAATGTGTTAATCTTCAGTATGACCTTGATTTCCAAACACATTTAATTGATAGTTTTTCTTCATCGTGTTTGCAAAAATAAACTTGACTATAAAGCTACCTGATGGCGAGCCTCCTTAAACCATTCCTAGAAATATATGTGTATAATCATTTCATACTAAGGTTTGGTGTCCTCATGGGTATGAGTATCTTCTGCTAGTTCAAACTCACCACAAATCATCACAACTGATTTTGCTCAGAGCTCAAAAGTTCAAATACACCTCGCGTACTTTGAAAAAACATGAACATGTACCAGAATTTGTTTGCCCGAGGAACTTTCTTCTAGTATGAGGCATGTCGTTGTTGTAAATAAAACATACTTTTTCTAGACAATTTGTGTGTAGACGCTACCTTCAAAATAATTGAACAAGGGTGTCCTGAAGCAGTTGCTGCAAATTAAGATGGACCTATCTAGAGACGCAATTTGAACCTGTTGTTACAAAAACTAAAAAAACTGAGTGGTTCCATGTACGGAGACGGACGATGGGAGAGCCAAGTATTTCTGATGTGCAAGAGATCGATGGACACTGCCTGTACCCTCTCTATTCTCGATGCCTCGTAGACCCGTGTGGTTATAGTTGTCTGGAAAATCAGGATGTGAAATGGGTTGTAGACCATGATCCTCTCCGACGAGAGTTGCATATGAGTACTCGGCCCCAATGGATGATTGTAATAGAGCATCATATAACCTACCAAGTTCCTACGTATAGGACAGTAAGTGTCCTGGGCGCATTCTAATTTCCCAACAAATATCACTTTGTACTATCGATATATATGTACTTTGTAATTTTTGAAAAAGTTATAGAGATCAATCTACTCATTGTCATATATGTATGTGAACGATCAAAATCAAACTACATCTTTTATCTACAAGGGGTAAAGCAGCCAACCTGTTTTTAGTCTACAACTACTTAATTTTGGACATTGAAACATAAGCTAGGTAACATCATGCTAAAATCTAGATGCCTCTAAAGGTACCTTTTCTTGTTGTTGAGAAACTCTAATAAAGACTACCCAAATAAACAAAGCTGCGATGAGGTATGTTAAATAGATGTGTATATTAAAATAAAGTGAGTTGGACAACAAAATTATAAAACTAATTTGAACATGGTATGCTGAGCACCATCAACTTGTCATCGTTAGAACTTACATGTGTTTATATTTTCCTCTTTATTTAAAATTATAGACATGTGTGGTTAAATCTAGCTCAATCACACTTTGAAAAACAATAGCTGAACCACATGTTTTATTAAAAAAAATACTTCATCTCAATCAGAGCCATCTCCTCAATTAAAAAAGCGTTGGGCCCTTTTAGGTATACTTCTTTACAATTCTACGTAACTTCACATAATTGTAGAAGAATTATGCACTAATTAATAGCATGTGCAAGGCCATCTGCTCATGAAAATAACTAGAGGCGAGTTCTAAGAAAACTAAATTTGCAACAATGATAAATATATTGTTTAGCATCTACTCTTGTGCCCATGTATCCAAACAATATATTTCCTTCCCACCACTTTCTCTCAAGATTTGGATAAGTGTGTGCCCCTCGCGTGGTCAACTCTCCTTTGAACTAAGTTCTTGTCCTAGAACCAATTCTAAGTGACCACCGACTAATATATGGATTCTAGTTTTGCAGAGGAGACACAAGACCCATTATACTTGCCATATATTTGGATATGGTAGTAGGTTCGGTTTGAAGGAGAAGAGAGGTAACACAAGCAAGAAGCATGCACCAATCTGGTTCTATGTTTGTTTTTTGTAGTCTTCGATGGACCCCAGCAACTGACCCTACAAGTTGGAGAAAAATCACTAGTGATCCAAGTGTTTCACCTTTTTTCTTTGAATTGGAAAGCTACAATGGATGATGATATATACATTGTCTTAATTATAAGGAGAAATGGGATGGGTAACTATTGGAAATATGCCCTAGAGGCAATAATAAAATGGTTACTATTATATTTCCTTGTTCATGATAATCGTTTATTATCCATGCTATAATTGTATTGATTGGAAACACATTGCATGTGTGGATACATGGACAACGTTGTGGCCCTAGTATGCCTCTAGTAAACTAGCTCATTGATCAAAAATGGTCAAGGTTTCCTAGTCATAGACATATGATGTCATTTGAAAACGGGATCACATCATTGGGAGGGTGGTGTGATGGACAAGACCCAAACTATGAACATAGCATATGATCGTGTCAGTTTATTGCTATACTTTTCTGCATGTCAAGTATTTGTTCCTATGACCATGAGATCATGCAACTCACTGATATAGGAGGAATGCCTTGTGTCTATCAAACATCGTAACGTAACTTGGTGACTATAAATATGCTCTATAGGTATCTCCAAAGGTGTCTGTTGAGTGGGCATGGATCAAGACTCAGATTTGTTACTCCGTGTGACGGAGAGGTATCTCAGGGCCCACTCAGTAATGCAACAGCACAACAAGCCTTGCAAGCAAAGTGACTAAAGTGTTAGCCACGGGATCTTGTATTACGGAACGAGTAAAGAGACTTTCCGGTAACGAGATTGAACTAGGTATAGAGATACCGACAATCGAATCTCGGGCAAGTAACATACCGAAGAACAAAGGGAACAACATACGGGATTAAATGAATCCTTGACATAGAGGTTCAACCGATAAAGATCTTCATAGAATATGTAGGAACCTATATCGGCATCCAGGTCCCGCTATTGGTTATTGA
The DNA here is from genome assembly GCA_022496015.1 of Hordeum marinum. Classification (NCBI taxonomy): domain Eukaryota; kingdom Viridiplantae; phylum Streptophyta; class Magnoliopsida; order Poales; family Poaceae; genus Hordeum; species Hordeum marinum. The sequence continues at coordinate 51,347,193 of CM039677.1, forward strand.
CTGTAGAGGTGTCTCAGTCATGTCTACATAGTTCTCGAACCCGCAGGGTCTGCACACTTAACGTTCGGTGACGTTTCGGTAGTGTTGAGTTATGTATGGTGGTGACCGAAGGTTGTTTGGAGTCCCGGATGAGATTTCAGACGTCATGAGGAGCTACAGAATGGTCCGAAGGTAAAGATTGATATATAGGAAGTCCCGTTGTGGCCACCGGCAAAGTTTCAAGTATTTCCGGTAGTGTACCGGGAGTGACGGAGGGCCATCGGGAGGGGCCACCCACGCCGGGAGGCAACATGGGCCTAATGGGTGGTGCAAAAGCCCTTAGTGGGCTGGATAAGCCATCCCCAAGAGGCCCATGCGGTTAGGATGTGGGAAAAGTAAAAAATGCCAAGTGGGGGAAGGATTCCAAGTATGATTGGAATCCTACTTGGAGTAGGATTGGAGGTGGACTCTTCCACCTCCTCCACTTCGGCAGAACCCAAGGGGAAACACTAGGGAGGTTGTCTCCTCCCTCATCCATCCTACATGTACTAGAGGAATAGATCCCCAAAACACAAGTCCACGTGCTAGTTCCCTATTCCCTAGTTCCTCCACCAAATAGATTTAGGCGAAGCCCTGCCGGAATATTCCACCACCATCGCCATTGTGTCGTTGTGCTGCCGGAGAACTCATCTACCTCTCCACTCCCTCTTGATGGATTAAGAAGGCGAAGATCGTCATCGAGTTGTACGTGTGCTAAACGCGGAGGTGTCGTCCGTTCGGCGCTAGATCGGGACAGATCGTGATTGGATCGCGGGACGCCTAGCAATTTGGATCGCGAAGAGGTTCGACTACATCAACCATGTTTCTTAATGCTTCCCTCTTAGCGATCTACAAGGGTATGTAGATCCACTCTCCCTCTCGTAGATGCTCATCACCATGGATAGATCTTGTGTGTGCGTAGGAAAAATTTTGTTTCCCATGCAACGTTCCCAACAGTGGCATCATGAACTGGGTCTATGTGTAGATGAGATCTCGAGTAGAACACAAAGTAGTTTGTGGGCGTTGATGCTCAGATTGCTTCCTCCCTTGGTCTTTTCTTTATTCAGCAGTATTGTGGGATGAAGCGGTATGGACCAACCTTACATGTACGCTTACAAGAGACCGGTTCCACCGACTGACATGTGACTTTGTTGCATAAAGATGGTTGGCGCGTGTCTGTCTCTCCTACTCTAGTTGGATCGGATTCAACAAAAGGCAGTCCTTGAGAAGTTTTAATAGCAATTTGTGTATCACCGTTGTGGTTTTTGGGTATGGAAGAATTGTTCTTGCTAGATACCCGTAACAGCCATGTAAAACATGCAACAACAATTAGAGGACGTCTAACTTGTTTTTGAAGGGTATGTTGTGATGTGATATGGCCAATTACATGATGATATATATGTGATGTACGAGATGATCATGTTTTCTATAGAATATCACGACTTGCATGTCAATGAGTACGGCAACCGGCAGGAGCCATAGGGTTGTCTTTAATTATTTTTGCCGTTTTTGCTTTACTTTATCGCTATGAGTTAGCAATAGGTGTAGAAGCAATAGTTGGCGCGACAAACTCATGGTGACATGCTGATGGAGATCATGGTGTCATGCCAGTGACGATGGAGCTCATGCTGGTACTTTGAAGTTGAAGATCAAAAGCACAAGTTCATGGCCATATCATGTCACTTATGATTTGCATGTGATGTTAATCCTTTTATGCATCTTATTTTGCTTATGACGACGGTAGCATTATAAGGTGATCCCTCGCTAAAATTTCAAGATAAAATTGTGTTCTCCCCGAGTATGCACCGTTGCGAAAGTTCGTCGTGTCGAGACACCACGTGATGATCGGGTGTGATAGACTCTACATTCCCATACAACGGGTGCAAGCTAGTGTTGCACGTGCAGAACACTCGGGTTAAAGTTGATGAGCCTAGCCTGTATAGACATGGCCTCGGAACACAAGAGACCAAAAGTTCGAACATCAGTCATATAGTAGATATGATCAACATGATGAGTCATATAGTAGATATGATCAACGTGATGATCGGACTTGGGTTGGTGAATTTGGATCATGTATCACTCAGATGACCAGAGGGATGCCAATTTGAGTGGGAGTTTTTAGTAATTTGATTAAGTAAAATCATTATCTTGAACAATAGTCTTAGTAACCTTTGCATATTTATGTTGTAGATCAATGGCTTGCGCAGTAGTTCCCCTGAATTTTAATGCATTCCTAGAGAAAGCAAAGTTGAAAGAAGATGGAAGTAACTTTGTAGACTAGGCCCATAATCGGAGGATTATACTTACGGATTCCCAGAAGGTTTATGTCCTTGATGCACCGCTTGGTGATCCACCCGCTCCCGTTGATGGGAGACGTAGTAGTAAATCAAAATTTTCCTACGTTCACCAAGATCTATCTATGGAGAAACCAGCAACGAGAGGGGAGAGATTGCATCTTCATACCTTTGAAGATCGCTAAGCGGAAGCGTTACAAGAACGCGGGTGATGGAGTCGTACTCGCAGCGATTCAGATCGCGGTAGATCCGATCAAGTGCCGAACGGACGGCACCTCCGCGTTCAACACACGTGCAGCCCGGTGACGTCTCCAACACCTTGATCCAGCAAGGAGGAAGGAGAGGTTGGGGAAGGGCTCCAACAGCAGCACGACGGCGTGGTGGTGGTGGAGTAGCAAGGTATTCCGACAGGGCTTCGCCTAAGCGCTGCGGAGGAGGAAGAAGAGAGGTAGGGCTTCGCCGTGAGAGAGAGAGATCAAATCCTGTCTCAAAACATCCAAAACCTCAAGTATATATAGGAGGAGGGACGTGGAGGGCTGGCTTGGCCTCTACTCCAAAGAGGAGATGGCCGGCTGAATTAAAGGGAGAGTCCACCTCCCACAAGGGAGGTGGATCTCCTCCTTTTAAATCCTTTTTGCCTTATCTCCTTATCTCCAGCCGCATGGGCCTTTAGCAAAAGTCTTGCCCAGCCCAATAAGGGCTGGCACACTTTATCTAACAGCCCATGTGGTCCTTTGGTCGTCACACCCCTCCCGGGGGTCCTCCGGCACCCTCCCGGCACTCCCGGTACACTACCGATGAGCCCGAAAACTTTCCGGTGACCAAAACTGGACTTCCTATATATCAATCTTTACCTCCGGACCATTCCGGAGCTCCTCGTGACGTCCGGGATCTCATCCGGGACTCCGAACAACCTTCGGTAATCACGTATACCTTTTCCCTATAACCCTAGCGTCATCGAACCTTAAGTGTGTAGACCCTACGGGTTCGGGAGACACGTAGACATGACCGAGACACCTCTCCGGCCAATAACCAACAGCGGGATCTGGATACCCATGTTGGCTCCCACGTACTCCACGATGATCTCATCGGATGAACCACGATGTCAGGGATTCAATCAATCCCGTATACAATTCCCTTTGTCTATCGGTATGGTACTTGCCCGAGATTCGATCGTCGGTATCGCCATACCTTGTTCAATCTCGTTACCGGCAAGTCTCTTTACTCGTTCCGTAACACATCATCCCGTGGCTAACTCCTTAGTCACATTGAGCTCATTATGATGATGTCTTACCGAGTGGGCCCAGAGATACCTCTCCGTCACACGGAGTGACAAATCCCAGTCTTGATTCGTGTCAACCCAACAGACACTTTCGGAGATACCCGTAGCGTACCTTTATAGCCACCCAGTTACGTTGTGACGTTTGGCACACCCAAAGCATTCCTACGGTATCCGGGAGTTACACAATCTCATGGTCTAAGGAAATGATACTTGACATTGAAAAAGCTTTAGCAAACGAACTACACGATCTTGTGCTATGCTTAGGATTGGGTCTTGTCCATCACATCATTCTCCTAATGATGTGATCCCGTTATCAACGACATCCAATGTCCATGGTCATGAAACCGTGACCATCTATTGATCAACGAGCTAGCCAACTAGAGGCTCACTAGGGACATGTGATGGTCTATGTATTCACACATGTATTACGGTTTCTGGTTAACACAATTGTAGCATGAATAATAGACAATTATCATGAACTAGGAAATACAATAATAACCATTTTATTATTGCCTCTAGGGCATATTTCCAACAGTCTCCCACTTGCACTAGAGTCAATAATCTAGTTACATTGTGATGAATCGAACACCCATAGCGTTCTGGTGTTGATCATGTTTTGCTCGTGAGAGAGGTTTAGTCAACGGATCTGCGACATTCAGATCCGTATGCACTTTACAAATATCTATGTCTCCCTCCTGAATGTAATCACGGATGGAGTTGAAGCGGCGCTTGATGTGTCTTGTCTTCTTGTGAAACCTGGGCTCCTTCGCAAGGGCAATAGCTCCAGTGTTGTCACAGAGTAGAGTCATCGGGCCCGACGCATTTGGAATCACTCCTAGGTCGGTGATGAACTCCTTCATCCAGACTCCCTCCTTTGCTGCTTCCGAAGCAGCTATGTACTCCGCTTCACATGTAGATGCCGCCACGACGCTTTGCTTGCTGCTACTCCAGCTGACTGCCCCTCCATTCAAAATATACACGTATCCGGTTTGCGACTTAGAGTCGTCCGGATCTGTGTCGAAGCTAGCGTCGACGTAACCCTTTACGACGAGCTCTTCGGCACCTCCATATATGAGAAACATGTCCTTTGTCCTTTTCAGGTACTTCAGGATATTCTTGACCGCTGTCCAGTGTTCCGCTCCGGGATCACTTTGGTACCTCCCTACCAAACTTATGGCAAGGTTCACATCAGGTCTGGTACACAGCATGGCATACATGATAGAGCCTATGGCTGAAGCATAGGGGATGACACTCATCTCTTCTCTATCCTTTGCCGTGGTCGGGCATTGAGTCGTACTCAATCTCACACCTTGCAACACAGGCAAGAACCCCTTCTTGGACTGATGCATATTGAACTTCTTCAATATCTTTTCAAGGTATGTGCTTTGTGAAAGACCAATGAGGCGTTTCGATCTATCTCTATAGATCTTAATACCTAATATGTAAGCAGCTTCTCCAAGGTCCTTCATTGAAAAACACTTATTCAAGTAGGCCTTGATACTTTCCAAGAGTTCTATATTATTTCCCATTATCAGCATGTCATCAACATACAATATAAGAAATGCTATAGAGCTCCCACTCACTTTCTTGTAAATACAAGGTTCTCCATAAACCTGTACAAACCCAAACGCTTTAATCACCTCATTAAAGCGAATGTTCCAACTCCGAGATGCTTGCACCAGCCCATAGATGGAGCGCTGGAGCTTGCATACCTTGTTAGCATCTTTAGGATCGACAAAACCTTCCGGCTGCATCATATACAGTTCTTCCTTGAGGAAGCCATTAAGGAATGCCGTTTTGACGTCCATTTGCCAGATCTCATAATCATAAAATGCGGCAACTGCTAACATGATTCGGACTGACTTTAGCATCGCTACGGGTGAGAAAGTCTCATCGTAGTCAACTCCTTGAACTTGTCGATAACCCTTAGCGACAAGCCGAGCTTTATAGGCGGTGACATTACCGTCCGCGTCAGTCTTCTTCTTAAAGATCCATTTGTTTTCAATGGCTCGCTTATCATTAGGCAAGTCCACCAAAGTCCATACTTTGTTCTCATACATGGATCCTATCTCGGATTTCATGGCCTCAAGCCATTTGTTGGAATCCGGGCCCGTCATCGCTTCTTCATAGTTCGAAGGTTCACCGTTGTCCAACAACATGATCTCTAGGACAGGATTGCCGTACCACTCTGGTGCGGAACGTGTCCTGGTGGACCTTCGAATAGCAACTTGATCTGAAGTTTCATGATCATCATCATTAACTTCCTCTCTAGCCGGTGTAGGCTCCACAGAAACAACTTCCTGTGCTGCGCTACTCTCCGGTTCGAGTGGAGGTCAATTTCCTCATCAAGTTCTATTTTCCTCCCACTTACTTCTTTCGATAGAAACTCTTTCTCGAGAAAGGATCCATTCTTGGCAACAAAGACTTTGCCTTCGGATCGTAGGTAGAAGGTATACCCAATAGTCTCCTTGGGATATCCTATGAAGACACACTTTTCCGCTTTGGGTTCGAGCTTCTCAGGTTGAAGTTTCTTCACATAAGCATCGCATCCCCAAACTTTTAGAAACGACAGCTTAGGTTTCTTTCCAAACCACAATTCATACGGTGTCGTCTCAACGGATTTAGACGGTGCCCTATTTAAAGTGAATGCGGCAGTCTCTAATGCATATCCCCAAAATGATAGCGGTAAGTCGGTAAGAGACATCATAGATCGCACCATATCCAATAGAGTGCGATTACGACGTTCAGACACACCATTTCGCTGGGGTGTGCCGGGCGGCGTGAGTTGTGAAACAATTCCACATTTCCTAAGGTGCGTGCCAAACTCGTGACTTAAATATTCTCCGCCACGATCAGATCGTAGGCATTTTATTTTCCTGTCACGTTGATTCTCGACCTCACTCTGAAATTCCTTGAACCTTTCAAAAGTTTCAGACTTGTGTTTCATTAAGTAGACATAACCATATCTACTCAAGTCATCAGTGAGGGTGAGAACATAACGGTAGCCACCGCGAGCCTCGACGCTCATTGGACCGCATACATCGGTATGTATTATTTCCAACAAGTCAGTTGCTCGCTCCATTGTTCCGGAGAACGGAGTCTTGGTCATCTTGCCCATGAGGCATGGTTCGCATGTGTCAAATGATTCGAAATCAAGTGACTCCAAAATTCCATCAGCATGGAGCTTCTTCATGCGTTTGACACCAATATGGCCAAGACGGCAGTGCCACATGTAAGTGGGACTATCGTTATCAACTTTACACTTTTTGGTACTCACACTATGGACATGTGTAACATCACGTTCGAGATTCATCAAAAATAAACCATTGACCAGCGGGGCATGAGCATAAAACATTTCTCTCATAGAACAACCATTATTCTCGGATTTAAATGAGTAGCCATCTCGCATCAAGCGAGATCCAGATACAATGTTCATGCTCAAAGCTGGTACTAAATAACAATTATTAAGGTTTAAAACTAATCCCGAAGGTAGATGTAGAGGTAACGTGCCGACGGCGATCACATCGACCTTGGAACCATTCCCGACACGCATCGTCACCTCATCCTTGGCCAGCCTCCGCTTATTCCGCAGCTCCTGCTTGGAGTTACAAATGTGAGCAACTGCACCGGTATCAAATACCCAGGAGCTACTACGAGCGCTGGTCAAGTACACATCAATAACAAGTATATCACATATACCTTTAATGTTGCCGTCCTTCTTATCCGCTAAATACTTGGGGCATCTCCGCTTCCAGTGACCGGTACCCTTGCAATAAAAGCACTCAGTCTCAGGCTTGGGTCCATTTTTCTTCTTCTTCCCGGCAACTTGCTTACCGGGCGCGGCAACAGCTTTGCCGTCCTTCTTGAAGTTCTTCTTACCCTTGCCTTTCTTGAAACTAGTGGTCTTATTCACCATCAACACTTGATGCTCCTTTTTGATCTCGACCTCCGCTGATTTCAGCATCGAGTACAACTCAGGAATGGACTTCTCCATACCTTGCATGTTGTAGTTCATCACAAAGCTCTTGAAGCTAGGTGGAAGCGACTGGAGGATTCTGTCAATGACCGAGTCATCCGGGATATTAACCCCCAGCTGAGTCAAGCGGCTGTGTAGCCCAGACATCTTGAGGATGTGCTCACTGACAGAACTATGCTCCTCCATGTTACAGCTGAAGAACTTGTCGGAGACATCATATCTCTCGACCCGGGCATGAGCTTGAAAAACCAGTTTCAGCTCCTGGAACATCTCATATGCTCCGTGTTGCTCAAAACGCTTTTGGAGCCCCGGTTCTAGACTGTAAAGCATGCCGCATTGAACAAGGGAGTAATCATCGCAGCGTGATTGCCAAGTGTTCATAACATCTTGTTCCGCTGGGAGAACGGGTGCGTCACCTAGCGGTGCATCTAGGACATACAATCTCTTGGAAGCTATGAGGATGATCCTCAAGCTACGGACCCAGTCCGCATAGTTGCTTCCATCATCTTTCAGCTTGGTTTTCTCTAGGAACGCGTTGAAATTGAGGGTGACATTCGCGTTGGCCATTGGATCTACATCATAGATTGTAAAGACAATTTTAGACTAAGTTCATGATAATTAAGTTCACTTAATCAAATTAATGAACTCCCACTTAGACAGACATCTCTCTAGTCTTCCAAGTGATACATGATCCATGTCAACTAGCCCGTGTCCGATCATCACGTGAGACGGACTAGTCGTCCATGGTGAACATCTTCATGTTGATCGTATCTTCTATACGACTCATGTTCGACCTTTCGGTCTTCCGTGTTCCGAGGCCATGTCTGTACATGCTAGGCTCGTCAAGTCAACCTAAGTGTTTCGCGTGTGTAAATCTGGCTTACACCCGTTGTATGCGAACGTTAGAACCTATCACACCCGATCATCACGTGGTGCTTCGGAACAACGATCCTTAGCAACGGTGCACAGTTAGGGTGAACACTTCTCTTGAAATTTTATTGAGAGATCATCTTATTTACTACCGTCGTTCTAAGCAAATAAGATGTAAACATGATAAACATCACATGCAATCAATATAGTGACATGATATGGCCAATATCATTTTGCTCCTATGATCTCCATCTTCGGGGCACCATGATCATCACTGTCACCGGCACGACACCATGATCTCCATCATCATGATCTCCATCATTGTGTCTTCATGAAGTTGTCTCGCCAACTATTACTTCTACTACTATGGCTAACGCTTAGCAATAAAGTAAAGTAATTACATGGCGTTTATGATTGACACGCAGGTCATACAATAAATAAGACAACTCCTATGGCTCCTGCCGGTTGTCATAATCATCGACATGCAAGTCGTGAATCCTATTACAAGAACATGATCAATTCATACATCACAATGCATCACATCACATCCTTTGGCCATATCACATCACAAGGCACATGCTGCAAAAACAAGTTAGACGTCCTCTAATTTGTAGTTGCAAGTTTTTTACGTGGCTGCTATAGGTTACTAGCAAGAACGTTTCTTACCTACGTCAACACCACAACGTGATTTGCCAATTGCTATTTACCCTTCATAAGGACCCTTTTCATCGAATCCGATCCGACTAAGGTAGGAGAGACAGACACCCGCTAGCCACCTTATGCATCTAGTGCATGTCAGGCGGTGGAACCGGTCTCACGTAAGCGTACGTGTAAAGTTGGTCCGGGCCGCTTCATCCCACAATACCGCCGAATCAAGATAAGACTAGTAGCGGCAAGCAAATTAACAAACTCGACGCCCACAACTGCTTTGTGTTCTACTCGTGCATAGATTCTACGCATAGACCTAGCTCATGATGCCACTGATGGGAGACGTAGTAGTAAATCAAAATTTTCCTACGTTCACCAAGATCTATCTATGGAGAAACCAGCAACGAGAGGGGAGAGATTGCATCTTCATACCTTTGAAGATCGCTAAGCGGAAGCGTTACAAGAACGCGGGTGATGGAGTCGTACTCGCAGCGATTCAGATCGCGGTAGATCCGATCAAGTGCCGAACGGACGGCACCTCCGCGTTCAACACACGTGCAGCCCGGTGACGTCTCCAACACCTTGATCCAGCAAGGAGGAAGGAGAGGTTGGGGAAGGGCTCCAACAGCAGCACGACGGCGTGGTGGTGGTGGAGTAGCAAGGTATTCCGACAGGGCTTCGCCTAAGCGCTGCGGAGGAGGAAGAAGAGAGGTAGGGCTTCGCCGTGAGAGAGAGAGATCAAATCCTGTCTCAAAACATCCAAAACCTCAAGTATATAGGAGGAGGGACGTGGAGGGCTGGCTTGGCCTCTACTCCAAAGAGGAGATGGCCGGCTGAATTAAAGGGAGAGTCCACCTCCCACAAGGGAGGTGGATCTCCTCCTTTTAAATCCTTTTTGCCTTATCTCCTTATCTCCAGCCGCATGGGCCTTTAGCAAAAGTCTTGCCCAGCCCAATAAGGGCTGGCACACTTTATCTAACAGCCCATGTGGTCCTTTGGTCGTCACACCCCTCCCGGGGGTCCTCCGGCACCCTCCCGGCACTCCCGGTACACTACCGATGAGCCCGAAAACTTTCCGGTGACCAAAACTGGACTTCCTATATATCAATCTTTACCTCCGGACCATTCCGGAGCTCCTCGTGACGTCCGGGATCTCATCCGGGACTCCGAACAACCTTCGGTAATCACGTATACCTTTTCCCTATAACCCTAGCGTCATCGAACCTTAAGTGTGTAGACCCTACGGGTTCGGGAGACACGTAGACATGACCGAGACACCTCTCCGGCCAATAACCAACAGCGGGATCTGGATACCCATGTTGGCTCCCACGTACTCCACGATGATCTCATCGGATGAACCACGATGTCAGGGATTCAATCAATCCCGTATACAATTCCCTTTGTCTATCGGTATGGTACTTGCCCGAGATTCGATCGTCGGTATCGCCATACCTTGTTCAATCTCGTTACCGGCAAGTCTCTTTACTCGTTCCGTAACACATCATCCCGTGGCTAACTCCTTAGTCACATTGAGCTCATTATGATGATGTCTTACCGAGTGGGCCCAGAGATACCTCTCCGTCACACGGAGTGACAAATCCCAGTCTTGATTCGTGTCAACCCAACAGACACTTTCGGAGATACCCGTAGCGTACCTTTATAGCCACCCAGTTACGTTGTGACGTTTGGCACACCCAAAGCATTCCTACGGTATCCGGGAGTTACACAATCTCATGGTCTAAGGAAATGATACTTGACATTGAAAAAGCTTTAGCAAACGAACTACACGATCTTGTGCTATGCTTAGGATTGGGTCTTGTCCATCACATCATTCTCCTAATGATGTGATCCCGTTATCAACGACATCCAATGTCCATGGTCATGAAACCGTGACCATCTATTGATCAACGAGCTAGCCAACTAGAGGCTCACTAGGGACATGTGATGGTCTATGTATTCACACATGTATTACGGTTTCTGGTTAACACAATTGTAGCATGAATAATAGACAATTATCATGAACTAGGAAATACAATAATAACCATTTTATTATTGCCTCTAGGGCATATTTCCAACACCCGTGTCGTCCGAAGACGTTAAGAAAGCTTGGGAGGCACGTTCCGAAGCTTACTCAATAGTTCAATGTGTAATGCTGTATGGCTTAGAACCGGGACTTCAAAGAAGTTTTGAACGTGATGGAGCATATGAGATGTTCCAGGAGTTAAAGTTCATCTTTGAGAAGAATGCCTAGATTGAGAGGTACGAGACCTCCGATAAGTTCTATGCTTGCAAGATGGAGGAGAACAGACCTGTCAGTGAACATATACTCAGAATGTCTGGGTATTCGAACTGTCTGGCTGAGTTAGGGATGCCCCTTCCACTAGAGGCGATCACTAATAGAGTTCTTCAATCATTGCCACCTAGCTACAAGAGCTTCATGATGAACTATAACATGTATGGGATGGAAAAGTCAGTCGCCAAGCTGTTTGCGATGCTGAAAACTGCTGAGTCTGAGATCCAGAAAGAGAATCAAGTATTGATGGTAAATAAAACCACTAGTTTCAAGAAGAATGGCAAGGGAAAGAAGGGTAACTCTAAGAAGAGTGGCAAAGAAGTTGCCCCTCCCATGAAGAAACCCAAGACTTGACCCAAGCTAGAAACTGAGTGCTTTCATTGCAAGGGAACTGGTCACTGGAAGTGGAAGTGCCCCAAGTATCTGGCCGACAAGAAGGCGGCCAACACCAAACAAGGCATATATGATATACATGTTATTGATGTGTACTTTACTAACTCTTGTCGTAGTACCTGGGTATTTGATACCGGTTCGGTTCCTCACATTTGCAACTCAAAATAGGACCTACAGAATAGATGAAGGCTGGCTAAGGACAAAGTTACGATTCGTCTGGGAAATGGTTCCAAGGTTGATGTGAATGTCGTCGGCACGCTTGCTCTTCGATTACCATCGGGATTAGGGATGAGCCTGAAAAATTATTATTTAGTGCCTGCGTTAAGCATGAACATTATATCTAGATCTTGTTTATTGCGAGACGGTTACTCATTTAAATCAATGAATAATGGTTGTTCTATTTATATGAGTAATATCTTTTATGGTCATGCACCCAGTGTGAGGGGTTTATTCATGTTGAATCTCGATAGTGATGATACACATGTTCATAACATTGATGCCAAAAGATGTAGAGCTGATAATGATAGTACTACTTTCTTGTGGCACTACCGTTTAGGTCATATTGGTGTAAAACGCATGAAGAAGCTCCATGCTGATGGACTTTTGGAGTCACTTGATTTTGAATCACTTGACAGATGTGAACCATTCCTCATGGGCAAGATGACTAAAACCCCGTTCTCTGGAACAATGGAACGGGCAAGTGACTTGTTGGAAATCATACATACTGATGTGTGCGGTCTAATGAGCATTGAGGCGCTCAGTGGATATCGTTATTTTCTCACCTTCACTGATGACTTCAATAGATATGTGAACTAGTTCGGCGAAGAGATGGTGATACAAGTGCAATATGGATGGTAGATATAGGATTTTGTAATCTGAAAATATAAAAAAAGCAAGGTTACAAATACTAAATAGCGAGCAAAACGTTGTATAAATCCTTGGAAAAAAGGCCTAGGGTCCATACTTTCATTGGTGCAATTTCTCTCAACAATATTGGCATAGTTAAATCATATGTAAGTACCTCTCGTGCGACAAAGAGTTCACTCCAAAGTCACAAATAGCGGAGAACTAATGAAGAAATTATTGTAGGGTACGAAACCACCTCAAAGTTATCTTTTATGATCAATCTTATGAGCTATCCCTATAAGTGTCACAAACAGCCTTAGAGTTCGTACTAAAATAACACCTTAAGATGCACATCAACAAAACCCTAATGTCACCTAGATACTCCAACATCACCACAAGTACCCATGGGCTTGATTATACGATATGCATCACATAATTTCAGATTCATCATGTTCAATCCAACACAAAGAACTTCAAAGAGTGCCCCAAAGTTTCTACCGGAAAGTCTAGACAAAAACATGTGCCAACCCCTATGCATAGATTCCCAAGGTCATGGAACCCGCAAGTTGATCACCAAAACATACATTATGTAGATCAATAGAACATCCCATTGTCACCACAGATATCCCATCGCAAGACATACATCAAGTGTTCTCAAATACTTAAAGACTCAATCCGATAAGAAAACTTCAAAGGGAAAACTAAATTCATCACAACAATATAGAGAGGTGAAACCTCCATATGATTCAATCTATATCAACAAAGCTCGCGGTACATCATGATCGTGCCATCTCAAGAACACGAGAGAGAGAGAGAGAGATCAAACACATAGCTACTGGTACATACCCTCAGCCCCGAGGGTGAACTAGTCCCTCCTCATCATGGAGACCGCCGGGATGATGAAGATGGCCTTCGGTGATGGTCTCCCCTCCGGCAGGGTGCCGGAACAGGCTCCCGATTGGTTTTTCATGGCTCTGGAGGCTTGCGGCGGCGAAACTCCCGATCTAGGTTCTGCATTGGGGTTTTTGGAATATTTGAGGATTTATAGAGCTGAGAGGGAGGTCGGTGGACTCTCGAGGGGCCCACAAACCTGGTGGGCAGGCCCAGGGGGTGGCCGCACCCCTGAGGCTTGTGGACTCCTCGGGAATCTTCTAGCTTCATCTCCAAGCTTCGTGGGTGTCTTCTGGTCCATCAAAAATCACCGTAAATTTTTATTCCGTTTGGATTCCGTTTGATATTCCTTTTTTCTAAAACTCGAAAACACGGAAAAAACAGGAACTGGCATTGGGCTCTAGGTTAATAGGTTAGTCCCAAAAACAATATAAAGTGGTAGTAAAATTATTGTAAAACATCCAAGAATGATAATATAACACCATGGAACAAGTAAAAATTATAGATACGTTGGAGACGTATCAGCATCCCAAGCTTAATTCCTGCTCGTCCTAGAGTAGGTAAATGATAAAAAAAGATAATTTTTGATGTGGAATGCTGCCTAACATGTTCATCATATTATTTTCTTCTTGTATAGCATGGACATTTGGACTTGTAAATGATTCAAAGAAATAGTCTAGTTTTAACATAATGACTTCAATACTCAAGCATGTCAACAAGCAACCATGTCTTTCAAAATATCACCACTAAAGAAAGTTATCCCTAGCCCATCATGCTCAATCATTGATCCATTCATGAAAAACACACAAATATTAGCTATGCCCAATGCTCAAGTACTATCATAGTGCCCCCTAGTTGGTGCTTATAAGAGAAGATCGAGACTCAAAGAAAACTGAAAATTGCATAAAGTAAATAGATAGGCCCTTCGCAGAGGGAAGTAGGGATTTGAAGAGGTGCCATAGCTCAAGGTTTATATTGTGAGAGAAAAATATTTTGAGTGGCATGCTTTTCCTGTCAACGAAAACGACGAAGTAGCTCACAATACTTTCCAGGCTAGATACATTATAGGCGGTTCCCAAACAGAATAGTAAAGTTTTTACTCCCCCTCCACCAATCAGTCACACTCCATGGCGAGCCGAATCCACGGGTACCGTCCATACCAACAACATTCCTGGGGGGATTTTTTTTGTAATTATATTTTTGATTTGAATTTTTAGCATGGGACCGGGCATCCCGAATACCAGCCACTTTCTCGTGAATGATAGTGAATCAAAACATATTGTGAGAATAACACACCTAGCATGGAAAAATATTGTATACTCCCCACCGTGTCATGAGTGGTACGGGCACACAAAAGAGAAAATTTATTTTGAAGATTTAGAGATGGCACATACAAATTTGATTGGAACGGCATGGAAATACCGCATATAGGTAGGTATGGTGGACTCAGATGGCAAAAGTTGGTTTAAGGATTTTGGATGCACAAGTAGTATTTATACTTAGTACAAATGAAGGCTAGCAAATAGATTGGGAAGCAACCAAACGGAGGAACAAAAAATCACATTAGTGAGCATTGAGTCGTAACTAATACCGAATAATGCACCACAAGTAGGATGTAACTTCATTGCATGACTATTGACTTTCGTGCATGCATAGGGAATCACAAACCTTAACACCAATATTCTTACTAAGCATAATTACTCACTAACATGACTCACATATTACTATCATCATGTTTCAAAACTATTACAAAGAATCAAGTTTAATTTGTCCCATGATCTTCATGAAAGTTTTTATTATATCCTCATTGGATATCTATCACTTTGGGACTAGTTTCATGTATTGTCATTGTTTTTTCGACAAGCTCAAACAGTTTTAAGTGAAGTACATGAGCAAATGACAAGCTACTCTCAAAGGATATGAGTAGTCAAGCAATTAAGGAGCTATGTGAGGACTCTATCTCCCTAAATAATTATTTTCATATCTTAGGTACTTTATTCAAACATCAATCAAAAGAAAAATAGCACTCCAAGAATAGCACACATCATGTCAACGAATAAAAATTTAGGCTCAACATAGGCTAACCGATAATTGTTGATGAAGAGAGGTGGGATGCGTAGCATCACCATGCCTAGATGCTTGAGTGTTCTTGAAATATTTACTTGGGGTGCCTTGGGCATCCCCAAACTTAGGCTTTTGTATCTCTTTCAATCCTCTCATAACACGGTTTCACCTATTCTCCAAAACTTCATCCACACAAAACTCAAAAAGGACTTGTGAGATAGGTTAGTACACATAATAATAAATCAACTATTTATGTACTGCCAAGACAAGTTTCATAATAATTTTCAAACATTAGGTACTGTATACTATCATTTCCACAATTTATATCTACCAATATAGGCTATGGAAACTATAGGATAAGTAGATAACGAAACTATGACAGCAATCTATCTAAACAGAATAGTCTGTAGCAATTTATGAAAAGAGTGTACTTATATAAATCAAAAACTTATGAACATTTAGGACATGCTATACAATTTATATTAAAACACTGTGTAAAAATTTCACAAACTTTCCACGTTCTAGTAAAATATGAAAATTCAAACACTACAGCAGAAGTTTCTGTTCTTACACAACACTCATCAAAACATGCAATGCAAGCATCATAAGGGCAATTCTTGGAACTTTTTATTGAAAAACATGATTATAAATAACACCTAACAGAAATTAACTAAATATAATGACGACCCAAGCAAAGCACCTGTTGTGTGACGAATAAAAATATAGCTCCAAGTAAGATATACCGATAGTGTTGAAGACGAAAGAGGGGATGCCTTCCGGGGCATCCCCAAGCTTAGGCACTTGAGTCTTCCTTGGATATTACCTTGGGGGTGCCTTGGGCATACCCGATCTTAGGTTATTTCCACTCCTTATTCTTCTCATATTGGTGTCTCACCCAAAACTTGAAAACTTCAATCACACAAAACTTAACAGAACTTCAGGAGATGGGTTAGTATAATAAACAAAGATCATTCACTTTGGTACTATCAATAAAATATTCATAATTGTTCCCATATGATACCCACTTTATTCTATCATTCCCACAATTTATATTACTCAATATAAGCTATAGGAGCACTTGAAACAAGCAAACTAAGCATGCAAAATAGAATCTGTCAAAAACAGAACAGTCTGTAAAGATCTGAATGATCACCAAACTTCCCTAAATCTAAAAATTCTAAAAAATAAGGAAAACTCAACAATTTGCATATAAAGTGTTTTTAAAAATTTCAGAATTTTTTGACGCTCCAGTAAAATTGGATAATTCATATACTGGACGCAAAAGTTTCTGTTTTTGCACAGAATCAAACAAGCAAGTATTCACACTATCCCAAAGGATTTACTTGGCACTTTATTGAAAAAAGGCACAAAACATGACTACTATATTAGCTTAATCATGTGAGCACATCAAAACAGAAATTAAAAGTGTTGGATTCTCTCCCAACAAGCGCTTTTCTTTAATGCCTTTTAGCTAGGCATGATAATTTCAATGATGCTCACATAGGAATAGTAATTGAAACATGCAAAGGAGCATCATGAATCTCATGACAAGCACATTTAAGTCTAACCCACTTCCTATGCATAGGGATTTTGTGAGCAAACAATTTATGGGAGCAAGAATCATCTAGCATAGGAAGGGAAAACAAGCATATCTTCAAGAATTTGAACACATAGAGAGGAAACTTGATATTATTGTAATTCCTATAAGCATATGTTACTCCCTCATAATAATTTTCAGTAGCATCATGAAGGAATTACACAATATAACTAGCACATAAAAGCATTCTTTTCATGATCTACAAGCATAGAAATTTTACTACTCTCCACATAAGCAAATTTCTTCTCATGACTAATAGTGGGAGTATCATAAAAGACTTGAATACTACAAATTGGTTCCACACTAAAAGAGTAATATTTCATGAAACGATATTCATAATTATGACAAGTATCATAATAGTAATCATCACTCTTTCTCATTGCATAAGTATCATCACAATAATCATCATAAGTAGGAGGCATGCAATCATCATAACAAATATGATCATTCAAAGTAGGGGAAATAAAAAGATCATCTTCATTAAGCATAGCATACCCAAGCTTGGGACAAACATTAATTGCAGCAAATGAATTCTCAAACATGTCATTTTCATCAAACATAGCATCCCCAAGCTTGTGGCTTTGTATACCATAAACATAATCACTCTCATCATTAATGGTACGAATAACACCAATAGTATAGCAATTATTATCATCATCCTACAAGTTGGTGCCATAAACATTTTCAAGATTATAAGAAGTATCATTATCTTCCCAGTCATAATTATCACAACAAGGAATAGGCATAACAAAATCATCCTCAAGTGTATCACCTTCCACAACTATATTTGATTCATTCTCATGAGGCCTATCAATAATGGGAGCAACATTATTTGGGAGAGATACCTCTTTACCTTTACTTTTCCTTCTTTTCTTCTTCTTCACCACATTATGTGTGGCTTTATTTAATTCCTCCAAACTTCTTTTTGAAGAGGTTGGCTGAATAAAAAGCTTCTCCTCATTACCTGATTTATCATAAGAAAAAATAGGACGATATTGGGAAACCTCTTCCCCTTCATTAGTATTCTCTTCATCTTCTATTTGTTTCCTTGTCTTTAAGTAATTGGCAATATAAGGATTCTCAATGCAATTTACCACGCAATACATATAGATTTCATTTAGATCAATCAATCATTTTCATGAGAGCCCATGCTACAACATCCTTAGTTTCATGTTTCATTTCTTCATACCCCAAAAATAGACTAAGTTCATTATTATGCTCAAGGGTAATGAGGTTATCACAATGTTTGGACACAATTTGATCATGAAATAATTCACATTGGAAATTATAATGACCACGTTCATTGCAAAGTTCACAAGGATGGCTAGAAATATTAAGTCTTTCAGCACAAACATATAGCCTTTCTTGCAACCATTTAGTTTCTAAATACTTGTGCCTCTTACAAAATCTATCTTCCCTTTTAGGCATGTCTACACAAACTCTATGCACTCCACAAAAATTGGCATGCTTATAAGAAATCTTTTTACATGACTAGTGCAATCATCATTAGTACTATGGATATTCAAAGAATTCATACTAACAACATTGCAATCATGCTCATCACTCAAAGATTTAGTGCCAAACATTTTAATAACTTCTTCTTCTAACACTTGAGCACAAATTTCCTTTCCATCATTTTCACGAAAGACAATAAAAAGATGAAGCATATGAGGCAACCTCAATTCCATTTTTTTAGTTTTCTTTTATAAAACCAAACTAGTGAAAAACAAGAAACTAAAAGATTTGATTGCAAGATCTAAAGATATATCTTCAAGCACTCACCTCCCTGACAACGGTGCCAGAAAAGAGCTTGATGTCTACTACACAACCTTCTTCTTGTAGACTTGTGTTGGGCCTCCAACCGCAGAGTTTTGTAGGACAGCGACAATTTTCCCTCAAGTGGATGACCTAAGGTTTATCAATCCGCAGGAGGTGTAGGATGAAGATGGTCTCTCTCAAGCAACCCTACAACCAAATAACAAAGAGTCTCTTGTGTCCCCAACACACCCAATACAATGGTAAATTGTATAGGTGCACTAGTTCGGCGAAGAGATGGTGATACAAGTGCAATATGGATGGTAGATATAGGTTTTTGTAATCTGAAAATATAAAAACAGCAAGGTAACAAATAGTAAACAGCGAGCAAAACGTTGTATAAATGCTTGGAAACAAGGCCTAGGGTCCATACTTTCACTAGTGCAATTTCTCTCAACAATATTGACATAGTTGAATCATATGTAAGTACCTCTCGTGCGACAAAGAGTTCACTCCAAAGTCACAAATAGCGGAGAACTAATGAAGAAATTATTGTAGGGTACGAAACCACCTCAAAGTTATCTTTTCTGATCAATCTTATGAGCTATCCCTATAAGTGTCACAAACAGCCCTAAGTTCATACTAAAATAACACCTTAAGATGCACATCAACCAAAACCCTAATGTCACCTAGATACTCCAATGTCACCACAAGTACCCATGGGCTTGATTATACGATATGCATCACATAATTTCAGATTCATCATGTTCAATCCAACACAAAGAACTTCAAAGAGTGCCCCAAAGTTTCTGGAAATTCAAGACAAAAACGTGTGCCAACCCTTATGCATAGATTCCCAAGATCACGGAACCCATAAGTTGATCACCAAAACATACATCAAGTGGATCAATAGAACATCCCATTGTCACCACAGATATCCCATTGCAAGACATACATCAAGTGTTCTCAAATCCTTAAAGACTCAATTCGATAAGAAAACTTCAAAGGGTAAACTCAATTCATCACAACAATATAGAGAGGGGGAAACTCTGCATGATTCAATCTATATCAACAAAGCTCGTGGTATATCAAGATTGTGCCATCTCAAGAACACGAGAGAGAGAAAGAGAGAGATCAAACACATAGCTACTGGTACATACCCTCAGCCCCGAGGGTGAACTACTCCCTCCTCGACATGGAGACCGCCGAGATGATGAAGATGGCCTCTGGTGATGGTTTCCCCCTCCGGCAGGGTGCCAGAACGGGCTCCCGATTGGTTTTTCGTGGCTTTGGAGGCTTGCGGTGGCAGAACTCCCGATCTAGGTTCTGCGTTGGGGTTTTTGGAATATTTGAGGATTTATAGAGCTGAGAGGGAGGTCGGTCGACTCCCGAGGGTCCCACAAGCCTGGTGGGCGTGCCCAGGGGGGTGGGCGCGCACCTAAGGCTTGTGGCCTCCTCGGGAATCTTCTGACTTCATTTCCAAGCTCCGTGGGTGTCTTATGGTCCATAAAAAAGCACCATAAACTTTTATTCCGTTTGGACTCCATTTGATATTCCTTTTCTGTAAAACTCAAAAACACACAAAAAATGGAAACTGGCATTGGGCTCTAGGTTAATAGGTTAGTCCCAAAAATAATATAAAGTTGTATTAAAATGATTTTAAAACATCCAAGAATGATAATATAACGGCATGGAACAAGAAAAAATTATAGATACATTGGAGATGTATCAAAAGGCCATTCAAAACAAATGGATCTTTAAGACGAAGACGGATGCGGACGGTAATGTCACCGTCTATAAAGCTCGACTTGTGGCAAAGGGTTTTTCACAAGTTCAAGGAGTCGACTACGATGAGAACTTCTCACCCTTAGCGATGCTTAAGTCAGTTAGAATCATGTTAGCAATAGCTACATTTTTCGATTATGAAATTTGGGAGATGGATGTCAAAATAACGTTCCTTAACAATTTTCTTAAGGAAGAGTTTTATATGATACAACTAGTAGGTTTTGTCGATCCAGAGAATGCTAACAAAGTTTGCAAACTCCAGCGATCCATTTATGGACTCGTGCAAGCATCTCGGAGTTGGAATCTTCGCTTTAATGAGGTGATCAAACCATTCGGGTTTATACAAGTTTACGGAGAAGCTTGTATTTACAAGAAAGTGAGTGGGAGCTCTATAGCATTTCTAATATTATAAGTGGATGGCATATTGCTGATTGGAAACAATATAGAAATGTTGGAAAGCATGAAGGAATATTTGAACAAGATTTTTTCAATGAAGGACCTAGGAGAAGCTGCTTTCATATTAGGCATCAAGATCTATAGAGATAGATCAAGACGCTTAATAGGACTCTCACAAAGCACATACCTTGACAAAGTTTTGAAGAAGTTCAAAATGGATTAGTCCAAGAAGGGGTTCTTGCCTGTATTGCAAGGTGTGAAGTTGAGTAAGACTCAATGCCCAGTGACTGCAGAAGATAGAGAAAAGATGAGTGTCGTCCCCTATGCTTCAGCCATAGGCTCTATCATGTATGCAATGCCGTGCACAATACCCGATGTCAGCCTTGCCATAAGTATGGCCGGAAGGTTTCAAAATGATCTAGGAATGGAGCACTGGACGATGGTCAAGAATATCCTTAAGTACCTGAAAAGGACTATGGAAATGTTTCTCGTTTATGGAGGTGATCAAGAGCTCGTTGTAAAGGGTTACGTCGACGCAAGCTTTGACACAGATCCAGATGACTCTAAGTCTCAGACCCGATACGTATTTATTCTCAATGGGCAACGGTAAGCTGCTGCAGTTCCATGTAGAGTGTGGTAGCCGATTCTACATGCGAAGCGGAGTACATCGCAGCCTCGGAGGCGGCAAAGGAAGGTGTCTGGATGAAAGAGTTTAGGACAGATGTTGGAGTAGTGCCCAGTGCACTGAATCCAATGGCTTTATTTTGTGACAACACTGGTGCCATTGCACTGGCCAAGGAACCAGGGCCGTCTCCAGGAATTCGGGGCCCCGGTGCGAAAAGCATAATGGGGCTCTCACATTTGAAAAAAACATCTAATACAACTCAAGCACAATTACTTAATTATACAATTTAAATTTATGTTATTTCATACAATGTTTAGAAAATTCTAAAGTATCAATGCAAGAGATTAATAAAAATAAACTAACCTCATTCGCTAGTGCAAAGTGTCATCCTTCTTGTGTTCCTCAACCTCTTCTACATTATCACCATGACCATCATCACCTTCATGAATTTCTGTAGTGGCAACCTCAACCTCAACTACATCATCATCATGACCATCATCAATATTAGCATTTGGTGGAGTTTGAATTTGATATTTAGTTTTGGGTCCTTTCACAATTTTTTTTAGTTTGAGCATCTGATTCTAGTTTTTGTTTCTTCCTACGCTTCAAGACACCAGAATCATACTTTATATTTCTAGAACTAGAGTGCATGATTGTTTTCGTTTATGAACCAAACAAAAATAATATCAATGCATTTGAACTGATGAACTCCACGAATTATAAGCTTGTCACTTGTATAGATAGTAAATTAGGAAACGATGGAACCTTGATTTTGGATGAGCAATTATTGAAAATCTTGAACCCGTGACAACTTCTGAACTTTAACAACTATAAAAAAAAGGTTCCAAAAAATATAAGTAAACGGTTGTACATAATGAATTCAGAAGTCTTAAAACAACTCTGCAGTTTGTATCAAAATTAGAGAAAGGTGAAGGAGCGTAGGTCATCGCTCGGAATTCTGTTTGGCTGTTCGGCGAACAACGCGGCACGGGCGCATGGCGGCAGTGTCGACCAACGCGGCATTGGTCGCCGCGCTCGCAGTTCCTGTGCCTAGCTGTAAAACGATCGCCGCCGAGCCTCCTAGCCGCCAAAGCAGAAGTGAAAAGATGGGAAGCAGAGTGATTAGGGTACATAATATGCCTGTGTTGCTGTTGTCGTTTCGTCTAACAATGTTGCAGATCGATGCACAGGGACGAGATGAAAAGATAGATCGATCCACCGGATGAGACGGACAGCGAGGATCAGGCCCAAGAATCCCAAAATAAGTGCTTCAGGAGATAGAGACAACGTTGGCCCAAAATTGAAAGTCTTTAGACTAGTACATGGACTTTTTTTAAGAAAATACTAATACATACATGTATGTGAACCCAAATTAGGGGCCCCTGTGTGAGCGCACAGCTCGCACAGGCCCTTCAACGGCCCTCCAAGGAAACAAGGTTTCACAAGAGGACCAGATACATTAAGAGACGCTTCAATTCCATCCGCGATTACATTAAGGAGGAGGACATAAATATTTGCAAAGTGCACACGGATATGAATGTCGCAGAACCGTTGACTAAACCTCTTCCAGGGGCTAAATATGATCAACACCAGAACTGTATGGGTGTTAGATTCATTACAATGTAAATCATATAGTGATGTGAGCTAGATTATTAACTCTAGTGCAAGTAGGAGACTATTGGAAATATGCCCTAGAGGCAATAATAAAATGGTTATTATTATATTCCCTGTTCATGATAATCGTTTATTATCCATGCTATAATTGTATTGATTGGAAACACATTGCATGTGTGGATACATGGACAACGATGTGTCCCTAGTATGCCTCTAGTAAACAAGCTCGTTGTTCAAAGATGTTTAAGGTTTCCTAGCCATAGACATAAGATGTCATTTGATAACGGGGTCACATCATTGGGAGAATGGTGTGATGGACAAGACCCAAACTATGAACATAGCATATGATCATGTCAGTTTATTGCTATAGTTTGCTGCATGTCAAGTATCTATTCCTATGACCATGAGATCATGCAACTCACTGACACCAGAGGAATACCTTGTGTGTATCACACATCGCAACGTAACTGGGTGACTATAAAGATATTATACAGGTATCTCCGAAGGTGTGTATTGACTGGGCATGGATCAAGACTAGGATTTGTTACTCCGTGTGATGGAGAGGTATCACAGGGCCCACTCAGTAATACAACATCACAACAAGCCTTGCAAGCAAAGTGACTAAAGTATTGGCCACTGGATCTTGTATTATGGAATGAGTAAAGGGACTTGTCGTTAACGAGATTGAACTAGGTATAGAGATACTGACGATCGAATCTCGGGCAAGTAACATACCGAAAAACAAAGGGAACAACATAAGAGATTAACTGAATCCTTGACATAGAGGTTCAACCGATAAAGATCTTCATAGAATATGTAGGAACCAATATGGACATCCAAGTCCCGCTATTGGTTATTGACTATAGAGGTGTCTCGGTCATGTCTACATAGTTCTCGAACCCGCAGGGTCTGCACACTTAACTTTCGGTGACGTTTTGGTAGTATTGAGTTAAGTATGGTGGTGACCGACGGTTGTTCGGAGTCTCGGATGAGATCTTGTACGTCAAGAGGAGCTCCGGAATGGTCCGGAGGTAAATAGTGATATATAGGAAGTCCCGTTTTGGCCACTGAAAAAGTTTCGGGTATTTCCGGTAGTGTACCGGGAGTACCGGAGGGCCATCAGGAGGGGCCACCTACGCCGAGAGGCCACATGGGCCTGAGGAGTGGTGCACCATCCCTTAGTGGGATGGGAAAGCCAGCCCCAAGAGTCCCATGCAGCTAGGACGTGGTAAAAGGAAAAAAAACTAGTGGGGTAAAGATTCCAAGTAGGATTGTAATCCTACTTGGAGTAGGATTGGAGGTGGACTCTTCCACCTCCTCCACTTAGGCCGAACCGAAGGGAATACCCTAGGGAGGGTGTGTCCTCCCTCCTCCCTCCTATATATACTAGAGGAATAGAGCCCCAAAAACACAAGTCCACGTGCTAGTTCTCTATTCCCTAGTTCCTCCACAAAATAGATTATGATGGTGCTTAGGCGAAGCCCTGCCGGAATGTTTCCACCACCACCGACGCTGTGCCATCGCGCTACCAGAGAACTCATCTACCTCTCCGCTCCCTCTTGCTAGATCAAAAGGCGGAGATCGTCATTGAGCTGTACGTGTGTTGAACGCGGAGGTGCCGTCCATATGGCGCTAGATCGGGACGGATCATGATTGGATTGCGAGATGCTTGGACATTGGATCGCGAAGACGTTCGACTACATCAACCGTGTTTCTTAACGCTTCCCGCTTAGCGATCGACAAGGGTATGTAGATCCACTCTTCCTCTCGTAGATGCTCATCACCATGGATAGATCTTGCGTGTGCGTAGGAAATTTTTTGTTTCCCATGCAATGTTCCCCAACAATAACCAGATTGAAGAATACCAAAGGTATATTAGGGAGAGTGGTGCTTCTATAAAGAAAATGTATTCCAGGTGGTGGGGGTATCTAACACCTCATTCGGGATCCATGAATTGGGCCTAGAATAAAAGACTTGTAGTTGGATTATGTAAGTATGAGAGTTTGGCTGTCACAAGAACTGAAATCATAAATTATCCAATTCCCATGACCACGAGTTATCGAGTTAGAATATAAAACCTAGTTCTTCATGGATCCCATGGGCTTATGGGTCCTACATGAACCTCTGGAGTCACCAAAGTGTACAAAGTTGCTTCTCTGTGCCTCAAGTTATCTACAAATGTTTAAGTTCATTTTACAAAAAAATTATAGTGTGAATAGGAGACAACAAAATTAAATACCAAAGTTGTATGAAGGGAATTTGGAAAAGTATGTGGGACCCACTAGCACAGATTGATTCAATGGTAATCTCAAAATTACTGCTTGGCACGTGGACAATGCCCTTAAAATTTCAAATACTATTGTGGGAATTCATTCTATGAACGCGAGGTTGAAGATTTAATTATAGAAGATCTACGATGGCACAATTGTATAATTAAGTATGTGAGACACACTTGCATGAATTGTCATGCCATTAACTCAAAGTTGCTTCTCGACACGTGAATAATGGTTGTTAAATTTTGAATAATTTCATAGAAATTTAATAGTGTGAAAAATTGAGGTGGAGAATTTAAATTACCAAAGTTTCGCGAAAGTCATATGTATTAGTACATGGGGTCCACATGTAACTCTTGGCCTCCTCTAGGTTTCTTCGCTCTACTGAATCTTACCTTTTCTCAAGAGTTGGAAAATTTTCCTTTTGAAAGGAAGGGATATAGTTGTAGCTATTCCCGAACAAAGGGCCTAAACAAACTTGTTCCATATTTTTTGTTGGACTGTCTCCACTTCTTGAGTAAGTTCAACGACACGAATTGAACCACCCATAAGCTTAAATTTTCCACATAATTATTTGAACGTGTGGTTAAGAATTTAAATATTGGTTCTTTACGAAAGCCTACATGGGATACAGTTTTATATCCCAATTTACGTGCTAATCTCAAAGTAGCTTCTCCATACTTGAACAATGTGCGTGAAATTTCCGTTGATTCCAAGCAAATTTTTATTTGCAACCACGAGATTCATAATCTAAAGATTGAAAATTTGTAGAATGAATAAGTTTCATTTCCACGTGAGATCCAAAAATATATTGGGATTTGAATATTTAGAATCAATTTTAAATTCTACCACAATTGTGTTTCGAATTCAATTGAATGAAGGAATTCGTTCTTCGAAAGACAAATGATCTGTTAAAGAGATCAAAGATAAAAAAATAAAAGCAATTGCTTCGTCTCTACAGCCTCCCATTGCAGATTGATTAAAAATGGGTGATCTACAAGCCTAAAACTAAACTATTGTAACTTAATCCTACCACCACACGCCGCAGGGAAGGCAACAGCTTTATATACATATATAACTACTACCGGGGTAGTTACCCCCTCCACATCCACCGTCGATTGATTCCTTAGATGCACGTTCATTCAGCCAAACGGGTCTGGATATCCCAGTGTGCAGGGACCCGATCCATTTTCTAGGTCCGTTGTAGCCGTTAGAAACCCACTAACCACGGAGATATTTCTGTCCGCCGACAGTTTTTCTAATGCACTGTGTGTACCGCCGCCAGCCACCGTGCCCTCCGTCGAAAAGGATCACCGTTGTGATCCGCTGTAGCTGTTTGTCACCGATCGACCTGCTGTTAAAATGGGAGCAGAATATCAATTGATTGAGGATATGCGTGTCCAGGTATGTATAGTCTAATCGCTTGGTTGAATCACATCCCAGATTTTATTTACAGATTGAAATTCAGTTTGCTATGTGATGATTCGGATCGGCTATAGGAGCACGCGATGACTTTGATTTCACAGGCTCGTTACCGCCGCAACCGGCAACGCCGACGACAGAATACGCAGCTACCATGCATGGATGCATATATATTACAAGGTATTGATTAGATGTACAAACTCTTAGACTTCTTGATTGGTTTCCTACGTAATCTGTTTCTTTCTCTCTACAGCCATGACATCCATGTAAGTACGTAATTACCAGTATTGCCTTTGTAGATGCATCTGCAGTTCTTGCATGCGAGCACCAGTGCGATTGTGAAGGTCCAGATGTGAAGGTGATAATTGCGACGAAGCTGTCGAGCCAATCACATGCACGGCGACTAACCGTACTTGGCTCTTCGCCGCCGCACGATCTCTAAGTCTGCCTCGCGCATGACGGCGCCGCCTGATACTTCATACTCTTTGCACCCAACGACGGCGATGGCTCCACGGGTTTATCCCATGCTGAACTTTGCCGGTACATCGCAGGCTTGGAACACTTACTCAGCCCAAGGCCAATTCAACAACTTCCACGTCGGCAGAATACTTCACATCCTACATCGTCATGACGCATTCTCATTTAAGTCTTATGTCATCTTTTTCAAGTGGTTTAGGTTTGAGCGTATGTATCATCTTATTTTTAAGCAATGAATGCTGCCATATTGTGTTGTTTGAGAGGTGACACTATCTTGTCCTTAATTGTTGTAAGAGTATTTGCAGCCATGAGAAAAATATGAAGTATACATACTATTTGTCATAATTCGCGAGTATGAAGTGTGCTACCTAGCTGGTATATATGTTCTATAAAAATATAATATACTCAATACTATGCTTGATATACTCCATCTAATACATACATACTCCTTACTCCCATTATGTATACTCCATAATCAAATTTTCGTTTGTTTGAGATATTGTACTCCATACTCTATTTAATACTACATGCATACTCCATACTCCCACCATATATACTCCATACTTTATCTCTTTTTTTTTTGAAATACCTCACACCTTATTTAGTAACAGCACACTCCATACTCCCATTATATGTGCTCCATACTCTTTAGAAAACATGTAATTCATACTATATATTGCACTCTTAGAAAAGTATATATATACTTCACACTATATACTCCATATAATATACCTTACAAAAAGGAAAAATTTCTTACATCTAACAAGTATAATTAGAGTCACGGTCATGTGCTTAACTATTATCCATTTTAAATAAGTTCATACCTGATATATACTTCTTTCCTCGTTCCTCTCTACCATCACCACTGTATATTAATAACTAGCAACTAAATAGAATGTACAGCCTACTTAATACTCTATTACGATTTTTAAACCATCGGAATATGTGCACGTCCAAACAAATATTTAATATTTTCCAGCCGTACGTGAAGCTGATTAGCTAGCACTTATCCATTCAAGGAGATGCGGTGCATCGCTAACAAACTAGCAGGTTGTTGAACTCATCGTGTGACACTTAAGCGTAATTATTTTATTATTGAATTGTAGAACGCTAATGGATGTTTCCATACCCGATAACACAATTTGCATGGCGGTAGGAGGGACAGGTGGCATACAAGCAATTAGGGAGCAACTACCCATGGTAGTAGATAAAATATGTATATAGAGATCGACTATTTGTCACCCAGGTGAAGAATGTTATTCTTCACCCCAGTCCAATCTTACGGACACAAGTCCAAAATGTAAGAAATTAGCTATTGGAGGTAAAATTACAGTGGGAATAAAGGAAACAAGTCTCCTGCCGTACAAATGAGAGTGAGGTAATCTTAGGATTGGAGACTTCTAAGTTACATCCTCTTTGTGAGAAACTAGGATGGCGCATCAAAATCACACTATGAAACGAAAGATGATGCGCAACAAATAGTGAGGTGTTCCTGCCTTTTTCATAGGATAAGACTGCATTCCTATATTGTAGGTATTTTTGCTAGCTATATTAATAATGATTCTCTGAAGCGTTCCTGGCTTTTTTATAGGATAAGACTGCATTACTATATAGTAGGTATTTTTGCTAGCTATATAGTACATTAATAATCATTGTCCACCTAGTCTACTAATCGTTGGGTAGAAGGCATTTTTGGTAACTATAAGGAATTGTCCACAAATTCTTTCTGTACACACTTTTGCTAAGCACCGGCCCAAGAAATTTCTGAACAAGAAATCTGATGACCCATGTAAAAAAGCGTCAAGGAGACATTTGGAAAACCAGTCTAAAAGGGGAAAATCGGCCCCGTGAGAGGCATTCATGTACATAATTCTACAGAAAATATACAAGAACAACCAAGCCATGTAATAAATAGATACCATGTAGCTGATGGTTACAGGAAATATCTCACTTAATAAAGATCATCCCTACGAGTACAATTAAAATCCGTTGGGAGAACATCATGTCTCACTTGGCACTTGGTAACCAGCAGCAGGAAAAATTCAGAATTATTACAGAACTGAATACTACCGGACTAATTTACATCAGGATGCGAAGAGACTAGTCGCAACTTCACTGCCATCATATATGTTTAAGCTTGGTATTCAAGCTGCTTAATTTGCCTGTGACCAAAGATTGCCCATCAATTTCATCTACCCAAAAGTATCCAGCGGCTGAAACAGTCATATCCATGGGCTGGAAGCAACATAGCATGCATCCTATCAATAGAACTGAAGCCTTTAGGTTCACCTTTCCTCTCACCGAAACCTGAATTTTACTGTTATTATTAAAAGAAGGTCTGAAAATTAAATCTACCATTAATTTAACCCACACAAATACAAAAAACATTACTCTCCATCCCTCTTACATTAGCTATGATCCACTTGAACACATACCGAAAAACAGAATATTTTTAGTTCTCAAAAGCATACCAGCAAATAGCCAGAGATCAGGCACCACACAAGCACATATAACACCTGAGGAGTAACTAAGGATTCACTACCTTAAACTGGAAAAACAATATCAAAATTAAAGATATCGCATGTGGGTTTTGGATACAAAATTCATCGGAATCACATGACCACATAATACGCCAACTGCTGGTATGAATCACAGGTATAGAGAGAAACAAGACAAAAGAAAAACTCTGGAACTAGTGTTTAAATGCACACTGAAGTTACTTCTATAAAATTGTGACAGATACAGTGATGGGGGTCATTATGTTGAATTAGTCCGTGTTTTGTAACTATTTAAGACACTATCTAACTAGTCTAGGACCAGAGTCATCAAAATGAACCGCAGAAGCACCTTAGGTCCATGACGGATTTTCTTAATACCACTAGTAGAAGTTGTGCTACTAAACTTCATCACTCTTTGATGAACAAAAGGAGCAAACAAGTGGAGGTAGATTCTGTCGTAAATAAACTCCTGAAAAGCAATTGAATTTCACGACAGCGCCTGGTTGGTTTGAACAACAGTAGTGTGAAAGAGGTATTCTCTTTAATTTGGCAGACACATAGTGCAAGACAAAGTGTCAAAACCACTCAGCATATTAATGAATCAATATTAAACAGAACTGAATAAATGCATATCCCGGGTAACAAATACGAGGAAGAAATTAATTATATTTGAATGGATGGCTCAGCCAGATAGGAAAATAGTTTAAATGTGAACAAAATCAAAGTCTTGCAGTATATAGGAATTTCAAGCAAAAATAATGGTGTGTATTTTCTTTACACTATCCATGGCTATGGACTAAATTAAATTGATGGAGCTTAGCTAGAATTGCATGATTAGTCGCCAAAAATAGCACATCCCCATCTGGTTTATGCTACTGAAAACAAGCAAGCAATAACCTGAATGAAAAATCATATTTTCCTGTTATACAAGATTACTATTGGACTGAGGGTAGGTTAAACCAAATGAGGATTGACAGGATGGACGCTCGATGATGACGGTTAGTGTCCACCTCATGGCAATTGAAATAAACCTAACTCAATTTTGCACCTTCCGCGAATTTTGACAAACTGGGAGAGGATAAGTGTCCACCAATGGAGGGTTTCCAACAAGCAACATATGAAATTCTAGCATGCCATACAGAGTCGGCCCACATTCGCCCATGGATATAAGAAATCTGAGAGACAAGGTAAGAGATGTGGGGCCAGAAACAATAGGAGCATGTCCAACTAATACATTTTACAAACTTACATGCAACATAGATTGCATTGTTTCTTTGCATCGACGTAAAATAGGAGCAGACCGAGTGATATTGTTTTGTTCAGCATGTATCAACAGATCAAAAGCTAGAAATAAATAGGTGATTGGCCATTCATCGTTCGTATTAAGCAATGTAAAAGTATGAGAACCAAACCTGAGAAAGTTTAGTGTACTATGTGCTTTCAAAGAGGTGATGAAGAACAACAAGTGTAAAATGAATGGGAAAAGGAAACATGATCCTGCATCTTGCACTTTTCGCTAGTTACTACCGTGTCTCATTACTGTTCACGTGTCTGCACCTAGAGATAGTTCTGGAGTCTTCCACATAGAGATCCTCAACAACTGCAGGTCAAAGTGAAAATCCGTACAATTAGCAGGACGATTTGAAGTTTTAGAAAAGACACATTTGTGTCCTTTAGCAAGATCAGGTACTTGACAGGTTTAAATTTCGTTCTATTCAGAGTATGATCAGCCCCCATGGCAGTGGTTCGACTAACTCAAAAACTAACAAAACCATATACTCCTTATCATCAAGTCGGTGACATTGTGCATTAAGATCACGGTTACTTGGCCTGCATGATTTGACCTTCTTCTTGGGGCGTGATTCTTCGCATTCTCTCTTGGACTTTACCCTTTATGAATTCCGTTTGTGTGTTCTGCGACACAGCAGATTCACAATGATGGGATGACCATCCTGATACAGTAGCAGCATCCCAACTACATTCTAAGTTTAAATGGCGGAACATGGTATTTTTCAGTACTAGGTGACAGTCTAGTTCAATCAAAATGGTGGAGCTCCAGTCCAGTTCAGTTTATCTATAACAGAATAGAAACAGGGTCATCCCCATTGGAAGGATCTAAGATATTGTATTGTTGTTCCGCCTGTGTAGCCTTGAGCTCCTCCTCTTTCTCTCCACCATCCACATGGCCTTCTTCTCATCATATACCACGATAGCCACCTCCTCCTTGAATTGATCCCACCGCAGAGCACCGGTCTCCACCATCAACCTACATCGCCCTTCAGTATTCAAGCCCCTCTCTTTTGTTTATTTTCCTTTCTTTGTCTTATTAGTTATTTCTCTTCTTCCGCCTCGCTCCCAAAAACCAAGAACCTAACCCTAGAAATACTGAAATTCGTGGAGGAGGAGGAGGGTGAGGGAGATCTTACAGGCAAGAGGAAAGCCGACGGTGGAGATTGACGACAGAGAAGGCCATTGTCGCCGCCGTGCTCACGCTGGATCATAGCACCGCCTACAGCTCCACATGATCGCCAGTCGCCACCGCATGAGAGAGGCAAGAGGGGGGGCACTTCACGCGGGAGGTAGCCCTGCCCTCGCCTCCCGTTGGTCCCTCCGGCGCCGCCGCTGTCGTCGCTGCCGCAATTTCCAGATAGGAGAGGGGTTGGGAGAGAGGGACACATGTACCGAACCCGTGAAAACCGCTCACACGAAAAGGTTTGTGCACGGGGTGAGTGGGCTAGCTCCTACCGACCAGCCAAAGCCCAACCGTTTCCATGTGACATAAGTTTACAGTGGGCAAACATAATTTTACGTCCATGATTAGCCACTCCCTCGGTCGATTGACTCGGGTGAGGAATTACTTATTCCTCACCCAGGGTTATACCCGTGAGTTGCAACCGAGAAAATAAACACGCCATCGTCAATAGTGATGATCACATTATGTTTACATCTCATCGTATGATTTTAAAAATTTAATCACAAATGTAAGACAATATTTCTTTCTTTAAATTTATTCACAAGTTGAAACAATGTTCACATTTTTTTAAAAATTATCATGGTTGTCAAAAATTTGGTAGTTGAAAGAATTATTCTCAATTTCAAAAAATATTTTTTAAACATAATATAATATTCCGATCCACCCCGATATTTAAATCTTCAAAATTCACTCAGGTATATAATTAGAAAGACTCAGAAGCATTACTGTTGAACTATATACATTTGATCATTCGTGAACATTTTTATAAATTTGAGAACATGTTAAAAAATTGAGAACATTTTAAACTCTTTATAAACATTTTTTTTAAATTGCAAAAAATATTTTATATTGCGAACAGTTTTTATGTATTTTCTTACCAATTGGCGAATAATTCATTTTTGAATTATCAAACATTTTTTTCCAATTTCATTAAAGAAATTGCACAAAATGTTGGACTTTTTTTCATTCATGAATATTTTCTTCAAAATTATGATTTGTTTTGAATATGCAAACATTTTCACAAAAATCCCGAACAATTTTTGAATTCACAAACATTTTATGTTTTATCGAGCATTTATTTAATATTAAGTTTATGAATGCCGATTTTTTTATTGATTTATTTATTTGAAGTAGAGAAAAGCTGGAAAGATAAATAATAATAATAATAATAAATAAAACTGAAAAACAGGCCCTGCCCATGGGCTGGCCCAAATGGGCGCGCTGTTTCTTGTCCAGCGCACATAGCGTTGTATAGCTTGTCCCTATGCTTGGGCCGGCCCATGCAAGGATTCCTTGCAAAACGTTTTTGTAACTTATAGATGGCATTGGTTAGTAATATTAGACATATTTAGGGGCAATTTTAATGACGTACCACCAGAAGCAATAGGTGCTTTATTATTAGGGGGGGTGTGCGTGTGTGTGTGTGTGTATTCCCAATGACTCCGAAGAATAAGCACACCTATGGACCTGCAAAAGTGCACAAAGTCGCTTCTCTATGAGAATCATTTATGAAAGATTTAGATAATTCTGTGAAAGTTTTATGTGGCGCCCACTAGCACAAATCAATCTGTTGATAAGTTCAAGCTTGCTCTTTGGAGCGTGGACAATGCTCATAATTTTCAAATGATTTCGTTGTATTTTAAAATTTTCAGAATTTTTTGACGCTCCAGTAAAATTGGATAATTCATATACTGGACGCAAAAGTTTCTGTTTTTGCACAGAATCAAACAAGCAAGTATTCACACTATCCCAAAGGATTTACTTGGCACTTTATTGAAAAAAGGCACAAAACATGACTACTATAGTAGCTTAATCATGTGAGCACATCAAAACAGAAATTAAAAGTGTTGGATTCTCTCCCAACAAGCGCTTTTCTTTAATGCCTTTTAGCTAGGCATGATAATTTCAATGATGCTCACATAGGAATAGTAATTGAAACATGCAAAGGAGCATCATGAATCTCATGACAAGCACATTTAAGTCTAACCCACTTCCTATGCATAGGGATTTTGTGAGCAAACAATTTATGGGAGCAAGAATCATCTAGCATAGGAAGGGAAAACAAGCATATCTTCAAGAATTTGAACACATAGAGAGGAAACTTGATATTATTGTAATTCCTATAAGCATATGTTCCTCCCTCATAATAATTTTCAGTAGCATCATGAGGGAATTACACAATATAACTAGCACATAAAAGCATTCTTTTCATGATCTACAAGCATAGAAATTTTACTACTCTCCACATAAGCAAATTTCTTCTCATGACTAATAGTGGGAGTATCATAAAAGACTTGAATACTACAAATTGGTTCCACACTAAAAGAGTAATATTTCATGAAACGATATTCATAATTATGACAAGTATCATAATAGTAATCATCACTCTTTCTCATTGCATAAGTATCATCACAATAATCATCATAAGTAGGAGGCATGCAATCATCATAACAAATATGATCATTCAAAGTAGGGGAAATAAAAAGATCATCTTCATTAAGCATAGCATACCCAAGCTTGGGACAAACATTAATTGCAGCAAATGAATTCTCAAACATGTCATTTTCATCAAACATAGCATCCCCAAGCTTGTGGCTTTGTATATCATAAACATAATCACTCTCATCATTAATGGTACGAATAGCACCAATAGTATAGCAATTATTATCATCATCCTACAAGTTGGTGCCATAAACATTTTCAAGATTATAAGAAGTATCATTATCTTCCCAGTCATAATTATCACAACAAGGAATAGGCATAACAAAATCATCCTCAAGTGTATCACCTTCCACAACTATATTTGATTCATTCTCATGAGGCCTATCAATAATGGGAGCAACATTATTTGGGAGAGATACCTCTTTACCTTTACTTTTCCTTCTTTTCTTCTTCTTCACCACATTATGTGTGGCTTTATTTAATTCCTCCAAACTTCTTTTTGAAGAGGTTGGCTGAATAAAAAGCTTCTCCTCATTACCTGATTTATCATAAGAAAAAATAGGACGATATTGGGAAACCTCTTCCCCTTCATTAGTATTCTCTTCATCTTCTATTTGTTTCCTTGTCTTTAAGTAATTGGCAATATAAGGATTCTCAATGCAATTTACCACGCAATACATATAGATTTCATTTAGATCAATCAATCATTTTCATGAGAGCCCATGCTACAACATCCTTAGTTTCATGTTTCATTTCTTCATACCCCAAAAATAGACTAAGTTCATTATTATGCTCAAGGGTAATGAGGTTATCACAATGTTTGGACACAATTTGATCATGAAATAATTCACATTGGAAATTATAATGACCACGTTCATTGCAAAGTTCACAAGGATGGCTAGAAATATTAAGTCTTTCAGCACAAACATATAGCCTTTATTGCAACCATTTAGTTTCTAAATACTTGTGCCTCTTACAAAATCTATCTTCCCTTTTAGGCATGTCTACACAAACTCTATGCACTCCACAAAAATTGGCATGCTTATAAGAAATCTTTTTACATGACTAGTGCAATCATCATTAGTACTATGGATATTCAAAGAATTCATACTAACAACATTGCAATCATGCTCATCACTCAAAGATTTAGTGCCAAACATTTTAATAACTTCTTCTTCTAACACTTGAGCACAAATTTCCTTTCCATCATTTTCACGAAAGACAATAAAAAGATGAAGCATATGAGGCAACCTCAATTCCATTTTTTTAGTTTTCTTTTATAAAACCAAACTAGTGAAAAACAAGAAACTAAAAGATTTGATTGCAAGATCTAAAGATATATCTTCAAGCACTCACCTCCCTGACAACGGTGCCAGAAAAGAGCTTGATGTCTACTACACAACCTTCTTCTTGTAGACTTGTGTTGGGCCTCCAAGCGCAGAGTTTTGTAGGACAGCGACAATTTTCCCTCAAGTGGATGACCTAAGGTTTATCAATCCGCAGGAGGTGTAGGATGAAGATGGTCTCTCTCAAGCAACCCTACAACCAAATAACAAAGAGTCTCTTGTGTCCCCAACACACCCAATACAATGGTAAATTGTATAGGTGCACTAGTTCGGCGAAGAGATGGTGATACAAGTGCAATATGGATGGTAGATATAGGTTTTTGTAATCTGAAAATATAAAAACAGCAAGGTAACAAATAGTAAACAGCGAGCAAAACGTTGTATAAATGCTTGGAAACAAGGCCTAGGGTTCATACTTTCACTAGTGCAATTTCTCTCAACAATATTGACATAGTTGAATCATATGTAAGTACCTCTCGTGCGACAAAGAGTTCACTCCAAAGTCACAAATAGTGGAGAACTAATGAAGAAATTATTGTAGGGTACGAAACCACCTCAAAGTTATCTTTTCTGATCAATCTTATGAGCTATCCCTATAAGTGTCACAAACAGCCCTAAGTTCATACTAAAATAACACCTTAAGATGCACATCAACCAAAACCCTAATGTCACCTAGATACTCCAATGTCACCACAAGTACCCATGGGCTTGATTATACGATATGCATCACATAATTTCAGATTCATCATGTTCAATCCAACACAAAGAACTTCAAAGAGTGCCCCAAAGTTTCTGGAAAGTCAAGACAAAAACGTGTGCCAACCCTTATGCATAGATTCCCAAGATCACGGAACCCATAAGTTGATCACCAAAACATACATCAAGTGGATCAATAGAACATCCCATTGTCACCACAGATATCCCATTGCAAGACATACATCAAGTGTTCTCAAATCCTTAAAGACTCAATTCGATAAGAAAACTTCAAAGGGTAAACTCAATTCATCACAACAATATAGAGAGGGGGAAACTCTGCATGATTCAATCTATATCAACAAAGCTCGTGGTATATCAAGATTGTGCCATCTCAAGAACACGAGAGAGAGAGAGAGAGAGAGAGATCAAACACATAGCTACTGGTACATACCCTCAGCCCCGAGGGTGAACTACTCCCTCCTCGACATGGAGACCGCCGAGATGATGAAGATGGCCTCTGGTGATGGTTTCCCCCTCCGGCAGGGTGCCAGAACGGGCTCCCGATTGGTTTTTCGTGGCTTTGGAGGCTTGCGGTGGCGGAACTCCCGATCTAGGTTCTGCGTTGGGGTTTTTGGAATATTTGAGGATTTATAGAGCTGAGAGGGAGGTCGGTCGACTCCCGAGGGTCCCACAAGCCTGGTGGGCGTGCCCAGGGGGGTGGGCGCGCACCTAAGGCTTGTGGCCTCCTCGGGAATCTTCTGACTTCATTTCCAAGCTCCGTGGGTGTCTTATGGTCCATAAAAAAGCACCATAAACTTTTATTCCGTTTGGACTCCATTTGATATTCCTTTTCTGTAAAACTCAAAAACACACAAAAAATGGAAACTGGCATTGGGCTCTAGGTTAATAGGTTAGTCCCAAAAATAATATAAAGTTGTATTAAAATGATTTTAAAACATCCAAGAATGATAATATAACGGCATGGAACAAGAAAAAATTATAGATACATTGGAGATGTATCAAAAGGCCATTCAAAACAAATGGATCTTTAAGACGAAGACGGATGCGGACGGTAATGTCACCGTCTATAAAGCTCGACTTGTGGCAAAGGGTTTTTCACAAGTTCAAGGAGTCGACTACGATGAGACCTTCTCACCCTTAGCGATGCTTAAGTCAGTTAGAATCATGTTAGCAATAGCTACATTTTTCGATTATGAAATTTGGGAGATGGATGTCAAAATAACGTTCCTTAACAATTTTCTTAAGGAAGAGTTTTATATGATACAACTAGTAGGTTTTGTCGATCCAGAGAATGCTAACAAAGTTTGCAAACTCCAGCGATCCATTTATGGACTCGTGCAAGCATCTCGGAGTTGGAATCTTCGCTTTAATGAGGTGATCAAAGCATTCGGGTTTATACAAGTTTACGGAGAAGCTTGTATTTACAAGAAAGTGAGTGGGAGCTCTATAGCATTTCTAATATTATAAGTGGATGGCATATTGCTGATTGGAAACAATATAGAAATGTTGGAAAGCATGAAGGAATATTTGAACAAGATTTTTTCAATGAAGGACCTAGGAGAAGCTGCTTTCATATTAGGCATCAAGATCTATAGAGATAGATCAAGACGCTTAATAGGACTCTCACAAAGCACATACCTTGACAAAGTTTTGAAGAAGTTCAAAATGGATTAGTCCAAGAAGGGGTTCTTGCCTGTATTGCAAGGTGTGAAGTTGAGTAAGACTCAATGCCCAGTGACTGCAGAAGATAGAGAAAAGATGAGTGTCGTCCCCTATGCTTCAGCCATAGGCTCTATCATGTATGCAATGCCGTGCACAATACCCGATGTCAGCCTTGCCATAAGTATGGCCGGAAGGTTTCAAAATGATCTAGGAATGGAGCACTGGACGATGGTCAAGAATATCCTTAAGTACCTGAAAAGGACTATGGAAATGTTTCTCGTTTATGGAGGTGATCAAGAGCTCGTTGTAAAGGGTTACGTCGACGCAAGCTTTGACACAGATCCAGATGACTCTAAGTCTCAGACCCGATACGTATTTATTCTCAATGGGCAACGGTAAGCTGCTGCAGTTCCATGTAGAGTGTGGTAGCCGATTCTACATGCGAAGCGGAGTACATCGCAGCCTCGGAGGCGGCAAAGGAAGGTGTCTGGATGAAAGAGTTTAGGACAGATGTTGGAGTAGTGCCCAGTGCACTGAATCCAATGGCTTTATTTTGTGACAACACTGGTGCCATTGCACTGGCCAAGGAACCAGGGCCGTCTCCAGGAATTCGGGGCCCCGGTGCGAAAAGCATAATGGGGCTCTCACATTTGAAAAAAAAACATCTAATACAACTCAAGCACAATTACTTAATTATACAATTTAAATTTATGTTATTTCATACAATGTTTAGAAAATTCTAAAGTATCAATGCAAGAGATTAATAAAAATAAACTAACCTCATTCGCTAGTGCAAAGTGTCATCCTTCTTGTGTTCCTCAACCTCTTCTACATTATCACCATGACCATCATCACCTTCATGAATTTCTGTAGTGGCAACCTCAACCTCAACTACATCATCATCATGACCATCATCAATATTAGCATTTGGTGGAGTTTGAATTTGATATTTAGTTTTGGGTCCTTTCACAATTTTTTTTAGTTTGAGCATTTGATTCTAGTTTTTGTTTCTTCCTACGCTTCAAGACACCAGAATCATACTTTATATTTCTAGAACTAGAGTGCATGATTGTTTTCGTTTATGAACCAAACAAAAATAATATCAATGCATTTGAACTGATGAACTCCACGAATTATAAGCTTGTCACTTGTATAGATAGTAAATTAGGAAACGATGGAACCTTGATTTTGGATGAGCAATTATTGAAAATCTTGAACCCGTGACAACTTCTGAACTTTAACAACTATAAAAAAAGGTTCCAAAAAATATAAGTAAACGGTTGTACATAATGAATTCAGAAGTCTTAAAACAACTCTGCAGTTTGTATCAAAATTAGAGAAAGGTCAAGGAGCGTAGGTCATCGCTCGGAATTCTGTTTGGCTGTTCGGCGAACAACGCGGCACGGGCGCATGGCGGCAGTGTCGACCAACGCGGCATTGGTCGCCGCGCTCGCAGTTCCTGTGCCTAGCTGTAAAACGATCGCCGCCGAGCCTCCTAGCCGCCAAAGCAGAAGTGAAAAGATGGGAAGCAGAGTGATTTGTTGGGAGACGTAGTAGTAAATCAAAATTTTCCTACGTTCACCAAGATC
Source organism: Hordeum marinum (assembly GCA_022496015.1). Lineage (NCBI taxonomy): Eukaryota > Viridiplantae > Streptophyta > Magnoliopsida > Poales > Poaceae > Hordeum > Hordeum marinum. Next base: position 51,387,439 of record CM039677.1, read on the forward strand.
TATCTATGGAGAAACCAGCAACGAGAGGGGAGAGATTGCATCTTCATACCTTTGAAGATCGCTAAGCGGAAGCGTTACAAGAACGCGGTTGATGGAGTCGTACTCGCAGCGATTCAGATCGCGGTAGATCCGATCAAGTGCCGAACGGACGGCACCTCCGCGTTCAACACACGTGCAGCCCGGTGACGTCTCCAACACCTTGATCCAGCAAGGAGGAAGGAGAGGTTGGGGAAGGGCTCCAACAGCAGCACGACGGCGTGGTGGTGGTGGAGTAGCAAGGTATTCCGACAGGGCTTCGCCTAAGCGCTGCGGAGGAGGAAGAAGAGAGGTAGGGCTTCGCCGTGAGAGAGAGAGATCAAATCTTGTCTCAAAACATCCAAAACCTCAAGTATATATAGGAGGAGGGACGTGGAGGGCTGGCTTGGCCTCTACTCCAAAGAGGAGATGGCCGGCCGAATTAAAGGGAGAGTCCACCTCCCACAAGGGAGGTGGATCTCCTCCTTTTAAATCCTTTTTGCCTTATCTCCTTATCTCCAGCCGCATGGGCCTTTAGCAAAAGTCTTGCCCAGCCCAATAAGGGCTGGCACACTTTATCTAACAGCCCATGTGGTCCTTTGGTCGTCACACCCCTCCCGGGGGTTATCCGGCACCCTCCCGGCACTCCCGGTACACTACCGATGAGCCCGAAAACTTTCCGGTGACCAAAACTGGACTTCCTATATATCAATCTTTACCTCCGGACCATTCCGGAGCTCCTCGTGACGTCCGGGATCTCATCCGGGACTCCGAACAACCTTCGGTAATCACGTATACCTTTTCCCTATAACCCTAGCGTCATCGAACCTTAAGTGTGTAGACCCTACGGGTTCGGGAGACACGTAGACATGACCGAGACACCTCTCCGGTCAATAACCAACAGCAGGATCTGGATACCCATGTTGGCTCCCACGTACTCCACGATGATCTCATCGGATGAACCACGATGTCAAGGATTCAATCAATCCCGTATACAATTCCCTTTGTCTATCGGTATGATACTTGCCCGAGATTCGATCGTCGGTATCCCCATACCTTGTTCAATCTCGTTACCGGCAAGTCTCTTTACTCGTTCCGTAATACATCATCCCGTGACTAACTCCTTAGTCACATTGAGCTCATAATGATGATGTCTTACCGAGTGGGCCCAGAGATACCTCTCCGTCACACGGAGTGACAAATCCCAGTCTCGATTCATGCCAACCCAACAGATACTTTCGGAGATACCCGTAGTGCACCTTTATAGCCACCCAGTTACGTTGTGACGTTTGGCACACCCAAAGCATTCCTACGGTATCCGGGAGTTGCACAATCTCATGGTCTAAGGAAACGATACTTGACATTGAAAAGCTTTAGCAAACGAACTACACGATCTTGTGCTATGCTTAGAATTGGGTCTTGTCCATCACATCATTCTCCTAATGATGTGATCCCGTTATCAATGACATCCAATGTCCATGGCCATGAAACCGTGACCATCTATTGATCAACGAGCTAGTCAACTAGAGGCTCACTAGGGACATGTTGTGGTCTATGTATTCACACATGTATTATGGTTTCCGGTTAACACAATTATAGCATGAACAATAGACAATTATCATGAACAAGGAAATACAATAATAACCATTTTATTATTGCCTCTAGGGCATATTTCCAACATGATTAGGGTACATAATATGCCTGTGTTGCCGTTGTCGTTTCGTCTAACAATGTTGCAGATCGATGCACAGGGACGAGATGAAAAGATAGATCAATCCACCGGATGAGACGGACATCGAGGATCAGGCCCAAGAATCCCAAAATAAGTGCTTCAGGAGATAGAGACAACGTTGGCCCAAAATTGAAAGTCTTTAGACTAGTACATGGACTTTTTTTAAGAAAATACTAATACATACATGTATGTGAACCCAAATTAGGGGCCCCTGTGTGAGCGCACAGCTCGCACAGGCCCTTCAACGGCCCTCCAAGGAAACAAGGTTTCACAAGAGGACCAGATACATTAAGAGACGCTTCAATTCCATACGCGATTACATTAAGGAGGAGGACATAAATATTTGCAAAGTGCACACGGATATGAATGTCGCAGAACCGTTGACTAAAACTCTTCCAGGGGCTAAATATGATCAACACCAGAACTGTATGGGTGTTAGATTCATTACAATGTAAATCATATAGTGATGCGAGCTAGATTATTAACTCTAGTGCAAGTAGGAGACTATTGGAAATATGCCCTAGAGGCAATAATAAAATGGTTATTATTATATTCCCTGTTCATGATAATCGTTTATTATCCATGCTATAATTGTATTGATTGGAAACACATTGCATGTGTGGATACATGGACAACGATGTGTCCCTAGTATGCCTCTAGTAAACAAGCTCGTTGTTCAAAGATGTTTAAGGTTTCCTAGCCATAGACATAAGATGTAATTTGATAACGGGGTCACATCATTGGGAGAATGGTGTGATGGACAAGACCCAAACTATGAACATAGCATATGATCATGTCAGTTTATTGCTATAGTTTGCTGCATGTCAAGTATCTATTCCTATGACCATGAGATCATGCAACTCACTGACACCAGAGGAATACCTTGTGTGTATCACACATCGCAACGTAACTGGGTGACTATAAAGATATTATACAGGTATCTCCGAAGGTGTGTATTGACTGGGCATGGATCAAGACTAGGATTTGTTACTCCGTGTGATGGAGAGGTATCACAGGGCCCACTCAGTAATACAACATCACAACAAGCCTTGTAAGCAAAGTGACTAAAGTATTGGCCACTGGATCTTGTATTATGGAATGAGTAAAGGGACTTGTCGTTAACGAGATTGAACTAGGTATAGAGATACTGACGATCGAATCTCGGGCAAGTAACATACCGAAAAACAAAGGGAACAACATACGAGATTAACTGAATCCTTGACATAGAGGTTCAACCGATAAAGATCTTCGTAGAATATGTAGGAACCAATATGGGCATCCAAGTCCCGCTATTGGTTATTGACTATAGAGGTGTCTCGGTCATGTCTACATAGTTCTCGAACCCGCAGGGTCTGCACACTTAACTTTCGGTGACGTTTTGGTAGTATTGAGTTAAGTATGGTGGTGACCGACGGTTGTTCGGAGTCTCGGATGAGATCTTGGACGTCAAGAGGAGCTCCGGAATGGTCCGGAGGTAAATATTGATATATAGGAAGTCCCGTTTTGGCCACTGAAAAAGTTTCGGGTATTTCCGGTAGTGTACCGGGAGTACCGGAGGACCATCAGGAGGGGCCACCTACGCCGAGAGGCCACATGGGCCTGAGGAGTGGTGCACCATCCCTTAGTGGGATGGGAAAGCCAGCCCCAAGAGTCCCATGCAGCTAGGACGTGGTAAAAGGAAAAAAACCTAGTGGGGTAAAGATTCCAAGTAGGATTGTAATCCTACTTGGAGTAGGATTGGAGGTGGACTCTTCCACCTCCTCCACTTAGGCCGAACCGAAGGGAATACCCTAGGGAGGGTGTGTCCTCCCTCCTCCCTCCTATATATACTAGAGGAATAGAGCCCCAAAAACACAAGTCCAAGTGCTAGTTCTCTATTCCCTAGTTCCTCCACCAAATAGATTATGATGGTGCTTAGGCGAAGCCCTGCCGGAATGTTTCCACCACCACCGACGCTGTGCCATCGCGCTACCAGAGAACTCATCTACCTCTCCGCTCCCTCTTGCTAGATCAAAAGGCGGAGATCGTCATTGAGCTGTACGTGTGTTGAACGCGGAGGTGCCGTCCATATGGCGCTAGATCGGGACGGATCATGATTGGATTGCGAGATGCTTGGACATTGGATCGCGAAGACGTTCGACTACATCAACCGTGTTTCTTAACGCTTCCCGCTTAGCGATCTACAAGGGTATGTAGATCCACTCTTCCTCTCGTAGATGCTCATCACCATGGATAGATCTTGCGTGTGCGTAGGAAATTTTTTGTTTCCCATGCAATGTTCCCCAACAATAACCAGATTGAAGAATACCAAAGGTATATTAGGGAGAGTGGTGCTTCTATAAAGAAAATGTATTCCAGGTGGTGGGGGTATCTAACACCTCATTCGGGATCCATGAATTGGGCCTAGAATAAAAGACTTGTAGTTGGATTATGTAAGTATGAGAGTTTGGCTGTCACAAGAACTGAAATCATAAATTATCCAATTCCCATGACCACGAGTTATCGAGTTAGAATATAAAACCTAGTTCTTCATGGATCCCATGGGCTTATGGGTCCTACATGAACCTCTGGAGTCACCAAAGTGTACAAAGTTGCTTCTCTGTGCCTCAAGTTATCTACAAATGTTTAAGTTCATTTTACAAAAAAATTATAGTGTGAATAGGAGACAACAAAATTAAATACCAAAGTTGTATGAAGGGAATTTGGAAAAGTATGTGGGACCCACTAGCACAGATTGATTCAATGGTAATCTCAAAATTACTGCTTGGCACGTGGACAATGCCCTTAAAATTTCAAATACTATTGTGGGAATTCATTCTATGAACGCGAGGTTGAAGATTTAATTATAGAAGATCTACGATGGCACAATTGTATAATTAAGTATGTGAGACACACTTGCATGAATTGTCATGCCATTAACTCAAAGTTGCTTCTCGACACGTGAATAATGGTTGTTAAATTTTGAATAATTTCATAGAAATTTAATAGTGTGAAAAATTGAGGTGGAGAATTTAAATTACCAAAGTTTCGCGAAAGTCATATGTATTAGTACATGGGGTCCACATGTAACTCTTGGCCTCCTCTAGGTTTCTTCGCTCTACTGAATCTTACCTTTTCTCAAGAGTTGGAAAATTTTCCTTTTGAAAGGAAGGGATATAGTTGTAGCTATTCCCGAACAAAGGGCCTAAACAAACTTGTTCCATATTTTTTGTTGGACTGTCTCCACTTCTTGAGTAAGTTCAACGACACGAATTGAACCACCCATAAGCTTAAATTTTCCACATAATTATTTGAACGTGTGGTTAAGAATTTAAATATTGATTCTTTACGAAAGCCTACATGGGATACAGTTTTATATCCCAATTTACGTGCTAATCTCAAAGTAGCTTCTCCATACTTGAACAATGTGCGTGAAATTTCCGTTGATTCCAAGCAAATTTTTATTTGCAACCACGAGATTCATAATCTAAAGATTGAAAATTTGTAGAATGAATAAGTTTCATTTCCACGTGAGATCCAAAAATATATTGGGATTTGAATATTTAGAATCAATTTTAAATTCTACCACAATTGTGTTTCGAATTCAATTGAATGAAGGAATTCGTTCTTCGAAAGACAAATGATCTGTTAAAGAGATCAAAGATAAAAAAATAAAAGCAATTGCTTCGTCTCTACAGCCTCCCATTGCAGATTGATTAAAAATGGGTGATCTACAAGCCTAAAACTAAACTATTGTAACTGAATCCTACCACCACACGCCGCAGGGAAGGCAACAACTTTATATACATATATAACTACTACCAGGGTAGTTACCCCCTCCACATCCACCGTCGATTGATTCCTTAGATGCACGTTCATTCAGCCAAACGGGTCTGGATATCCCAGTGTGCAGGGACCCGATCCATTTTCTAGGTCCGTTGTAGCCGTTAGAAACCCACTAACCACGGAGATATTTTTGTCCGCCGACAGTTTTTCTAATGCACTATGTGTACCGCCGCCAGCCACCGTGCCCTCCGTCGAAAAGGATCACCGTTGTGATCCGCTGTAGCTGTTTGTCACCGATCGACCTGCTGTTAAAATGGGAGCAGAATATCAATTGATTGAGGATATGCGTGTCCAGGTATGTATAGTCTAATCGCTTGGTTGAATCACATCCCAGATTTTATTTACAGATTGAAATTCAGTTTGCTATGTGATGATTCGGATCGGCTATAGGAGCACGCGATGACTTTGATTTCACAGGCTCGTTACGGCCGCAACCGGCAACGCCGACGACAGAATACGCAGCTACCATGCATGGATGCATATATATTACAAGGTATTGATTAGATGTACAAACTCTTAGACTTCTTGATTGGTTTCCTACGTAATCTGTTTCTTTCTCTCTACAGCCATGACATCCATGTAAGTACGTAATTACCAGTATTGCCTTTGTAGATGCATCTGCAGTTCTTGCATGCGAGCACCAGTGCGATTGTGAAGGTCCAGATGTGAAGGTGATAATTGCGACGAAGCTGTCGAGCCAATCACATGCACGGCGACTAACCGTACTTGGCTCTTCGCCGCTGCACGATCTCTAAGTCTGCCTCGCGCATGACGGCGCCGCCTGATACTTCATACTCTTTGCACCCAACGACGGCGATGGCTCCACGGGTTTATCCCATGCTGAACTTTGCCGGTACATCGCAGGCTTGGAACACTTACTCAGCCCAAGGCCAATTCAACAACTTCCACGTCGGCAGAATACTTCACATCCTACATCGTCATGACGCATTCTCATTTAAGTCTTATGTCATCTTTTTCAAGTGGTTTAGGTTTGAGCGTATGTATCATCTTATTTTTAAGCAATGAATGCTGCCATATTGTGTTGTTTGAGAGGTGACACTATCTTGTCCTTAATTGTTGTAAGAGTATTTGCAGCCATGAGAAAAATATGAAGTATACATACTATTTGTCATAATTCGCGAGTATGAAGTGTGCTACCTAGCTGGTATATATGTTCTATAAAAATATAATATACTCAATACTATGCTTGATATACTCCATCTAATACATACATACTCCTTACTCCCATTATGTATACTCCATAATCAAATTTTCGTTTGTTTGAGATATTGTACTCCATACTCTATTTAATACTACATGCATACTCCATACTCCCACCATATATACTCCATACTTTATCTCTTTTTTTTTTGAAATACCTCACACCTTATTTAGTAACAGCACACTCCATACTCCCATTATATGTGCTCCATACTCTTTAGAAAACATGTAATTCATACTATATATTGCACTCTTAGAAAAGTATATATATACTTCACACTATATACTCCATATAATATACCTTACAAAAAGGAAAAATTTCTTACATCTAACAAGTATAATTAGAGTCACGGTCATGTGCTTAACTATTATCCATTTTAAATAAGTTCATACCTGATATATACTTCTTTCCTCGTTCCTCTCTACCATCACCACTGTATATTAATAACTAGCAACTAAATAGAATGTACAGCCTACTTAATACTCTATTACGATTTTTAAACCATCGGAATATGTGCACGTCCAAACAAATATTTAATATTTTCCAGCCGTACGTGAAGCTGATTAGCTAGCACTTATCCATTCAAGGAGATGCGGTGCATCGCTAACAAACTAGCAGGTTGTTGAACTCATCGTGTGACACTTAAGCGTAATTATTTTATTATTGAATTGTAGAACGCTAATGGATGTTTCCATACCCGATAACACAATTTGCATGGCGGTAGGAGGGACAGGTGGCATACAAGCAATTAGGGAGCAACTACCCATGGTAGTAGATAAAATATGTATATAGAGATCGACTATTTGTCACCCAGGTGAAGAATGTTATTCTTCACCCCAGTCCAATCTTACGGACACAAGTCCAAAATGTAAGAAATTAGCTATTGGAGGTAAAATTACAGTGGGAATAAAGGAAACAAGTCTCCTGCCGTACAAATGAGAGTGAGGTAATCTTAGGATTGGAGACTTCTAAGTTACATCCTCTTTGTGAGAAACTAGGATGGCGCATCAAAATCACACTATGAAACGAAAGATGATGCGCAACAAATAGTGAGGTGTTCCTGCCTTTTTCATAGGATAAGACTGCATTCCTATATTGTAGGTATTTTTGCTAGCTATATTAATAATGATTCTCTGAAGCGTTCCTGGCTTTTTTATAGGATAAGACTGCATTACTATATAGTAGGTATTTTTGCTAGCTATATAGTACATTAATAATCATTGTCCACCTAGTCTACTAATCGTTGGGTAGAAGGCATTTTTGGTAACTATAAGGAATTGTCCACAAATTCTTTCTGTACACACTTTTGCTAAGCACCGGCCCAAGAAATTTCTGAACAAGAAATCTGATGACCCATGTAAAAAAGCGTCAAGGAGACATTTGGAAAACCAGTCTAAAAGGGGAAAATCGGCCCCGTGAGAGGCATTCATGTACATAATTCTACAGAAAATATACAAGAACAACCAAGCCATGTAATAAATAGATACCATGTAGCTGATGGTTACAGGAAATATCTCACTTAATAAAGATCATCCCTACGAGTACAATTAAAATCCGTTGGGAGAACATCATGTCTCACTTGGCACTTGGTAACCAGCAGCAGGAAAAATTCAGAATTATTACAGAACTGAATACTACCGGACTAATTTACATCAGGATGCGAAGAGACTAGTCGCAACTTCACTGCCATCATATATGTTTAAGCTTGGTATTCAAGCTGCTTAATTTGCCTGTGACCAAAGATTGCCCATCAATTTCATCTACCCAAAAGTATCCAGCGGCTGAAACAGTCATATCCATGGGCTGGAAGCAACATAGCATGCATCCTATCAATAGAACTGAAGCCTTTAGGTTCACCTTTCCTCTCACCGAAACCTGAATTTTACTGTTATTATTAAAAGAAGGTCTGAAAATTAAATCTACCATTAATTTAACCCACACAAATACAAAAAACATTACTCTCCATCCCTCTTACATTAGCTATGATCCACTTGAACACATACCGAAAAACAGAATATTTTTAGTTCTCAAAAGCATACCAGCAAATAGCCAGAGATCAGGCACCACACAAGCACATATAACACCTGAGGAGTAACTAAGGATTCACTACCTTAAACTGGAAAAACAATATCAAAATTAAAGATATCGCATGTGGGTTTTGGATACAAAATTCATCGGAATCACATGACCACATAATACGCCAGCTGCTGGTATGAATCACAGGTATAGAGAGAAACAAGACAAAAGAAAAACTCTGGAACTAGTGTTTAAATGCACACTGAAGTTACTTCTATAAAATTGTGACAGATACAGTGATGGGGGTCATTATGTTGAATTAGTCCGTGTTTTGTAACTATTTAAGACACTATCTAACTAGTCTAGGACCAGAGTCATCAAAATGAACCGCAGAAGCACCTTAGGTCCATGACGGATTTTCTTAATACCACTAGTAGAAGTTGTGCTACTAAACTTCATCACTCTTTGATGAACAAAAGGAGCAAACAAGTGGAGGTAGATTATGTCGTAAATAAACTCCTGAAAAGCAATTGAATTTCACGACAGCGCCTGGTTGGTTTGAACAACAGTAGTGTGAAAGAGGTATTCTCTTTAATTTGGCAGACACATAGTGCAAGACAAAGTGTCAAAACCACTCAGCATATTAATGAATCAATATTAAACAGAACTGAATAAATGCATATCCCGGGTAACAAATACGAGGAAGAAATTAATTATATTTGAATGGATGGCTCAGCCAGATAGGAAAATAGTTTAAATGTGAACAAAATCAAAGTCTTGCAGTATATAGGAATTTCAAGCAAAAATAATGGTGTGTATTTTCTTTACACTATCCATGGCTATGGACTAAATTAAATTGATGGAGCTTAGCTAGAATTGCATGATTAGTCGCCAAAAATAGCACATCCCCATCTGGTTTATGCTACTGAAAACAAGCAAGCAATAACCTGAATGAAAAATCATATTTTCCTGTTATACAAGATTACTATTGGACTGAGGGTAGGTTAAACCAAATGAGGATTGACAGGATGGACGCTCGATGATGACGGTTAGTGTCCACCTCATGGCAATTGAAATAAACCTAACTCAATTTTGCACCTTCCGCGAATTTTGACAAACTGGGAGAGGATAAGTGTCCACCAATGGAGGGTTTCCAACAAGCAACATATGAAATTCTAGCATGCCATACAGAGTCGGCCCACATTCGCCCATGGATATAAGAAATCTGAGAGACAAGGTAAGAGATGTGGGGCCAGAAACAATAGGAGCATGTCCAACTAATACATTTTACAAACTTACATGCAACATAGATTGCATTGTTTCTTTGCATCGACGTAAAATAGGAGCAGACCGAGTGATATTGTTTTGTTCAGCATGTATCAACAGATCAAAAGCTAGAAATAAATAGGTGATTGGCCATTCATCGTTCGTATTAAGCAATGTAAAAGTATGAGAACCAAACCTGAGAAAGTTTAGTGTACTATGTGCTTTCAAAGAGGTGATGAAGAACAACAAGTGTAAAATGAATGGGAAAAGGAAACATGATCCTGCATCTTGCACTTTTCGCTAGTTACTACCGTGTCTCATTACTGTTCACGTGTCTGCACCTAGAGATAGTTCTGGAGTCTTCCACATAGAGATCCTCAACAACTGCAGGTCAAAGTGAAAATCCGTACAATTAGCAGGACGATTTGAAGTTTTAGAAAAGACACATTTGTGTCCTTTAGCAAGATCAGGTACTTGACAGGTTTAAATTTCGTTCTATTCAGAGTATGATCAGCCCCCATGGCAGTGGTTCGACTAACTCAAAAACTAACAAAACCATATACTCCTTATCATCAAGTCGGTGACATTGTGCATTAAGATCACGGTTACTTGGCCTGCATGATTTGACCTTCTTCTTGGGGCGTGATTCTTCGCATTCTCTCTTGGACTTTACCCTTTATGAATTCCGTTTGTGTGTTCTGCGACACAGCAGATTCACAATGATGGGATGACCATCCTGATACAGTAGCAGCATCCCAACTACATTCTAAGTTTAAATGGCGGAACATGGTATTTTTCAGTACTAGGTGACAGTCTAGTTCAATCAAAATGGTGGAGCTCTAGTCCAGTTCAGTTTATCTATAACAGAATAGAAACAGGGTCATCCCCATTGGAAGGATCTAAGATATTGTATTGTTGTTCCGCCTGTGTAGCCTTGAGCTCCTCCTCTTTCTCTCCACCATCCACATGGCCTTCTTCTCATCATATACCACGATAGCCACCTCCTCCTTGAATTGATCCCACCGCAGAGCACCGGTCTCCACCATCAACCTACATCGCCCTTCAGTATTCAAGCCCCTCTCTTTTGTTTATTTTCCTTTCTTTGTCTTATTAGTTATTTCTCTTCTTCCGCCTCGCTCCCAAAAACCAAGAACCTAACCCTAGAAATACTGAAATTCGTGGAGGAGGAGGAGGGTGAGGGAGATCTTACAGGCAAGAGGAAAGCCGACGGTGGAGATTGACGACAGAGAAGGCCATTATCGCCGCCGTGCTCACGCTGGATCATAGCACCGCCTACAGCTCCACATGATCGCCAGTCGCCACCGCATGAGATAGGCAAGAGGGGGGCACTTCACGCGGGAGGTAGCCCTGCCCTCGCCTCCCGTTGGTCCCTCCGGCGCTGCCGCTGTCGTCGCTGCCGCAATTTCCAGATAGGAGAGGGGTTGGGAGAGAGGGACACATGTACCGAACCCGTGAAAACCGCTCACACGAAAAGGTTTGTGCACGGGGTGAGTGGGCTAGCTCCTACCGACCAGCCAAAGCCCAACCGTTTCCATGTGACATAAGTTTACAGTGGGCAAACATAATTTTACGTCCATGATTAGCCACTCCTTCGGTCGATTGACTCGGGTGAGGAATTACTTATTCCTCACCCAGGGTTATACCCGTGAGTTGCAACCGAGAAAATAAACACACCATCGTCAATAGTGATGATCACATTATGTTTACATCTCATCGTATGATTTTAAAAATTTAATCACAAATGTAAGACAATATTTCTTTCTTTAAATTTATTCACAAGTTGAAACAATGTTCACATTTTTTTAAAAATTATCATGGTTGTCAAAAATTTGGTAGTTGAAAGAATTATTCTCAATTTCAAAAAATATTTTTTAAACATAATATAATATTCCGATCCACGCCGATATTTAAATCTTCAAAATTCACTCAGGTATATAATTAGAAAGACTCAGAAGCATTACTGTTGAACTATATACATTTGATCATTCGTGAACATTTTTATAAATTTGAGAACATGTTAAAAAATTGAGAACATTTTTAACTCTTTATAAACATTTTTTTTAAATTGCAAAAAATATTTTATATTGCGAACAGTTTTTATGTATTTTCTTACCAATTGGCGAATAATTCATTTTTGAATTATCAAACATTTTTTTCCAATTTCATTAAAGAAATTGCACAAAATGTTGCCCTTTTTTTATTCATGAATATTTTCTTCAAAATTATGATTTGTTTTGAATATGCAAACATTTTTACAAAAATCTCGAACAATTTTTGAATTCACAAACATTTTATGTTTTATCGAGCATTTATTTAATATTAAGTTTATGAATGCCGATTTTTTTTATTGATTTATTTATTTGAAGTAGAGAAAAGCTGGAAAGATAAATAATAATAATAATAATAAATAAAACTGAAAAACAGGCGCTGCCCATGGGCTGGCCCAAATGGGCGCGCTGTTTCTTGTCCAGCGCACATAGCGTTGTATAGCTTGTCCCTATGCTTGGGCCGGCCCATGCAAGGATTCCTTGCAAAACGTTTTTGTAACTTATAGATGGCATTGGTTAGTAATATTAGACATATTTAGGGGCAATTTTAATGACGTACCACCAGAAGCAATAGGTGCTTTATTATTAGGGGGGTGTGCGTGTGTGTGTGTGTGTGTATTCCCAATGACTCCGAAGAATAAGCACACCTATGGACCTGCAAAAGTGCACAAAGTCGCTTCTCTATGAGAATCATTTATGAAAGATTTAGATAATTCTGTGAAAGTTTTATGTGGCGCCCACTAGCACAAATCAATCTGTTGATAAGTTCAAGCTTGCTCTTTGGAGCGTGGACAATGCTCATAATTTTCAAATGATTTCGTTGTATTTTAAAAATTTCAGAATTTTTTGACGCTCCAGTAAAATTGGATAATTCATATACTGGACGCAAAAGTTTCTGTTTTTGCACAGAATCAAACAAGCAAGTATTCACACTATCCCAAAGGATTTACTTGGCACTTTATTGAAAAAAGGCACAAAACATGACTACTATAGTAGCTTAATCATGTGAGCACATCAAAACAGAAATTAAAAGTGTTGGATTCTCTCCCAACAAGCGCTTTTCTTTAATGCCTTTTAGCTAGGCATGATAATTTCAATGATGCTCACGTAGGAATAGTAATTGAAACATGCAAAGGAGCATCATGAATCTCATGACAAGCACATTTAAGTCTAACCCACTTCCTATGCATAGGGATTTTGTGAGCAAACAATTTATGGGAGCAAGAATCATCTAGCATAGGAAGGGAAAACAAGCATATCTTCAAGAATTTGAACACATAGAGAGGAAACTTGATATTATTGTAATTCCTATAAGCATATGTTCCTCCCTCATAATAATTTTCAGTAGCATCATGAAGGAATTACACAATATAACTAGCACATAAAAGCATTCTTTTCATGATCTACAAGCATAGAAATTTTACTACTCTCCACATAAGCAAATTTCTTCTCATGACTAATAGTGGGAGTATCATAAAAGACTTGAATACTACAAATTGGTTCCACACTAAAAGAGTAATATTTCATGAAACGATATTCATAATTATGACAAGTATCATAATAGTAATCATCACTCTTTCTCATTGCATAAGTATCATCACAATAATCATCATAAGTAGGAGGCATGCAATCATCATAACAAATATGATCATTCAAAGTAGGGGAAATAAAAAGATCATCTTCATTAAGCATAGCATACCCAAGCTTGGGACAAACATTAATTGCAGCAAATGAATTCTCAAACATGTCATTTTCATCAAACATAGCATCCCCAAGCTTGTGGCTTTGTATATCATAAACATAATCACTCTCATCATTAATGGTACGAATAGCACCAATAGTATAGCAATTATTATCATCATCCTACAAGTTGGTGCCATAAACATTTTCAAGATTATAAGAAGTATCATTATCTTCCCAGTCATAATTATCACAACAAGGAATAGGCATAACAAAATCATCCTCAAGTGTATCACCTTCCACAACTATATTTGATTCATTCTCATGAGGCCTATCAATAATGGGAGCAACATTATTTGGGAGAGATACCTCTTTACCTTTACTTTTCCTTCTTTTCTTCTTCTTCACCACATTATGTGTGGCTTTATTTAATTCCTCCAAACTTCTTTTTGAAGAGGTTGGCTGAATAAAAAGCTTCTCCTCATTACCTGATTTATCATAAGAAAAAATAGGACGATATTGGGAAACCTCTTCCCCTTCATTAGTATTCTCTTCATCTTCTATTTGTTTCCTTGTCTTTAAGTAATTGGCAATATAAGGATTCTCAATGCAATTTACCACGCAATACATATAGATTTCATTTAGATCAATCAATCATTTTCATGAGAGCCCATGCTACAACATCCTTAGTTTCATGTTTCATTTCTTCATACCCCAAAAATAGACTAAGTTCATTATTATGCTCAAGGGTAATGAGGTTATCACAATGTTTGGACACAATTTGATCATGAAATAATTCACATTGGAAATTATAATGACCACGTTCATTGCAAAGTTCACAAGGATGGCTAGAAATATTAAGTCTTTCAGCACAAACATATAGCCATTCTTGCAACCATTTAGTTTCTAAATACTTGTGCCTCTTACAAAATCTATCTTCCCTTTTAGGCATGTCTACACAAACTCTATGCACTCCACAAAAATTGGCATGCTTATAAGAAATCTTTTTATCATGACTAGTGCAATCATCATTAGTCCTATGGATATTCAAAGAATTCATACTAACAACATTGCAATCATGCTCATCACTCAAAGATTTAGTGCCAAACATTTTAATAACTTCTTCTTCTAACACTTGAGCACAAATTTCCTTTCCATCATTTTCACGAAAGACAATAAAAAGATGAAGCATATGAGGCAACCTCAATTCCATTTTTTTAGTTTTCTTTTATAAAACCAAACTAGTGAAAAACAAGAAACTAAAAGATTTGATTGCAAGATCTAAAGATATATCTTCAAGCACTCACCTCCCTGACAACGGTGCCAGAAAAGAGCTTGATGTCTACTACACAACCTTCTTCTTGTAGACTTGTGTTGGGCCTCCAAGCGCAGAGTTTTGTAGGACAGCGACAATTTTCCCTCAAGTGGATGACCTAAGGTTTATCAATCCGCACGAGGTGTAGGATGAAGATGGTCTCTCTCAAGCAACCCTACAACCAAATAACAAAGAGTCTCTTGTGTCCCCAACACACCCAATACAATGGTAAATTGTATAGGTGCACTAGTTCGGCGAAGAGATGGTGATACAAGTGCAATATGGATGGTAGATATAGGTTTTTGTAATCTGAAAATATAAAAACAGCAAGGTAACAAATAGTAAACAGCGAGCAAAACGTTGTATAAATGCTTGGAAACAAGGCCTAGGGTCCATACTTTCACTAGTGCAATTTCTCTCAACAATATTGACATAGTTGAATCATATGTAAGTACCTCTCGTGCGACAAAGAGTTCACTCCAAAGTCACAAATAGTGGAGAACTAATGAAGAAATTATTGTAGGGTACGAAACCACCTCAAAGTTATCTTTTCTGATCAATCTTATGAGCTATCCCTATAAGTGTCACAAACAGCCCTAAGTTCATACTAAAATAACACCTTAAGATGCACATCAACCAAAACCCTAATGTCACCTAGATACTCCAATGTCACCACAAGTACCCATGGGCTTGATTATACGATATGCATCACATAGTTTCAGATTCATCATGTTCAATCCAACACAAAGAACTTCAAAGAGTGCCCCAAAGTTTCTGGAAAGTCAAGACAAAAACGTGTGCCAACCCTTATGCATAGATTCCCAAGATCACGGAACCCATAAGTTGATCACCAAAACATACATCAAGTGGATCAATAGAACATCCCATTGTCACCACAGATATCCCATTGCAAGACATACATCAAGTGTTCTCAAATCCTTAAAGACTCAATTCGATAAGAAAACTTCAAAGGGTAAACTCAATTCATCACAACAATATAGAGAGGGGGAAACTCTGCATGATTCAATCTATATCAACAAAGCTCGTGGTGTATCAAGATTGTGCCATCTCAAGAACACGAGAGAGAGAGAGAGAGAGACCAAACACACAGCTACTGGTACATACCCTCAGCCCCGAGGGTGAACTACTCCCTCCTCGACATGGAGACCGCCGAGATGATGAAGATGGCCTCTGGTGATGGTTTCCCCCTCCGACAGGGTGCCAGAACGGGCTCCCGATTGGTTTTTCGTGGCTTTGGAGGCTTGCGGTGGCGGAACTCCCGATCTAGGTTCTGCGTTGGGGTTTTTGGAATATTTGAGGATTTATAGAGCTGAGAGGGAGGTCGGTCGACTCCCGAGGGTCCCACAAGCCTGGTGGGCGTGCCCAGGGGGGTGGGCGCGCACCTAAGGCTTGTGGCCTCCTCGGGAATCTTCTGACTTCATTTCCAAGCTCCGTGGGTGTCTTATGGTCCATAAAAAAGCACCATAAACTTTTATTCCGTTTGGACTCCATTTGATATTCCTTTTCTGTAAAACTCAAAAACACACAAAAAATGGAAACTGGCATTGGGCTCTAGGTTAATAGGTTAGTCCCAAAAATAATATAAAGTTGTATTAAAATGATTTGAAAACATCCAAGAATGATAATATAACGGCATGGAACAAGAAAAAATTATAGATACATTGGAGATGTATCAAAAGGCCATTCAAAACAAATGGATCTTTAAGACGAAGACGGATGCGGACGGTAATGTCACCGTCTATAAAGCTCGACTTGTGGCAAAGGGTTTTTCACAAGTTCAAGGAGTCGACTACGATGAGAACTTCTCACCCTTAGCGATGCTTAAGTCAGTTAGAATCATGTTAGCAATAGCTACATTTTTCGATTATGAAATTTGGGAGATGGATGTCAAAATAACGTTCCTTAACAATTTTCTTAAGGAAGAGTTTTATATGATACAACTAGTAGGTTTTGCCGATCCAGAGAATGCTAACAAAGTTTGCAAACTCCAGCGATCCATTTATGGACTCGTGCAAGCATCTCGGAGTTGGAATCTTCGCTTTAATGAGGTGATCAAACCATTCGGGTTTATACAAGTTTACGGAGAAGCTTGTATTTACAAGAAAGTGAGTGGGAGCTCTATAGCATTTCTAATATTATAAGTGGATGGCATATTGCTGATTGGAAACAATATAGAAATGTTGGAAAGCATGAAGGAATATTTGAACAAGATTTTTTCAATGAAGGACCTAGGAGAAGCTGCTTTCATATTAGGCATCAAGATCTATAGAGATAGATCAAGACGCTTAATAGGACTCTCACAAAGCACATACCTTGACAAAGTTTTGAAGAAGTTCAAAATGGATTAGTCCAAGAAGGGGTTCTTGCCTGTATTGCAAGGTGTGAAGTTGAGTAAGACTCAATGCCCAGTGACTGCAGAAGATAGAGAAAAGATGAGTGTCGTCCCCTATGCTTCAGCCATAGGCTCTATCATGTATGCAATGCCCGTGCACAATACCCGATGTCAGCCTTGCCATAAGTATATGGCCGGAAGGTTTCAAAATGATCTAGGAATGGAGCACTGGACGATGGTCAAGAATATCCTTAAGTACCTGAAAAGGACTATGGAAATGTTTCTCGTTTATGGAGGTGATCAAGAGCTCGTTGTAAAGGGTTACGTCGACGCAAGCTTTGACACAGATCCAGATGACTCTAAGTCTCAGACCCGATACGTATTTATTTCTCAATGGGCAACGGTAAGCTGCTGCAGTTCCATGTAGAGTGTGGTAGCCGATTCTACATGCGAAGCGGAGTACATCGCAGCCTCGGAGGCGGCAAAGGAAGGTGTCTGGATGAAAGAGTTTTAGGACAGATGTTGGAGTAGTGCCCAGTGCACTGAATCCAATGGCTTTATTTTGTGACAACACTGGTGCCATTGCACTGGCCAAGGAACACAGGGCCGTCTCCAGGAATTCGGGGCCCCGGTGCGAAAAGCTAATGGGGCTCTCACATTTGAAAAAAAACATCTAATACAACTCAAGCACAATTACTTAATTATACAATTTAAATTTATGTTATTTCATACAATGTTTAGAAAATTCTAAAGTATCAATGCAAGAGATTAATAAAAATAAACTAACCTCATTTCGCTAGTGCAAAGTGTCATCCTTCTTGTGTTCCTCAACCTCTTCTACATTATCACCATGACCATCATCACCTTCATGAATTTCTGTAGTGGCAACCTCAACCTCAACTACATCATCATCATGACCATCATCAATATTAGCATTTGGTGGAGTTTGAATTTGATATTTAGTTTTGGGTCCTTTCACAATTTTTTTTAGTTTGAGCATTTGATTCTAGTTTTTGTTTTCTTCCTACGCTTCAAGACACCAGAATCATACTTTATATTTCTAGAACTAGAGTGCATGATTGTTTTCGTTTATGAACCAACAAAAATAATATCAATGCATTTGAACTGATGAACTCCACGAATTATAAGCTTGTCACTTGTATAGATAGTAAATTAGGAAACGATGGAACCTTGATTTTGGATGAGCAATTATTGAAAATCTTGAACCGTGACAACTTCTGAACTTTAACAACTATAAAAAAAGGTTCCAAAAAATATAAGTAAACGGTTGTACATAATGAATTCAGAAGTCTTAAAACAACTCTGCAGTTTGTATCAAAATTAGAGAAAGGTCAAGGAGCGTAGGTCATCGCTCGGAATTCTGTTTGGCTGTTCGGCGAACAACGCGGCACGGGCGCATGGCGGCAGTGTCGACCAACGCGGCATTGGTCGCCCGCTCGCAGTTCCTGTGCCTAGCTGTAAAACGATCGCCGCCGAGCCTCCTAGCCGCCAAAGCAGAAGTGAAAGATGGGAAGCAGAGTGATTTGTTGGGAGACGTAGTAGTAAATCAAATTTTCCTACGTTCACCAAGATCTATCTATGGAGAAACCAGCAACGAGAGGGAGAGATTGCATCTTCATACCTTTGAAGATCGCTAAGCGGAAGCGTTACAAGAACGCGGTTGATGGAGTCGTACTCGCAGCGATTCAGATCGCGGTAGATCCGATCAAGTGCCGAACGGACGGCACCTCCGCGTTCAACACACGTGCAGCCCGGTGACGTCTCCAACACCTTGATCCAGCAAGGAGGAAGGAGAGGTTGGGGAAGGGCTCCAACAGCAGCACGACGGCGTGGGTGGTGGAGTAGCAAGGTATTCCGACAGGGCTTCGCCTAAGCGCTGCGGAGGAGGAAGAAGAGAGTGGGCTTCGCCGTGAGAGAGAGATCAAATCTTGTCTCAAAACATCCAAAACCTCAAGTTATATAGGAGGAGGGACGTGGAGGGCTGGCTTGGCCTCTACTCCAAAGAGGAGATGGCCGGCCGAATTAAAGGGAGAGTCCACCTCCCACAAGGGAGGTGGATCTCCTCCTTTTAAATCCTTTTTGCCTTATCTCCTTATCTCCAGCCGCATGGGCCTTTAGCAAAAGTCTTGCCCAGCCCAATAAGGGCTGGCACACTTTATCTAACAGCCCATGTGGTCCTTTGGTCGTCACACCCCTCCCGGGGGTTATCCGGCACCCTCCCGGCACTCCCGGTACACTACC